>JAPQWV010000297.1:0-741239 GCA_027422505.1 Craterostigma plantagineum | reverse complement strand
CATATTTTCCACATATTTTGCACTTGTTTCTATTTCTATCAACTTGTGAAGGGTACCTCCGCATCTTTCGGCGACCGGGCATAACACGGATGTCTGGATCACGAATATATTCTCTATCAACGGCTTGAGCATTCATCTCATTCGTCGGAATAGGGTTGATGACAGTGCGATATGTATCCCTATACTTTTGGGATCGGAAATATGGATCACAATAGTCATAAGCAGATAGCCCCATCGAACATATACACGCCACCGCATGCTTACATGGTATCCCATAAACATCCCATTCTTTGCACGAGCAAGAGCTATGTTGTATATCCACGGAGAATGAGCCATCTTGAGCAACAACTTCAAATTTAACGGCGCTAGACTTACTCACTTTCAGTGTACGACTACTCTCTATATTGGCCACGAGTTTCTTCTCTTGTTTCGGGCAAAGATCATCGGAAAGGGTCAATCCCTTTTCACGTCTTTCATACATTTGCGTCATTATCTTCACACAAATGTTGTCAACCATTCCCTTCACCGGCAACGATCGTGCATCTTTCACCCAACTATTCCAACACTTTGCTAGATTGTTATTAATAACACCCCACCTCTTCCCATCAAACAATGAATTCGCCCAACAATTTGGTTGAGAATTTCTAATAAATTGCTGTGCCAAGGGCATACACTGGATAATGTAGGTGATGTGTTCAGAAAACTTGCTAGCCGTCGTGGCGTATGCTGCTTTTTTGAAAACACTACACCAGTGCTTCTTGTTGAGCAATGGATAATGCCTCAACACCTAAACAAGGATACAAACAAGTCATGAGTGATCATATATGTACAGAAACACACTAAAACATAGAAAATGCACAACTAATCCTGTAGTACCAATAGATACAGTATGACAGTACCTATGTTGCTATCTGCAAAGTACCTATATTTGTTTTTTTGCAGTACCCTCTAACTAAACAGCCTTTATAGTAAATTAACAGCCTTTATAATTACCTCTTTTCTGAAGTTGTCAACTAAATGATGCAAACAATATGCATGTCGGGATCCCGGGAATACCAACGAAACAGCACTTACAATACTTGGGTGCCTATCTGAGAAAAAAGTGAATTCTCTCGCTATCGTCGGGTAGTGATCGAACATGCTCCTCAACTTTACAAGAAACCATTCCCAATTTTCATCGTTATCGACGCTTACGACGCCATACGCTATCGTGAACAAATCATCGTTGGCATCCTTTGCCACGACGGTAACCAATACACCCTTAAACTTTGTCTTGATGTGAGTACCATCGACAAATATGAGTGGCCGACATCCTTGCACAAAACCAACCAGACATGCGCGGAAGCAAATAAATAGCCTCCGAAACTTATTGTCGTTAGGGTATAAATCATACTCCGCCACACTGTCGGGATTGGTTTCCCTAAACGCGCTACAATACCACCGTAATTGATCAAACGTGCCATTCTCTAAGCCATAAACATCACGGATAGCAGCTTCTTTGCCTCTATAAGCCTTTTGGTAACCCACTTCTACGCCATAGTCCCTCAAAATATCTTTGACAATGGTATCTGGACGATAAGATGGCTAGTCCGTAACTTATCCTTCATTATGTTCCCAATCCAAGGGGAGTCGGCTCGAGGATGATCACGACTCTTAATACTATCTTCTCCGCAAGTGTGCCGCAAGTTGCATCTTCGAATGCCAAATGATCTATCCCTTTTATGAAGTGATGCATATATCCGCCATTGACATGTCTCATCCTTGCAAACAACAATGATCATTTGGGAATCATTCTTCTTATACAAAAAGTTACGACGGATGGCAATGGGGTAGTTTTTTAAGATCCGTCTGAAATCATTTGCATCCTCGAAGGTTTGCCCTTCTCCATCAATGCAGTGACGAAATGCATCTATTGAATTCTTTCAATGTTAAATTCCATGGAGTCTTCATTCTCTTCCGCACTACAAGAAAAATCGAAAAATGTCATCAATCATTGGTAGGAAATTAATATACATAGACGTTTAAAATTCACAAAATAAAACAAACCTCTCCACCCGACTGATTTCACCCATTCCATTTCCATCATTACGTTCGACTTTCATATGGATCACAGAAAATTTCAGCCGTTGATAGAGTTGGAACATATTGAACACGTCTCCATTTTCTTTCAAAGTTGCGTAAATACTTTCAAGCGGAACCTGAAACTTTATCCAGTCATCTCGTGAATCGATCTCCGGCCATCTTCTTTGGAGGATTACGTATAAATCTATTAGACACGTCGTTTCACTGATCATCAATAAATACGTGCTCTTCTTATATTTGCACAACATGAGTCCACCAAAGACATTTGTAGACAACATAGCTTCATATAATCGGACCTGTTAAATTTGAACAGCAAATGATACTCACCTTCACTGAGTACGGTAATTCAACACGCTTTGGTACTGCATATAAGACATTGCTTCAACCAACAAATTAGCCAAAATTAAACCAATCGCTCACCTTCCTCGACACCCACAGTATGGTAATGGTAGAAAATGGAGGATAAAATCCAATTATTTACAGCTCGACCCCAATACTCGACAGCCACAGCTCGACAACAAAGTGGGAAAAACCCTATTTCACTGCCACAAACGTTAAGTGAGCACTTCAACGGAGGGTTCTTGAGCTCAACTTCGTTCGATCGAGCTCAAATCGCTCGAGTGAAACTCGACGAGTAACTCTCGGTGGAAAAAAAACATAAAACTTATCTCAACTTACCTGGACCGAGAAACCCAGTGTGATTGGATAGGTGAGGAGCTTTCCGGCGAGGAGCTGAAGACGAAGGGGAGAAAAATATGGGTGACGAGGTCTGGGAACGGTGGCGCGCGGTGTCTTCGATAATATGGGAGAAGAAAAGATTTAAAAAATAATAAATGAGGGGTAAAATCGTCTATTAAATTAAATGGGTAGTGATGTGATGCAATGTTTTCATGTATGGAGTTTAGTAATAAATAAACTGAAATGGGGAGTTACTTGATAACAAACGGGGATTTACTTGAGGTTACCCCAACATAATATACATAAAATAATATTAACCTTCAAGTACACATGGCAATCAATTAATGTTTGATGAGTATGACTCATATCACATTTCTTATTCAGAAAGGAATGCTCTGTTTGATAACGTGGCTATCTACAAGTCATTAGAAAAAATCCTCAATTCTATAACTATTATAAAAGAGCGAATCCACCGTTTCGTTGCCAGTTTCCAGCGGGTAATCGGTCACCTTATTTACACGTGTAAAACCCATTAGTGTAACACGTAGTCAACGCTCACAATTTGCAACGGAAACTCAAATGCGGCTATGGCTCCAAAGGAACTCCATGCCGCTAATTGCCTCTGCCTCCGCCTCAACCTATAGAAATCATCTCGCCGTCGACGTCGCAGTCGTCCTCTCATACGTCACCTCAAAATCAAGGTGAACATGTGGTGAAGATAGGTTAATAGGAGGCGTCAAAGGTGTTCGATGAAATGCTCAACAGAAATCTGGTCACCACTTTACCGGCTGACGCTGATTCACTGATCGACATCTTCACGACACTCTTCTTTTAAGCTATCTTAGTACCTCTTCATCTTTAGTTTTTCTTCTTTTCGATGGAACAATTTTCTTAATTTTGTGACTTCTTTCTAGTCCCCAGCGCCATTTCCATGTCGCATCGAGCAACCGTAGTGCAAGATAGTATACATCAGTCCGATCTGTTTTTTTTGTAAGCATCGATGTTTCTATAAAGTTTGAATCAATTTTTTTTTATTTGTACTGAACCCGGAAATCCTAATTGGATCTGTTGGCCTTTGCTGAGTCGACCGTGCTTCCCATGATAGTGTGTTGCAAAACTCGCCACGAGCTCGGCTCTGTTTGTATCTAATTATGATCGCATTACCATGTTGCCTTTGTAATGGGAATTCTTACTCGCTTTTCATACGTTCTATTAGATGGTTAAAAAACCTCCGTCGTTGCAGAAATTACTACTTAATCCATCAATTGAATAGTTGGGCTTCAGTTGAGGACCAAATGTATTCCATTTTTAAGAAGGCTATATCAGAGGTAAATTACTCACCTCTTCCAACTCACTTGCCAGCATCCTCAGGCGAGACAACAAGATGTACTCCAGGTTAGGTTCACCAACACTCTATCTTGTTGCTATTGGTAGTTCCTCGTGGTAATTCCTCTTACAGAACTAAAATGCGGATTTTTTTGTTTCTCTTATTGAGGTTTTACATCTCCTTGTAACTTTTTTCTCTTCTGTTAGTTTGTTCGTTTTCGGTTGAGTTGATGATTTTTTGTCTTTGGTTGTGGGTTTCTTGCGTATGCATCAACGTAGGGTGGATATACAAATTTCTTGTTAGTTATTGAGTGATGAGACAGCGATAACATTGGCCTGAGGAGGTCTTGGTACGAGTTTGGAGAAAAACTTGGCAGCTGGCTTAAGATGAGCCGCCATTACTGTGTCCATTTTGTCGGGTAGATAAATATGTTCTTTTTTCTATTAATCATTACTGTACTAAGGTGGTGCCTCAAAATCACGCCGTATAAGCAACCCGTGAGCAAATGGAGCTAAATATTACAGATGGCTTATTTTGAAGGATCAATTGCTGTTTTACAAAGCTTTCGGAGCAATCGAATGTAATTAAGTGGCCAGATCACGGAATGCAGCTGCTGCAATTCATATAGAAGGTGCAACCCACTTTAGGCGTGAAGCAGTTAAAATATATTGAATTCGGTTCTTACCACCTTGAGAGCACCGCACATAGTTGTCCAATTTAGACCTATGCAGTTCTTAGTGCAAGCCACGCATTCTATTCCACTAAAATAAGAGCTGCGATCGTTTGCGAGAGAATTAAGGGTATATTGCTCAAGGAGAACCTATTAGCCAAACTCTACTAATGTCATCTCATCAGATTGACTTGTTTATATATTTGTCTACCAGTTTGTATGATTTCTTTTTACGTGTTGAAGTTTTCTCCTAGCAGCTTGTTATATATTTTTCTATCAAAACGGGTTGAAGCTTTCTCCTAGCCGCACAACGTGCGGCTACGCATAGCTAATGGAAAGAAAAGAGCGAGGAACGATAATAAAAACTAGGAAAAGGAGAAAGATTTCAGTAAGCTTAAAACCCTTAATTAGTTCAAAGGAGTCGAAGTGACGAAGGTAAAACTTAAAAGGATCCTGTTTTATTTCACAACTTACGTGTACTTCTAATATATATATATATATATATATATATATTATATATATATATATACCGATCATGGTATAAAGGCTTGACTACCTTAGGTGCGAATGGGATCAATCTGTTTACAGTTTGATAACAGGACTAAATTGGTTAAACAAAGCCAAGTACCATTATCAAGGTTTACAAGTGGATATTGCCACGTACTGATCACCACCTTTATTTTTGTATAGTTTTCCAATTTTAATAAAGATCCTAAAAATATGGCATCAGAGCCATGGTGGGGGTATTAAGAATTCAAGGTATAGTTAACGATCTTTATCAAATGTTAAATTTGATGACGAGAAAAGATACTGTTAAAAACAGTACTGAAGAGGAGTATAATATTCCTCAAGATTTAGACAAATTAAATTGTTGGACAATTCCAAAGATTGATCATAAATCTATGAATTAGGAACTTTCGAAAAATTAGGATTAAAACAAGTAGTCAAAACTACTGAAGAAACAATTTCTTTAAATAATGAAGAAATGGTTATTAGACTTCTAAGTAATAAAGACTTAGAAAAATATAGAATAAATCATAAGTTTATTCATATTGGGTTAATTCAGGTAGCCTTTAATCCTTTGACTTTAGAAGGCTTACCGGAGAGTTTTATAGCAGCTCTAAGAGATGGTAGAAATCTTGACTGGAAACAATCCCTTATGGGAATAATTTAGTCTAGCTTCGCTCATGGCCCAATATATTTTAACGTTTATCCAAATCTCCAATTATCATTGACTGATGTCAATATATTGGATGCTCCAACATTAAATGTCAAAACTCATGGGTATAATTATGCTCCGGGATCAGAAGTAATATGTATCTGTTATAGGATTTACTATAAGCCTTTATATACACTAAATCCTCAGTGTAAATTCGTTGATAAACCGATCAACGAAACTATTCTAGTAGATTGACTGGAAACTAATTTTAGTAGATCTAATATTACAACTCGAAGATCTATAAAATGGGAAGAAATACAATTTCCTGAAAATTGGAGATCGAAAGAGCTATGCCTCCTCAACCCAAAATTAAAAATAATCCCATTCATATAATACAAACATCAGATGGAAGTGTTCAAATACAATTCGAACAAAATCAAAGATCTATAAGTCCTAAGTCTAGGATGTCTAGATCAGTCTCTTCTCATTATCATATATCACCATGTTATTATATGATAAGATCTCTTTCTAGAGCTTCGACCTCTCAAATTAGAGAATCAACTTCTAGTGAATACCTACAAAATAGGGTAGAAGAATTAAGAATGAATCCTGATAATATAGTTCATGGAATTTTTAAAAATAACGACGAGGAAATAACCGAGTCAGAAATGGATTTTCATGTTTAATGGATTTAAAACAAAAAATTGGTTTTAGCCCCGGATCACCGGCAAGAAAAGAAATTCAACAAGAATTTAATTTACCCAAATGGGAACTCTTTAGAAATGGTTTTTTGAAAGCTTTAATAAAGAAGATAAAATTATTAACCAAGAAAAATTTTATAATGAATTGTCAAACGAAATGAAAAATTACCTTTTATTCCCTGGTTTTTGACGAAATATTTTAAAAACATGATATTTGTACTTGAAAGAAATTATAAACTTTCATCAGGAAAAAATTTAACCTCAAACCAGTTTCCAAATGGAAAAAGAAAATGAAATTAGATATTATAATGCTTTTCAAAAATTATTTGAAAATGATATGCTTACAATAACTATTAATCATATTAATTGTCTTTTAAAACAACAAAATACACATATGTACGTTATTGTTTTAGGAGAACAAATTTCTTTATTAAAGAAAAATATGGAAGAAATCTCTTTCTCTGTAAAAGATATAAAAAATCATCTTTTAATGAATAAAGATAAAGATATAAGTGAAATTAAAACAGCTAATATAGCTCTCCCAGTATTCAACCTCCGCCTAAGGTTGTCGATTTTAAATTAAAATCAATCTCTCAAATTGAAGATGTGATTGAAAATAAGAGTAAAAATTTAAAGCTCAATACTTTAAGTGTGAATTTGAAAATCAATTTGAAAATTCAGATAATATACAAAAACTTTTATAGAAGAAATTAATAAATTAAGAAATTCGTCAAAATTTGCTAGTAAGCCAATTCAAACTAAATATTATTACCCCAGACCAACTCCTCAAGATGTTCTAATTGAAGAACATGATCTTACTATTAATAATTCATATAATGCATTGTATCTATGAATGGAATTTAGATGGTTATACTGAAAGACAAACTTTCTGTATGGTTCATAGGATGATGATGTATAGTACAGTTTGTAAAACGCAAGGTAATACCGATAAAACTATTGCTCAAATGCTAGTTACTGGTTTTACTGGTCAGTAAAAGGTTGGTGGGATAATTATTTATCTCAACAAGACCGTGAAGACATTTTCATTACCATAAAGGAGGAAAATAATACAATAATTAAAAATGCTGTTTATACACTATGCATAAACATTGTAGAACATTTTATAGGCCGATGGTCTGACAATTCAGAAAATGTTAGAACTCTTCTCCAAAATCTTAGGTGTAAAACTCTTACATCATTTAGATGGTATAAGGATACATTACTTAGTAGAGTTATGGAATTTCTTGAGTCAAATAGCACTCATTGGAAATCCAAATTTGTTGATGGTCTTCCCTTCCTTTTTTGCAGAAAGGTGAAGAAATTCCTTAGAAATGGAGAATCTAGTATAGATTATAACTCCTATACTTACGGAAGATTAATAGGAACTTGTATACAAGAAGGGTTAGCTTTATGTAATGAAATAAAGCTTAACAAACAACTTAAGAGACATTCTCTTGATGAGAAAAACAATTAGGAGAATTCTGTAGTCAATTTGGTTTAGAAAATCCTTCTACGAGCCAACCTCGTAAAGAATATAAACCTAAAAAATACTCTCCTAAAAAATATGAAAAAAGAAATCATCGAAAAATTAAAAGAAGGGAACAAAAATTCCCAAAAGATACTAAAAATTATCAATATAGAAATAAATTCCCTCCAATCATTTGTCGAAAATGTGGTAAAATTGGTCACAAAGCAAAAACTTGCTGGACCAAAAAGAAAATTAATAATTTAGATATTGATAAAGATTTAAAAGAAACATTATCAAAGAATCTTTTAGAATCTGACAGTGAAACATATTCTTCCTCAAATGAAGAAAATAATAATATCAAAGATATATCATCTTTAGAAGATATATCATATTCAGAATCCGAAGATGTCAAAACTGCCAAATAGGTCAGTCTTGTTCTAAAAATTCTAAAAATTCAGAATCTGAACCAGAAGATAATATATATCAAATTATATCTCAATTTCAAGAATTAAATGTTCTTGATAATAATCTTCTCGAAATGTTAAAAGAAACAGAAGACCCAGATTTAAAAAATCATATTATCACAAGAATAATTCAAAAAGAGGAAGAAACTTCAAGAAAAGTTATTCCTAAAACAGAACCTTATAGGATGTCCGAAGTAATGAAATTACTTCAAAATAAAAAATAAAAAGAATGAATCTCCTGTTAATATTACAGATTTAACGTTTGAAATTTCGAATTTAAAAAATGAAATAAAAAATTTAAAATTAAGTTATATCGATTTAGAAAGGAGATTTTCTAAATTAGAAAAGGGGAAAGAAATTAAGGAATTTGAAGTTAATGAAGAATTTGCTAGTACTTCTGAAAATATTCACGACGACAATTTTCTTTCAACATTAGAAGTCATTACTTTCCAAAAATGGTTGGTGAAAATATCACTACTTATAGATGGAAATTTTCAAAAAAAATCTTATATCTCTAATTGATAGTGGTGCAGATTTAAATTGTATTCAGGAAGGAATAATTCCTACCCAATATTTTCACAAAACAACTCATTCTCTTAGCTCTGCAAGTGGAGAAAAACTTCAAATAAATTATAAAATCCCTAAGGCCTAAGGTCTGTATCCCTACTTCATTCTTACTAGTAAAAAATATCACGAACCAAGTAATTCTTGGTACTCCATTCCTTAGGAAAATATTTCCTATAAAAAATATTGATGAATATGGATTTAAAGGAAGCTTAAAAAATAAAGTATACTTTACCGAACCTTTTTCCAGGATTCTTAATGAAATTAAGGACTCTATCCTTATTAGAGCGAAAGAAAAACTGGTAAATTACCTTAAGCATGAAATCAGTATACTTACGATTGAGGATAAAATCCAAAATCCTAAGTTACAGGAAAAAATTAAATTATTACATAATGAATTTACGTTGCAAATATGTAACGATCTTCCTAATGCTTTTTGGGATAGAAAGAAGCATATTGTTTCTCTACCTTATGAAGATGATTTTAGTGAGAAAAATATTACCACTAAAGCTCGTCCCTGTCAAATGAATTCTGAATTATTAGAATTATGTAAAAAAGAAATAGCTTCTCTTTTACAAAAAGGGTTAATAAAACCTTCGAAAGCACCTTGGTCATGCACAACCTTTTATGTCAATAACGCGGCAGAAAAGGGAAGGGGAGCACCTAGATTAGTTATTAATTATAAACCCCTATACAAATTTTGAAATGGATTAGGTATCCTATCCCGAATAAAAAAGATCTTCTAGATCGACTATCTAATGCTATTATTTTTTCAAAATTTGATTTAAAATCGGGATTTTGGCAAATTCAAGTTGCTGAAAAAGATAGATATAAAACTGCTTTTACAGTCCCTATTGGACAATTTGAATGGAACGTAATGCCTTTTGGTTTGAAGAACGCTCCTTCTGAATTTCAAAATATTATGAACGATATTTTTATTCCCTATAGTAATTTTATTTTTGTTTACATTGATGATATTTTAATCTTTTCTAAAGATATTGAAACTCATTTTAAACATCTTAATATTTTTAAGAAAATTGTTATTCAAAATGGATTAGTTATATCTAGCCCAAAAATGGTTTTATTTCAAACTGAAATTAGATTTTTGGGTCATAGCATTGAAAAAGGAAATATTAATCCAATTAATAGAAGTATTGAGTTTGCATCAAAATTTCCAGATCAAATTTTAGATAAGACTCAACTTCAAAGATTCTTAGGAAGTTTAAATTATATTTCTCCTTATTATAAAAATCTTGCTATTGATACATCTATTCTATACGATAGACTTAAGAAAATTCCTTGTCAATGGACTAATAGTCACACTGAAGCAGTTAAAAAGATTAAAAATAATGTTACTCATTTACCTTGTCTTATGCTTGCTAATTCAAATTGGCAAAAGGTTATTGAAACCGATGCCTCTGATTTAGGATATGGAGGAATTTTAAAAAGATGATAAATTCAGGATGGAATATTGCTCATTAAAATTATGCTACTATTGCTAGAGAAGTTCTTGCTATAGTTAAATGTGTTTTAAAATTTCAGGATGATTTATATAATCAAAGGTTTTTAATAAAAACATATTGTCAAGCTGCAAAATTTATGTTTATGAAATATTTTAAACATGATGTTTCAAAACAAATGTTTGCAAGATGGCAAGCTCATTTAGCTCCATTTAATTTTGAAATAATTTATAAAAAAAGAAGTGATAATAGTCAGATTTTCTAACGAGAGAATTTATTCAATGAATAATTTTGCAGGAATGTCCCAATATGGGAAAACCTATCCCTCTAATAGAGGTGGTAGAGGTGGTAAGCCTATTGTTCAGCAGGGCAATAGATAATTAGTCAGAGAGAATCTATCTCTCTTCGTCTTCTTCGAGCAACATGAGTGCTAAACATCAGCAAATGTTTAAAGAATTCCTTAAATTTAAGGAACAAAAGTCCCAACAAGGTACGCCTTCATATGCTAAAATATTAGTAGATGATGAAATTGATGATCAAGAATTTAATTATGAGCAAAATTCACACAAAGAAGTAATATTCTTCTTAAGTGAAAATGATTTAAAATGGAAAGATCAGCCCTGGACCTTAATGGAAAGGTATCTTGATGCAGCATCATATGCTGGAGGATATTATAAAAATCGGATGAACTATGAAAACATTCTCAAGTTCGCAGAATCATGTGAATTTGACCATTTTGTCACTGGAAATCAGAAAGTTTATAACTCCAGTAAGATCATTATTAAGAGGATTATATCTCCTGAAGCTTGGGCAATTCACCCAATGAAGGATAAGGAATATTTCCATCCAGAATTAAAGGTTCCAGTCAAATTTAATTATTGGGATTATATCCAAGCTTTTCATAGAGTTTTCTTATATGAAAACATTAAAAGAAAGCATTCTTGGTGGATCAAGATATGTGCAGATGTCTACAAGCAGGAAATGCCTACTTGGTTTTATAATTGGTGGTTATCTTACTGAGCCACAGTTAATATTCTTAAAGAACCATTCTCAGAATTATATACTGAGTGGGTCAAAGTTTCGCCAGCTCTAATAGAGGTCCAACATAATAATAAATGGATTGAAGGAATGGCTTCAATGCACTTTTATATTGAGTACAGTATTCCATGGATTTGGAAATGGGCTCCTGAAGTTGGTCATAACCAGCAGAATATACCTTGTTTATGGAGAATTTTTATACAAAATTCTGGAAGACAATGATCCGAATAGACGGACAAGGAGAATATGAAGGACAACAAACAATTGATAAAATCAAAGAAAAAGTTGCTTATTATAAAGAACATATTGAGAAAAGACAGCAACGAGAATCTCCTAGCCCATTTGAAATCCTTCTAGAAGATTAAATATTCAGAAAGGAAAATTATCGAAAGAACAAATTCTTGTCGATTATATGGAAGAAATTAAAAAGGACCTTGGGAAAAATTTTGGAATTGATATGACCGATGTGTCTATGGGAACTTCCTCGAAAGACGAAGACTTTTGCCAAGAAGCTGAAGACCATTGAGGATGACGATTTATTATCTTTTGAAGATGCCATTGATAATATCACAAAAGGTACTTTAAAAAAGATGAAAGATCAGATCGAAGAATGAAGGATCCATTATCGGCTAAAAATTTTTTAGCACGAACACAAAGTACTTTACTTTATAAAGTATTGGCCGACAAAAGCAAAGAAAAATCGAGCACAAGATGGAGGCCAGCTGGAATGATAATTCCTTTCTTTGTTTTTTTTTTTTACTTTTTTGTCCTTTTACTTTTATTGTCTTTAAATATGGCCTTCTGCCATAAGTTGTGTACGCGTTTTTCTTACGCACTCTTGTAATCACTCTCTCTTCTGTAAAATAAGTTGAAGATATAAAAGTACCAGGTTTGCATCTACTTCTTATTCAAGCAAGTTTTTATCTCTTTTATATTTTGTTTGATCAAGCCTTAATGGAAGGCTAAACTTAAACGTTAAACTACACCAAGATGCCCTAATACTCTAATCATGGTTTTATATCATTTTTGATATATATAAATGAAGTATATATATTTTATTAAAAAATTATAAAACGATTTAAAGAATTAAAATTTGGATAAAGGTTGTAATAAAATTTGATTTTGATTAATTCTGATTTGGCTCTTGGCAAAGCCCGTGTTGCCGAAAGATAGGCGTTTGAGGGCGATGGCTGTTACCAATTGAATTAATCAAATGAAGATTTTATCATGTAAAAATCCTTGTATACGACGATTTAATCTTAACAATCCCAAAAATAAGTTTATTTTCGATTAATGGTATATAGGTTTGAATACCTTGCATAGCCGTTATGGGATCAGACTGTTTACAACCTGATAACTGGTTTGATAGGTTTAACAACGTCACGTACCATTTTTCATCTTTAATTTTTATGTTTGGTTTATCGGTTGAACTGCCCTCAAACGAGAGTCCGATCATGGTATAAAGGCTTGACTACCTTAGGTCCGAATGGGATCAATCTGTTTAAAGTTTGATAACAGGACTAAATTGGTTAAACAAAGCCAAATACCATTATCAAGGTTTGACAGGTGGATATTGCCACGTACTGATCATCACCTTTATTTTTGTATAGTTTTCCAATTTTAATAAAGATCCTAGTATATGGATATTGCCACGTAAAGAATTTATGTGACCATAGTATATGGCTAGAATAAATCATGTGATCTTTTCGTGACTGTTATATGTTAGAATGAATCTCCTGATTTTTCATTTAACACTGTTAAAGCACGTTGATATGTATGGAGGTAGTTTTCGTTATTAGACCAGTAATTAAAACCTCTAAAGACTAGGGTGGACTGTTTTTGGGATAAATATTATTTTAGTTATACGAGTAGCTTTGTGGATTAGGGATAGAGCTCGATATATATATTTATAAACTTATTACTTATCTTGATTTAATGTTTCGAAACCCTAGGAGGTCCTTAGTTTTTGGAATTAAAGGAATGACAACCCTAGGAGGTGATCACAAGTGTTAAGCCTTGCATGAACGTTTTCGTTGTTGCATATTTTGACAAATGTTTTCAGCATTATCATTATAAAGTTTTTGGCATTTATATTAAGAAGTCTTCAATATTCATTATCAAATTTTGGTGCTCCACTAAGTTTTCGGCACGAGAGCTATATTATTGAAATGATTTCGACATGCTCAGTACGTAAAT
Source organism: Craterostigma plantagineum (assembly GCA_027422505.1). Classification (NCBI taxonomy): domain Eukaryota; kingdom Viridiplantae; phylum Streptophyta; class Magnoliopsida; order Lamiales; family Linderniaceae; genus Craterostigma; species Craterostigma plantagineum. The sequence continues at coordinate 727,432 of JAPQWV010000297.1, read as the reverse complement.
TCTCGATATTATTACTTTAGAGATTATTTTCAGCGTAAAGAGTTTTCGGCTCTAATGAGAAAAGTTTTCGGAAGATTTCGGCATTGTAGGCTTTTTTTGTATTTCTAGGGTTTTTTATATTTAGGGTTGTTGTAGATATACGTGAGACTAACTGAGCATGTATATTTATGTGATAATATTTTCATGCTCAGAGGTTCGACACGTTAGGAAACTCACCAGACATTTAAAACTGATTTTTATCTGGAGGACGGTAGGTGATTTTTAATCTACGACACGTAACCCGTTTATGTGTATATATGTGTACATGTTTGGAACTTGTAATTTATGTGATTATGTGATTATGTGAATTCAGTGAATTATGTGACTTGATGAATTATGTGCGTTGCGTGTATATTATTTTGTTGCACGTCACATGTACTCATGCTTCACATCATATGTTATGTTATATGCACTGCACTTGCATTCCATGTCAGTGGGGGGGAATGGAGTATCGTGCGTAACGGTAACGTTTGGGGAGTCGACGAAGTGTTGGTCTTTGCGTCAGGTAGAGGGTGGGTGTATGCCGCTCTAAAGAGACCTGAGTAGGCTGCTCGTGCTCCAGTACGTACCACTCCAAAGCGACCTGAGTGGGCAGACCGAGCGATAGGATGGTGCTTGGGTGCGTGCCACTCTAAAGCTACCTGAGTTGGCCGCCGAGCCTTGGGACGTTAGTGGTTTGGGTGTATGCCGCTTTAAAGAGACCTGAGTAGGCTGCCCCTGCTCTAGTACGTACCACTCTAAAGAGACCTGAGTGGGCCGACCGAGCGTTAGGTATAGAGGGGTAGGTTCTAGTACGTACCACTCTAAAGAGACCTGAGTGGGCAGACCGAACGTGAACCTCAACTCGGGAATGGCGACTCTAAAGAGACCTGAGAAGCCTTCCCATTATAAGGCGACCTGATTGGGATACCCGAGGGTGTACAGTGTAGAGTCAGGGGAGTCGTGAGATGTGATGGGTCGGGACGAGGGTCAAGCGTGCATGTCGAATATGTGATGGGATCTAGGGCACGCTGCATTCACGCATATTTCACCTACTGAGCAAATAGCTCAGGGTTTTACGTGTTGTAGGTACCGAGCCCGACGCTGATACGCGTCGCGGCTGAGGCGGGCTGACGGCGGTGCTCCATGGACTTTTGAGGGCGGGGCTGTACACGGATGCGACCTGTGGAGCGACGGTAGATGTTTGATATTTTAACATTTTGGGGCTACGGCCCGTGTAAAGTGATGACACTGTAGACGACTATTTTGACGTAATATATTTTATTCCGAAAAAGTTTTTGTTAGACGGGTCTTCCGCGACTTACGTTGCGAAAATCCGCCACTATTAGTATTAGAAAGTGAGGGTCGCCACACAGGGGATTCATTCATCTCTTTCCGCTCCAACTCACTTCGAGGGCTCATAGCCATGGAAAGATGAATCCCATGTTGCCTAGGCAGGAACCATTTCTTAGAGTTGTCCATATTATATTGCTTCAGGACCTTCTCTAAGTAAAGGGCCTGGGAGAGTCGTAACATACGATTCGCTCGATCTCTATAAAGGCGAACCCAAGATGTTGGTAGCTTCTCCCAAGTCTTTCATGGAGAATTCGGTCGAAAGCCACGCTTTCACCATCGAGAGCATTCCAATATCAACTCCTATCAAAAGGATGTCGTCCACGTACAATACGGGGAAAGATATTTTGCTCCCACTGCTTTTCTTGTAGACGTAAGGTTCGTCGTCGTTCTTCAAGAATCCGGGACCTTGACCACTTCATCGAACCGAAGATTTTAGCTTCTGGAGGCTTGTTTAAGTTTATAAATGAACTTGTTCAATTTGCATACCTTATGAGCATCTCCCTGCGATGTAAAACCCTTGGGCTGCTCCATATATATTTCCTCCTTGAGGTATCCATTTAGGAATGCAGTTTTCACATCCATCTGCCAGATATCATAGTCATAGTGCGCAGTTATCGCAAGCAATGTTCGAATGGACTTCATAGCGATAGGCCAAAAGGTCTCCTCATAGTCAATGCCCTCTTTTTGATTGTACCCTTTCGCCACAAGCCTAGCTTGGTATGTGTCAACCAATCCGTCAGATCCAATCTTTCTCTTGTAGACCCATTTACACCCAATGGGTCTAAAACCATATGGGATGTCTACTACAGTCCATACTTGGTTTTCGTGCATAGAATCCATTTCGGCTTGCATAGCTATAAGCCATTTTTCCGAATCTCTATCCCTGATTGCCTGGTCATAGGTAGTGGGATCGTCTCCGACGTTCCCTTCCATCGCAGCAACCTCGTGCTCGATGTGGAGCATTCCATATCTCTCAAGCTACCGATCCGACCTGCACAACTCAGGTTACATCTCGGACTGCTCTACGGTGTCATCTGACACTGGAGTTTGTGAAAGCGCTCTGACGACTCTCCAACTGTTACTTCACGACCCGCTCCACCTTCTAGAACGAACTCTTCTATGAGAAGTGAGCCTGAAGGGCTACAACGAATCTCTGATTGTCGTGGAAGTAAAACTGGTATCCCATGGAATTCTGAGGATACCCGACAAAACGTTCTTTTACAGCTTTCGATTCCGGTTTATCTGTCTTGAACTTTTTCACAAATGCGAGGCAACCCCAAATTCTAATGTGATTCAAGTTCGGTTTTCGTCCTGTCCATATCTGATACGGAATACAATCGATAGACTTTGTAGGACATCTATTCAAAAAATGAGCCGCTGTCAACAGGGCATGACCCCACAACGATATGCCCGAATAAGAATCGATTTTATGATTCAATTAAATATTTGATTATTCGAATTCGATTGTCATCCGAATACGAACAGAATATTGTGGTATTCGACTCGATTCGATTCGTTTGCAACCCTACCTCGATCTGATCGAACGACTTTAATGCTCTTTCCAGTTTGATTTTCTACCAAAGTTTTGTACTCTTTGAACCATTTGAAAGTATCAGACTTGTGCTTCATGAGATACACCTTGCCGAAGCGAGAGTGATCACCAGTGAAGGTAACGAAAGAATGGAAGTTACCGCGAGCTGCTACCCCGAATGGTCCGCAAACATCCGTGTGGATCAAACTCGAGAAGTTCTGCAGCTCTTGTGAAATTCCCTGTGAAGGGAGACTTGGTCATCTTTCGAAGGATACAATATTCACAAGTCAGATAGGGATCAGACCCAAGCAGCTTTATAATGCCGGTTTTCTCCAAGTCGAGGATCTTCTGTTCTCCAGCGTGACCCAGTTGAAGATGCCCACAGTAGTCTCGAGTTCGACTCCAATTTTCGTTTGTTGGTGATTGTATTCACAGTTTTTGTTTTATCTTCGACACTTAGATAATATAATCCATTCTGTAAACTTGCACTTCCGACGCAGTTATTTCCAAAATAAATAGTCCATATATTATTACTAAAACGGAACTTGTAACCGTTTCCGCTCAAAATAGGAATATCAATAATATTCTTAAGCCCCTTTGGGGAAACCTAAACAATCGGAAAGCAGTAACTATGTCTAGTAGATAAAACGAGAGTTCTTGATCCAATGTGGGTCATCGGTACACTATGTCTGCTTCCTACGTTGATCATGATCTCTCGGTCCGCCAGCTTCCTACTTCGTTCCAGACCCTTGTTCGAAACACAGATGTGAGCAGTAGCTCCCGAGTCTAAGATCCACGAAGTGGAATATACTGTCATAGAACAATTAGTTTCTAAAACGTGAAGTTCTTTACCTGAGGCGGTAGCTTTGGGCAATCACACTTCCAATGGCTACGCTCATTGCAGTGAAGGCATTTGTCCGATAGCTTGTCGCCTTTGAACACGTTCTTCTTGGCCTTGCCTTTCGAAATTCATCCTTTGGGCTTAGTGGGCTTGTCCGACTTTTCCTTTCTACATGACCCTACAGTCTTAGCATTCGCGACAAGAACAACTTCCTTTCCGTTCACCTTCTTCAATGAGTTTGTACCGCCGACAACTGGTATCCCAACCAGTCAACGTCATCTCGGCCTTGTTCTGATTAACGTTCACAGTTAATGAATTGAAGGAAGGTGGAAGCGATTGAAGTATCAGATCGTTCTGGAGCTCATTATGCATGATAAAGTCCAGTGCCTCGAGTCTTTCGATCCAATCGATCATCTTGAGCACATGCTCTCCGACGTCACTACCCTCAGCCATTTTGCAATGAAATAGTTGCTCCGTAAGGGAATAACGAGCACTCATGGAATGTTTGCCAAAAAGCTCAATCAAATGAAGCAAAATGGCACCCACTTCCATTTCCGAGTGAGTGCGCTGCAACTCATTGCTCATGAAAAGAAGTATATAGCCCTTGACCATTGGCTCGTCAATCTGCCACTTGGCATACACACTCGGTCTTCGTCAATCGCATCAGCCGCTGGGACTTGCGATACGGGGGGATCGAGGACATAAGTTAACGACTCCATACATAGGACTATCCTCAGGTTACGGAGCCAGTCCACGTAGTTTGGTCCCACCAAACAATTTCTCCAAAGCAGCATAGTAATAATGTTCGTCATCGCAATAAATAAAAGAAACGTAATGCTGCAGAACATAAAGATCTTATTAGGTTTATCTTATAATTCATCAAGCGGAAACAAGGACTTTTCATTTCGCTTGACTCTCACTATTTTTCTCGGAAACACTATCCTTCCTAGAAGAGTTTCAGAAACCTTGTTGATAGATTCATAGTGAAGTTGATGTTCCCGACTCGACTAGACTTGCCTCAGCCTTTAACGCAATATTTGGCTCATCTAATCTTATCGAAGTCACGTCAAATGCGAACTTATCCAATAAGAGTTTCAACTATTTTTCTCTCAGTCATTGACCCTCACGGCTAACCCTCCTTATTGGGTATAACTGCCTAAGTGTGACCTATCAACTTATGCTCAAATCGCACACATTGTACCGGCCGCCCCTTGCTGCCATACGCTTCGTGGGGGGCGGACTGGTATGACGAGCGGCATTCAAGACGCACCCGAGACGCTAACACTGGGGCGGGATATACATGCCAACTTACTCGGAACAAATCGCAAAACTCCCCAACGCTAGACATCTCGAGCATGATAGAAGAAAGGAATCAAACTCCTTTACGTGTCGTAGGTGGATTTCACCTACCTGCCCTCCTGTTACAGTCAAGTACGAAACTCTCCTGGATTCATGAAATACCATGCTCCCTAATTCGTGAAACTTGATTGTTGTTCTATTCCTTCGTGTTTTAATATTATCCTATGTTCATGATATATTTGTTTACTAAGTTCATATAACTATTAATAATAGTACCTCAAAAAGCGTGAAGTTGTATGTGTTTTTAATATTATTTTACTCCATAAAGTTTCGTGACATGCATGCACAATTCCAAGTTTATTCCATTTGTGAAGTGAGTAACTCATAGTCCACTCATAAAGTCTATATAGTTTATATTATTTTTCTATTCCTTCATGAACCCTATGTAGCTTGTAGGATTATTTTATTCGTTTGGCCTCGTGAACTTTCAACTCAATTCGTGAAATGTTAATTAAAGCAGATACAATTCGCCAAATTCATGGAGTTCGCCAAGTTCATCAATCGCAACATACAGTGATTCGCAAAGTTACATTTGCGAATCTTGACTTCGCGAAGTTTTGAATTTGCGAACCTTGAATTCGCGAAGTTAATATATCACGACCCTCCAGGGTTTGCGAACTCAGTTCGCGAAGTTATTAAGATTCGTCAAGTTAGTGAATTCGCAATGTATTCTTAGCCAAGGGTCAGCGAATCATTTCTTGATTCGCCAATTAGCTTGGATTCGCCAACCCCTCAAAGACTCGTGAAGTATCGATTCACGAATTAGGGTTCGCGAAGTTCCTTCGCGACCCTTAGTGAGGCTACAAACAGATTTATTATTTTAAGTGCTAAAATCCCTCAATTAAAATTTATTATTCTTCAAGAATAGTTTAAGCCTTGTAAGAACTTCAACAAATTTAATTCTCAGAGCTTATATCTGTATAAAATCCTAGGATTTAATATTTTTGTGGTTATCAGTCTCAGCTGATCACACTGCTACCTAAACAAGATAATAATGTTGTAGTAAAAATTATCCCTATCACAATTCGAGCTTTCTAAAACATGATGACAAGAACCCTAAATGAAACCTTCGGAAACTAAGCCTATATAACCTTTAATCATCTATAACTCTTTATGCCTAATATAATTAGAACACGTTAATACATAAACAAAACATCGGGTTGTAATAAAATATACCTTCCTCCAAGCTTTGCGTAAGTTTAGTTTGAATTCCCTTTTCTTACTTGAGTTCTTCGATAGCTTTCTCTAATGAATTATGAAGTGTAAATTTTATTCTTATCTCTAATAGACTTTGCGTATAAAAGTATATAAATGACATCGATACTTATGAATCCTTATCTAGTTTTATGTAATTTATTATTCTATTAATTCTTTGAGCTTCCCTCGCAATTAAGTAATTGATATTACATATGTATACATAAATATGTCTAAGTCTGCAATAGTTCCATCCCAACTAGGTTTCAATGATTTCTCTTTTCGACTTTTGGGATTTTTATTTCGATACTTCAAATATCTACTACTTATTGTAATGTTAATATTTGCTAAACCTATAGCTAGGTTTCAGAAAATGATTTGAACCCGATATAATTAATATTTTTGTTTCGAACTTTAATTTTCGCATCAATATTCCTAAATCATAAATTTTCATAATTATATTACATCAAAATCCCGCATAAATTTTACGGGTATTACAAAATTCGTACCCTTAGGATACCTTAATCCTAGGGTGGAGGTGCCTTTGAGATAGCGTAAAATTCGTTTGACCGCGAGTGCTAGTAATACGAATTTAAACATTCGGATTAATAGCTTTGGTGTTGACATAACTGACTAAAGATATGAAATCGGATATCCAACGCATCGGTCCACACTAAGGAACAACGCTACACTGAACTGATCAGTCTGAATTAAGTATGTAGAATTCAACCGCATACCGACTATGGATACCGGTCACAAAGATTTCAAACAGAACACTGAAGTATGTTGGACCGGACTTGATACAGGTTGGACACTCGAGAAAAGAGCTTACTAAAAAGGAAATTTCATACATTCAATGCAAATCTGCAAGTTTAGAGTGAACCAGATGTCAACTAACGCAAATAAGGAATAAAGCAAAGGTGACATGATAAACTGCAGCATAAACCGGACAGACCCATTTTAGGAAAGTCAATTAATGTACTAGTCAGAGTGAAAAGCTTATCTCACAATGGATTCAAATTCAAATCTCAGCTATAAAAGGAGGAATACAAGTTGAAGACGATACTTCACAATCTCACGTATTCTGAGCTATTATCGACGATTTTCAAACACTGTGAAAAAGAGAAACAAGAGTGAAGTCGAAAGACATAATCGTTCATAGTTTATGTTCTTTATTCCAACGGACTGTAAAAAGCTGTTGAAGTAGGTGGATTGTTGTAAACAAACTGCCTAGGTGATTCACTAGATTAAAGCTGTGTTCAGCTCGGTAGGTTGTACTGTGATTTGTATTACTGAAGATCTAGTGAACCTTCCTATTGAGGAAGAAGGGGAGACGTAGGAAATTTTAACTCCGAACTTCCAGAAACAACTCGGTCTCACACACACACGTACTTCTTTTCACATCGGTTACAATCGTTCAGTATCATCTTCCGCACTAATACTGACCGGTCATTTATTGAATACCAGTCACCGCACGAACTAGTTAAACCAAAAAGAGTCAAGCGTTTATCCACACCCTCTAAACGCGTCAACCGATCGCAACAAGTGGTATCAGAGCAGGTTTATTCAATCATCAATCGATAAAAATGAATACATCAAGCAAGTTGCCGTTGTTCTCCCGGGAAAATTTTTGAATGGAACAATATCTGAAGAAGTGTACGTTGCTCAACCACACGGTTTTGAAAATCATGAACATCCTGATCATGTCTACCGGTTGAAAAAAGGCTCTCTATGGACTGAAGCAAGCACCAAGAGCTTGGTACGAAACGCTATCAAAATTCTTAATTGATCACAACATCATTGGGAGTGTTGATAAAATACTATTCAGATTTACAAAGGGGACCATCTACCTATTGTTCAGATCTATGTGGACATTATTTTCGGTTCAATCGATGCCAAGTTATGTGCAAGCGGTTTTCCAAAATGATGCAAGATCAGTTTGAGATGAGTATGATGGCTGAACTTACCTTCTTTCCGGGACTTCAAGTAAGGCAGTTGGAGCAAGGCATATTCATCAATCAAGTCAATACACGAAGGAGTTGCTCAAATGGTTCGGCATGGAAAACTTTTCTAAAGACACAACACCTATGAGTTCCTCAATCAAATTAGACAAGGATGAAAATGGAACTCCAGTTGAAGTGACCAAATACCGGGGATTAATTGGATATTACTCTATCTCACTATGTCGGACATTATGTATAGTGTCTGTCTGTGCGCCCGGTTTCAGTCTGATCCAAAGGAAAGCCACTTCACAACAGCAAAACGAATCTTGAAATATCTCAAAGGGAGCATCAATGTAAGTCTGTGGTATCCTAAAGACTCAAGTATGTCGTTGCATGACTATACCGATGCTGACTATGCCGGTTGCAAGATAGATCGACGAAGCACCAGTGGAACATGTCAGTTGCTTAGTGACCGGCTAATTTCCTTGTTCAGCAAGAAACAAACCTCCATAGCCACATCCACAGTTGAAGCAGAATACTTGGCGGCTGGAAGTTGCTGCTCACAGATTCTATGGATACAACATCAAATAGAAGATTATGGGATAAAGAAACCTATATCCCCATCTTCTGTGACAATACGAGCGCAATTGCCATCACACAGAATCCGGTATTTCATTCAAGGACGAAGCACATTGAGATAAGACATCACTTCATACGAGATCATATGCTGAAAAAGAATGTACGCTTGGAACACGTCTCAACCGATCTGCAAGTCGTTGACATACTGACCAAGCCGCTACCAGAAGCTAAGTTCATTTTCTTTCGAAATGCTTTAGGTTTATTAGATTTATCCTAAGTAACCTAAGCATGGAGTCAGGGGAAACATTGTTATATCAAATTGATTGATATAACTGGTTGACTAGACACTACAACATACCGTTCAAATTGATTATCGCAGTAAACATTTCTTCTTAAACAGTCATTTTCTTCATATTGGTCAACATACACTACTCCTGTCGGTTTCGTCTAAAACTGACCTTCGTCACAAATACATTCCTAAACTTCGTTCTCTTGTTTTCATATATGAAATCGGTTATTTCTTTTCTGAAACTGGTTATTTTATCATGAAACCGATAATTCGTTCTAAAAGAACGGTATCGATACCGACATATTCTCCATCTCTTGACCAGTGACTGACCGAAATCATTTTTATTTAATATACGTCATCAATTGAACACTTCCTGTCGTAGTACTATTCAGGAAAACTGACAACAGGCACTGTACTACCAAGCAGAAATATGATAGCGCAGTTTATGATGTGCGAAGAAGGCTAAGCGACATGACGTCTTGTGCATTTAATGCGAAAATACGCTTTATCCCGCTAAAGGACTTTGTTTCATGATCGATTGGAGAATTTTCATCATTAGCCTCAACTCACAAGCAGAATCATCATTTTTTCCAAATCTCTCGTCAAAACCCTACCAAATCTCTCCGAAAAATGGCACCAATCCACAACGACCTTACAAGAACTGCTTCAGATTTACTTCGACAACAGTATGGACACTGAGGATGACGGTTTTCTCCCTGTTCTCAAAGCCCTAATTACAACCGGCCTTCAGACTTTTCTACAGTGCTCGTACGAGTACTACCCAGATGCTCTGCATCAGTTCTTTAACACTGTCCTCATCGTGGGAGACTGCCTCCAATGGCTCATCAACGGTCAGCAGTTCGACATCACAGAGGAGTATTTCGTAGAACTCTTCAATCTGCCAACCACATGAGCAACAGTCATAAATGTTCCAGATGATGTGAAGGAACAACTAAAGCCCAGGATGTCTCTGACAGGGACATCGTTCAAGGATTCCGATAAGCGAGTTGTTTTGAAACCAGAGTACCGCCTGCTTCATGATGTGGTAGCCAAGTCAGTCTTGGGAAAGGCTGGTTCATTTGATATGCTCACAAGTGACAAAGTTCAGGCCATGGTGGCCATCTTGACATGAATGGAGATCAATTGGTCTTCTGTGATCTTCTCATTGCTGAAGGGGACACTGCCAATTTGTAACCGGAAGTTCAAGAACTTTGCCCTCCAACTCTCTTTCCTTTTTAGGCACAAGACTGCTGACGTTGGAACAGTTCAAACGTTGGGGTTTGCCCAGATAGTTTCATCGGATGTTATCCGACAAATGGTAGCTGCGGCCTCACCTACTAAGGAGCCGATCAATCGGAAGGCCTCTGACACGCTCAAATTCTAGCAAGTGTACTAGGTCGTGCAAGTAGTATAAAACGGACAAAGTCCGAGTATCGATCCACGAAGACAGCTCGATTAATTCTAAGAAAATATTCCTAATTCTAGTTTAAACTAACGGAATTTTTATAGTTTTGATGATTTGATAAAAGAGATAAAAGACGCAAATAATAAAATAAACGCAAATAAAATAAATGAGGATAGAGCAATTAACGACGACGTGATTAAGACACATGCTCGGCACAAATTACTCCTACGTCTTCATGCAATATCATCTATCTAATCAACATGAATCAAGTCAAGGTGGAATTTCCTAACATACGTGCTACTCGTTTGTCCCGCAATAGCAACCCTACGTAAATAGAGAACCAATCAACTATATGTCTATATGACTGTAGTTCCTACACGTGCATTAATTCTTCGTGAAATTCCCCGAGTTTAGGCGCTTTCAGTGCCTAAGATCTCAGAAACCACACATACGAAACCGAATTCCATCTCTGGTCGGTTTTACGTAGTGGTGCTCGCTATTTTGATCTAACCTTTCTAATCACCTTTTCGGTCTCATGTACTAGGTCAATAATCGTGTGTGCGGTGGCCGATCACACACACGTCATTAAACTCAAATAGCGAACACATAACTCAAATCATACTAATAAAATAATAATAGCATTAATACGTAGTCATAATTCGGCCTCACACGGCCTCAATCACAAAAGAAATTAGCCTAGCATATTAATATACGAAAACGACAACGAATCAAAAGAAAATATTGTCGAAAACGAAATATTAAAAGGTAAGAAATCGTCCTTTTTCGGTGCTCGACTTGTCTCGGTGGTTCGTCTTTTATTTTCAGCCGTCAAAAGCTCGCAGCTGCTCTCTTCTTCTTTTCTGTCGTCGATCCCCTTTTTCTATAGCAATCGCATGGGTCTATATAATGGTGAAGTTGGCCGAATTAATCTCCTAAGATTTTGAAATCTTTTTTTTGAATATTTGAATAAGTCATTGATTTTTGAATCTTTTCCTTCAATTAGTGCGTGATGTGGCATAAAATAATCTCTCCTCCCACTTGCTCTTCACGTCACATGGCTACAAAAGTATAAAATTCTGGTAAATTGCAAGGCTGTGCCAATTAATATAGAGAATTGCAAGAAAATCCCTTAAGATTCATATCATTCCAAAAAGTGCCCTTATTCTCCTTTGTCGATCTCGTTTGCTCGGACATCTATCAACAATAAATTTAAACATAAATATAGGATACTCAAGGAGAATAACGAACGGAAATGCACTTTTATGGGTAGTAAAAGTACGTAGAATCCTAACTTATCAACAACCCCCAAACTAGCTTCGATCGGCCTCGATCATAAAAGCGAATAAAACCAAATCAAGTTAGGATTATAGAACATCTATCAATGAAATTCTCTTGTTCTATCTCAGAAACGTAAAGGCATATAAAGTCGAGATAATCATCAACTAATGAACGATCTAGTCAAAACACGAGGCATGAGGTAATATGTCGCAATCTTATCATAGCATGAAAGACATTTCTAGAATTATATCACGCATCAATCCACAACTCTGACAAGGATCGCTCAAGTTGCTCGAAGTGTTTTTCAAAGTGATCTGTATAAAGACGCTCAATTCACGACACGAAAAGATATTACTCTATGCTTGCAAATATATCGCATCATAGTCACATAGTAGAAGTCATGCACGAATCAAAGGGTCTTTCATCAAAGGTTGTAATGGGGCTCGGGTTTTGAAAGGTGCGTCGTATGGGAAAGTGAGCTAAAAATATCAAACGTGTCAATCATCGGATTGCTCTTCTAACCACTTATTTCGCTCTTCTAACATCGCGTCTGCTTTTTCGCTCGACCCATCCCTTTTTCTTCTCTAGCTCTTCTCCCTCGCCCTTTTTTTTTGTCTTCACCGTTTTTTTTTCATTTTTTTTCTTTTCTTTTCTTTTTTTTTTCGCCTTTTTTTTTTGGGGGAACCAGCCCCTCCCATCTTTTTTTTAACGTCTTATCAAAGGGAGAGGTTTCTAGTCCGCTGCAATATTACGATGAGAGATCTATATCGTAGGACGAGTTCATAACTAACATGCATCGATGATTAGCTCCTTCTCAACCAACAAGCCACTCACGATATCGATAAATTAACACGTTGATGAGGGGTCGTATAGGCTAAATTTGAGGCAATTAGGCCAAATATCTGGGCTTGAAATCAACAAATAAGTCAAATAAGGCTCAAAGGGGCTCACTAAGTGGTAAATGCGTAAGGTAGGAAAAAATTTAGGCCAATGACTCAATCCTAGTGCCCTTCTCATTTTCGCACACAAAAATTCCACATAGCAACCATTGACATGCATAACAGAGCAAGTTCGAAAATATTCAGTCCATGCGTGTCACACAAGAATAAACACCGAGCACAATGAGTTGCTCTGAATTAATCTCTGAAGGCTAAAAAACTCACATATATAGCTGGGTTTGTGCTTCATGATACGTAATACTCTCCTAAAGCAGTCAATATAACCAAATAATCATGCTTATATCACGACAATGCAACATGTAAGACTATCTCACTCAATTCATCGAATCATATCACGACACGGTAAAATTTCAAAATTTTTCATCATTGACAGGAGATTCCACAGATGACATTCAAATCTCAACTTTCATCAGTTCTACCCCACTAAAGGACCGAAGCATGTCGATACCTAAACATGTAAGCATATTAAATCTAGCATGTGTCACATCCCACCCCCAAACTAAATAGTACACTGTCCTCAGTGTATAAAATAAAGGCAAAGAGAGAGTAGAAGTGACACTGCCCTGAATTTTGCATCGATCATGTAGAAGACTTGGTTTATATGCAGTAACAAGCAACCATCGTGAACGGACAACCCCCAAACTGGCTATGATCCTGCGAGAAAACGTGACTAGGCGGCACCGTGAGAGCAAATTTTTATTAGAAAAAAAAAGCCATAAAGTAAATAGAACTTAATAAAATAATATATATGCATCGATAGGCCTTGGGTTGCCTCCCAAGAAGCGCTACTTTTATAGTCGTTAGCTCGACTCACAAACCGCTTATTCTGGTGGACGATCGAGGTTGATCGAGTCTTCTTTCCAAACATCTCGATCGTTGTATACATTGGGTTCCCCTCTTCCTGGTGATAGTGTCTGCATCATCGTGTGGGGTCGAGAGTTCTTTTTTCGCCATATGTAGATGCCATCGTCTGTGCAATCTTTCTGACGACGCTTTTTCTTTTTCTTCGGCGAAACCACCTTCTTGATAGAGTTAAAGCAGCTGCTGTTTTTTGTCCATGGGGTCCACCTGTTAAAATTCAACACAGAAGAAACTAAATTATGACTAGATTTAGCCTTGTTCCCGTTCAGCGCATCTATTCGAGCGTCAGCCTTCATGTTCTGGCGGTCCTTCAGCTTGCTGGTATTCTCTCCAGACAAGTTGTACCTGAAAGACTCAGAACACTTAAAAGCACAAGGGTCAAAGATATCGATAAAGGAACAAGAATCATCAGTAGGGCGTTTCATAGATTTATAAACATCGAATTCAACTTTCTCGTCCCCTACTTGCAAAATAAGTTTACCATTACCGACATCAATGATAGCTCTTGCCGTGTTTAGGAACGGGCGTCCGAGTATCAATGGGAGGTCGTCGTCTTCTTCCATATCCAACGCAATAAAATCAGCCGGGAAGTAGTGCTCTCCTACTTTCACCAATACGTCTTCCATTTTTCCTCGTGGATACGTGATAGATCTATCGGCGAGTTGAAGGATAGTCAATGTGGGTTTTGGCTCGCCAAGTCCCAATTTCCTAAATAATGAAAATGGCATCAAATTAATACTCGCACCAAGATCGCATAACACATTATTAAATGAAAGAGATCCAATAGAACAAGGAATAGAGAAACTCCCTCGATCCTTAAGCTTCGGCGAAAGCTTCTTCTGTAATACGGCTGAACATTCTTCGGTGAGAGCGATCGTTCCGTCTTCTTCTAACTTGTTTCTCTTGAATAGTAGCTCCTTCAGGCATTTGGCGTACTTTGGCATCTGCAACAAAGCCTCAATAAAAGGGATATTAACTTCAAGTTTTTTAAATATATTAATGAAACGATCAAAATCTTCATGATTCTTCCCTTTTCGTAAAGCCGCTGGATATGGAGGTCGGATTTTTATCGGTGGGAGTGGGTTGACCTTCTTTTGCTCCAAGAATGAATCTGGATCGTCTTCGAATTTTTTGGCCTGCTTGTCATTTTCAGGGTTGTGAACCATAGTGTTTGTGGCCGTGAATTCGTTCTGATCGGATATCTCTTTCTCTTTTGCTTCTTCCACCTCCTTGGTCTCTTGGAACGATTCAAGCTTCTTTCCACTTCTCAGTTCAATGACATTCGCGTACTCTCGAGGGTTCCTTTCGGTGTCGCTCGAAAGTGTACCAGGCTTGCGCTCGGCTACTGTATTTGAGAGCTGTCCCATTTGAATTGTTAAGTCTTTTATTGCAGCACGTATATCTTGGAAGCCTTCCTGAACTCTCCCTTCTAGACCCTGAAGTCTTTCCTCCGTCTTGCGATTTTGATCGCCTTGGATCGCCACCATCTTTTCTAAGGCTACTTCCCAATCTGCTTTTGGTTGGTGTGATGGTTTCTCGTAGTGCGAGTTTCCATAGGATAGGTTCGGATGATTCCTCCAACTTGGGTTGTACGTGTTCGAGTAAAAGTTCCCTTGCCTCGACTGAATATGATTTACTTCCTTGGGTTTATTGGCTTGCATCCTGTCAAGTCTCCGGTGTATAGCCTCAAATTGCGCCTCCAGTGAGCTACTTATCTCATGTACTCCAGCCGCCCGACGGTCCAGATCTTGCTCAGTATATCTTGCCGGGTAGGCTGCGATCCTTTCGATGGCTGCAAGTGCGTCTGCATCATTGAGCTCCATAAAATTCGTGTTGCATCCTCCGTCGACGATGCGCTTGTTTTGCGTGCTAAGTCCCAAGAAAAATGACTGCATTTGAACGCTCAAGGGTATACTGTGGTTCGGACATTGTCTGAGAAGGCTCTTGTATCGACCCCATGCATCGCTCAATGTTTCGCCCCCTTCTTGCTTGAAGTTCACAAGCTCGCTCCTTATCTCACTGGTCCTCGAGAGTGGGTAGTACTTGCCCAAGAAACACTCCACCATCTGTTCCCAGCTAGTGATGGATGCGTGTGGTAGTGAAGAGAACCATTCAGAGGCTTTACCTGTCAGAGAAAAGGGAAAAAATGTCAGTTTTATCACTTCTGTCGACACTCCGAGAAACTTAATAGTCTTGCAAATTTGAGTGAATTTCAAAATATGCGAATTTGCGTCCTCATTTGTCAGCCCCTGAAATTGTGCTGAACCCGTAACCATCTGTATAGTAACAGGTTTGATCTCGAAATGATTATTTGGCCCGGCGGGAATGACAATTGGATCGTTGTCATCGAAAAGCCCCGGAAGTGCTCGACTTAGTAAAGTAGTGCGTGGAGGAGTCTCCTGGCGTTCTTGATTCTCCATTATTCCTGCGAAAAAAATAAAAATAAAAATAAAAATAGGTAAAAAAAAATGATAATAATAAACAAAAGAAAATAACAACAATAATAATAATAATAATAATAATAAATCTAAACTAAAACTGGAATAAAATCCTAAAACTAATAATACCGCTGTCCCCGGCAACGGCGCCAAAAACTTGACACGCTCAAATTCTAGCAAGTGTACTAGGTCGTGCAAGTAGTATAAAACGGACAAAGTCCGAGTATCGATCCACGAAGACAGCTCGATTAATTCTAAGAAAATATTCCTAATTCTAGTTTAAACTAACGGAATTTTTATAGTTTTGATGATTTGATAAAAGAGATAAAAGACGCAAATAATAAAATAAACGCAAATAAAATAAATGAGGATAGAGCAATTAACGACGACGTGATTAAGACACATGCTCGGCACAAATTACTCCTACGTCTTCATGCAATATCATCTATCTAATCAACATGAATCAAGTCAAGGTGGAATTTCCTAACATACGTGCTACTCGTTTGTCCCGCAATAGCAACCCTACGTAAATAGAGAACCAATCAACTATATGTCTATATGACTGTAGTTCCTACACGTGCATTAATTCTTCGTGAAATTCCCCGAGTTTAGGCGCTTTCGGCGCCTAAGATCTCAGAAACCACACATACGAAACCGAATTCCATCTCTGGTCGGTTTTACGTAGTGGTGCTCGCTATTTTGATCTAACCTTTTTAATCACCTTTTCGGTCTCATGTACTAGGTCAATAATCGTGTGTGCGGTGGCCGATCACACACACGTCATTAAACTCAAATAGCGAACACATAACTCAAATCATACGATTAAATAAAATAATAATAGCATTAATACGTAGTCATAATTCGGCCTCACACGGCCTCAATCACAAAAGAAATTAGCCTAGCATATTAATATACGAAAACGACAACGAATCAAAAGAAAATATTGTCGAAAACGAAATATTAAAAGGTAAGAAATCGCCCTTTTTCGGTGCTCGACTTGTCTCGGTGGTTCGTCTTTTATTTTCAGCCGTCAAAAGCTCGCAGCTGCTCTCTTTTTCTTTTCTGTCGTCGATCCCCTTTTTCTATAGCAATCGCATGGGTCTATATAATGGTGAAGTTGGCCGAATTAATCTCCTAAGATTTTGAAATCTTTTTTTGAATATTTGACTAAGTCATTGATTTTTGAATCTTTTCCTTCAATGAGTGCGTGATGTGGCATAAAATAATCTCTCCTCCCACTTGCTCTTCACGTCACATGGCTACAAAAGTATAAAATTCTGGTAAATTGCAAGGCTGTCCCAATTAATATAGAGAATTGCAAGAAAATCCCTTAAGATTCAAATCATTCCAAAAAGTGCCCTTATTCTCCTTTGTCGATTTCGTTTGCTCGGACATCTATCAACAATAAATTTAAACATAAATATAGGATACTCAAGGAGAATAACGAACGGAAATGCACTTTTATGGGTAGTAAAAGTACGTAGAATCCTAACTTATCAGCCTCTACAGATCCCGACAACTCCCGCCCTCCAAGAAACCCACAGTCGACCGATTCCCGAAACCGGACGCCACCTCCTCATCCAAGAAGAAAGGTGACGATCCTAAACCGGTCACCAATAAACCTACTAGGAGGAAACTAGTTCTGGCATCCTCGTCTGACTGCACCGCTTCAAGAGGTTTTCAAGAAACCAAGAAGCAAAGCGCCCAAAAAGAAGCAAACAGTTCGTCAACTGTTCGGACTTCCACGACCACGGACACACTAGTTAGTACTGGTGCATAGCATTCTTTCACTCAGGAATCGCTCCAATCTACACTACCATTCCAGTCGGTTCCTCTACAATCACCAACCATCACTGTCCCTCCAGTATCAGGGACATCTGGTCCGGTGACTCGACTGCTCCACCACAAGGCGGTGTGGTGATACGGATGCAGTCCGAACAACTACGACTGACAAAGGAAAGGGCAAGGCCATACTTGTTCCAGAAGGCCCTGAATCAGTTGACGAAACCGCCTGGAAACTCATCAAAGAGGATATTGATGAGAACATTGCGACTGATCTTCAGGCTTTTGAGGAATGGCTCGACATTCGGTATGCCCCTCTCAGTCGCAAAGTCCGCAATGATCGGCTGACAAAGGCAAGAAAGACTGAGGCCAAAATCATCGAGCTACTAGGCATTCAATCTCTCAAGATTTTGATGAATGCTCAGGAATTGTTTAGTCTTCGCCTCAAGATGGATCAGCTACAACATTACATTGAGCAGCGAAGGTAGAACTTTCAACCGGAATGACCTGCTGCAGTCCACGAACTTCAGGTTCTGACCAGACTGGAAGCTAAGATGCAGAGCATGCAAGCATATTATGCCACTCTTTTCAACAGGCTTCAGCCAGATCTGTCCTCCTCATCTACTGCTTCCACAACACCGACTGCATCTACCTCTACTATCTTCAACACATCGGTTGCATCCACCATGCCTACAGCCCTGGTCGTCGCACAAATGCCTTTCTCGTCAGCTCCCGCAAATGACGAATTCTCTGCTTCTCTTCAACTGGTACCCAAACCAGTTTTCATCTCAACTTCTGAACCGGGTCTCTCTCCACAGGTCTCATCATTCTCATTTGGCGGTCCTCCACTTTTTGGCCAACCGATTCCAAAATTTTCTATGCCCTTCATGAGAAATTTGCACATTGCCATTCAGATTCCAGCCTTCCATTCACCACCACTACTTCTCACATCTGACGAGGTCTCTGCGCCGATCGACTCCGATCCTTCTCATAGTAACGATGCTATAGATGGACAAGGAATTTCGGTTATTGTGATTGCAACTGAATCGATTGTTACCACTGCACACTCCCAACCGGTGCAGTTTCAGGCTGATCAAGAAACTGCCGCTGCATCATTGCACACTATAGAAGCAGCAGATGGACAAGGTACTTCAATCACTGCTTACCTACTGAGTCGGTTAATGTTTTTGCCGATCCTCAACCACTCCAAGTTAAGATGCCAGTTCCTGAGCAGGCAGACACCCAGTCTTCTCGACTACCGGATGATCCTCCCAAGACCTTTTCTACGCCTGTTGAGATCATGAGTGGAACGAAGGAGATCTCCTTAGTGGAGCAAACCTACAGAACGATGTCTGTCCTCAGCAAGAAAGTCGACAGTGACCGGCAGCATACTAAGCTCTCTCAAATGACTTAGCCGGTCTTCGTTCTGACGTCTGTGCAGACTTGGAGGTCATCAAAGCTCAGCTGACCGCATTGACCAGACTGGTAACTCGGGTTATTGCCAAAAAGGGGGAAAGTTGCGCCAGCAGAAAACATCAGCACTCTAGCTCAAGCTCAACTGAGCCTCAAAAGTTCATCTCGCAGCTATATCTTTAAGGTCGGTGACCCGAAAAGAGCCGCACTAATACCGAACAAAGCATTAAGGGAACACACTTCAACTATTACAGTTAGCGAAGCCGGTCCGGTTGAAGTGCAGTATGATGCCAGCAGTCTAAGGCACTTGGCCTGCAGTCTTACGAGAGACCAACTGGCTGACCTCGCAAGACTGAATGACATGAAGGAACATGCATACAAGGACGACGCCAAGCTGAAGGAGGTGGAGCGGATATTCAAGAGCAAGGGCTATGAGTAGTTGTAGTTTGTATCAAATCCTTTTTGATATAAATGAAAACTAGTTTTCTGCTGCTAAGTTGTAGCACCCGGGTCCTCGTGAATAGTAGGGCCAATAAATTTGCATAAAATATAGAATGAAATTACATGCTTTTCGTGTGTTACCTTCATGCTTATGTGACTTACTTGAAAATTGTGTAGAAAATTTCGTGCTTAGGCGATTTCTTGAATTTAGTGCAATTAATTCGTACCAAGTGACCCCTAACTTATTTAGGAATTTTCGAAAGTTGGACAAGGAAATTGGATCATGAGAGAAAATTAGACTATAGTACTAATGGGCTATAATTAAATCCAAACTTAGGCCCAAATGAGACCTCAAACTTGAGCCCAACATCCTTAGAAATGAAGTTAGCAAACAAGATCCCTAAATTATGGAAAACCCACGCCAAGCTTGTTCCATCACAACGAAATATCTATGAAAATCCATATGAAAGTTAAAAACCCCATAACCTTACCTAAGAACCAACGAAAAGAAAGAGGAAAGAAGAAAGAGCCGAGAGAAGAAGAAACGTAAAGGACACTTCGAGCTAGCTTGGAACCCCGAAATTGTAAGTGACGAAAATCCCTTAAACCATTTCTATTTTTATACTAAGAATTGTTTAGCTAAATTTCGAGCTTAGGTTTGTACTAAGGATGTTTGTTTGAGCAAATATGAAGTTAAGTAGCATAGCATGTGATTTAGAACTTAGAATGCTAGGTAGAACAAGCTGCGAAGTGAATTCGAGGGAGAAGAACGACGGAAAAATCGAAGAAGATGATAAATGTCGTAGGAAATGTCGAACTGTCGCATGAAATGTCGACTAAACCTATATCGACATTTTAATAAATGTCGAGATACCATGTAAATATCATGTCGACATTTCCTAATGAAAATGTCGAAACCCAAAGTCGAAGCCATGTTAGGAAAAATGTCGAGGTGGAATCTCATGTCGACATTTTATGTTCCAAGATGTCGAGATCTTTAAATCATTAAATGTCAAGTTCATGAACATATACAAAATGTCGAGTAATAGATATAATGTCGAATGATAGCTAAGATGTCGAATTGTCATATCGAGATTTCCATTGTATAAATGTCGAAATGATAAGGGTAGAATGTCGAGTTAAATGTCGAGATGTAGTAAGTGCCGAGATTTATCGGATGAATAGGATGTCGAGATAAAAAGGAACAAAAATGTCGAGCTAAGATAGTTAAAATGTCGAGTCCTTATACTAAAGAAGATGTCGAGCCGAGTAAAAATGTCGAGATGCATGATAAAATGTCGGGTTCAAATAAATCGGTATAAATGTCGAAACCATGCTAAGAAAGATGTCGAAATGTTGGGAAAATGTCGAGATTCAGGCTAAAATTTATGTCGACATTTTGTTGAATTAAAACCCGAAATCTAAGTCCAACATATCACTCGACATTTGGGTTAAAATGTCGAGATTACTAAGTGTCGAGATTTCTAAATAATTCAAATGTCGAGACCTAATTACCATACAACTCGAGATTTATTTCTAATAATGTCGAGACTCATGGTGAGCTTCATGTCGACATTTCCAATCATAATTGTCGAAGACCCTTGTCCACCATCTAAAATGTCGAACCTTTATATGTATAATACCGAGTTTTATACCAAAACAAATGTCGAGATCTTTCCGACACCAAGCTCGAGGCTCACCCGAAGCCAATTTCGTGAAATACCGATTAGACTAACACACCCATAATGTACATTTAGGGTTTGGAGATTAGCATACTTGAGCCACTAAATAAAATAGCGCACTGACACCAATTTTCATGCCTAAGGTCGGGACTTAGGAACACTTACGGGTCAGGTGACTGCTAATCTACGGACGACAGGTAAGTAGAAGTCCAACTACGACACACAACTTGTTTTACGTGCCTAATTTGTGTGATTACGTGCTTACGTGGTTTCATGACTTCGTAAATTGATTTAAGTATTTAAATGTGGTAAGACTATGTTGCATTTACTTGCATCTGCATATGCATACTCACGTGCACACACGAACTCGTGAGGAAGGGTCGTGGGGTTGAGTGTGCGTAATGATGTGTCGCATGTACGCGACGAGGACTTGCCGATGTGGGCAAGTGTGTCGACTCGTAGTTGAGTCAGGGGCTGTCTACTATGCTACCAGGGCGGCGTTTTAGCGTCGTCGTACTATTATTTTAGATATATATATTGATATCCTATGGTTAGGATTTGGGCATGGCCCATGGCGGTAAGGTGCGACCTGGAGGGTGCGACCTGAGGGTGTAAGCGACACAGGGTGGAACCCTGGTGTAGGCGACCTCAGCGTGGGCTACCAGCGTGAGCGACCGCCGGACAGTCGGGGACGACCGGGATCATATGGCGACCTAGGGGAACGATGTGCATCCTAGGGTTCGGCCATCCGGCGTGGACCGCTGTCGTGTTGTCCTTGAGGGACGTGAGCTCTTGTGGTGCATAGTGAGATTAGCCGAGGGCCCTGAGTGACATTAGTCTGAGTACGTTGGTACGATTATTATATGCATCGGCGAGGATTGCCTTTGCGAGTGTTATATGCATCGGCGTGGATTGCCTTTGCGAGTGTTGTATGCATCGGCGCGGATTGCCGTTGCGGGGGGAGAGCGACACGTGCACACATACATGATTTCTGCTTACTGAGCCTCGGTGGCTCATTCCTTACGTTGTGTGTTGTAGGCACTGGCGATCACGGTATGTGAGCGCGGTTTGAAGGCAAGGCCAACCTTTTGGAGCTTCGTGCTGCTTTTGGGGGTGGACGTGTGTGTGTGGATGACGACCTGTGAGGCCGGGCGCATAAGAGCTTTTGCTGTGCCGATACACCTTCGCCGTTGTAGTTAGACCATGTCTGGACCCTAATGTCCGACATGCATTCTTTTGTCTTGTATAGAACGATGTTACATTCCATGAATGAAAAATGAAAAATTTGTACGCGTTTCCGGTGCACTTCTTTACTTGCAAGCTCGCTAGGCACGTAGATATGCGCTAGATTATGCGGTTAGGTAGTCGGGGCGTGACAGGGTGGTATCAGAGCTTCGGTCACAGGTTCTGTAGACTGTCCACACACACACACCCAAAAGAGCGGAAGCGGCCTTGCAAGTAAGTGTTAAGTCTATGTGATTTTCTAGGTTGTATAATTTATTGGCCATAGGACAATCAGGATAGGGTAGAAAGATGGTAAGAACGAGAGGAGAGTCGAGTGGTGGCGACGACCAGAACAGGGGAAACATGGCCCCTCCCGACAATCGGGACGCGACGATTTTCCAACTGACGGAACTAGTCCGCCAGCAGTCGGCGCAGATTCAACAGCTTATTCAGCAGAATACTGCTAATGCTGGGTCAACTCAGGCGGAAAGGACTGAGGTGGTGGGAGAACGATTCCGAAGGTTGAACCCACCGACCTTCGAGGACACAGCTGACTCGACAGCGGCTGAAGACTGGTTAAGGACTCTCGAGAGCATGTTCGTCTATAGTAGAGTTCCGGAGGCGGAGAAAACCCTATGTGCTGCGTTCCTACTACGAGGGAGCGCAGGGAACTGGTGGGACACCATCATGGTGTTAGAGAACCCCGCTACAATGAGCTGGGAAAGATTCAAGGAGTTGTTCAGGGGCAAGTACCTCACCGCCCCGATTCGAGCACAGCGCCTGAACGAATTCATCAATCTCAGGCAGGGACCGATGACGGTGGCCGAGTACATAAAGAAGTTTGAGCAGCTGTCCAGATTTGCAGCACACATGGTCAGCACGGAAGCCCTGAAAATCGAACGCTTTTTGGAAGGATTGAAGCCCGAACTCTACAGAGATGTGAGCATGGCGGGAATTCAGGGAGCTACTTACTCTCAAGTAGCAGAGAGAGCTATGGTGGCTGAACAGGCGGAAGCCAGAATCTTGAAGGCACAAGAGGCCAAACGCAAGTTCGCGCAAATGCAAGGAGAGCAATGGAGCGGAGGAGACCAGAAACGGCAGTTCGTTCCTAAAGGAGGCAAGAAGAGATTTCAGAATCGGCCTCCTCAACAGCCTCAGGGGACGATGAACAGACCCCCTTCAAACCAGAACCAGGGAGCAGCGCAGGGCCCATATTGCCAGAGGTGTGGGAAAAGGCACTATGGGAATTGCAACATGCAAGTCAACACCTGCTTTAGATGTGGGAAGCCGGGCCACTTTGTGAGACAGTGCCCGGAAGGTGCTTCGGGCAATCAGACCGGGAGTCAGGCAGGACCTCAGATGGTGCCAGCACGGGTGTACACCATCACTTCTGAGGAAGCAGAAAACAACCCGGAGGTGGTAACAGGTACCCTACCGGTCCATAAAACTCCCACGTGCATTCTAGTAGATTCCGGGGCGACCCACTCGTTTGCGTCCGTAAAGTATGTGATGAAACTCGGGGTAACGCCTGAGCGAGTAGACTACGAGTATAGCGTAGCAATTCCAAGCGGGGCACCAACTAGGACTAGTCAAATGTTAAGAAATTGCCCAATCTTAGTCGGTAATAGAGAATTGCCGGTAGACCTGATAGTCATCCCGATGGACGATTACGAAGTGATCCTCGGGATGGACTGGCTCTCAAAGTACGGAGCAGTGATAGACTGTAACCGTAAAGTAGTTACGTTTAGCTTAGAAGGAGAAGAACCTGTCACCTTCAAGGGAACAATGAAGAGGAGAGGCAATCCGAGGATATCAGCCTTAAAAGCTCAGCGACTAATCAAATCCGGATGCGAGGCATACCTGGTGTTCGCGCTGAAGGCAGCAGAGAATACCCCCACGAAACCCGAAGACGTACCAGTGATTAAAGACTTCCTAGATGTATTTCCAGAAGAATTGCCGGGATTACCCCCAGACAGAGAAGTTGAGTTTACGATTGACCTGGTGCCGGGAGCAGCACCAGTGTCCAAGGCTCCATACCGATTAGCACCAACCGAATTAAAGGAGCTCAAGGAACAAATAGATGAACTCCTACAGAAAGGATTCATTCAGACCAGCTTTTCTCCCTGGGGTGCGCCAGTCCTGTTTGTACGAAAGAAGGATGGCTCGATGAGATTGTGTATAGACTACAGGGAGCTTAACAAGCTGACGATTAAGAATAAGTATCCACTACCCCGAATAGACGACCTCTTCGACCAGTTACAAGGCGCCACAGTATTTTCTAAGATCGACTTGAGGTCGGGCTACAATCAACTGAAAATCCGCAAGGAGGACATTCCCAAAACGGCATTCAGTACCAGATACGGGCATTTCGAATTCCTAGTAATGCCCTTTGGACTGACGAACGCACCGGCGGCCTTCATGGACCTAATGAACCGGGTGTTCGAAGCCTATCTAGACAAGTTCGTGATCGTGTTCATAGATGACATCCTCGTCTACTCCAAGACGGAGGAGGAGCACGAACAACACCTACGAGTGGTACTTGGAATACTGAGGGAAAAGCAGCTGTACGCTAAGTTTAAAAAGTGTGAATTCTGGCTGGACCAAGTAGCATTCTTGGGACACATCGTTTCGGGAGCAGGAATCTCGGTGGACCCGAGCAAAATCGAAGCAATTAATGATTGGCCACAACCGACCAACGTAACGGAAGTACGAAGCTTCCTAGGCTTAGCAGGCTACTACCGGAAGTTTATAAAAGATTTCTCGAAAATTGCCTCTACACTCACGAAGCTAACCAGAAAGAACACTCCTTTTCAATGGAGCAAAGAGTGTGAACAAAGCTTCCAAGAACTGAAAAAGCGGCTTACGACAGCCCCAGTACTAACGATACCCACGGGAACAGGAGGGTTCTCAGTGTATAGCGACGCCTCGAAGAACGGGTTAGGATGCGTACTGATGCAGAACGGTAACGTGGTGGCTTACGCCTCACGACAACTAAAGGAGTACGAAAAGAACTACCCTACACACGACTTGGAGCTTGCTGCTGTAGTTTTTGCTCTCAAGATTTGGAGACACTATTTATATGGAGAAAGATGCGAGATCTACACCGACCACAAGAGTTTAAAGTATTTCTTCACCCAGAAGGAACTCAATATGAGACAAAGACGGTGGCTAGAATTGGTGAAGGACTACGATTGTGTGATCAACTATCACCCGGGAAAGGCGAACGTGGTAGCGGATGCTCTAAGCCGAAAATCTGTGAGCGCGGAACTTCAACGGTTCGACGTCGAGATGAGGTTAGCAACCCTGACTCTGCAACCAACGCTATTGGAGCAGATCAAAATGGCACAGGAAAACGACGAGTGTTACCTGAAAATTAAGGAAGCGCAAACCGAACAGTCAACGACGGATTTCGTGTTTCGGGACGGCGCCAACCTGTACTACCAGAACGGATTATACGTACCGAACAATATAGACCTCCGCAGAGCTATAATGACGGAAGCACATACCACACCGTATTCGGTACACCCAGGAGCTACGAAGCTTTATAGGGATCTAAGGACTAACTACTGGTGGCCGGGAATGAAGAAGGACGTAGCAACGTTCTTGAGCCAATGCCTCACCTGCCAGCAAATTAAGGCAGAACATCAGCGGCCGGCTGGGACGCTGCAACCTCTACCCATCCCAGAGTGGAAATGGGACAATATAACGATGGATTTCGTGAGCGGATTGCCAAGGAATGTGAAAGGACACGACGCAATTTGGGTAATTGTAGATCGACTTACGAAATCTGCCCATTTTCTGCCGATAAGTACTACGTTTACCATGGAGCGCTATGCATAATTGTACATTCAAGAGATAGTAAGACTCCATGGGACACCCTTAACGATAGTTTCAGACCGCGATTCACGGTTTCTATCTAAATTCTGGACGAGCTTACAAAAGGCCATGGGGACGAAATTGGCATTTAGCACAGCATATCACCCGCAAACAGACGGCCAATCCGAGCGGACAATCCAAACGCTGGAAGATATGTTACGAGCCTGTGTACTTGACTTCAAAGGCAACTGGAGCAAGTACCTTCCACTTGTAGAATTCTCGTACAACAACAGTTATCAAGCCACGATTGGAATGGCACCTTACGAAGCCTTATACGGACGAAAGTGCAGGTCCCCAGTACATTGGGACGAAGTCGGTGAATGGGCGATGTTAGGCCCAGACATGATACGAGAAATGACGGAAACCATCGCGATGATCCGAGAGAGAATGCGCACGGCGCAAAGCAGGCAAAAGAGCTATACGGATCGGAGACGCCGACCGCTAGAATTTGAAGTCAACGATTGGGTTTTCGTGAAAGTATCGCCAATGAAGGGCGTTAAGAGATTCGGCAAGAAGGGAAAACTAAGCCCAAGATACATTGGTCCCTTCAAGATAGTGAAAAGAGTTGGCGAAGTAGCGTACCAACTGGAACTACCAGCATCGTTGTCGCAAGTACACAATGTGTTCCACGTGTCGACTTTGCGGAAGTATATCGCTGACCCAAGCCACGTGGTGGTAGATGACTCACTGCACCAACACTTGAAACCAGACCTGAGTTATGAGGAAACTCCCGTAAAGATATTGATGCATGAGACTAAGAGGCTTAGGAACAAAGAGATTCCTCTAGTAAAAGTTCTGTGGCGGAATCAGTCAGTAGAGGAAGCCACATGGGAACGTGAGGATGAAATGAGGGTCCGCTATCCTGAGTTGTTCCAAACGGGCTGATTTCGGGGGCGAAATCCTCTTTAAGGGGGGGAGGATGTAGCACCCGGGTCCTCGTGAATAGTAGGGCCAATAAATTTGCATAAAATATAGAATGCAATTACATGCTTTTCGTGTGTTACCTTCATGCTTATGTGACTTACTTGAAAATTGTGTAGAAAATTTCGTGCTTAGGCGATTTCTTGAATTTAGTGCAATTAATTCGTACCAAGTGACCCCTAACTTATTTAGGAATTTTCGAAAGTTGGACAAGGAAATTGGATCATGAGAGAAAATTAGACTATAGTACTAATGGGCTATAATTAAATCCAAACTTAGGCCCAAATGAGACCTCAAACTTGAGCCCAACATCCTTAGAAATGAAGTTAGCAAACAAGATCCCTAAATTATGGAAAACCCACGCCAAGCTTGTTCCATCACAACGAAATATCTATGAAAAGCCATATGAAAGTTAAAAACCCCATAACCTTACCTAAGAACCCACGAAAAGAAAGAGGAAAGAAGAAAGAGCCGAGAGAAGAAGAAACGTAAAGGACACTTCGAGCTAGCTTGGAACCCCGAAATTGTAAGTGACGAAAATCCCTTAAACCATTTCTATTTTTATACTAAGAATTGTTTAGCTAAATTTCGAGCTTAGGTTTGTACTAAGGATGTTTGTTTGAGCAAATATGAAGTTAAGTAGCATAGCATGTGATTTAGAACTTAGAATGCTAGGTAGAACAAGCTGCGAAGTGAATTCGAGGGAGAAGAACGACGGAAAAATCGAAGAAGATGATAAATGTCGTAGGAAATGTCGAACTGTCGCATGAAATGTCGACTAAACCTATATCGACATTTTAATAAATGTCGAGATACCATGTAAATATCATGTCGACATTTCTAATGAAAATGTCGAAACCCAAAGTCGAAGCCATGTTAGGAAAAATGTCGAGGTGGAATCTCATGTCGACATTTTATGTTCCAAGATGTCGAGATCTTTAAATCATTAAATGTCAAGTTCATGAACATATACAAAATGTCGAGTAATAGATATAATGTCGAATGATAGCTAAGATGTCGAATTGTCATATCGAGATTTCCATTGTATAAATGTCGAAATGATAAGGGTAGAATGTCGAGTTAAATGTCGAGATGTAGTAAGTGCCGAGATTTATCGGATGAATAGGATGTCGAGATAAAAAGGAACAAAAATGTCGAGCTAAGATAGTTAAAATGTCGAGTCCTTATACTAAAGAAGATGTCGAGCCGTGTAAAAATGTCGAGATGCATGATAAAATGTCGGGTTCAAATAAATCGGTATAAATGTCGAAACCATGCTAAGAAAGATGTCGAAATGTTGGGAAAATGTCGAGATTCAGGCTAAAATTTATGTCGACATTTTGTTGAATTAAAACCCGAAATCTAAGTCCAACATATCACTCGACATTTGGGTTAAAGTGTCGAGATTACTAAGTGTCGAGATTTCTAAATAATTCAAATGTCGAGACCTAATTACCATACAACTCGAGATTTATTTCTAATAATGTCGAGACTCATGGTGAGCTTCATGTCGACATTTCCAATCATAATTGTCGAAGACCCTTGTCCACAATCTAAAATGTCGAACCTTTATATGTATAATACCGAGTTTTATACCAAAACAAATGTCGAGATCTTTCCGACACCAAGCTCGAGGCTCACCCGAAGCCAATTTCGTGAAATACCGATTAGACTAACACACCCATAATGTACATTTAGGGTTTGGAGATTAGCATACTTGAGCCACTAAATAAAATAGCGCACTGACACCAATTTTCATGCCTAAGGTCGGGACTTAGGAACACTTACGGGTCAGGTGACTGCTAATCTACGGACGACAGGTAAGTAGAAGTCCAACTACGACACACAACTTGTTTTACGTGCCTAATTTGTGTGATTACGTGCTTACGTGGTTTCATGACTTCGTAAATTGATTTAAGTATTTAAATGTGGTAAGACTATGTTGCATTTACTTGCATCTGCATATGCATACTCACGTGCACACACGAACTCGTGAGGAAGGGTCGTGGGGTTGAGTGTGCGTAATGATGTGTCGCATGTACGCGACGAGGACTTGCCGATGTGGGCAAGTGTGTCGACTCGTAGTTGAGTCAGGGGCTGTCTACTATGCTACCAGGGCGGCGTTTTAGCGTCGTCGTACTATTATTTTAGATATATATATTGATATCCTATGGTTAGGATTTGGGCATGGCCCATGGCGGTAAGGTGCGACCTGGAGGGTGCGACCTGAGGGTGTAAGCGACACAGGGTGGAACCCTGGTGTAGGCGACCTCAGCGTGGGCTACCAGCGTGAGCGACCGCCGGACAGTCGGGGACGACCGGGATCATATGGCGACCTAGGGGAACGATGTGCATCCTAGGGTTCGGCCATCCGGCGTGGACCGCTGTCGTGTTGTCCTTGAGGGACGTGAGCTCTTGTGGTGCATAGTGAGATTAGCCGAGGGCCCTGAGTGACATTAGTCTGAGTACGTTGGTACGATTATTATATGCATCGGCGAGGATTGCCTTTGCGAGTGTTATATGCATCGGCGTGGATTGCCTTTGCGAGTGTTGTATGCATCGGCGCGGATTGCCGTTGCGGGGGGAGAGCGACACGTGCACACATACATGATTTCTGCTTACTGAGCCTCGGTGGCTCATTCCTTACGTTGTGTGTTGTAGGCACTGGCGATCACGGTATGTGAGCGCGGTTTGAAGGCAAGGCCAACCTTTTGGAGCTTCGTGCTGCTTTTGGGGGTGGACGTGTGTGTGTGGATGACGACCTGTGAGGCCGGGCGCATAAGAGCTTTTGCTGTGCCGATACACCTTCGCCGTTGTAGTTAGACCATGTCTGGACCCTAATGTCCGACATGCATTCTTTTGTCTTGTATAGAACGATGTTACATTCCATGAATGAAAAATGAAAAATTTGTACGCGTTTCCGGTGCACTTCTTTACTTGCAAGCTCGCTAGGCACGTAGATATGCGCTAGATTATGCGGTTAGGTAGTCGGGGCGTGACATAAGTTTTATCACCAAAAGAGGGAAATTGCTAGTAATACGAATTCAAACATTCGGATTAATAGTTTTGGTGTTGACATAACTGACAAAAGATATGTACCGGATATCCAACACATCGGTCCACACTTAGGAACAAAAGCTATACTGAAGTGACCGGTCTGACTTAAGTATGAAGAATTCAACCGCATACCGACTATGGATACTGGTCACAAACAAGATTCAACAGAACACTGATGTATGTTGGACCGGACTTGATACAGGTTGGACACTCGAGATAAGAGCTTACTAAGACAAAAAGAAAATTTCAGACATTCAATGCAAAGCTGCAAGTTTAGAGTGAACCAGATGTCAACTAACGCAAATAAGGAATAAAGCAAATGAGACATGATAAACTGCAGCATAAACCGGACAGACCCGTTTTGGGAAAGTCAATTAATGTACTAGTCAGAGTGAAGAGATTATCTCACAACGGATTCAAATTCAAATCTCAGCTATAAAAGGAGGAATACAAGTTGAAGACGATACTTCACAATCTCACGTATTCTGAGCTATTATCGACGATTTTCGAACACTGTGAAAAAGAGAAATCAAGAGTGAAGTCGAAAGACATAATCATTCATAGTTTATGTTCTTTATTCCAACGGACCATAAAAAGCTGTTGAAGTAGGTGGATTGTTGTAAACAACTGCCTAGGTGATTCACTAGATTAAAGCTGTGTTCAGCTAGGTAGGTTGTACTGTGATTTGTATAACTGAAGATCTAGTGAACCTTCCTATTGAGGAAGAAGGGGATACGTAGGAAATTTTAACTCCAAACTTCTAGAAACAACTCGGTCTTTCACATCGGTTACAATCGTTCAGTATCATCTTCCGCACTAATACTGACCGGTCATTGATTGTATACCAGTCACCGTACGAAACAGTTAAATAAACCGAAAAAGAGTCAAGCATTTATTCACCCCCCTCTAAACGCGTCAACCGATCCTAACAGCGAGCATGTGGGATTCTTTTGGGTCGGCTTGGAAATGGGCACATAAGCATGTGGCAAACATGATATCCGTTTGGGTTGAGGTGAGATAGAGAAGAGAGCCGCTTATGCTGTGATAAAGTGTGATGTCGACCGCTTTCCCGCGGATGAACCCATATTTCACGAGGAAATTGCTCAGGACATCATACCAAGCACGTGGAACTTGTTTCAGTCCGTAGAGAGCTTTGTCCAATCGATAGACGTGATCGGGATGTTCTTGATTAACAAAACCTTCTAGATGAGCGACATAGACTTCCTCCTTTAACACTCCGTTGAGGAAGGCGGTCTTAACATCCAATTGATAAACTATGAAGTTTTGTGAGCTGCATAAGCCAGGAAAAGGCGGATGGCTTCGATTCGGGCAACAGGAGCATAGGTCTCATCGTTGTCAATGCCTTCCTGTTGATTGTATCCCTCGCAACCAGCATTGCTTTGTTCCGAAGTCCATACTTGAAGATGCTCGAATTGGTTGATCTCATCTTGCATAGCTATCACCCAATTCGGTTCTTTTAGTGCGTCTGCTACCTTGGTTGGCTCGATTTGGCTTAAGAAGCAGCTGAAGAGACTGTGCTGATGTCTTGGCCTTACTCCACTTGAAAGATCATCAATAATCTGATCAACCGGATGTGCTCGAGTCCACTTTTGCTCATGTGGCAGGGCTGAGGTAGATGCATCAGCCGTTTGTGGACCGAGATTTTCAAGAATTTCAGGTTGTTCATTAGGTTGAGGTAAGTCCGTTTCTTCACTTAAATTTGGCGGTTCTGACGAGACTTCCTCATTGGCTATGATGGGTTCTTCAGTGATCTGTGGTAATTCTGAGTCGGGTGAGGTGGGGACATTTGAAAAGCTTGGGACATCGGCCTCGTCGAGTGGGGGTACCACTAAAGGTGTATCGTAATAGTGCCTGACCGATATACGGGCTCAAAGAGAGAGTCCAGGTCCTCCAACGCAAGTCTCAGAGCTTCTTCGACGTCGAGTCCTTATTTGTTGCCATCTCTTGTTGGTTTTTTGCCAACACACCAGTGAATATGGGTTCTGAACATTTGTATTCAGAAGCCATCAGGTTAGGTGCGGGTCCTGAACTGAGGTGTGCAGGATCCATTTCTGCCACTTCATGGAAAGTGACATTATAGCTTTCTTTGATTGAACGGTTGGACTTGTATACTCGGTACGCCTTTGAAGTTGATGAATACCCGACTGGCTTCGAATGCTTTAGGGTCAAACTTATCACGTTGCTCTCTGTCGTTCGCCACAAAGCACTTGCACCCGAAGACATTGAAAAATGAAATTTTGGTTACTCGTTTGTTTATTATTTCGTACGGAGTCTTATCAAAGCGCTTGTGAACCACCGTCCTGTTCTGAGTGAAACAAGCGGTATTTACTGTTTCAGCCCAAAGGAAGTGTGGGAGGACAAAATGAATCAGCATCGTATGTGTGGCTTCCACTATCGTTCTATTCTTCCTTTCAACGACACTGTTCCGTTGAGGCGTCTTTGCGGCTGAGAATTGCTGACCAATCCCATGTTTTTTATAATAATCACTGAGGTACTTGTTCTTGAACTCAGTGCCATTGTCCGTTCTGATGACTTGAATGGTTTGTTGCAGCAAATTCTGAGTAGCATTCAAAAAATTAATTATCAAAGTCCCCTGTCTCACCCTTAGCTCGGATGAACTTCGACCACGTGTAGCGAGAGTAGTCATCAACGATAACTAGTACGTACTTGCGCCCACTAATACTCTGTGTCTGCATGTGTCCGTAGAGGTCCATCATATGTAGTAATTCTAAAGGACGTGAAGTAGAGGCAACTAGTTTGACGTGATGAGAAGCTCGCTTCATTTTTCCTAATTGACACGCCGAACATTGATGCTCTTTTTGTAGAATAATGGTTGGTAGACCGTGAACCAACTTTTTCGTGGATAGTCGTTGAAGAGCTTTGATGTTTAGATGAGACACACGTTGATACCATAAGTTGTTCCTCTGAGATGTAGTTTGAGAGATGAGGCAAACAGCAGTCGTAGTCCGCACGGACGTCAGATTAATCATTTAAAGGTTGGATTTCTGAAGTCCTTGGAGGAGTTCTTTGTTCTGACTGTCCAACATTTTGCACCGGTCAGCATGAAAGACAACCTGAAATCCTTTGTCCCACAATTGGCCTATGCTGAACAAGTTATGACGACCTTCGACGTAAGAGACATCCTTGATTGTCAGACTTTCTAGAATAATGTCCCCAAATCCTAGAATGGGGGCTGAGTTGTTGTTCCCGAATGTGACTTTTCCATTCGGTCGGTCTTTGTAGTTGCTCAGTAGCTCCTGTATTCCCGTCATGTGTGTGGAGCAACCGGAGTTAAGGTACCACACATGATTTAAGGAGCTTTAGGTACCCACTTATAAATGGATCCTCTCAGATTAGCAGACTTCATCTTAGGTTCGGATATTGTTCCTAAACTAGTGTTAGCAGGAGCTTTAACAACCCAAGTTACTCGTGAAGAAGTTGAGTTGGGTTTGCCCTATGTAGACGGCAAGGTCTGTTTGGCTTTTGTCTTTTTAGGTGGTGATTTAGGAACCCATTTGGGTTGAACCTTGCAGGGAAGATTAATTTTAGCTCGGACAAATGCTTTAGTAGGCTTGAGCGTGGAATAGATCTTTTCATTGGATAGTGTCCTAAGGTGCTTTGGGGATTCGATCTTAACGGGATACCTTAGGTGAGAACAAGCGTGAATAGCGCCATATGCTTTCTTTATGGCTGGATTTTGTTTCCAACGGGTCTTCCTAGAGGCATTTGTCTTAGAACGATTAATTTTTATTGCTGAAGTAGAGCCTGTTTCGAAATTTGTGCTTCTAAAAGTGATTGACTGGAGAGAACATGTAGAAGCAATTATTTGAACAGATGAAACAGCTCTTTTATTTCTACGAGTGTCTTTTATTTGTACAGAAGGAGATATTTTCTTAAATGCATTCAAATCTACGAGCTTCTTCTCTATTCTTAATCTAGACACTCTCGCCTTCGACTCTAATGCTTGCTCTACGCTCCTTGTAGACGTAAGCGAAACAGGATTAGATTTAGAATTTCTAAAGTATTATTTTTATTTTTCAGATCTTTTGAAGGCATTTTTTCTTTCTTCAGGCTTTTCAAAATGATATTTTTGGTTGATGGAGATGCGTGAGAAATAGCTTTTGGGATGGAGGAAGCTTTGAGATTTTCCATCTCTTTTAGGAAATTTTCCTTTTCAGCTTCAAAATTCTCTCTTTCTTTTTCTAAAGAAACTCTTAACCCTTCTATTTTCCTAATAATAGGGGGTATATGGAGAGAATTTCCAGAATGATGAGATTGAGCTTTCTTATATTTTCCCTTGGGAAGATTCCCAGTGTCGTTGCTTTGATTCAGTTCGTTATAGCAAAAGGGAATTTCAGTCTTGGTTTTGGCTTTTCTCTTGGCTTCTTCTAATTCTAAAGTTTCCTTTTCCCCAGTGAAAGCCATGAGAGAGGTTAGTCCGAGACCCATGTATTTGACATCGCTGAGTTGTTTACAGTCAACTTTCTTTAAATGACATGGATTCTCAAAACCTAAGCCATACTTATAATCATAAAACTTTAAGTCCTTAGGCTGATTCAAAAATGTAGTCCGCTCCGATTGTCCCTTCTTTACTATAAGATCATTTTTTAATTTTAGCTTATAACTTTTTACGCTCTTCCCCTAATAGAGCAAAATTATTTTCTACCGTCAATTTGGCGGCTTCACAGGCATCTAGATTTTTCCTAAGTTCACAAACCTTAATATTAGTAGTCGCTTCTGTTAACCTACAATTGAGGTTAGCTTTCTCATTGAGATTTCTAACTAAGCAATTGTAGTTATTTTCTATCCTCTCTTCTAATTTTTTAACTCTTGAATCATGCTGCAATATTTGTGTGGTAGTCTCTCTAGAATGTAGGCTTTAGTAAGTTCTTCTATTTTGAACTAGAGCTTTTAAGTTCTGATTCGGGACTAATAATTTTCTCCTGAGACTTAGCTAGTTTCTTCTGTACTTCCGTTATGCTTTTCTGCTCACGTTTCATGTTAGTGTATGCTAATTGATACGATTCTAACATGGTCAATAATGTGGAAGGAGAAACTACCTCCTCAGAAGGTTCGGATGCTTGGTCATCGTCCTTCTGTTCTAAGGTTTCGGCGCCAGAGTGCTCATCCAGGCGGGCCATTAGGGCTAAATTCTCCTCATCTGAGCTATACGTGTCCTCGAGCCAGTGGTCTTGTTCTGCCATTAAAGCTACTCCAGCTTCCTTCTATTTCGTGAGTTGAAGCTTCTTGGAGTAGTAGTTAGCGTCTCTTTTCTTTGGAAGAGTGCATTCTCTGGCATAATGACCAGGTTTCCCGTAGTTAAAGCATTTGGTATGTTCTTTGGAGGCTTCGACTTCGGAAGTCTCAGGTACATGTTCTTTGTTCCTAGAGCTTGAGGTCTGAAGTCGATTGGCTGATGATGAAGACTTCTTTTTGAAGTATCATTTGCTCATCATCTTTCTGATTAATGCCAACTGCTTTCCCGGCGCTTTCATGTTAGGCTCCATGTCTGAATCTGTTTCATCTTCAGACTCTGAGGGGTAGGAGGCTTAATGATCTTTTCTTTTCGTGTTTTTGAGCCTCTTTTCTCTGAGACTAGGGCAACTGAGTCGTCTATAAGTTTGCCCTTCTACTCCTTCTGAATCTTGCTAACATCTTCCTCGTGCTGTGCGAGATTTTCGTACATGGTATGGATATCCAGCTCCTCAAGGTCTTTATTTTGTCGGATCTGAGCGGATATCTTCTTCCATTCGGAGGGCAGAGAGGAAAGAAATCGGATGTTGGTTTCCATGTTCGTCTTCGTGATTTCAATTTTCCTCATCTCATTTAGGAGAGTGAGATATCTCTGATAAAGATCATGTAAGTTTTCCTTGGGTTTAGATAGGAAGGAAGCGTAGGCCGTGAGAATATTTGCCTTGGCCTTGATGCCGACTTCTGTTCGTTGCATCATCTTAGGCAGCTCATCCCACATTCCCTTAGCTGTTGGGATACTGTCTATCTGTCGACAGATGTCATTTGGGATGCCCTGCATTAAGGTGTTCTTGGCTATAAGATCAGCATTTGCTCTCATTGTTTCCTCTGCAGTGTACTCTCTAGGCTCTTTAAGTCGTCTAGAGGCAGGGATCGGAGGATTGACAGTATTGTCACCAGGCACATTTACCCAGAACTGAGCTGGGCTTGCTCAAGTGAACTGAGAAGGTCATCTGCTTGATCTTTTAGCTCGATAAAATTTAGATATCGGCTTCTCCACACTGTGTATTTGCCTCTCTTTAGTATCGGGGACGGTTGTCATTTTCAAGTGAACAGGCATCCATTTTTGTTTGTTGAATTGATGAAGGATCATCGTTGATTGTTTTGATGATTGGATTGATGTTATGTGCTTTACAAGTAGCAAATTAGTCAGTACCATTTGATTCTCAAGCAGTCGAGAATTATTTTCGATCCAATCTTTAGAGTTTGATCGCAAATAATTGTGTCGAAATAAAATGTATTGACTACTGTTCTCCTGTGAGAACTTTTTGTCAGCGGAAAATTTTACAAGCAAAAAATATGTTCGAAATCTTTCGGTCGAGAAAAATATCTTAATCGTGAATTTTTTTCGATCGCAAAGAAATAGTACGTTAAGTAAGTTTCTCGCTAAGTCAAAATAAATTCGTTGACTGAAAAAGTTTCTCGGACGCAAATGATTTTCGCTTAGTCAAACTTAGAAAGTCTGACCAAAAAAGTTTTTCGACGGAAAGTTTTACGCGCGCAAAGGTCATAATTTGTCTTCGTCGAAAAAGTTTTTCGCTTAGTAATGCTCGAGAAATTGTTTTACTAAAGTCGTTCTTGATAAAGACGACTTTAAGTATGACTTTGTATATTAATCGAGAATAATTTTCGCACCGATTTTTCGATCGAGAAATTAATATGATTGAAGAACCTAGCGAGAAAAATTGAGATAATCGAAAAAAAAATCACAGAATACAATTAACACTGATTCAAGCAAAAACGATGAATTAGACTCTGAACTTAGAGGTATTTGCTCGTAATCAAGTGGTGAATACGCACGGACAAACAGTTAAACACATTATGAAGCAAAACATGTCGAATTTGATCAAAATCAGAATGTGTTCTAAACAATTTTTGCGTGAACAGTGATCACTCAAATCTGATTGATTCTGCTAAATGAAGTTCAAACAGCTACGAATCCAATCGCAATCAATGTTTATCACCAAATCAATCATAGAAACATCAAATTCACACCAATTAAGCAATGAATTTCAGCTATTGGATCGAAATCAATTTTCACGCCAAACTGTTCTTCGATGGAACAGTAACAAAAATTAATTTCGATCCAATTCTAACAATTTTCGATTCAAAACAGAGCGAATCCGCTATGATACCAATTGTTATGTCTTGATTTATCAACTCAACGATCCTAGACTTGAATCCTAAGGTAATCGATTAGAATTATACGAATTGAAGAACGATCGAAAACCTTTCTTTGAAGAGCTCGAGAGAAACTTTGTAGTGAGAGAATGTTTTATGATTTTCTCTCTCTAGAATTGGATTTGCAAGCCTTTCGGATCAATTTTTCAAAATTCTCTATTAATCACAATGTTTTTACATATATTTATACCAAACAAACTTGGTATAAATAACAAACTAAGTCCTAAACTAAGGACTATTACAAGAAAAGCCCCAATCTAAAAAGAAAGCTAATTAAATCATAGCACAACTAAATTGATATCCTACATAGATACACTCTCTCCCTCTCTTTATCTTTTCTTTACCTTTTAAGGTTTGAAATTACTTGTAAACAAGAGGGAATGTGAGGGTGAGTGTGTGATCTTCCTCCATTAATAGTGAAGACCCTTCGGCGGCCCGTGGACGTAGGATTCACCCAAATCCGAACCACGTAAATCATTGTCTCTTACTTTTTAAGTTCTTTTTCGTACATCCATCCACTATTTCATCCTCTTCGGCCCTCACCTTTATTTTCCGGACCATAAATCTTGTTGATCGGGGTCGTACTCGCATCAAATGGCACCGTCTGCGGGAATCAAGGGTTTGGTACGCGAGATATGAAGTCATGGCTTGGATTCAACGGCTGTTTTTGGAAGTTTTATGGGCTAATGTGCTTGGGTTTCTTCTATGGCATTTCGCCGAACACTTACCGAACGGAAGTTTGTCTCGCCATAAGCCTCGCCATTGGCCACCTCGCCTCACCGTCAACAACCAGCCACTACCCGGGCACCGTCGACAGGGCAACAGTGGCTGCCCATTCGAATCTGCTGTCACAAGGGCAAAAATGCTTTGAAGTAATCCATGTACGAGCTCGTTTTTTCCGCGATATCTCTTGGCCTAACGGCGACAACCGACGAAGCCGCATCCACCAACGAACTCGTGGGAAACACTCTATCCATATGCATGCCTTCCGTGACCAAAGACTAACAAGGACGGCACAATTGATTGTCGAATCTGCAGCGGCACGCATAAAACCTTAACCGCGCAATTTCAACAAAAGTGCAAAATCGACGATAATTCCTCAAAATCGAGGGTGCCCAAGGTGCTGACCCTCCATTTCGCTTCTTCACCGGTCAACCGCGCTGTTACAAGAGCAGGAAAAGCTTCGAGACGGTGGCGTTGGTGAAGAAGACGCGATGAGAACGACCACGTCAAGTCCCGGTTTCAGACCTCTTGAGGCCGAACCGCCGCGCCCATGGCTGTCGCACCTGCAGAATGACTGTCGTGGCCGCCGCTCTGGTCACCACCGACGTCCCCGACGAAAATTGCTTACTGGGACCGGGTTGTAACTTTTCTAGCTTTTGTGGTGTTGAGTGGAATTACAGAAATAATAGGGTTAATTTCATCATTTATCTTGGGGCCAAATGCTGGGAATTTAAAATATGGGGGCAAAAGAGAATTTTAATAATATTTGGAGCGCAGTTGTTATTTCACCTAGGGTTTCTGATGGGCTTGGGCCTTTTAAGTCCGTTGGAATTATATTTGGGCCATGGGCTTAATTTATTGGGTAGTTTAAATCAATTAAATGCTTGGGCTTTTACTGGTTGGATACGTAAGACGTGCCCAAGTTTCTGATTACTCCGGACTAGGATGCTTGTTAGCCTGCCCTGGATCAGTGCCTGCTACACCCGAACTGAGATACGCCCAAGCCAATGCTTGTTGACTGCGCAAAACCTGTCCGCACAAAACATGCCCAGGCTCTAGACTACCATGGATCAGTGCTTGTTAAACCCGAATTCGGATACGCCCAAGGCCCGGATTACCCCGGGTTGAATACTTGTTGGCTTCACGAAAAAAGCACCTCTCGGCCCAGGTGCGAGGGAAAGCTCCTAGGCTCCGACTCAACCCCAAACGGAAGACAGAACCAGCCAACGCTGGCCTCATACAAGATGATAAGCTTTTCTGGAAACCTCCGGACCTGATAAAAACAAAATCGAGGGGTGTCGGACTTAGCCTACTCAAATGCCTCCCAGGTACCCGTTTCCAGTCGCCATTGCTGATGAAAGTTCTAGATTCGAATGTAGTAGGATGTTAGGATGGGATATCTATGTCCAGCTCTGCGTTGGCACCAGAAAACCCAAACTAATTGTTGGGATATCTAAGATCAGCTCCGCGCAAGCACGGGAAGGCACGTTTGGGTTATCTATGTCCAGCTCCGTGATGGCACTCAAAGACCCAATCTATTTGTTTGGGGTATCTAAGTCCAACTCCGTGCTCGCACACAAAGACCCAACCTATCTATTGGAATATCTAGGTCCAGTTCCATGCTGGCACACGAAGCCCTGACTTATCTGTTTGGGTATTTAAGTCCAATTATGCTCCGGCGTTTAAGACCCGACCTACTTCATCTTATGTCTACCCATAGGTCGGCAGGCAGCGCTCGACACAGCCGTTCTTGAAGCATCGGTCTGACCTGCTCGCTGAAGCTTGGGCATAGGAAAGCTGGCCAGAGAAAGCCTCAAGGTTAGCCCAGATAGATAGGAAGGGACTATGGAGAGCTAGAAGTTAGGATCATAAGGTGCGCCAGAATTCAGCGAAAGCGAAGGGGGATAATTACGCCACATTAAGTCTACCCATATGAGATTAGTATCCCTCCCAACATAAAGCCTCTGTGCCTCTTTCCTGATTCTCACTCTGAATGCTCTAGCCTGGCTTTTTGCTCCTTCGCCAGCAGATTTGCAGCCTTGCACTCGATGAGCTACTCCTGTTCTGCCGCAAGCTTGCTAGCTCATCCTTCAACCGCCTGATCGCGACATCTCCATGTTTCAGCAGCTCGACTAGCTCCCTTGAGACAAGCCACGACCAGGGAGTTATCCAACAGAGTGGGACATCCAACTTATCAAGGGAGACAGG
Organism: Craterostigma plantagineum; assembly: GCA_027422505.1. Classification (NCBI taxonomy): domain Eukaryota; kingdom Viridiplantae; phylum Streptophyta; class Magnoliopsida; order Lamiales; family Linderniaceae; genus Craterostigma; species Craterostigma plantagineum. Next base: position 686,602 of record JAPQWV010000297.1, on the reverse strand, counting down.
CAAGGTGCACAGCATTAACCCGGTTCCCGCGCGATGGTACGAAGACCTAGCTTTGGAGTAGGAGTTCTACATTAACTCTTTGACGATAAAGAGACCTGACCTATACGATCAGGAGTCTAGCTTCGAACTGATAAACGAAGACCTGATCTACCTTCTTCGGATTTCTATGACGGTTCTTCGAATTCCAGGTTAGTCCTTTCCCATAAGCTTGATCTGCTCGATCCTAATCTAAATGTCCAGCTCTATGCTGGCCTGAGAAGACCTAATTCATCTACTTCGGATTTCTGAGCCGGCTCCATGCTGGCATGTAAAAAGCCCTGTCATCTATTTGAGGTTCCCAAGTCTGACTCCAGTCTGGCAATAAGGGATCCGATATACCCCGTCAGGACGTTTTAGGTCTAGATCTTGATCTATCCTGTCCGATTGTCTGAAGTCAGCTCCCCCCGAATCATAGAGACCTGATCTATATGATTAGGATTTTCAATCTAGCTCTCCACTAACGAAGGGGACTTGATCTATCTAGTTAGGATTTCAAGGATCAACTTTCTGTTAGCAGGGTATCCGACAAGGCATTGACTAGTGAGTATCCAAGTAATCTCGTCAAGACTACTGCGTATATCTTCGTTCAAACACGTGAAGTCCTCAAAGCTGTCTGGGACTTCTTGGGCAACGGGAGAAAGTGGTAATTTATGAGTACGGTACGTCGGGATAAAGAGCATTCAAAATCCGAACCTAATTGTGAAATGAAGCAAGGAGGGGAAGACAACATGCTCTAAAAGTACTCTGAAATGTGTTACTACATTGAACACAATTCAGAGGGGGGGTTTGCTTGATAGGGGTAGAATATCGAGCACGCTAGAAAAGAGGAATGCTTTCTTAGTAATACTTCGAACTGCAATAAGGAGGAGAGCCGGTGGACCCCAAGGTATCGATCGGGCGATAAGGACAAGGCATGAGGTACGGCCAGAGGCGATGTACGAAGATGATATTCGGACTAGCTAGGGAGATATCCCCGGGAGCTACGGAACTATCCGGAAGGGCCAAGGGACGCAGTCGAGAGAGCTAAGGAAGCATTCGGAAAAACCGATGAGGGAGAGCAGTATAAACCCTAAACGCATCTACAGTATAAATAGAGGCTCTTATCCATTTTATAAGATATTTCGCCAGCCCACACACACTAACACACCGAGAACACACATAGATACTCTCTCACTCTCTTTATCTTCTCTTCACCTTTTAAGGATTGGAATTACTTGTAAACAAGAGGGAATGTGAGGTTGAGTGTATAATCTTCCTCCATTAATAGTGAATATCCTTTGACGGCCCGTGGACGTAGGATTCGCATGAATACGAACCACGTAAATCATTGTCTCTTTACTTTTTAAGTTCTTTTTCATACATCCATCCACTTTCATCCGCTTCGGCCCTCACCTTTATTTCGCAGACCATAAAGCTTGTTGATCGGGGTCGTACCCGCATCAGTTCTTAATAGAGAAAATTAGTCAATTGATCCGAAAGGCTTGTAAATCCATTTCTAGAGAGAAAATCAGAATCCATTTTCTCACTACTCGAATTCTCTCTCAAGTTCTTCAAAGAAGATTTTCGATCGAAATCTTATTTTCTATAATTCTAATCGAAATACCTAGGATTGAAGTCTAGGATCATGGAGTTGATAATCGAGGACCTAACAATTGGTATCAGAGCAGATTCGTTCTGTTTTGAATCAAAATTGTTAGTATTCGGATTCACATTTAATTCTGAAACTGTTCCGTGCGAAGTTGGCGCAAAAATTAATTTCTGATAGCTTAATTCTGTGATCATTCGACTTGATTTTGATGTTTACGTGCTCAATTCAGTGCTAGAAAACATTTATGATTAGATTGGTAGCGTTTAGAACTTCAATTAAGCAGAATTGATTGAATTTCTGAAGTCACTGTTCGCGCGAAGAACTACTTGAACGCGTACTGACTTTGCAAAAATTTGATATATTTTGCTTCGTGACGTGTTTAATTGCATGTTTGTGCGTAGACTGTAGTTGATTTCGAGCAATTGCATGCAATTTTATTGCCTAATTCATTGTTTTGCTTGAATCGGTGTTGAACGTATTCTGTTATATTTTTGCGCAATTTCAATTTTTCTCGTTAGGTTTTCGATCAGTTTAATTTCTCGATCGAAAACACTGTGTGAAAAGTTTTCTTGATTAAGAATACCAAGTCAGTGCTAAAGTCATCTAAAAGCGACTTTGGTAGAAAAATTTCTCGGGCTTTACTTAGCAAAAATCATTTTCGACCGAGATCTATTTTGATTTGCGTGCTCTCACGAAAAATATTTTCGGTCAGACTTCTTAGTTTGACCAAGCGAAAATCATTTGCGTTCGAGGATCTTTTCAAGTCAACGGATTTATTTTGACTTAGCGAAAAACTTACTCTACACACTGTTTCTTTTCGATCGACATAAATTAACGATTCAGAAATTTTCTCGACCGAAAGATTTTGAGCAATTTATTCGCTCGTAAAAGTTTTCGCTGACATACTTTCTCGCACGAGAACAGTAACGACTACACTTTATTTCGACAAAATTATTTTCGATCAAACTTTAACGATTGAATCGAAAATAACTCTCGACTGCTTTAGAATCAAACGCTACTAACTAATTTGTTACTCGTGAAGCACGTCACATTAGTTCAAACCATCAAAGCAACAAACGAAGATCCTTCATCTACTCAACTCGAAAAAAATTGGATGCATATGCTCTAGGAAATGACAATCGTCCTCCAATTATCAAACTAGGCGAATACACAGTGTGGAGAAGTCGGTTCTTGAACTTCATTGAGCTTAAATACCAGGTTGAAGATCTGCTTAAATAACTCTTCGAGGGAGCAAAAGTAATTTTTGTAAATCAAGAAGGTGATAGCTCGAATAATCTTCCAGTCGAGCCCACTATGCAAGTGAAACTTCCTAGCGAGTACGACGATACTGAGAAAAGAAGAGCGAAGGCTGATCTGATAGCCAATAACACACTAATGCGGCGCATCTCTAACGATATCTACAGGCAAATAGATAGCCTTCCAACGGCTAAAGGGATGTGGGATGAACTGGAGAGGATGATGCAAAGAACCGAAATAGGCATCAAGGCCAAGAAAGGCTAACATACTAAGAGCGTATGATTCCTTCAACGCCAAGAATCAGCAAATCTTACACGATCTTTATCAGCGGCACCTCACCCTTCTCAACGAAATGAGAAAAATTGACATGAAAAAAACGAATATGGGGATAAATATTTGGTTTCTTTCATCACTGCACACAAAATGGAAAAAGATATCCACTCAACTCCGACAGAATAAAGACATGGATGAGATGGATATTCACGCTGTTTTTGACAACATTGCACAACATGAAGAAGACATCAGCGAGATACAAAAAGAGCAAAAGGGCAAACAGGCTGAGGACCCAATAGCGCTAGTTTCAGAGAAGAGGAGCTCCCGCTCACGCAAGGAAAAGCATGTCAAGCTTCCTAGCTCTTCAGAGGATGAGGAAACATCGGACTCAGAACTTCCCTCTGAGATTAGAGAATTTGGGAAACAGTTGGCCTTAGTCGCCAAAATGATGACGAAGACATACTTCAAGAAGAAGTCGTCATCTTCTGCTAATCGTCTTCGTACTACATGCTCGAAGAATAAAGAGAAGCCAACTGAGTCCCCAGAAGCCGCAATTTCAAAAGACACACTTAAGTGCTTTAACTGTGGAAAAGCTCTTAGCCTTAGATAATTCCACGAAGAACCAACAAGAAGAACTTTGCTTTAGATAATCTCTTAGCCTCGTCAGAGTGGAGCTTCAGCTTGAGAATAAAAGGGGATGAAAAATAGAAAATAAAAATGCCGGTGAAGACGAAAGACAATGAAATGGAACACGAAGAACTAAAGCTCACCTCTCTCATATCTTTCCTTCCCTAAGTCAAAGCCTAATTAATTCCATGAAGTCCCTTTGATTCCAAGACGACGATCTTTCATGTTGGTGAAATGATTTAAAGCGCATCGATCATAGGTAAATTGACTTAAATTACTTGTGTTGACTCGAGTGATATAAATATAAAAATCCCAAGGTAACTATAATTGAGCGCTAGGGAAAGCTTACACGATCTTTATCAGCGGCACCTCACCCTTCTCAAGGAAATGAGAAAAATTGACATGGAAAAAAACGAATATGGGGATGAATATTTGGTTTCTGTCGTCACTGCCCACATAATGGAAAAAGATATCCACTCAACTCCGATAGAATAAAGACTTGGACGAGATGGATATTCACGCTGTTTTTGACAACGTCACACAACATGAAGAAGACATCAGCGAGATACAAAAAGAGCAAAAGGGCAAACAGGCTGAGGACACAATAGCGCTAGTTTCAGAGAAGAGGAGCTCCCGCTCACGCAAGGAAAAGCATGTCAAGATTCCTAGCTCTACGGAGGACAAGGAAACATCGGATTCAGAACTTCCCTCTGAGATTAGAGAATTTGGGAAACAGTTGGCCTTAGTCGCCAAAATGATGATGAAGAAATACTTCAAGAAGAAGTCGTCATCTTCTGCTAATCGTCTTCGTACTACAAGCTCGAAGAATAAAGAGAAGCCAACTGAGTCTCCAGAAGCCGCAATTTCAAAAGACACACTTAAGTGCTTTAACTGTGGAAAAGCTCTTAGCCTTAGATAGTTCCCCGAAGAACCAACAAGAAGAACTTCGCTTTAGATAATCTCTTAGCCTCGTCAGAAGCGGAGCTTCAGCTTGAGAATAAAAGGGGAAAAGGGGATGAAAAATAGAAAATAAAAATGCCGGTGGAGACGAAACACAATGAAATGGAAGACGAAGAACTAAAGCTCACCTCTCTCATATCTTTCCTTCCCTAAGTCAAAGCCTAATTAATTCCATGAAGTCCCTTTGATTCCAAGACGACGATCTTTCATGTTGGTGAAACGATTAAAAGCGCATCGATCATAGGTAAATTGACTTAAATTACTTGTGTTGACTTGAGTGATATAAATATAAAAATCCCAAGGTAAGAATAATTGAGCGCTAGAGCGAATCTAGTGAGAGTTGTCGAAACGAATCATTCTATGAAGTTAGGACTTTAGTTTGACAACATGACTTGACGGCATAATATCTTTGAAGTGTCTTGTGAAATTTTAGGCGTGACGTTGATCAAAGCAAAATAATCTGTAGCACCCGGGTCCTCGTAAAGGGCCAATAAATTTGCACGACTGCTGACTGCAATTATGTGCCTTTCGTACGTTAATTTCGTGCTTATGTGACTTACGTGAGATTTTGTGTGGAAAATTACGTGCGTAAATTCGTGTTTAAGAAATGGTGAAATTCAGTGCGATTGAGATTGTGCTATGAGACCCTTAATTTAAGGATCTTCGAAATTAGGCAAATGGGAATTGGGGCAAAAGCTAAGCCTTGGGTCACAAATGGGCTAAGTTTAAATGTTAGGCCCAATACACCTCAAATCCAACATTGATAAATATTTAGAAACTCGGAATTGGGCTAGAAATGAAAATAGGCCCAAGTCATTTAGGAAAAATAACTTAGGGACAAACCTCCTTGAATTGGCGGATAATTCCATAAAAAACCCACCTTCCTTGCTAAACAATAATCTAAAACCAATTTGAAGTTCACGAAACATTAGCAGAAGGATAAATAACGAGTTAGAGCAACGAAGAAGGAGGAACCGAGTCGAAAACCCAACAAAGTTAAGCTAGGTATGTTCCTTAAGCATAGCACTTACGTATATCTAAGGATTTAGGATCGTACGACTTTAAATAACGAAGGCCTCGATAGGGATTTAAGTTGTAAGATGCGATTTTAGGATCCGGAGGGTGTTCTGACCTTGATTTGGTATTTTTAGCTCTATGATAACATGACTAAGGACTATTAGGCACGAAAATGTAAGACTAAGTTGGCGTTTTCGTTAAGCTCGATTTTAGGGTTCAAAGAAGTTCAAACGGTCTTCAAATTTTTCTTGAGAAAAGTAGCTTTTTGATCTTTAAGCATAGAGCTTCACGAATTGGAAGCTGTTTTTGGTGATACTAAATTTGCGAACGGGGGTTTTACGGTCTAACGAATCGCGAATTGGAGTTCTGCGGGTTCGATGTCTTGCGAACCCTAGCTTCACGATGTGGGGTTTTGCGACCCTATAAGCATCGCGTGCACGAATTCGCGAAGTTTAAACTTCGCGAACTCGGTTCACAAACCCATATCAAAAGGGGATCGTGAACTCATTTATTTTGTGGGTCCATAGCGAGTTTGCAAACCTCATGCAATTACCATTTGGCGAATCAAGCTTTGTGAATCCGTGAGCTTCGCAAATTACGAGGCAAGCCCGAGGGGATGACGAATTAAAATTGGCGAATTAAGGAGCCGTGAACTGAATAAACTGCAAAGTCGAAGATCACGAAGTCAAACAAACTTCACGAGTTGGGGCTACTCTGCGAATCCATTTGGCAAACTTAGGCGGTGCAAGATTCGCGAATCCATGAAGCCGCGAAATCAACTTCGCGAACCAAGGGCTTTGCGAACCCATTTCTGCTAACTCGTGGTATGGAAGGATTTCACGAATCATGAGGTGAAGGCAGTTCGCGATACGGAGTTGGCGAACTCAAGCCTTTCGCGAACCCAACATAAATGACGAACTCCACACTTTGAGGCTCCACCTTGTGAATCCGGGAATGTTTCACGGACCATGCAAACTCGCGCGCTCCCTGTTTTGCAAACTCATACCCATTTCGCGGGCTGATCCTAATTGACGAACCAGTTTTGCGAATCGAGCCTCATGCAAGTTGGCGGGTCCATCATTGCGAACCCGCTTGGCGAATCCAATAACTTAAATAAGATAGAGATTCTTAAATTAGGAGATCGCGAACTAGGGTGCAATTCGCAAACCCTAGGTTTAAAGATATTACTTCGCGAACTATAGAAATGTTTAGTTGACGAACTTAAATTCGTGAACTCTACCCAAGTGCGAACTTAGGATAAGTGACGAAGCAGTTCACGAATCCCACAAGTCACGAAATAAAAATAAGCCTGATTCGCGAAACTTAATTAGGCTCGGTTAGCGAACCTAAAGGGGATTTCGAATTGGGGCGAACTTAGTAAAGTATACGAACTCATGAAAATTATTTAGTGGATTTGAAAAAGGACCAAAGTTAGTTCACGGCTTAGGATAATTCGAGTACTTAGCTAGCTTAATTAACTAAGTAGCTTACTGATATAAACGTTTTGGTGCCTAAGGTCGGGACTTAGGGAATTCACCAGGACAAGTAGCTATTCTACGGACGGCAGGTAAGTAGAAATCCAACTACAACACATAACTCGTGTGGTATATGTTTTGTGTGATTATGTGCCTACCTGAATTTATGATTACGTGAATTGATTGTTACGCTTTCATGAGGTAAGCATAAGTTGCCTTGATTTGCATATGCATATTCATGTGCACGCACGAACTCATGAGGGAGGGTCGTGGGACTGAGTGTGCATGATGATATGTCGCTTGTACGCGACGAGGACCTGCCGATATGGGCAGGTGTGTCGACTCGCAGTTAAGTCAGGGGCGGTCTACTATGCTACAGGGCGGCGTTTAGCGTCGTCGTAATATTATGTAAATAAATATATGTAGATATCCTATGGATATGATTGGGCATGGCCCGTGGCGTTAAGGTGCGACCTGGAGGGTGCGACCTGAGGGTATAAGCGACACATGGTGGAACCCTGGTGTAGGCGACCTTAGCGTGGGCTACCAGCGTGAGCGACAGCCGGACAGTCGGGGACGACCGGGTACATATGGCGACCTAGGGGAACGATGTGCATCCTAGGGTTCGGCCATCCGGCGTGGACCGCTGTCATATTGTCCCTGAGGGATGTGAGCTCTTTGTGGTGCATAGTGAGATTAGCCGAGGGCCCTGAGTACGCTAGTACGAGTATTGTGTGCATCGGCGCGGATCACCTTTGCGAGTATTATGTTCGGCACAGATCGCCTTTGCGAGTATTATGTGCATCGACGCGGATTGCCTTTGCGAGTGTTACATGCATCGGCGTGGATTGCCGTTACGGGGAAGGGACACGTGCATTCATGCATGATTTCTGCTTACTGAGGCTCGGTGGCTCATTTCTTTATGTCATGTGTCGTAGGCACCAACGACTACGGTACGTGATTGCATTTTGAAGGCAGGGCCGACCTTTTGAAGCTTCGCGCTGCTTTAGGGGATAGACGTGTGTGTATGGATGACGACCTGTGAGGCCGGGCGCATAGGAGCCTTTTGCTGTGCCGACACACACTCATCGTTGTAATTAGGACATGTTTAGAACAGTAGGGTTCGACATGTATTCTTTTGACATGTACAAAGGTAACGTTCCATTACTTAAATGGAAATGAAAGTTTATACGTATTTTCAGTATACTTTAGCATTTACAACTCGCTAGGCACATAGGAATACGCTAGAATAGGCAAGTTAGGGACTTTCGACAGGGTGGTATCGGAGCTTCGGTCATAGGTTCTGCAGACTGTCCATACACACACACACACAAAAGCACGGAAACGGCCTTGCAAGTAAGTGTTACGTTTGTGTGAATTCTTGTGTTGCATAATTTACTGGCCATAGGAAAATCAGGATAGGGACAAAAGATGGTAAGAGCGAGAGGTGAGTCGACCGGTGGCGATGAACAGAACAGGGGAAACACGGCCCCTACTGACAACCGCGATGCGACCATCTTCCAACTGACGAAACTGGTCCGCCAACAGTCAGCTTAGATACAGCAGCTGATTCAGCAAAATGCCACGAATGCTGGAAATACTCAGGCAGACAGAGCTGAGGTAGTGGGAGAAAGGTTCAGAAGGTTGAACCCACCAACCTTTGAGGACACGGCTGACCCGACAGCAGTCGAAGACTGGCTGAGGACCCTAGAAAGTATGTTCGTATACAGTCGGGTCCCAGAAGCAGAGAAGGCTCTTTGTGCTGCATCCTATTGAGGGGAAGCGCAGGACATTGGTGGGACACAGTCACGATGATCAAGAATCCTGCCACAATGAGTTGGGACAGATTCAAGGAGCTGTTCCGGGGCAAGTATTTGACAGCCCCAGTGAGAGCCCAGCGCCGTTATCAACCTCAGACAGGGAGCTATGATGGTGACGGAATACATACGGAAGTTAGAGCAGCTGTCTAGATTTGCAGCACACATGGTCAGCACGAAAGCTCTAAAGATTGAGCAGTTTCTTGAGGGGCTGAAACCAGAACGTTACAGAGATGCGAGCATGGCGGGAGTTCAGGGAGCCACTTATGCTCATGTAGCAGAGAGAGCAATGGTGGCGGACCAGGCCGAGGCCCTAATCATGCGGGCGCAAGAAGCAAAGAGGAAGTTCGCCCAGATGCAAGGGGCGCAATGGAGCGGAGGGGATCAGAAGAAGCAGTTCGTGCCCCAAGGCGGGAAGAAGAAATTTCAAAACAGGCCTCCGACCTCAGGGGACAGTGAACAGACCCCCAAATCCGAATCAGAACCAAGGGGCAGTGCCAATTCCCAACTGCCAGAGGTGTGGAAAGAGGCACTTTGGGAATTGCAACATGCCGGCTAACGCATGTTTCAGATGTGGGAAGCCGGGACATTTCGTGTGACAGTGCCCGGAAGGTGCTTCGGGGAGTCAGGCCGGGAGCCAAGCCGGACCTCAGATGGTGCCAGCTCGGGTATACACCATCACCTCAGAGAAAGCGGAGAACAACCTGGCGGTGGTGACAGGTACCCTCCTAATTCACCAAACACCCATGTGCATCTTAGTAGATTCCGGGGCGACCCACTCATTTGAATCCATCCAATATGTGACGAAACTCGGGATAATGCCTGAACGGGCAGAATGTGAGTATAATGTGGCTATCCCAAACGGGACACCAACTAGGACTAGCCAAATATTAAGGAATTGCTCAGTCTTAGTTAGCGACAAGGAATTATCTATAAACTTGATAGTCATCCCGATGAACGACTATGAGGTGATTCTCGGGATGGACTGGCTCTCAAAATACGGTGATGTGATAGACTGTAACCGAAAGGTGGTCACATTTAGCATAAAAGGGGAAGAACCATTCATTATCGAGGGAACGGGCAGAAGGGGAAGTGCTTCCAAGATTTGGGCATTAAAGGCCCAACGACTAATTAAAATCGGATGCGAGGCATACCTAGTGTTTGCCCTGAACGCAGAAGAAAATTCCTTAACGAAACCTGAAGATGTACCCGTAATTAAGGAGTTCTCGAATGTATTTCCGGAAGATTTGCTGGGACTACCCCCAGACAGAGAAATTGAGTTTACAATCGACCTGGTGCCGGGAGCAGCGCCAGTATCCAAGACCCCGTACCGGTTAGCACCGACCGAACTGAAGGAGCTGAAGGAATAGATAGATGAGCTTATACAGAAAGGGTTTATTCAAACCAGCTTCTCTCCTTGGGGTGAAGCTGTCTATTCGTACGGAAGAAAGACGGCTCGATGCGTCTTTGCATAGATTATAGGGAGCTGAATAAGTTAACAGTCAAGAACAAGTACCCACTGCCCAAGATCGATGATCACTTTGACCAACTACAGGGTGCTACGGTGTTCTCTAAGATCGATTTGCAGTCGGGATACCATCAGCTGAAAATTCGGAAAGATGATTTTCCTAAGACGGCATTCAGCACGAGATATGGCCATTTTGAGTTTCTAGTCATGCCTTTCGGGCTGACTAACGCGCCAGCGGCCTTTATGGATCTAATGAACTGGGTGTTCAAGTCCTACCTGGACAAGTTCGTGATCGTATTCATAGACGATACCCTCATCTACTTGAGGACGAGAGAAGAGCACGAACAACACCTACGAGCAATGTTTGGGATATTGCGGGAGAAGCAGCTGTACGCCAAATTCAGAAAGTGTGAGTTTTGGCTGGACCAAGTAGCATTTTTGGGACAAATTGTTTCCAAAGCGGGAATTTCAGTGGATCCAAGAAAAATCGAGGCAGTTAACAACTGGCCGCATCCGACCAATGTAACAGAAGAGTGCGGAGCTTCCAAGGCTTGGCAGGCTACTATAGGAAGTTAATAAAAGATTTCTCGAAAATCGCTTCTACACCGACGAAGTTGACCAGGAAGAATACTCCTTTTCAATGGAGCGAAGAATGCGAGCGAAGCTTCCAAGAGCTGAAGAAGCGGCTTACTACCGCCCCAGTGCTGACATTACCCTCAGGAACAGGGGGATTTTCCGTTTACAGCGACGCTTCGAAGAACGGGCTTGGATGCGTATTGATGCAAAATGGAAATGTAGTGGCCTATGCCTCACGGCAGATGAAGGAGTACGAGAAGAACTACCCTACGCACGACCTAGAGCTAGCAGCTGTGGTCTTTGCCCTCAAGATTTGGAGGCACTATTTATATGGAGAAAAGTGCGAAATCTACACCGACCACAAGATTTTAAAGTACTTCTTCACCCAGAAAGAGCTAAATATGAGACAGAGGAGGTGGCTAGAATTGGTGACGGACTACGATTGCGTGATCAACTACCACCCAGGGAAGACAAATGTGGTAGCTGACGCTTTAAGTCAAAAAGCCGATGAGCGCGGAACTGAAACGACTCGAAGTGGAGATCGTGCCACTTGGTGAAGTCGAGACGAGACTAGCGGCTTTGACACTGCAACAGACGTTGTTGGAGCAAATCAAGAAAGTGCAGGAGAAAGACGAGTTCTTTATCAAGGCCAAAGGAACACAAACAGAGCAACCAGCCACAGACTTTGCATTCTGAAATGACGGAAACCTGTACTACAAGAACCGATTATACGTGCCGGACAATGCAGAGGTTCGGCGGACTATAATTACGGAAGCGCATACCACGCCGTACTCAGAACATCCTGGAGCTACGAAGTTGTACAGAGACTTATGGACGAACTATTGGTGGTCAGGAATGAAAAGGGACGTAGCAACATTTGTGGGTCAATGCCTCACTTGCCAACAAGTTAAGGCGGAACATTGATAAACATATTTTAATGCGTTTATCGTAGTATTTAATTGGATATAATATAGCTCTAGCAATATGCCTTTATTCGCTATATTTACACTTATTTTTATATTGAAGGAGCTTAGGACGAGTTTCGGACGAAAAGGAGCGAAAACGGGGCAAAACGGCGCGAAGACACTGAAAGCTGGCGAAGGTCACGGCCGTGACACCTAGTGCACGCGACCGTGACAGGGGACAGAGACCAACCAAAGAGACCGTCACGGTCGTGACACCTAATGCACCTGGCCGTGACACTTGGCAGAGAGATCGACTGAAGATGGTCACAGCCGTGACAACCCATGCACCAGGCCGTGACACTCGAGCGAACATAGCAAGTTGAGTCGGTGATGGTCACGGCCGTGACGACCCATGTCCCAGGCCGTGACCATTACGAAAATTCTTATAAAAGCCCAAATTCGACAAAGAAAGAAGGAATTTCTCACCAGATATCAACCCTAATTCATAAGAGACGAATTACAGATGCCAGAAACGCAGAATTCCATTGGAGAAGCACGAGAGACGAATCAACGACCCAGTCACGCCAAATTGAACGCAGAACGAAGATCATCCGTGCTACCATCTCAGATCATTAGTATTCAAGATCATGAATTCTTCTTCTTTGTTTCTTATTTCTTTCGTTGTTTTCCCGTCAATTATGCGTAACTAAATCCCCTATGTGTTTGGGATTAGATGAACGCTAGGATATTTCGTAATTAAGACATATGTTTAATCGTGACTCGTGTTTATGACTTTTTATCTGTCTATGAAACTGTTTCGTCGCTTTAATATGTCTATGTGTTAAAGTGATCGTGTGGAAAATCGTTGAGGGCGACAGCTAAACAACGATTAGGCCAGTCGGAGAAGATAGGATTCGAGTATAGGGCGAAAGCAAATACTCGATCCTCGCCTTTAGTAATTACTGAACCTTAGATCCCCGTTAGCGTTTAGGGCGACAAAAAACTCGTGAACAGTTAGGAAATTACTGCGATCTAGTCAGAATCACGTAGGAGCGAGAATTCATTGTCTTAACCGATAGTACCTAGCGAGATTCGAATCCCGAGCACATCTCTATTATCTGAAAGTTTTTACCAGTTTTAGGCGTATTCTTTTAGTCTCTCGTTGATTTAGGAGTAATCTATTAGAATAGTTCGTAACACCATCTGCGTATTTATTTAGGCTAAATATCGAGTCGATAGGTCACTACTAGTACTTGATTTATTCCTTTTGTTCGATACTCGTCTACTCACTTTACTGCACTACATACGATAGGTCCACTGCCTATCGCACGTCGGTGATAGTAATTAGGTATTCGTTTTAATTATTACTTGTCGCACTTTTCATTCACACACCACGTGTCGATCAAGTTTTTGGCGCCGTTGCCGGGGAATAAATTGATATTAGGAACACCGTAGTTCTGTACTCTAGCCACTTTATTTGACGTTTTTCCGAGTTTTAGTTTTGTCGTTTCTATTTGTGTTACTTGTGTTATTTGCGTTATTCATCTTCCTACGTCACTATTAGTCTCGTAATCGGTTCGACGTATTTATTTATTTCATTACTAATTTTTGTTCGCACTTTTTGAAGGTACGATTCAGCCGTGACCCGAAGCCACCCATCGGGTCCCATCGTTGACGCAGACCCAGATTTCGAGCGGAAGTTACGAATGAAACTCAAGTACGACACCGAAGGAGCTTCCACTAGCTCTCAGGACCGTCTAGTTAGCTATTCAGAGGATAGTTCGCAGGAGTTGACCCAAAACTCTCGTGTATAGGCATCCGTCGACAGCCCAAACACGGAAGTAATGATGGCGGACCACCGACTGCCCGTCCATCACATTCCAGAGGAGGAACCATTATTACAGGATCTCCTCAAGAATGCCGCACTAGGCGGTACTGAGTCGGCGATTGTCATCCCACCGATCGAGAGCAACAATTTCGAGCTGAAGCACTCCTGGCCTCAGATGATCTTTCAGACGGCCCAGTTCGAGGGCAATCCCGAAGATGATCCCTACTCCCATCTGAAGGCGTTCTTGACGGTCACCGACACCATCAAGATCAAGGGGGTCTCGGGCGATGCGATACAGCTGATGCTATTCCCGTTCTCGCTCAAGTTCAGGGCAAAGGACTGGTTAGATATGTTGCCGCCCAGATCGATCACTACCTGGGAGGAGATGCGAGCCGCCTTCATCAACCACTACTTCCCACTGTCGAAGGTGCTCAGACAAAAACGGAGATCTCCCTGTTTCATCAGAAGGATTCAGAAGACCTCTACGAGGTTTGGGAGCGATACAAGGCGCTACTAAGAGGTACCCACAGCACGGGATGTCGAAGGCAGCCCAGATCAACCGATTCCATGAGGGCTCAATGACCCGACTGTCCATATGCTAGACGGAGCCGTAGGAGGAGGACTCGTGAAGCTCAATGCCACCGACGCGTGGAGTCTGATTGAGGACTACTCGAGGAATAGCTGCATGAGGGGCAATACAAGGATGGAGACAACAGACGTATTTGGAGTGAGCGAGGAGACGGCCATGAATGCCAAATTCGATGCGCTTCAGCAACAGATCGCTGCGACGAACTCTCAATTGCAGACAGTCATCGGCGCACTACTCCCGAAGTCCAGGCAGACTCAGCCCATGAACGCCGTGACAACCACCGCACTGACGCAGCACATGCCGTACGTGCCATTGTGCGGAATCTGTGGCGCAGCCCATGAGACATCGGAATGCCAACTTGGGCAATCGCTGGAGCACGTAGATTATATGGGCAATTACCAAGGTGGCCTGCGAAGCTTCCAACCCCGAGCGCACCCCAATCTGGCGTACGGGAATCAGAACCACCAGGGGCAAGGACCTACTGGATTTCAGCCTAGGCCGTCCGGTTTCCAAAACGGGGCGCCACCCAGTACCAAAATGCGCCCGCAGGAGGATCCGACGACATGAAGGAGATGAAGGATATGATGAAGGCGCTCCTCACGAATTTCAGCAGCACCACCGCAGCCCACGAGAGCCGAATGACGAAGATGGAGGAATACATGGAGGCAAACGACATGCGTGCCCAGAACACGGACGCCTCACTCAAGAAGCTGGAGCAACAGGTGGGCCAGATGGCGAAGCAATTGGCGGGGCGTACTCAGGGCTCACTCCCAAGCTACACCGAGCCGAATCCAAAGGAGTACTGCAAGGCAGTGACGCTGAGGAATGGGCGAGAACTGCAAGAAGTGCCCGCCAAAAAGAAGGCCAAGGAGAACGCAAATTTCGAGAGCCACGACGAGCCCGAAGTGGAGGAGATCAGAGGCGACGATGTCGAGAAGGCCGAAGCTGAGAAGGAGAAGGTCGAGCCCAAGAAGGAAAAGGCGAAGGAGATCGAGCAGCCACCGGTGAAGCCATACCCGCCGAAGATTCCTTACCCGGCTCGACTGAAGAAGGACAAGGACAAGGCACAGTTCGGTAAATTTATGGGTATGTGTAAGGAATTGCATATGAACTTATCTTTTGTTGACGCTATTACGCAGATGCACAGCTTCGCCAAGTTCTTGAAGGACCTGGTGACGAACAGAAGGAAGCTCGAACACGTCTCCACCGTATGCCTGCGAGGGGAGTGCTCGGCGATAAAGCCAGATCCCTAAGAAGCTTAAGGACCCAGGGAGTTTTACTATTCCCTGTCTTATAGGAGATTTAGTTGTTGAGCGTGCGTTAGCTGACCTAGGTGCTAGCATTAATTTAATGCCATATTCTATGTTTAAGCGCTTAGGATTAGGTGAGCCACGACCCACTAGGATGAGCTTGCAGTTAGCCGATAGATCGTTGAAGTATCATCGAGGTGTTATCGATGACGTTTTAGTTAAAGTGGATAAGTTCGTAATTCCTGCCGATTTCGTTATTCTAGACATGGAGGAGGATGATAATGTCCCGTTGATATTAGGTAGACCGTTCTTAGCCACAGGAAAAACCATTATAGACGTTAAGAATGGTACATGGACTTTGACAGTTGATGGAGAAAAAGTTACATTTAGTATGGCGGATTCGATGAAAAAAAGTAATGAGCATGACGACAAGTGTTACTACTTAGATGCTTCTGAGCACGACTTTCTCTTTTCTGTGCAAGGTCTATCACAGGTTCTGAGCGAGGAGGACACCAGAATGATTGTGGCAGTCGACGAGCGTGGGGAGGAAGTCGACGAGCCCATCATATCCATCGATGAGAGCAGTCGACGAGTGTGGGGAGAAAGTCGACGAGCCCATCATAGCCATCGATGAGAACAGCGAAGAGGACAAGGAAAAGAGCTCGGTCGAGGAGCCACAGTCCTAGAGTTGAAGCCGCTGCCCGACCACCTCGAGTACGCGTTCCTTAGTAGCAATGGAGGGCTGCCAGTCATCATCTCGTCGAGCCTCAACGACGGACAGAAGGGCCAACTCTTAGACGTGTTGAAAGCGCACAATAAGGCTTTGGCGTGGGAGATATCCGACATAAGGGGTATCAACCCGAGCTACTGCACGCACAAGATCATGATGGAGGATGATTTCAAGCCGGTCGCGAAATGCCAAAGGTGCCTCAAACCCAATATGAAGGACGTGTTAAAGAAGGACAACACAGAGGCACTTGCTACTCATAAGATGCCACCTGTTTTAAATGTGGAAGGCGGGGTCGTAAAAATCTGTCAGATGCAGATATCATTGGAACCAGACCAAACATCGACACAACCCTCCCCAGTTCCTCCATGAATGTCCAACCTAAACCTAGAAGAAACAGAATTTCCTCCTACGGAAATGATCGGTACGTTCACGATTTATAATGTACCTATACTATGATGGTTAATTCTACGAACATGAGCCACACATTTAATGTGTCGCCAATATGCGTACCGAAGGTGGAAATACCTTCTAACCATTCAAATATGATGTACTAACCTGCCACACGGAGGTCCAACACGAAATAGTTAAGTGTTGAAAAGATACTTTATTATTTCCATAAGAGTGGCGGCTTGGGCATCGATGGAAATTATGATCTTGACAGATAGGCTTTCAAAATATGAAGCCGTATCTGATTTCTCTAGGAAAGATCGTAAGCTTCAATATCCTGAGAAGAGAAATACCCGTCTTGCGGGCAGGATTAGTTAAAGTAGAATCTCTAAACATATAAGTAAAAGCCTCAATACTTTCTTAGGACAAGGTGTGAATCTTTTTCGCGTAAATGGTTAAGCAGAGAAATTTCCTTAGTCTTAGCTGAAATAATGCCAATAGCCCCAAAGACGCCAAGGTATGTTTCGATAGTATTACGAAAATATTTTCTAACGATATTTTCTGATCGATTCACGATCAAAGTTATATTTCCTTTCTTTGAATATTCTTCCTTATCGAATATGATGGTGAAGCTACATTTCACTTCTTTCAGCCCAATAAGCCTAAATCCTATTATACCAAAATTACCTGATCTCCCAATTTTTCAACCCCTTCTGCAAATTATACATGCTCCATATCAGAGTTGCGCAGCGGATGATACTCATGATTTCTAAATTCTGGTTTGAATCAGAATTATAACCGTTCTCGTTAGCCCCAACTTAAAGCGATACAGGTCCGACCGACTTAGATGAGCGTTATACGCATTCTATCAGGAATTACTTGTCAGCATCCAAGACGACAAGAGAGACCTTACATTAACTTTTTATTTCTGCTACCCTTCATTCTAATTCAATGGAATGTTTTTCTTTCTTGAGCTCCCGTCACCACATGAAACATTTATTTCCAGAAGTCTAAGAATAAGGAGTAGCAGATCTTCTTAAAGGAGGAAGAGTAGATTATGGATTAATTATAAGATTTTCTTTCCTAAGCTGATAAGATTCAGGATAGGGATGTATCCTACAATAGCACCTTAGGGTTTATAGAAATTTTCGATGGAACCTTGCATGTCGGAAAAACAACAAAGGTAAGATAAATCAAGACAGGGAATACCGTTTCGCTGAATTCCTTGATTTATAATCTTGTTGTTTATGACTTTCCGTACTTGTTATTCGATTGTGATTCTAGGACAATCGAAATTTTTAATGCAAGTAATACGAAGTCAAGAATTATAATTATTTTTCTACGATAAGATCATAGACAAAAAAAAGATCAATACAAGGATCTTACTTGTTTCGGAATAATATGTTAGATTTTCTGTACCCGAACAACTTTGCAAGACTATTGATCCCAAAGTTTCACGTTTGCTTCAAGATTCTCTGTCCTATTTGCTACTGTCTTCGAAGATTATTTCAAATTCCCCACCGATCGTACACTAAATTATTCCACCCGATGGAATTTCGGGGGCGAAATTCTTTTTAAGGGGGGAAGGATGTAATACCCGTAAAATTTAATTACCGGATTTACAATAAAATTAATGGTGGAGAGTATTTAATTAGAAACCTTGTTGGATTAATTAGATAAAGATGTTAAGACTATAGGAGAATAAGTATGTGACACAAATTATTTTATAATAAATGTACTACCATTTTAGTTCTTTACATGTCTTGTGTGTTATGTTAATTACATGATATATGTATTAAAGCCATGTATACATGCCGATGTGATTTCATACTGTGTGATTTATAATTCTTATATGTATCACGAATTACGACTTACATGACTGCATAAGACACGTTTGGTGATTTTTATGTGCTTAAATGATTTCATGCCACATGCCAACTGACATGTATGAATTGGAAAGTAAATTTTGAATTTATGTTAGTTATTGATTTTAGGGTTTTTAGTACATGGCATGCTAACCATGAAAATTAGTTTTAGAAAACATGAATAGTAGGAATAGATTTCGAAAAGGCTAGATAGGGATCTCAATGCATTAGAATTTTTAAAGAACAACCTACGAAAATGAGGATGTCGAAACAAGGCACTTTAATATGTGTAAATCTCGAAAGAGTACAGAAATAACATGTCGATACATTGGAAACTCGAGATCTTTGGATCTTGAGATCCTAGCTAGAGTTCTTTAAATCTCGAAATCAAGGATGGAAACAGAAAGATTACGAAACAATGGAATTCGATTTCTTAACTACAAAGGAAGGTTATAGTATAATAATATAATACCTAAAATGAGATAAGAACTAACATTTGTCGATGTCAATTGTTTAATAAAACATGCAAACTTTAAGATAAGAAAGGAAAGTCTTCATTTCATCAACACAACCCATAAGAACACCCTCAAAAACTTGGAACCAGAAGAAATGAAGAGCCGAGTGCTTTAAGCTAAAGGTGGTATGAAATATCTATCCTATCTTATGTATTTAGATTCATATTTAGTATATTAAATGTGGGTATCATTTTTTGCGAACATGAGTCAGTAAGAATGACTCTTTAATTCATTTTATAGGTTATCAAGGTCGCATGTTTTGAAAGTTCATGTGGTACTTATACTGTTTCGAAAACGTGTCTCTCAAGGTTAGATGACCTTCATGTCAAAAAGGTGTTTATTGAGTGATAGAATTTCTTCAGACTATAAATCTCGAAGTTATGTTAAGATTGGTATGAGATCTCGAAATCAAGCTCGAGATCCCTGTTGAAATTCTTGTGTGTAACATCGAAACATATCTCGACATTTTGCATGTAATGTCGACATCCACCCCGAAGTCTGATATAAGTTCAATGTCGAAATTCCATAACCAACTCGAGATTCATTATGTAGTTCATGTCGAGATTTTACTTGGAAATTAACTTTGAAATCAAGGTATAGGATCTCGAGTTGATTAAACTCGAGATCCATGTCGAAATTGTGTGTTATTTAGTTAAATCTCGAAATCTTAGCATGTCTTATGTCGAGATCTAGTTCCACCATCAAGCTCGAGATCTATTTATAACTCATCTCGAGATTCACCAAAAAACATATCGAGATTTATGCTGCAATCCATGTCGAAATGTTTGAGTGTAATGTCGAGATTCATGCCAATGATAGTATCGAAATCTTTAAATATTTATATATATATATATATATATATCTCGACATCTTTAGATATACTATGTCGAAATTTGGTTAAAATCTCGAAACCATATTGGAATTGTAGGAATAATATCGAAAACTAGTTAATATTAACCTCGAAATCTTATGTACGAGACTCGAGATTCATCTCGAAATTTAACCTAAGCTCGAGATCTATATTAATAGAATTTCATAATTACTCTCGAGATCTATTCCATGTAACATGTCGAGATGTTATTTAGTAATATAGCTCGAGAACCAATAACCATATCGAGATCCAATTTAAAGATACATGTCGAGATTCAATAAATTAATTTTAAAATGTTAGATACAGATTCTAAAGTTTTAATTTCGAAATTGATAGAAGTCGAAACTAGGGTTTTCAAATTAAGCCAATTTCGTGAAATTAGAACTAGACTAACAAACCCTAATATGTTTCTATACTTAGGAATTGAAGGTTAGCGATTTACCATACGATAAAGCTAATAGCTAAGGATACCAGGAAACTGGAGATCCCACTAGAACACATAAAATATATGTGCATGAATTACTTGGTTACGTGCTTGCATGACATGATTATATGCTTCTATGACTTTACATGAATCGTTATGTGATTTATCTATTTACGTGAATTAATTATTACATGAAGTGGCATGACAAGAACTTCGGCATTATTCACGTACGCATTATCACGTGCATACACGAAGTTACAAGACACGCGCATAAGTCACGTATGATTGCTTAAACACGATAAATGTTTGCATTTAGTGGCTCTTCTATGCTACCATGGTGAATTTATGTCACCGATTTCACGACATGACATGTCTCAAGACAAGGGCATGCATGTGACATATAATACCCGTAAAATATAATTACGGGATTTACGATTTAAATAGCAATGAAAATATTTAACTAAGAACTTGATGGATTAATTAGTATTTTCGAGGATACGATGCCTTCATATTCTCATACCTTTAAGTGACATATGTGCCAAAATGATTTCATGATGTGTGATTTATAATTCTTATGTATGTTATGAATTATGACTTACGTGATTGCATGAAACATATTCTATGATTCTATGCGTTAACATGATTACACATTATGTGTTTATTTAATTATGTGCTATGAATGATTTTAACTTAGGAAAATAATGAGCATTTACATTGGTAAGAATTGAAATTAGACAAGAATAGTTTGTGAAACATTAGGGTTTCATATGAGATAAAGAGAGCAATTTCGAAACAATAGATATCGAGACCCTTGGATCTCGAAACCTTGACCAACCGTCGATGCCAATTCCACTCAGCTTACTCAGGCTCGCCGACCCCGCGAAAGCTGAGTATCAGAGGTTTTGCCGGGAACACAACTTAACGGAAGCAATGATTAGAGGGCCCCCGGCAGATCACCATGTGAGCCCTCCCCAACAGCAACCAAGCCCTGACGACACGATGATCGATGCTGTCGCTCAGGAGCTTCAACAGGAGCCTCCCTAGGTCGAAGAGCCAATGCTCGACGTAGAAGATACTTTGATAGACGTCGTGGCTACCGAGATGGCGCTCGAGGCTCCTGCACTCGAATTACAAGTGGAAGTGCCCATACATGTTGGTGTGCTCGAAGAAACTTTTGAGGAGGTTCTTCAACAAGAAGCACAGCCCGAAACTGAAATGGGGCAAAGCTCTCTTCCACCGGTGACGGATCAGGCACTGGAGGACGTCAGTCGTGACCTCACTCCTCACACGGCCACCCCGTCTGACACGGAGTCTGACGAGGAAATAAGCCTGATAAGGAGGACTCCCAGAAGGCTAAGCATTCAGCTGGAGTCTCTCTTCTCGGCCGTCACTACCGCACCAGATACTACGCTGCCCACATCGACAAGTGTTGCTGGCACTTCTTCGCTCAATCTTGAGCCGCAACCAACTCACGTGGTATCTGGTTCGCAGGCGCAACCTGAGCCCGCCTTAACACCTATAGAGGCGAATCCTCTGGATTCGACTCGAGGATTGGGTGGAAGTCTCATACAGTCACAACCTCAAGTGACTGTGAGCCAACCCACAGAGTCGGTGTCTACTCAAGGGTTGATAACAGGCGACATCACTCGTCCTGGTCCATCCATGGAGGCGTCCACACCCTTTGTGACGAACGAGCAGTTCCAGGCCGCTCTCTCTGCCCCTGTACAGTCTATGGAAGACAAGATCACGGAGAGAGTACTTCAAGCTCTCGAGGCATCCCGAAGAGATACCGGGAAAGCACCTGCCTCTGAAGGCCCTTCGTCACAAACGCACTCCACACCTCCACAACCCACGCCCACCGACCCTCTAGCCACTTCCTCCATCCTCATCAACCCATACACCATCCCCATCACCGAGCTCCACGACATTCTCCTCACCTGTTTGATAGGCCTGTCCATCCGATCGCCCACGAGGAATCCCTCTATCGGCGATTGGTGAATCATCCTGAGCCACCGACTGACACCTGCCGAGGCCAAAGCTCCCACTCCCGGCACAGACATGACGATCCTGATAATCAGGACCATCATGAGGGGGAGAAGAGGCTGAGGACATCTACAACCGGCCAAGGACAAGGCTCGGGCGCGACGCGGACAAGCGCTGGAGCTGGTGAAACCCAAACCACCCATACTACCCAAACCACCCAAACTACCCAAACCATGCACCGCACAGCCACTCTACCACATATCGACCCACCAACCTTTCACCTTAGGACGCCTCCGCCCACCCGCCGATCTACTCAAGCCCCTTGCTTTCGGAAGAAGAAGCAAGCGCTGCAATGCTTGTAGCTCTGGCAGCTACCCAAGCTACCATCGCTCCAGACCAACCGGGACCCTCTGGACATGGAGTCAGTCCACACGAAGCATTAGACAAGTACATCTTCGAAGGCTAGTGGATGACCCATTCCATGCCCGAGGAGCATCACAGACAACGACTTCAGGACGTACGCCACTTCTTACAACAAGCATCCGTGGACCTCGTGATCATTGAAGACGACGAACTTCAAGAAGGTGTAGACTACCAAAATGAAATCCCAAGGCTACCGGAGTTGATCGCACAGCGAGCGGCCTCCTCTACAAGACAGATGCCGGGGACCGTTCGGATCGACACGCCGTGGGAGAACATTCACATAGAGATACCTTTCCTTGAAGAAGTCAGGGAAAACATTTTGAGGTCACCGGATCGAATTAAGAAGCCGGATGAGTTCGAGCTGAGAGGGATCTCTCACTGGGATCAGCAGAAGAGAATGACATATCTGTGGATGCTGACCCAATTAGGACCGGATGTGAGGCTGGGGATCCCGAAGAATCGTCTGAAGAGTCACTTCAGGGAACTCTCTCCAATTTGCCAACTCCTCAGTGTCTACTGTTCCAAAGGAGGACTTCCAACACCTCACTACATCATCGAACGAGTGGACAGGACCCGAGAGGAAATGAGCGAGAGCGACCTGCCGTACCTCCTCGCCGATGAAGTCTTCCGTCTTTATCAGCTATACGTGGAGAAGTACAAAGGTCCTCGCCGATAAAGTCTACCGGTTCATGATGCGACAAGTCAAGTACTTCGCCGCTCACGACCTTCAAATGGCGCTTGAGAGCAATATGAAGAAGGTCAACATGGCCGAACCACTCCTCAAAGGACCTGAGATCGAGAGACTTCCAAGCAATCATATACACATCAGCTCTGTCACCGGTATCACCTACAACAATCCAATTGCCAAGAAGACCAGGATGATGCTGAAGACAGAAATTCACATGTTTTGCGACGGAACCCTCAAGATCGTCAGGCGAAATATCGAACAGATGTTGGAAGAGATAAATAGAGACACGATGCTGAGGATCCACCAGTTTGTGAGAGAACAGCCGCTCCTGATGGAATTGTTGGATGACACCGAGGAGCGCCTGAAGCTCAGAGAGACCGTTAGGGACTATGAGAATGCGCTGGGCTTGCGCAGATCGTACTATGCCCGACAAGGACGAACAGCGCGGAGACGCAATCAAGCACCAAGGGGGAGAATGTAGAATATCATTTGTAATTGTGCTTGATTTCATTAGTTATCCTTGTAATTAGGGGCTTGACTTGTATTAGTCTTTAGATTAAGGACTAGTTTGATATTTTTACCAAGCTTGTTTGGTATAAATACTTGTAAATGAATTGAGCTGAATAGAAAAAGTTTAGAAAATTGATCCGAAGGGCTTGCAAATCGATTTTTAGAGAGAGAAACAACAGTAACTTTCTCACTCTAATTGAATTCTCTCTCGTGTTCTTATTTTGAGTTTTTCGATCGAATTCAATTGATCATCTAAACGATCGAATTGCTATGGTTTCTAGCCTAGGATCGTAGAGTTGTTAATCTGAGGACCTAATAGGATATCATCATGACTGGACCTTATACTCCTAAGAAGGTGGATGGAACTCCGAAGAAAGGTTCTGACTACGATGCAACGGACAAGCGAGGAATCTCCTTGAATGCCAAAGAAAGAACAAGATCGCCTGCCCGCTTACAAGAGAAGAATACAATCGTGTAAGCTCATGCGAATCTGCCAAAGATATGAGGGAACCACTCGAGTCGTACAAGAAATAATAGCCCTTCTAACTCACCAATACGAGATGTTCAAAATGGAGGACAACGAGACCATAAGCCACATGTACGCAAGATTCATGAATATCATCAATCAAATGTTCTCGTTGGGAAAGAAAATACCGGACAGTGAAAAGGTGCGAAAAATAATGAGATCTCTTCCAAGAGAATGGAATCCCAAAGTAACTGCCATCTACGAAGCGAAGGACTTGGATGAGCTCTCCGTCTTAGAAGATTGCAACCACCTATGAGATGACTCAGATCTCTATCAAAGAAAAACCACCAGTTCGAAACCAGCCAAATATTGCCTTCAACACCGAACAAGATAACGATACTGATGGCGAAGAAGAAACTGAGGAAGACGTGCTGGAGCAGATCGCCATGTTGATCAGGAGGTTCGAAAAATCTCGGCTGAGAAGGAAGTTCAAAGGAAACTCCAAGTTCCAGCCTAGGAACAAGGGAATAACCTCGTCCGGAAATAATGTGCAGAAATGCTTCAAGTGCAACAAGCCAGGCCACTTCGCATTAAACTGCCCAACAGAAATTGGTGACAAAGGGATAAAGAAACAAAAAGCCATGGTCACCAACTGGGAAGAGGCCGAAAGTGAAGAAGAGGAAGATCTCGCCTACATGGCCGATGATGATGATCATGTATCAAATTCATCCACTATTAAGAAAATACTATTTCTGAATGAATTATATGCTAGGCAAGATAAATCTCATGATAGCGCTTCCTCAGTTCCGGAAGTAGATGAAATGGAAGAGATGTTTGAAATAATTCAAAACGCATAAAGAAGGATTAAGTCATTCAACTCACAAGTGAAGAGTCGGATTAGGCAACGAGATGACGTAGCTAGAGAGAAGCATAAAAAACATCTAGAAAATGAGCGTCTGAAAGCCGAGTTAGAAACTCTTAAGGAAGAGAAAGTCTTGTGTAATTGTGAAAAGCTTAGGAAGCAAGAAAGTATATCTAGAGACATGTCTTTACTTAAGGATTTCTTAGAAGAAAAATCGTACTAATGATAGACTTCTTGTAGGACAACAAATCTCAGCATGATACTTAGTCTTCCTAGACATGTTCGAAAAACAGGGATAGGATATTCCACGACACCTAAGCATGCTGCACCTTCACAAGATATTAGAAAGCCTAAATGTTTTTCATGCGGCCGTCACGGTCATTATGCTAACACTATTTTTTGAAGAAAGCTGATAAATCCAGATATATCTAGAGGCCAAAGCAGGTTCCTAAGAATCAAAGTTCTAACGCTGGCCCGCCTGTGTTTGTGAGATCACAGTCTGTGACAGATGATATATCATGTGTTAACAGGAGTTACTTTGTCACTAACCTTTTAGGACCCAATCGAAGTTGGGCACCTCAGAAAAGAACTGATTCATGCAGGTACAAAGAAGAAAATCCAGCAAGAAAAACAAGTGGTACCTCGACAGTGGGTGTTCCACCATATGACAGGCGATATCAGTAACTTTGTGTCGGTGAAAGCATATGACGGAGGATATGTCTCCTATGCCGACAACACAAAAGCTAAGATTATTGGAGTTGGAACTGTTGTTACATAGGATAACACCTCGTTATAGAACATACGTCTAGGACATGCCAATATGGAATTACTATCTCATATCACTAGCAACGCACCGGTACGAGGTGTTCCTGACATAAAGTTCGTCAAGGATTAAACATGCAAGGCGTGCCAAATGGGCAAGCAGACCAAGCCATCGTTCAAAGCAAAGAATGTGATATCTACATCCAGACATCTGGAATTACTACATCTCGACCTTTTTGGTCCTGTTCAAACGATGTCTCTGCGAGGTGCCTTTGTCATTGTTGATGATTATTCCAGGTACACTTGGCTGATATTCCTTGCACATAAGAATGAGGCACTGGATAACTTTGCATCACTGGTGAAGAGACTGGAAAATGAAAAAGAAATGAATCTCTGTAGGGTATGTAGTGATAACGGACTGGAATTTGATAGTAAGTCATTTGCATCATTCTGTGATCAGTACGGATATAGTCATAACTTCTCTGCCCCTATAACTCCCCAACAGAGTGGCGTAGTTGAACATAAAAATAGGGTATTACAGGAAATGGCTAGATCTATGTTACATGTGTATGATATTCCTAAACAGTTCTGGACGAAAGTTGTTATTACAGCTTGTTATGTATCTAACCGTGTCTTCCTTAGGCCGATATTAAAGAAGACTTCTTATGAAATCTAGCATGGTAGAATTCCAAATATAAGTTACTTTCGTGTGTTTGGATGCAAATGTTTTATCTTGAACGGTAGAGATAAGAGAGGAAAATTTGACTCTAAGGTTGATGAAGGCATATTCCTTGGTTACAGTCTTCACTCTAAGGCATATCGCGTTTATAATAAGAGGAAGATGACTGTTCAGGAATCCATACATGTTACTTTTGATGAGATACCTAACGCAGATGCTACTGATGAGGAAGGTATAGATTTGCCCTGTGCAGAATTACAGGTTACTAAAGACGGTAAGGATGATATTCCTGAAGACGGAAATGTTGAGACACTAGAACCAGAAGCTGATGAGCTGCAACCTAGAAAATGGAAGCATGCTTCCAGTCATCCAACAGATCAAGTGATAGGGAATATCACATCTGGAATCAAAACTCGAGCTACTACACGAAATCAGGACACAGTGGAATCCCATGATGTACTGCTCTCAATGATGGAATCTAAGACAGTCCATGAAGCCCTAGACGATATCTCCTGGGTCTCTGCCGTGGAAGATGAGCTATCTCAATTCGAAAAGAGCCAAGTATGGACACTCGTAGAGAGACCGGATGAGAAATCCATCATAGGAACCAAATGGGTTTTCCGCAACAAACTCGACGAACATGGTAATGTCACAAGAAACAAAGCGAGGTTAGTTGCAAAAGGTTATTCCCAGGAGGAAGGTATTGATTTCGAAGAATCCTTTGCTTCGGTAGCTAGATTAGAGTCAATACGTGTCTTACTTGCATATGCATGCTTTAAACGCTTTAAACTTTTTCAAATAGACGTAAAAGTGCATTTTTAAATGGTTTATAAATGAGGAGATTTATGTAGAACAACCACCGGGCTTTGCTAGGAAAGAAGGAATTTGAGATGAGCTTAATGGCTGAGCTGAACTACTTCCGCGGGTTGCAAATAAAGTAGCTTGACAACGGAACTTTTGTATCCCAGACAAAGTACAGCAAGAAATTACTGACAAAATTGGGGATGAGCGATTCCAAAGCAATCTCCACCCCTATGACTCAGACCACCAAAATAGACTGTGATGAATCAGGTACACCAGTTGATAAAACAGAATATCGAGGTATGATCGGAAGCCTTCTTTACTTAACTGCTAGTCGTCCTGATATTATGTTTGCTGTTGCTATGTGTTCGAGACATTAGTCTGACCCTAGGGAATCCCACTTGACCGCAGTTAAGCATATACTTAGATATATCAGGGGTACTGTCGATTTTGGTCTGTGGGACTCTCATACGGATGAATTCCCATTAATGGGATATTCCGATGCCGACTATGCCGGCTGTAGGGAAGATAGGAAAAGTACTAGTGGAACTTGCCAATTACTTGGAAATTCCCTAGTAACTTGGTCTAGTAGAAAGCAAAACGATGTCGCCCTCTCCACAACCGAAGCTGAATATATGGCCTTATGAAATTGTTGTCAACAAGTTCTTTGGATGAAACAAACCCTTAGTGATTTTGGATTAGGTTATGACAAAATTCCTATTCTGTGTGATAGCAGTAGTACCATTAGTATTACTAAGAATCCCGTGCATCATTCTTGTACTAAGCATATTGAGGTTAAAAATCACTTTTATACGTGACCATGTTCAGAAGGGGAATATCAGTGTGGAATTCGTAGGAACAAATGATCAGCTCACTGATATGTTCACGAAATCCCTAATTGAGGCAAGATTCTGCGATATCCGTGATCGATTGGGAATTATCGAGTTAAATAAGGTTAGTAAATCTGCCTAATTCTATCATTTACTCTAGGTTATCCTAATTTAGGTAGAAATTCGTAGCTATCCTATCTTAAGACATTCATTTAGCCCTTAAAATATTTCCTCTTATAGAATTTTTCCATAAGAATGATTTCCGTATTTAGGAAGAAATTCCTAGTTATTCTAGTCCTAGACATTCCTTCAGCTATCTAGATTAATTTAGGAATGTCCGATCTTCTGGATCTGCCCTTTGAATGTGATCAAGTTATTTTAGGAACGAATTCGTAGATATCATTCCAGCCGATCAGTTATTTTTAGGAACTCATATATTTCAAATTATTCCTATTCAGCACAGTCACATCCCTTCCTTAATTATGAAATCCCGTCAAATCAGTCTGATACTTCTGACAGTTTTCTACTTTCCATTTGAAAATTTCGAATTTGAAATTTTGAATTCCATCCTCATCCCTTCCAAAAATAAACCGACCCTATCTCCTTAAAAAACCAGAACCGTTCTTCAACTTTCAAAAATTCAATCATCCTCCCCACATTCCCTATCAAACCCTAACCTCTAAAAACGGCCAACGTCCACACCCAAAGCAGCAACCAAGGAATCCTCAGCCTCATCGCCTTCTGCGCACAAAACCCGTTCCAAGGCTAAGCCTACTGAAAAGATCTCTTCTCCGGCCAAACCTGTCAAGAAAAATAAGAAGAAGACCAAGAGATCCAGCCTCACCCCTACCAGTAACCCGGCAAAGTCACCCGAGCCTGAAAAGCCTGCCTCAAGTCCAGAGATCCCTGAAGATGTTCCTGAGGAAACCTAGAAATCGCCTCGACAATCCCTAACTCCTGAGAAACAGCCTTCACCACTTGAAAAAGCCTCGCCGTCTCCACAGCCTACCCCCAAACCTTCTGACATCCCGCCTATTGATCTGCCAAAACCTAATGAGATCCCAGTTGAAATCCTTTTTCTGGAAGAAAGTAACCGCACCACCTACAAAAGCTTCAGCAAAAGAGATATCGCTCGCTGTCGCGGAGTTGCCTTCGATCAGTTACCACCTGGAAATGTTATCACATGGCTCAAGGATTTTGGATGGCAGCAATTCCTCAGTATCAGCACACCCTACTATCCTGAAGTCGTCAAACTGTTCTATGCCAACTTCGACTACGAAGAGTTCGAAGGGCATATCAACATTCGATCCTATGTTCTTGGCCACAAAATCGAGTGGACCACTAAGAAAATGAATCATATGCTGGGAGTTGCTGATGAGGGCCTTTGTCGTTACGACATGAATGACTGGTGCCACGCTGATGAGTTTGACCTCTGAGATGTCCCTCGTACCCTCTGGAATACCCGCACAAAATCCCGCTTCTGTGACGATGAAGCACTGAACCAGCTCCCCATCGACTACTTCTTCCTGCACAAGCTGCTTAACATGACCCTATGGAGTGAACAGTAGGTAGTGGAGGACACTCAACAACCATGAACTTCATGAGCACCTTCGCGGTCTACATGATCTCCCAGAACCGCAAGTTCAACCTAGGATATGTCATCATGAAGCACATGATCCTGGCCATCGAAAGCAGAGACAATGCACTGCCTTATGGCATGCTGCTCACTCACCTATTTGAGTGCTGTTAGGAATATGCCCTTGAATGCTATACGAGGATTAGATTGTATAGGGCATTAGCTTATTTATCATTCGACCTTTTATGTAATAAGATATTTTTTATGTGTTTATTGAAAGGGGTTGTTCGTTTATTGGATACAAGAGTACTTTACTAAGCATCCGGAAAGCAATAAATGAATAGATCCAAATGTGTCGAGTTGAGTCACTGTTCTCGAGGGTACGAGAGAGGAAGGCACCAGTGGACTATTAACCTCGAGCATTAAAAGTCCGTAAGCCTTAGGCTCCAGTTGGGTGCTGGATAACCGATTAAGGCTTATTTGTCGATGACCTATCGAGTGTCGATATCCCGCTTGGAAGCGGAGGTCATGACTTGTGATGCGAGTCGAATCAAGGGATTGAATCGTTTTATGGACAACTCACGGGTCGTACGGTCGAACATGGCTTATTACTCAAGGAGTGTCAATAACCAACGACAACACTATAGAAGTTTATGTGAACCATAGACCGAAAGGGGCTTTGACGGAGTTGACTTCGAAGTCTCGACTGTCACTGGTTCCCCTCGACCCGATTTGCTGTTGCATGTGTCAGCGGGCCAGATGCGGTCTTGATGACGATTTGTGATTTCCGGGCTTAGATCGTCGAGTACGGATTCACAGTCTTGCAAGTAATCGAGATAAGTGTCCTATAAGGACGGCGATGGGAAATTACGAAATCCTTGGCCAAGGTATTGAACTAACTCATGTTAGACATGGATGGTAGTTTTTGTAATTTGCCTCGTCCCCGTTTTATCATAGTATCGAGTATAGTGAGTTTGACATAGACCATGGCTCTCACTCGATTGGGACACAACTGAAGGGTTTATACATAGTACTGCAATCTATAGTAAGGTTCTCGAATAAAGACTGGGTCGAAATTCGCACTCGAATCGGGTTACGGTCCGGTACTGCAGATTGGCTAAGTAACTGCCGGACTCTTGGATTCCTCCCTTGCCGATTGAGCCGAACCTGGAGAGTCGGGCTTAAAAGGATCATCAACGTGTACTGATAAGGAGAGAAAGTGTTTTGGGCCTTAACGGGCCTTGGGCCGTTGGGCCGCGCCTTAGTGGGCCTCGGGTCGTTTAATGGACCGAAGTCGGACTTCGTATGAAACTAACTTTGAGACTTGGGCTTGGCCAAGTGCTTAAAAGGCTTGCGGGTAAAATTGGAATTTGACCCGAAGCTGATTTTCGAATTATGCCTTGGGAATTAATTTCGAAAGTTAAATATAAATATTGGAATAATGTATTTGGAATATTATTTATTTTAAGGTGAAAATTTCAAAATTAATCTTGGATTAAGTTTCGAATTTTTTACCATATTTATATTTACTTAGTTTGACTTAGTATTTAAGTTAGTTGTCTAATTATGGTAAGTATCCTTATATGAATTTTGAATGAAATAAGGTAGAGAAAGATATGGCAAAATCTCTCCACTTAATGAGTAAAATCAAAACCATATCTTTGAGATATCCTAGGGATTTCCAAATATATCATTGTATAAATAGGGCAGTCTTATTTCATAATTTGAGAGGAAAATTTCGTCCATAACAAAGGCACAAAACACACACTGAACAAAACCACTCTTCCCTCACGCGACGGCTTGGTTCTCTCTGGCCGTCTTTAGAGTACTGATTTCGTGGTACAATGCGAGGTCGGCGTGGCGATCTAGTGCCATCCACCACCATCGACGAAGTCTTCAACTGATAATTCTCTACGGGTTTGACCCGCCCTATTACATGTCTATGTGTTACTATTCTGATCCGAGAAACGAGGGCAATAAGGGAACCCGAAAAATTTTTGTTCCGCACCGTACCCGGGGACGTGGCGTCTCCGAGAGAGACCGGGTAACCCAACAAGTGCGAGGGTATTATTCTGCCACCGGGTTGGGAAGACAAATCCGTCCACATCGTGGACCAAGTGACTTTGAAGCGCATGGGGATTTACTACACAAAAATCCAGGGATGGTTTAAGGTCAAGGAGAATAGGTCGTGGATAGTGCCCAGAAACGGTATGCTGCGAAGGGAAAGGAAAAGGTCAAGAGCGACGACGATGAGGACTACGAAGATGAGCTCAGTGTCGGGAAGGCAGGAATTTCGGTATTGCGTCGCGATATCTCCGATATCAACGCTGATAATCAGAAGCGCTTCCGCAAGCTCAAAGAACGGTATACCGAGCTGTCGCTGAAATTGTCCAAGCTCTCCAAGCTGGTGAAGAAGTCCCTTCCGAAACCCGCCGATTCTGAAACCTCTTCAAGCCAGTAGGCTGCCCATCATGTTCCATTTTGCTCTTAGCTGCCCTTAGGATATTCCGTTCTGCTCGTATCTGCAAGTTTTAGTTCTTAGGTGTCCCTCCCAGCTTTTTGATAATAAGGGGGAGTAGTAAGGTAAGTGTTAGGCGTTGAGCGTCTAAGTGTTTTGGTGTGTAGGGAAGCTCATTGAACCCTAATCTATATAATATTTTGCTGCTTTTATGATATATCTCCAATGCTTAATATTTTGCTCTGATCTCTAGATATATCTGTGCTGATCTTACATTGCGTTATCTGATCTTATGCTCTGATACAGTGATACTCAGATACTTAACTGTGCAAATTGACTTGTGTGAGATTTTTTGATAAGTACTAAGTGCCTGATGCGATGATTATCTGATTGCTTGAATCATGCTTGGAAAATGCGCACTTAGGCATGGGGAGCACACTCACGGGTAAATTTCAAAATTTTGCACCCATGATATAACCTTGAAAATGACATGATATATCCGCACTTAGACAGGGGGGAGCAAATATGTATCATATGTGATTGGGAAATATCATATGCTCTGTTTTGCAAATTGTTGAACACTTAGACATATGCGCTAGGACTTGTGAAATCGAAAATGCATACATGCTTATGTGCTGCATCAATTACATGTCATCATCAAAAAGGGAGGGAATGTTAACCTTTTTGGTCCATGTGTGTTAGAGAGTTTTGACGGACAATGTAATTGTAATAACGTTAGGTCTATAAATTAAGCAATTCGATCTATGATCAACATAATGTCTAAGTATATGAAAATATTCACACATGCATTAATTATGAGCTATAGATTTATTAATGTGTTGAATATTTGATTCGCATATGATTTGGTGATTAGTTGATGAGACTAGGTGATCGCATGTTATAGACAGTCCATGTGATAGGATATATCGTTTTGTGCTATGTATGGAAATAATGCATGAGATATCCTTCTAAGCCATATTTAGAAAATATGTTGTTTATATATGGAAAGTGATATATCTGTTGAAAATCAGTTATTCCTGGACGAAAATCACATGTACGATTCTTGCATGCTTTCCACTGAATTTAATGTGCCATATTGAATTAATATCTTTCCTTATGCTGATTGGAATATTATATTTAGGAAATATTTGATTTGATTGACTTTGTGGATAAGGTGCTATTATATGGTATGTGCTATAAACGGATGTGATCTCTGAAATAAGGAAAGTTCTGCCATGATTGATAAATCGAATGAAGTATGCTTTGATCTGATTTGTGTGCTAAACATGGTAAATATATTGATCTAATACTATGAGCTACATATGGAAAACGTGCTGATATGATGCTATTTCGTGTGCTATAATTGGAAAGTTAATCTGGATTGATTTATACTAGAAACAGGTACCAGGGAATCACTTATGGAAAGTTCTGACTTGGTAAATATATGCGAAATGATTGAATATGCATGAGAACGAATTTGATTCTTTATGTGGAATATATATTCATGCTTAAATGAGCTCTTATATGGAAAATAATCATGCTTTAGATGTGATGTATGACCGTTGTGATGATTTATTAAAAGCATGATTTATATGGTAGGATTGACTCGAAAATTGCATGGAAACTATGCTTGATTTGGTGATTATTATATGATATGATTTTCCATGTGATGTGCTGATTGAAAAGGATTATACATGAGCCACACTTCAGATTTTCAGAAAACTAAGAATTTGCGAATATAAGCCTACGAGAGATATTTGAGCTGAAAGATACTAAGAGATTCATGAGCCTTCCATTTGCGATAGCTTTCTGCCTTACTTAGCGTTAACTTGCGAATCCATCACTAAGCGAGTGATTCATCCAATTATTCTAACCTCACATACCATATATTCTGTCTTCGGACGTGTTGTCTTCGGACGTGAGCAATACCAAGGAGGCAAGCTCGACGTTTACGCACACGTGAAGGGAAGGACGAGTTTTGGGGGCCCTCCGGTAGCGAGCTGTGTCTGTCGGGATCAGGGGATTCCGAGGAACGAAACTCGGCGTCTGGTAACCTAATAGTGGCTAGTGTTCGACTTGTTTCGGATGTGTATTGGGCTAACCAATCAGTTTTGTATCCAGCTACGGTGCATTATAGTTATTGGTTAAACTCTTGGGGAGCAAACCCCAAGGAGAGGAGTAAACCCCAGTTGGGGATATAACCTCTATAAAATCCTGTGAGACAGACCCGAAACACATCCGACATAACTAGGATATATCAGGCATACTCGTCACAAGCATCAGTAGGCATATCCAAGTCACCACACTTAGGAATTTGAAAAGAAGCATAAAATTTCTATAAGCCTAATTCACCCCCCCCCCCTCTTAGTCACATTTATATCTTCACTCCTTATTAAAATTTGGATCTCAATTTGTTTTTTCGAGACTTCTAAAACTCTGAAATCTTCGTTGAAATCCCTGGATTAGTATTTCTGAATCTCTAATTTAGACGTCCTCACTCCTAGGTTAAACTGAAAACCCCATATTAATTTACGGGTATTACAAGTTGATCCTATGAAAATTGAGGCAGTGATTAAATGGGAAAGTCCCAGGAAAGTGGCAGAAGTTCGTAGTGTCTTAGATTTGCAGGATATTACCAACGATTTTATCGAGAATTTTTTCTCTCATAGACGCTCCAATGACGAAGTTATTACGTAAAGGAACTGTATATAAATGGACCGAAGAATGTGAGGAGAGTTACGAAGAATTAAAGAAGCGATTAACCACAGCTCCTGTGCTAACTATTTCGTCGGGCACAGTTGGTTTTGTGATCTACATCGTCGTATCTCATCAAGGATTAGGATGTGTTTTACGAGTAATGTTGCCTCTAACTCGATTGAATCGTAACAACACTTGAACAGATTGGCGTGGCATGTTACCTACCAAAGAATTGGTAAAGCCTATAGCCACTACACTAATGGAATAAGTTCATAATCAGAAAGGGAGGGCAAGGTTTCTCTCCCACCTACTTCTACTCATAGGCTAAGTCTATTACGAGGGGTATTGTATAATAAGTTCTAGTTCCTTCAGTAAGGCTGGGGCTTGACTAAGGCTCGACCTTGCTAGCCCTTTTAATCTAATGTAAGCTCAGGCCTATGATCACTCTCATTTGGAATAGATTGGAACGTATATAAACTATCCTTGGTGGCCGAAGAAGTAGGCTCTAACAAGACCTGTATTAAATAAAACGAAGGTTGGAAAAGTAGTGTCATATGCGTCTCGACAGCTAAAGCCGTATGAGACATCTTGTCCAACTCATGATCAAGAATTACCAGCGTAGTGTTCGCATTAAAAGATATGACGACACTACCTATATGGCACGACATTTCAGATATTTACCGATCACAAAAGTCTGAAATATCTGTTGAGCCAGAAAGAATTGAATATGAGACAAAGAGGTTGGATTAAGCTTTTGAAAGATTATGATTGCACTATAGAATACCACCGAGGAAAACCAAATGTCATTGTAGACGCTCTAAGTCGAATATCATATTTGCTATTGAATATAATCAATTTGAGGAAAATGAATGTTAAAATGAAGCTGAATGAAGTTGGTGATATATGTGCTCAATTGTAATTGGACATATAATGATGGATCGAATTAAACAAGCTCAGTTCAAGGACGAAAAACTACCCAGCATTGCAGAAAAAAGCAAAACAAGGATTGACGAAGTCTTTTATCATAAGCGAAGATGGTAGTATAATGATCAATGGCCGACTATTTGTTCCCAATATTGATGACATTCGGCAAGAAATTGTAATACCCAGGTCCCGTAAGTGAGTTGGCCAGTAAATTTGCATATATAGTAAGTGGCTATATGATCGCATATTATGTGTCTATATGATTTTCATACTATATGTGATATAGTCCTATATGGGCTTATGTGCTACTACGATAACTAGCTTGGTAGGAAATGGAGTGAGACTTAGAAATAATTTCGCATAAGGTCTGTAATTTTCAATGATAAAGCTAGGTATAAGAAATTCGAACTTACATAATAAACATACTAATAGAGTTTGGGCTAGAATACAATTGGACTATTATTTATGATTTGGCCTATATTTAAACTTAGTTACAGGGTAGAGGGAAATCACGTCACCCTATGTCTTATCGTATAGACTTTGATGGTTTAATGTTCATCAAGAAGGGGATTTTAGAGAAAAGTAACTAATGGCAATTTAAAGTTCGGATAATTACGTGTCAGGCCGTGATAATATTTTTAACTAGTGTTCAGGCCCCAATAATGTTCCATTTAGTATTAAGGACCTACTTTTCAAATTCATAGAGAAAAATACCCAAACTATGCGATATGACATATTTACCCCCTAACAGATGCGAAATTTACAAACTTTTGCCATCGTCTTCTCCAACGAGCGAGCTAATCTTCAAGCTCGATTTCCATCTATAATCTCGACCTTCGTGAGCAGACGAGGAGGCCCGACCCTGACCCATCGTCGCAGTAGTGCTCGAGGATGCCGTCCGATAAGTCTTATAAACCCAGACATCTATGGTGCTAATTATAGAAAAAAACTGATAAACATCAATCACGAAAATCGTTGAGATTGTAGCCGAAAATATCAAAGTTCATGACCAAATATGTTGAAATTATTGTCAATTTGATCGTGGGTATGATTTGTATTACTATTTTGCAGCTTTAATCATCAGAAATAAGGAATATAGAATAAAATAACAAATGTCTTATGGATAAGAAAAAATATTTACACACAAGTAACACATCACTGAAAGGTATTAACGCCTTATTTGTCATCAATTACACATTCTGTATGCAAGTAATAGCTCGAAAGGAATAAAACGAAAATCACAAACAACACTAAAAAGCAGATGAAAACTGCATAAATCTCGGCGTTATTGACTCAATAAGGTAAAATAGGCCTCAATTTGTCATGGGTACCTCGAATTTATACCGATTACTTGCAAGAAATGGACATTATATTTTCCCTAAATTGTGTAAAAGAAAAATACTTATAATATATCAAAAAATAACAAATGTCTTATGGATAATAACAAATGTTGACTCACAAGTAACACATCACTGAAAGGTAATAACGCCTTGTTTGTCGTCAATAACACATTCTGTATACAAGTAATGGATCGAAATGAATAAAATGAAAATCACCAACACTAAAAAACAGATGAAGACTGCATAAATCTCAGCGTTTGTGACTGAATAAAGTTTTCCGTCCTCAATTTCAGATGGGTCTTACTAATATAGACGAATTTATGTATCGAATGAATTCGTGCTTCCACCCCCAAATAAAAAATTTCGTTCAAAAACCGATTCAATATCGACTTCAACGGCCGAACAAGGTAAAATCGACTGAATAAGATAAAATAAAATCAAAGGAGTCTTAATATTCAAAGAAAAAGTAAGTCTGTAATCATGAAATTGAGAAAATTTAGCATTCTCTAAGACAAACGTTTTTTAAGTGAGTAACAGTTTACCCAACAAATATAACACATGTACATGTAAAAAACACTTCATTGAGAACATTCTAGAAGGTTCTGGACCGTCAGAGAATTTAGCAGAATTGTCAGAGAATATTTACAGGACTTTCTCAAAATTGTACAACATTAATTGGAAATAATAACACATGTTAGGTGAAAAAAAACAACACGAACTCAATTAATAGATCGAGTCTCTTACGCCATCCTAGGCGGTTCTCCCGTAGCCTCTCTGCCGGCTACTTTCTAAGGTTACATTGATCAATACCGATACCTCATAAATGTTGTTCAATACCACGTCAATAATTCGATTAATTCGTACAAAAATACACTTTTAAAAGACACATTAGGCGAAATTTGATGTCAATAGATGAATGTTGATCTCAATAGTTATATAAACATATATAGTCATCCATTGCGAAACATAGACTATCACCACTTTCAATGGAACATAACATTATGAATTGCACCACGAACATGTTCAAACGTCAACATTAAAGTACTAATAACATTTATAGACCACAAATACAAAATACTAAGCTCAAAACCCTAAATCTGAGGCCCGAAACCCTAAACCCTAAACCCTAAACCCGAACCCCAAAATGTTTTTAAGGTTGTATCTTATACTGCACAAGTCGTGGATCGTTCTCCCAAAATTGCATGTCGTAAACCCTTAATCTTAACCTCGAACCCGTAAGTCCTACACCCCAAATAGTACCCAAAAACCCTAGCACATAGACGATAACAAATTATCCAGAAACTCTAGTGCATAGATGGCAATTTAATAACAAATAACACTCTATTGGTAACAATTAAACCCTTACGGGTACCACATGAAACTGTCCAGAAATTTTTTTATTATCCCGCCAGAACAGCTCAGAAATTCTACGGTGGCGCGAGAAACCCTGAAAAACAAACAATAGACCCAATACGGTGGCTCGACGAAATTTTAAGGCTTCGATCTACAGATATTTTTATTGTTTGCGTCGACGAAATTTTATGATTCTGTCCCGACACTGTCGCGCTTGTGAGATCCGCAACAGAGAAATCAATATTAATTTGTAAATGTGTTTAAACAAGGCAACTATCAATATTATTACATGTGATAAACCCAAATCAAAGTAATTGTTAAGATTGCAGTTGCTATGACCGGATATGTTGAAATTATCGTCAATTTCATATGAATGTTGATAAGTTTCACAAAAAAACAAATGTCTTAAGGATAATAACAAATGTTGACTCAGAAATAACACATTACTGAAAGGTAATAACGCCTTGTTTGTCGTAAATAACACATTCTGTATACAAATAATGAATCGGGATAAAAAGAACGAAAATCACAAAAAGACACTAAAAACAGATGAAAACTGCATAAATCCCGTCGTTATTGACTCAATAAGGTAAAATAGACCTTAAGTTTTCATGGGTATCTCGAATTTATACCGATTAGTTGCAAGAAACGGATATTATATTTTCCCTAAATCGTGTAAAAAAGAAATACTTAGAACATAGCAAAAAATAACAAATGTCTTATGGTTAATAACAAATGTTGACTTAAAAGTAACACATCGCTGAAAGGTAATAACACATTGTTTGTCGTAAATAGCACATTGTGTATACAACCAATGGATCGGGAGAAAAAGAATGAAAATCACAAATGACACTAAAAAACAGATGAAAACTGCATAAATCACGTCGTTATTGACTCAATAAGGTAAAATAGACCTCAATTTCTCATGGGTACCTCGAATTTATATCGATTAGTTGCAAGAAACGGATATTGTATTTGCCCTAAATTGTGTAAAAATGAAATACTTATAACATAGAACCAAATAAAAAATATCTTATGGTTAATAACTAATGTTGACTTAGAAGTAACACGTCACTGAAAGGTAATAACGCTATGTTTGTTGTCAATAACACATTCTGTATACAAGCAATGGATCGGGGGGAATATAACGAAAATCATAAACGACACTAAAAACGAATGAAAACTGCATAAATCTTGGCGTTATTGACTCAATAAGGTAAAATGGACCCCGATTTCTCATGGGTACCTCGAATTTATACCGATTACTTGCAATTTATGTCGAAATTTAGATTCAATTTATCATTATGTTTTCGAATTTGCACCCTAATTAGACAAGAAAATTCTACCTCGTGCATCGCCAATATTTTAATGAATTCAACGTGACATGTCGAATCAGTTGGATGGGCCATTGAATTTTTTTGTGCTCGATTCAGTGTAAGAAAAATGAGTTCGAAAAAAAATTCTGTTGATAACATTTTGCAATAGCAAAGTAACACAATATTATTGAAAAATAACGTTCTGTTTTCTAAAGTAACAATATGCTGTAACTGTGTAACATACAATGAAGTAAAAGTACCACTTCATATTTAGACCAAAAAAGCACATCGTGAGTTTCGCTTGAAAAAATAGAGCAAAGAGTATTTTCGTCAAATTCTATTTTTAGGTCCTTTACTCGAATTTTTACAAAAAGTAGGTCCCTTAAACTTATTCATTTTCTGACAGGGTTTGACTGGTAAATAGATACTTTAGGGGGGCCTGAACATAAATCTTCCCTTTAAAGTTATGAATCAGACCCTCTACGTTTCCTTTTGTGATCTACTCCCTAAAATTTAGTTTTAGCTCCCCAATTATTAAATTACAATAATGCCCTTTTAAATTACATAATCTATTAATTGATAAAATCAATTTTATTTCATGTGATCTATACAATAAAAACAAATAAATATATCTATATTATTCTCTTTTTCATGGCGATCAAAATGACATTCATATCTTATATTTTCGGAGTCGTTAAGAATTATTATTATTTTTGTGAGGTCCTAATTTATCAACTCTATGATCCAAGGCATGAATTCTAAGGCAATCGATAAAAATTGCAGATATTGAGATTTCGATCTAAAACCTTCTTGAAGAGCGCGAGAGAGAATTTCGCTTAGAGTGAGAAGATTTCCTGTGTTTCCCTCTCTAGAAATTGAATTGCAAGCCTTTCGGATCAATTCTCTAAATCTTCTCATTATGCTCATTGTTTGTACATCTATTTATACCAAAAATACTTGGTATAAATTACAAACTAAGTCCTAAACTAAGGACTACTACTATAAACGCCCCTAATTACAAGGACAACTCATTAAATCAAAGCACAACCAAAAGCAATATCCTATATCGCCCCCTTTGTGCTTGATTTCTCTTCCGTGCTATCTATCCTCGTCGGACGTAGTAAGACCTGCGCAAGCCCAGCGCATGCTCGAAATTCCTTAGAGTTTCCCTCAACTTCAGGCGCTCCTCGATGTCATCTAGCAATTCCATCAGAAGCGACTGTTCTCTCACGAACCGATGAATCCTCACATCTTCTCTTGGTTGATTT
This sequence comes from Craterostigma plantagineum, assembly GCA_027422505.1. Classification (NCBI taxonomy): domain Eukaryota; kingdom Viridiplantae; phylum Streptophyta; class Magnoliopsida; order Lamiales; family Linderniaceae; genus Craterostigma; species Craterostigma plantagineum. Next base: position 645,205 of record JAPQWV010000297.1, on the reverse strand, counting down.
CTTCGAACCTCTACTTTATATTCTTCCTGATGACCTTGAGTGTCCCATCACATAACTTGTGAATTTCAGTCTTCAGCATCAACCTTGTGTTCATAGCAATAGGGTTGTGGTAGGTGATGCCTAAGACCGAGCTGATGTGCACGTGATTGTTGGGAAGCCCTTCGATCTGAGGTCCTTTGTTGAGCGGAGCAGTCATGTTGACCTTCTTCATGTTTCTCTCCAGAGCCATCTGAAAGTCGTGTGCGGCAAAGTACTTGACTTGGCGCATCATGAATCGGTAGAGTCCCTCGAGACCTTCTTTCTTGATGAAACCTTGAGGACCTTTGTACTTCTCCACATAAAGCTGATAGAGTTTGTACACCTCTTCGGCAGGGAGGTACGGTAGGTCGCCCTCGCTTAGTTCTTCTCGAGTTCTATCTACTCGCTCGATGGAGTAGTGAGGTGTTGGTAGACCTCCTTTCGCACAATAGATGCTGAGTAGCTGGCATATCGGGGATAACTCCTTGAAGTGACTCTTCAGTCGTTCCTTCGGGATCCCCAGCCTCACATCTGGTTCGAGTTGGGTTAGCATCCAAAGGGAAGTCATCCTTTTCTGCTGGTCCTAGTGAGAGATCCCTCTTAGCTCGAACTCATTCGGCTTCTTGAATTTGTCCGGTGACCTCCGAATCTATTCTCGAACTTCTTCAAGGAAGGTTATTTCTATTTTAATATTTTCCAATGGCGTTTCGATCCGAACGGTCCTTGGCATTTGTCTTGTGGGGGACTCCCCTCGTTGCGCAATCAACTCTGGAAGCCCTGTGGGATCTTGTTCGTGATCTTCACCTTCCTGAAGCTCTTCATAATCTAACAAAATGAGGTCGCCCGAGGCTTGCTGCAGGAACTGCCCAATGTCCATAAGCCGTTGTCTCTGATGCCCCTCGGGCATGGAATGTGTAATGCCCGGAAATTTAATTACGGTATCTACGGTATAATTAAGGGTGGAATAATGAATTAGGGATATCATAGAATTAATTACGTTAGGAAGATAGGATTTTGGGTGAAATATTTTATTTAGGGCATGTAATTAATTCGTGCGCGATATATGTCTACATGCTCCTACATGGCTTATGTGTCTATGATTGCATGCAATGTGATTCATATGAACTATGTGTCATAAATTGATAGAGTAAGATTATTTTGAGCACAAAGTGCGATAAGACACTTTCGTGTTTTATGCCCTGAAGTGATTATTGCATTTAAATGACTACATGATATACGTGTTACATAAATCTATAAGTTAAGCGTCTATGTGACGATGGGAGTTATGTGGTGATGTGAAACCTTGCGAAGTTAATTAAAGGTCACGGTGACGTTACGAGTTAAATAGGGATTTCCGAAAGTATGAAAAAGGGAGATAGAAATAAACACTAATGGCTAGATTGGAGTTGAGGCTAAGATTTTCTTGGACTATGAATTATCTAGTTGGGTTAAACATTTAAATTTAGGCCCAAATCGTACTTGGCCAAATCTTAGAGACAAGGTTCCTTAAAATAAGGAAAACCCACGCATATACCATGTCCGACCCTCAACATGAAAGAAAATATCTAATTTAAACACTTTAACACCCCATAAACTCACCTAAGCAACTAACGAAAGCTAGAGGGAAAGGAGAAGAAGAAGCCGAGAGCCAAAAATCGAACCAAGAACACCTCAACTAGCTTAGGATTTCGAAGTTGGTAAGTAAAACACTCTTCTTTAAGCTATTAATTTCGTACAGTATGTGTGGTTGAGGGTATTAATGGCATTTAATGCAAGTAGTGAAGAAGAATGCTGAAAGAACCCTAAATGCGAGATATAAATGCATGCTAAGGTCTCAATTCGGACAAACTAACTACCAAATAGTTTAAGGTGCGATTTAGAACTTAGGAGGGTGCTTTTAAATTAGGAATCTTAAGATTATGGCATAGAAGGAAACCTAAGAACTGAGAAATTAGGGCAGATAGGACGATAGAGATGATTTCGGGTAGATGACTTAGATTTGGATCAAATCGGGCGATTTAGTTTTCATACATCACAAATCGGCCGATTAGTTGCATGAGGGAAATCGATCGAAACCAGTCCATGTGGGATAGAAATCGGACGATTTGAACAAAACACCACGTGGCATTAGGAGAAGAAATCGCCGAGACTTAGTTGACAAACCCTAGAAATCGGGCGAATCCACGCAAGCTTGAAATCGGGCGATTTCACTCATGGAATACCCTAAATCGACCGAAAACAATCCCAACTCCATGCATGGATTCGGGATGATGTCATGATGATGAAAAAGGAAGGCGATTTATAAATCGGGCGATAGAATTTCCATGCAATCGATCGGACATTTCACATGCAAAGGAAATCGGGCGAAACCAATTTAAGAGTGCACAAATCGGACGAATTAGACAGGTATTACACGTGGCAGGAGAAGAATAAATCGCCGAAGACACACTCAACCAACATTAAATCGGGCTATTTGAGGTCCTAAGAAGCTATCGGCGAAACCATGATTCGTGGCAGCACAAATCGGGCGAATTGGACGACGACATGATGGTAAAAATACTCGGTGATCTCGCAAGGATTAATGGTCGAATCGGACATGAACATGTATGTACGAAATCGGGCGATTTCATGCACAATGCATGATCGATAAAAATCCACTCGCGCGAGATCAAATCGGGTAGAACCTAGTGTGAACCTTAGCAAATCGATGAAGGGATATCTCGTGGAATCGGGCGATTTTCAAGCTTCCCAAATCGAATAAATCGAACAACACTTAGATATTTCGCCGAGCTCCTTAGATTAGAAGTTAGTACTAACATAACTTAGAAATTGATTGGGCGGGAAATTAGCCTAGACTCGAAGTTGGCAATTTATAATCTAGCGAAATTAATGAAGTTAGATGATCTCGTTCGACCTAACTAATTAATTAACGAGGGCATAATACTAATACGATAATATTTATGTTTAAAGGTCGTACGTTAGGAGCTAACGGGGAGAACACTAATTACGCTCGGACGACAGGTAAGTAGAAATCCAACTACGACACATAACTTGTTTGAATGTACTTGCTTTATGCGACTACATGCTTCGGTGATTTCATGTTTACGTGATTTAATTGATATGTCTTCATGTGAATGTGTCTGAAGTTTTTAATTGGATGACTAGGTGCTTCGAGGCTTACCTGAATTGTGTTTACTTGATATTACGTGACTAAGTGCCTCGATGATTACATGAATTACGTGGAATAATTGTATATTCGGTCTCTTGGTAATATCGTCTGGCATTTGTTGCATTTTCATACTCACGTGCATACACTATCATATGTGGAAGGGTTGTATGAGTCGAGTATGCATATATATGGTGTATCGCTTGAAAGCGATTGATACATTGCCGATATGGGCATGTGCTGTCGACTCAGTTGAGTCAAGGGCTGTCCACTATGCCACCAGGGCGACGTTTAGCGTCGTCAATGCCCGTTGGCGAAGAAATCGCATATATATATATTACTATTATGTACCTAATGAAATATACTAGGGCAATGCCCGCAGGCGAAGTGACCGCGTATATATATATTATTATTATGTACGTAATGAAATATACTAGGGCGAAGACCCGTTGGCGAAAGGGCCGTACATACATATATTATTATTATGTATCTAATGAAATATATTAGGGCGATGCCCGTTGGCGAAAGGGCCGTATACATATATTATTATTATGTATCTAATGAAATATATTAGGGCGATGCCCGTTGGCGAAAGGGCCATATATATGTATGTTTATGTTAAAATTGGGCGATGCCCGTGATGGTAGGGTGCGACCAGGAGGGTGCGACCTGAGGGTATAAGCAACACAGGGTGGAACCCTGGTGTAGGCAACCTCAGCGTGGGCTACCAGCGTGGGCGACCGCCGACAGTCGGGGACGCCCGGGTACATATGGCAACCTAGGGGAACGATGTGCATCCTAGGTATGACCATCCGGTGTGGACCGCTGTCTATTTGTCCCTAGTGGACGTGAGCTCTTTGTGGTGCATAGTGAGATTAGCCGAGGGCCCTGAGTGATGTTAGTACGAATATGATGAGCATCGGCGCAGATCGCCTTTGCGAAGTATAGGTGCATTGGCGCGGATCGCCTTTGCGTAGGTAGTATATGCATTGGCGTGGATTGCCTTTGCGGGGAAGGGACATGTGCATACATGCATGATTTCTGCTTACTGAGCCTCGGTGGCTCATTCTTTTATGTTATGTGTTGTAGGTACTTACGATCACGGTACGTGATCGCCTAGCTGGCAAGGCCTATCTTTTGAAGCTTCCGAGCGTCTTTTGGGGGTGGACGTGTGTGTATGGATGACGACCTGTGAGGCCGGGCGCATAGGAGCTTTTGCTGTGCCATCGCAACCGTCCCGAGTAATTATGAACTAGGATTAGGGTGTAATTAGGACTTGAAGAAATTATTCTGTCGCGTAGTTATATTCTTTTGACGTGTACAGGACACGAACTCCTTATGAAGAAGGAAAAATTTCTACCGTATTTTCGTATACTCTAAGTTATCGTACCATTAGACACTTAGAGTTAAGCTAGAAATGGTAGCGATGGCTAGGGTCGCTACAGTTGGTATCAGAGCTTCGGTCACAGGTTCTGTAGACTGTCCATACACACACACCCAAAAGCGCGGAAGCAGCCTTGCCTGTAAGTGTTATGAATATTATGCATAATGTGCTTTTAATAATGTGCCTCCTTGTTTCACTAATTGAAGAATGACTAGCGAGTCTAGAGAATTGATTGGCGAGTCGAGTCGCGGGGTGACAACTGGATCACCTACGAATGAACAGAGCTCAATGCTCCTACACCTCACCGAATTGGTCCAACAACAGTCAGATCAAATCGGCGAACTGAAAGACCAAGTTAGTGAACTCAAGGGTCTGATCTACGATCTTACCGACAAACAGAGTTCCTTCGACCCCCGTAGATCCTCGTACCCGGGGATAGTAGGAAGGGAATTCCCAGAACGGAACCCTCCAGCTCCTAGGGATATTACCAACCCTATTAGATTGGAAATCCAGGTTTCCCAAGCTCAGAAGGGAAAGCGAAAAAGGGGTGATAGGACCGGGCCAGCTCAACGGTCCGACCCGAATAAGGGAAGGCCTCAACCTTTTCCACCCACCATACCAATGTGCCGAAGATGTGCGCGGCGACACCAGGGAGTCTGCAACTCACAGAATGCGAACTGCTTCAAGTGTGGCAAGGCGGGCCACTATTCTAGGGCGTGCCCGGGAAAGGGACCGGAAAGCCAAACCGATGGTCAAGCGGAACCATCAACAGGGCCAGCTAGAGCATATGCAACCATATCGGAGGAAACAGAGGAGAACTCGCCAGTGGAGACAGGGAACCTACCCGCTCATCAAGCCATCATCATGCATCTTAGTAACTTAGAAGCCACACACCCTTGTGTACTCTTTACTTACGTGGCGAGACTCGAACTTTCTTCTGGTTAATTTGAGTACAAGCATGAAAGTCACCATTTCTCCCGAAACTTCGACCCGAACTGATCAAGACCATGATCTCCCTTCTTGAATATTCTCTCCTTCTGGAGTGTAATTACGAGGCTACATTCTGCTCTCTTCCTCATGACAGATCTAAACCCCGTAATGTCGGAATGCGACCCTGACTCAATCTTTCCGACCTCCTATAAATCATGCATGTTCAGTAGCCGAGTGGCGCAACGGAAGCGTGATAGCACTCGGAAATTTCAATTTCTGCCTAAAATCTGAATTATAGCCATTTCGGATAGCTCGTCGAAGCAGATGTAGGTTTGACTAGATTGGGCGACACACACATCTGCTTGATCCAGAGTTCGCTGATAGGATTCGAGACGACAAGCGAGACCCTGTGATCTTGTTTCCTCTCCTTCTATTCCAAATAGAATATCCTTCTCTTCTGTCGCAACATGAACATTCTTTCTCGAACCTCTAGGAATAAAGGATAAGTAGATCGTTTTAAGGGAAGAGTAGGTTAAGAACTAGTCGTAAAACTTCGCTCCCGCATAGCAAAATAGGATGACTGTTGAGACACGGACCCTACAGTCACCACGTAGGAAGTCTGTATAAATCTTAGGTGAAACCTTGACTTTCAGGAAACTCGACGAAGATAGCATGAGCCTAGAAAGGGGTACCATTTCGTCAAACAATAGATCGGTGATACGACCTTTCCTAGTTACTCCCCTTAGCTCCTCGAGGCAATATGGAATTCGACTACCTTGATGCAATCTTCCTACCTACGTTACTAGAAAATCAGCCCACTAAATCCAAGACTACCTGAAAGATCTTATTTTAACCCTTATAGAATTTTCCTCCTGATCAAATGTTTAATTTTCGTCGCCACGTGAAGATTATTTTCCCCTCTGAAGAAATGAGAAATAGGCGAGCCTTCTAAAAGGATAGGGACACGTTATAAGTGTCACGACCCGTCGTCCCGCCCTCGTATTCCGTTCTAAATCTAAGTGTTAATGCCTTGTTATCGTGCGAGTACGTAAAAAGGCGAATAAAATTTTCATTTTAAAAGTGCATGCGGAAGTCTTATATACATGTCAAAAGAATATTCGTAATTCGTTCTACAAATTATCGAAATCGTGTCTACACAAAATACAAGTGTATGTGTGTGCAGCCAAAAGCTCCCTATGCGCCCGGCCTTCACAGGTCGTCATCCATACACACACTCCCACCACAAAAGCAGCCGGATAGCTTCAAAAGACTGGCCTCGCATAAAGTTTGGATCACGTACCGTGATCGTCTGTACCTACAACACGTAACATAAACAATGAGCCACCGAGGCTCAGTAAGCGGAAATTATGCATGTATGCACATGTCCTAACGATCGACAATCCGCGTCGTCGTTTTCTATCGCTCGTACACTTCTACTCATACTCTACTCTTCTCCTGACTCATACTCTTTTTCTTATGCTCTTATTTCATTCGGGCCCTCGGCTTTCTATCCCACTATGCGCCATATCATAGAGATCTCAAGTGTGGAGGTTCTCACACTAGAAGGTCACCTGAAGGAATCTTCCCTTACTCAGTGTGGCCTCCACGCGGACGCTTCTCACTGGTAGCCAACACCGAGGCCACTAACCACGGAGGTCACCCGAAGGAATCTTCCCTCCGGGTAGTGTTTTACACGCTAGAAGGTCACCCGAAGGAATCTTCCCTTACTCAGCGGGTGCCCCGGGCCCCATCCTCCATGTTGCATCTCCCGCATACGGGGTATTCTCCCTGCCTCTTATACAGGCCTTATGGCTTCATTCGCCATGGCCACATAGGGGTAGCCGTGACTCTTCATTCGAGTCGACACCAACACCAATATCGGTGAGTATACATCGCACACAGGCGATTTTATGCACGCTCATACCTCGCGCCTTACGTACTACGCATGCGTGCAAGTGCTCATGCTATGTTCATGTACATATGCAAACCATGCCATCATACGTAAACTTAAATCATGTCGTAACATGCATATTTCACATAAAATACACGAGCAAATAATTCAGAACGCAGGCAAGTTACGTGTCGTAGTTGAATTTCTACTTACCTGGAGTCCGTAGATTAACTGCTACTGGTTCGGCGAAATTCCTAATATTCGACCTTAATCATAAAATTATTATGTCAGTACATTATCTAATATTATCTATGTTCTTGAAAAGTGTTGAAATATTTTCCTTAATATTGTATGTAAGGATTTCGATATTACAAGAATTCGTATTCATTATTAAAATTGATCTCGACATTTAGCGCTCAATTTCGCTCGACAAGTGGATAAATTTCGGGGTGCATGGTTAATTAAGTCTCGACATTGTATGTGAAAGAATTCGACATTTGGACTATTTGAAGATCTCGACATTTGTTTTGGTATAACAACTCGATATGATACATGTAAGGGTTCGACATTTACATTCTACAAAGATCTCGATATGTGTTGTCGGGGTTACTTATAATGTACCAATGTCCAGATATAATTTGATATCATACTTAAGATGTCGAGAGGTGGGCATAGAAAAAATGTCGATGTGAAGAAGTTAAATGTCGAGGTGCATAAAGGTTTCGACATTGCCTTTCGACATTTGAGGAAGATGTCGACATGGCTCAACGTGGGTCTCGTCATATAAGCTCGACATTTCTGTCTTAACATTCGACATTTTCCTTAACATGGTTTCGACATCTTTCCTTACTATGGTTTCGACATTTATCATTAGACATCTCGACATTATATAAATCTCGATATGTAAGCTCGACATTTTAGCTATCATTCGACATTGTGCCTCGACATCTCTTATAGGTGGATCTCGACATTTCTTATATCTAAATGTCGATATATGATATGTAAAGATCTCGGCATCTTTCCTAACAAGGTTTCGACATTCTTCCTTAATCTCTCGACATTTGAAACAGAAGAAGTCGACATGAGCTCGACATTTTATCCTATCGTTTCAATATTCACTTGGCATCTCGACTTTTGATAAATCTCGATCGGATAGGTCGACTTCTTATCTATCATTCGACATTATATTTCGACCTTTGAATTAGAAAATGTCGACATGCATTTCTCATGAACCTCGACATTTTATTATCTTCTTCATCCCATCGAAACACGATTCTTAGCTTGTTCTTCCTAGAATTATAAGCTCTAAACCTCTCTTCTACCTTTAGAACATTTAACACTACTAGATTTGCGGAAATTACAAAGCTTAAGGATGGAGTTTCACTTACCAATTTCGAAATCCTAAGCTAGTTTGAGGAGATTCTTGGTTCGAACTATCTCTCGGCCTTTCTTCCTTCCTCCGCTTTGCTTTTCGTTGGTTTTGTAATTGTGGTTATGGGGTTTGGATTATTTTGATTAGATATTTTCTTACATATTGAGGGGTGAACATGGTATGGGCGTGGGTTTCCCTTAAATTAGGGAATTTTGTCTCCCAACTTGCTTGGCTTTGGGCCTAAATTAAGTTCTAGCCCACTAATAATAAATTTCTAGTCCATAAGAGGTCTTAGCCCATCTATCAAGTGCATCTTCCTTTCTCTTATTATTTTCGAAAATCCCTCTCATGAGCTCGGGTCATCGTGAGCACATATCATTATCATGTATTTGCACGAAATTCTCGTAACATGTAAGAATGAAATTCGTAAGATCACATAAGCATATATCATGTATGCAAATAATCACAAGAATCACTTAGATCATATACGTAATTTTATTGGCCGACCTAACTTGCGGGGACCGGGGTCCTACATCCTCCCCCCCTTAAGGAGGATTTCGCCCCCGAAATCAGCCCGTGTGAAATAGCTCGGGGTAACGAGTTCTCATTTCGTCCTCCCGTTCCCATGTGGCTTCTTCCGTGGACTGGTTCCGCCACAGTACTTTCACTAAGGGAATATCTTTATTCCTTAGTCTTTTAGTCTCGTACATCAATATTTCCACCGGAGTTTCCTCGTAACTCAGATCCGGCTTCAATTGTTGATGTAAGGACTCGTTTCCTAGCACGTGGTTCGGGTCAGCTATGTATTTCCGCAGCGTCGAGACGTGGAACACGTCATGCACTTGCGATAACGAGGCTGGCAGTTCTAATTGGTATGCCACCTCGCCAACCCTCTTCAGTATCCTAAATGGACCGATATATCTTGGGCTTAGCTTCCCTTTCTTCCCGAACCTCTTTACGCCCTTCATCGGCGATACCTTTACAAACACCATATCGTCTTCTTCGAATTCCAGCGGTCGACGTCTTCTGTCGGCGTAGCTTTTCTGTCGACTCTGTGCCGTTCGCATTCTTTCTCGTATGGCAGTAATGGCTTCCATCATTTCTCGTACTATGTCAGGGCCTAACACTGCCCGTTCGCCAACCTCGTCCCAATGTACTGGGGGTCTGCACCTACGCCCGTATAGCGCTTCGTACGGTGCCATCCCAATGGTGACGTGGTACCTATTGTTATATGAGAACTCGATTGAGGTACTTACTCCAATTCCCTTTGAAATCGAGTACACACGCTCGGAGCATGTCCTCCAGGGTCTGAATGGTTCGCTCGGACTGACCGTCCGTCTGTGGATGGTAGGCGGTACTAAAAGATAGCTTTGTTCCCATCGCCTTTTGCAAGCTCGTCCAGAATTTCGAAAGAACTCTGGAGTCGCGATCCGAGACTATCGACGATGGAACGCCGTGCAGTCGCACTATCTCCTGAATATAGAGCTCCGCGTACCGTTCCATGGAAAACGTCGTGCTAATAGGTAGGAAGTGGGCGGACTTGGTGAGTCTGTCGACAATTACCCAAATCACGTCGTGCCCCTTCGTGTTCCTCGGCAGTCCTACTACGAAATCCATAGTAATGTTATCCCATTTCCATTCCGGAATGGGTAACGGTTGGAGGGTTCCCGCCGGCCTTTGATGCTCGGCTTTTATCTGCTGGCACGTCAGGCACTGTCTCACAAAAGTCGCGATGTCCTTTTTCATGCCTGGCCACCAGTAGTTCTCCTTTAAACCTCTGTACATCTTCGTCGCTCCTGGATGTACTGAGTATGCAGTAGTATGGGCTTCCGTCATTATCGTCTTTCTTAGCTCAGCGTTGTCTGGTACGTACAACCGATCCTTGAAATACAGTCGTCCGTCTTCCCGTATCATGAGGTCTCCGGTTGTTTGTTCCGGCTGTGCCTCCTTAATTTTTGCGTACAATTCGTCTACTCCTAGCGCTGTCTTAATTTGCTCCAGCAGTGTTGGCTGCAAAGTTAAGGCCGCTAGCTGCGCCTCAACTTCGCCTAACCATACGACTTCTACTTCCAGCAGTTGCAGTTCTGCACTGACTGCTTTTCGGCTTAAGGCATCGGCTACTACGTTCGCCTTGCCTGGGTGGTAGTTGATTACGCAGTCATAATCCTTGACTAATTCTAACCACCTCCTCTGCCTCATATTCAGCTCCTTTTGCGTAAAGAAGTACTTGAGGCTCTTGTGGTCCATGTATATTTCACACCGCTCTCCATAGAGGTAATGCCTCCAGATCTTGAGAGCAAAGACCACTGCCGCCAGTTCTAGGTCGTGCGTCGGGTAATTTTTCTCGTACTCTTTCAGTTGGCGGGAAGCGTATGCTACTACGTTCCCGTTCTGCATTAGTACGCACCCTAATCCGTTCTTCGACGCATCACTATACACCGTAAACCGTCCGGTTCCCGAAGGCATTGTGAGAACTGGGGCTGTCGTAAGCCGTTCCTTCAGTTCCTGGAAACTCCGTTCACATTCCATGGTCCATTGAAATGGAGTATTCTTCCTGGTCAGCCTCGTCAGTGTCGACGCTATTTTCGAGGAGTCCTTTATAAACTTCCTATAGTATCCTGCCAGACCGAGGAAACTTCGTATTTCCATTACGTTCGTCGGTCTGGGCCAATTGCTAATGGCTTCTATCTTCTTTGGGTCTACAGAAATCCCTTCTCCGGATACTATATGCCCCAAGAAGGCGACTTGGTCGAGCCAAAATTCGCACTTCTTGAACTTGGCGTATAGTTGCTTGTCCCGTAGTATTCCTAGAACTGTTCTCAGGTGTTCTTCGTGCTCCTCCTTCGTCCGTGAGTAGATTAGGATGTCATCAATGAAGACGATGACAAACTTATATAAGTAGGGTTTGAACATCTGGTTCATTAAATCCATAAAAGCTGCAGGCGCATTAGTCAGCCCGAATGGCATCACCAGAAACTCGTAGTGGCCATAACGGGTACTAAAGGCCGTCTTCGGGATATCTTCCTTCCGGATCCTCAATTGGTGATAGCCCGATCTTAAATCGATCTTAGAGAAAGCTGTCGCGCCTTGTAGTTGATCGAATAGATCGTCTATCCTAGGGAGTGGATACTTGTTCTTGATCGTCAACTTATTCAGCTCCCTGTAGTCTATGCATAGTCGCATAGACCCATCTTTCTTCTTCACGAATAGCACCGGCGCTCCCCAGGGAGAGAAACTCGGCCGTATGAACTACTTCTGCAGGAGTTCGTCGAGTTGTTCCTTTAACTCCTTCATCTCCGTCGGTGCTAGCCGATAGGGGGTCTTAGATACTGGCGCCGCTCCAGGTACCAGATCTATAGCGAACTCTATTTCTCGCTCGGGTGGTAGTCCCGGTAATTCCTCGGGGAATACGTCAGGGAACTCCTTAACTACCGGCACTTCCTCGAGTTTCGGAGAGGGGTCCTCCTCCGACTTGGTAGCGAATACCAGATAGGCCTCGCACCCTGATCTGATCAGTCGTTGGGCATTCAGCGCTGATATCCTAGAGATCATAGTCCCCTTACTAGTCCCTACAAACTTAAGGGGTTCATCCCCGTCCATATTGAGCGTGACTATCTTGCGGTGGCAGTCTATGACGGCTCCGTACTTCGATAGCCAATCCATTCCGAGGATCACCTCATAATCATTCATGGGAATGATTATGAGGTCTATGGGCAGTTCCTTACTCCCGATCACTATTGGGCAATCCCGTAGGACGTGGTTAGTTTGGGTGGGATTCCCGTTTGGAACTGTTACCCTAAACTCACACTCAGCTCGGTGAGGCGTGACTCGTACCCTCGTGACATACTTAGTGGATGCAAATGAGTGAGTCGCCCCCGAGTTGACTAGGATGCATGTGGGGGTCTCATAGACGAGAAGGGTACCTGTCACCACTGCCGTGTTATTTTCCGCTTCCTCGGAGGTTATAGTGAAAACCCTGGCTAGTACCCTTGGTGGTGCTGCTTGGTTTCCAGCTTGGCTTCCGGATCCACCTTCCGGACATGCCCTCAGATAGTGGCCCGTCTTGCCACATTTGAAGCAGACGGCATTTTGGGAGTTGCAGGCTCCCATGTGCCTTCGTGCACACTTCGGGCATACGGGTAGGTCCAACTGGGGTCTACCCTGGTTTGGGTTAAACTGTGGGGGTGGTCCTGGTCGATTCTGAAAGTTCGGTTTTCCACCCTTGGGAATGAACTGCCGCTTTGGGTTACTTCTGCTCCCTTGCGGCCCTTGTACGAACTTGCGCTTGGCTTCTTGGGCGCGAGCAATTCTAGCCTCTCCCTGCTCCGCCACAAGCGCCCTTTCAGCCACTTGTGCGTATGTGGCTCCCTGGATCCCAGCCATGCTCACATCCCGGTATAGCTCGGGCTTCAACCCTTCCATGAACCGCTCGATCTTGAGCGTGTCCGTACTGACCATGTGAGCGGCAAACCTTGAGAGCTGCTCGAATTTCCTGATATACTCCGCCACTGCCATTGCTCCTTGGCGGAGGTTGATGAACTCACTCATCTGCTGTGCTCTGACAGGGGCGGTGTAATACTTTCCCCTGAAGATCTCCTTAAACCTATCCCAGCTCATCGTTAGGGGGTTTTCGACGGCTGAGACGGTTTCCCACCAGTGTCCGGCGCTCCCCCTTAGCAGGTAGGCAGCGCACATGACCTTTTCGGCCTCCGGGGTGCGGCTGTGCTGGAACATGTTCTCCAGCGTCCTCAGCCAATCCTCGGCGGATGTGGGGTCTACAGCATCCTCGAACAGTGGAGGATTTAGTTTCCTGAACCTCTCCCCGATCATCTCGATTCGTTCAGGTGGGGGAGGTAGGTTAGCTGATTGCCCACCAGAATTTTGTTGTTGGATCAGCTGCTGGATTTGGGCCGACTGTTGCCGGACCAATTCGGTTAGTTGCAGGATGGTAGCATCTCGACTATCAGGGGGATTATTGGTATCTCTACCCTGATCAGATTCCCTGCTTCCTTCACCCCTAAGTCTAACCATTTTCACCTATCCTGACAATTCCTAAGGCCAATAAATCAAACCATACAAGGAATTCACATAATAGGGTACTTACAAGCAAGGCCGCTTCCGCGCTTTTGAGTGTGTGTGTATGGACAGTCTGCAGGACCTGTGACCGAAGCTCTGATACCACTCTGTCACGACCCGTCGTCCCGCCCTCGTATTCCGTTCTAAATCTAAGTGTTAATGCCTTGTTATCGTGCGAGTACGTAAAAAGGCGAATAAAATTTTTCATTTTAAAAGTGCATGCGGAAGTCTTATATGCATGTCAAAAGAATATTCGTAATTCGTTCTACAAATTATCGAAATCGTGTCTACACAAAATACAAGTGTATGTGTGTGCAGCCAAAAGCTCCCTATGCGCCCGGCCTTCACAGGTCGTCATCCATACACACACTCCCACCACAAAAGCAGTCGGATAGCTTCAAAAGACTGGCCTCGCATAAAGTTCGGATCACGTACCGTGATCGTCTGTACCTACAACACGTAACATAAACAATGAGCCACCGAGGCTCAGTAAGCGGAAATTATGCATGTATGCACATGTCCTAACGATCGACAATCCGCGTCGTCGTTTTCTATCGCTCGTACACTTCTACTCATACTCTTACTCTTCTCCTGACTCATACTCTTTTTCTTATGCTCTTATTTCATTCGGGCCCTCGGCTTTCTATCCCACTATGCGCCATATCATAGAGATCTCAAGTGTGGAGGTTCTCACACTAGAAGGTCACCTGAAGGAATCTTCCCTTACTCAGTGTGGCCTCCACGCGGACGCTTCTCACTGGTAGCCAACACCGAGGCCACTAACCACGGAGGTCACCCGAAGGAATCTTCCCTTCGGGTAGTGTTTTACACGCTAGAAGGTCACCCGAAGGAATCTTCCCTTACTCAGCGGGTGCCCCGGGCCCCATCCTCCAGGTTGCATCTCCCGCATACGGGGTATTCCCCCAGCCTCTTATACAGGCCTTATGGCTTCATTCGCCATGGCCGCATAGGGGTAGCCGTGACTCTTCATTCGAGTCGACACCAACACCAATATCGGTGAGTATACATCGCACACAGGCGATTTTATGCACGCTCATACCTAGCGCCTTACGTACTACGCATGCGTGCAAGTGCTCATGCTATGTTCATGTACATATGCAAACCATGCCATCATACGTAAAATTAAATCATGTCGTAACATGCATATTTCACATAAAATACACGAGCAAATAATTCAGAACGCAGGCAAGTTACGTGTCGTAGTTGAATTTCTACTTACCTGGAGTCCGTAGATTAACTGCTACTGGTTCGGCGAAATTCCTAATTTTCGACCTTAATCATAAAATTATTATGTCAGTACATTATCTAAGATTATCTATGTTCTTGAAAAGTGTTGAAATATTTTCCTTAATATTGTATGTAAGGATTTCGATATTACAAGAATTCGTATTCATTATTAAAATTGATCTCGACATTTAGCGCTCAATTTCGCTCGACATGTGGATAAATTTCGGGGTGCATGGTTAATTAAGTCTCGACATTGTATGTGTAAGAATTCGACATTTGGACTATTTGAAGATCTCGACATTTGTTTTGGTATAACAACTCGATATGATACATGTAAGGGTTCGACATTTACATTCTACAAAGATCTCGATATGTGTTTTCGGGGTTACTTATAATGTACCAATGTCGAGATATAATTTGATATCATACTTAGATGTCGAGAGGTGGGCATAGCAAAAATGTCGATGTGAAGAAGTTAAATGTCGAGGTGCATAAAGGTTTCGGCACTGCTGTGACGCCCGGGGCCGACGAGGGCGGGGAGTGATCGCCGGTGCCAAAGAGATGCACGGACAAGGAGCGGCTCCTGGCAGGCTTCTAGGCGAAGGGGTACATGAACGAACCGATCCGACACCCGAATGAGAGGGGATCCTGAGACTGACAATGTATGGGCGTGTCAGGCTAAGAATCGTATAAAAGAATTGATAGTACTACTCATATCACCAAGGTCGACCTACCTTTTCGGGAGTCCATCCGAAAGAACTTCGAAGTTAAGCGTGCTTGACTTGAAGCAATCTTAGGATGGGTGACCCCCTGGGAAGTTTGCCCAGGGTGCGTGTGAGCGAGGACGAAGCACGCTGAAAGGTTAAGTGGTGGTACAGTGGGCCAGACTATCAGTCGGAGTGTGGTGGGCCAACCCCATAGGTCCCCGTGGGGACGGATGCTACAGTGACACCCGGTATGGGACGGGATGTTACAATTGCCTTTCGACATTTGAGGAAGATGTCGACATGGCTCAACGTGGGTCTCGTCATATAAGCTCGACATTTCTATCTTAACATTCGACATTTTCCTTAACATGGTTTCGACATCTTTCCTTACTATGGTTTCGACATTTATCATTAGACATCTCGACATTATATAAATCTCGATATGTAAGCTCGACATTTTAGCTATCATTCGACATTGTTCCTCGACATCTCTTATAGGTGGATCTCGACATTTCTTATATCTAAATGTCGATATATGATATGTAAAGATCTCGGCATCTTTCCTAACAAGGTTTCGACATTCTTCCTTAATCTCTCGACATTTGAAACAGAAGAAGTCGACATGAGCTCGACATTTTATCCTATCGTTTCAATATTCACTTGGCATCTCGACTTTTAATAAATCTCGATCGGATAGGTCGACTTCTTATCTATCATTCGACATTATATTTCGACCTTTGAATTAGAAAATGTCGACATGCATTTCTCATGAACCTCGACATTTTATTATCTTCTTCATCCCATCGAAACACGATTCTTAGCTTGTTCTTCCTAGAATTATAAGCTCTAAACCTCTCTTCTACCTTTAGAACATTTAACACTACTAGATTTGCGGAAATTACAAATCTTAAGGATGGAGTTTCACTTACCAATTTCGAAATCCTAAGCTAGTTTGAGGAGATTTTTGGTTCGAACTATCTCTCGGCCTTTCTTCCTTCCTCTGCTTTGCTTTTCGTTGGTTTTTAATTGTGGTTATGGGGTTTGGATTATTTTGATTAGATATTTTCTTACATATTGAGGGGTGAACATGGTATGGGCGTGGGTTTCCCTTAAATTAGGGAATTTTGTCTCCCAACTTGCTTGGCTTTGGGCCTAAATTAAGTTCTGGCCCACTAATAATAAATTTCTAGTCCATAAGAGGTCTTAGCCCATCTATCAAGTGCATATTCCTTTCTCTTATTATTTTCGAAAATCCCTCTCATGAGCTCGGGTCATCGTGAGCACATATCATTATCATGTATTTGCACGAAATTCTCGTAACATGTAAGAATGAAATTCGTAATATCACATAAGCATATATCATGTATGCAAATAATCACAAGAATCACTTAGATCATATACGTAATTTTATTGGCCGACCTAACTTGCGGAGACCGGGGTCCTACAATAAGCCCGTTGTAGTTTTCCTTTCCCTGTGGCTGAAGCCCAAGTATTTAGATCAAATACTTATATGTGCTGCAACGAGATCGTAGTCATCATCATGACCGATAGATCAAGGAGGACGGCCACGATAAGCCTTAGGCACGGGAAAAAGAAAGCCGAAGTCTTATTTCCTTTGCTTTCATTCCCTATTTATTCGTAATGCTTAGACCGAGATGACCTTCGAGCTAAGATAAACAACTTCGATCTTGTCTCAGGAGTGCAAAGTTTGGAAAATTTCATGAGAATTCACTAGTTCCATTCTTCCTAATAAGGAAACACCCTTGCGAGCAATACGGTGAATATTCATCACCTAACTAAACTAGCTCAACTCCCTACCCATCTTCGCCCGTCTTATCCCAGCTAACGGAATTTCGGGGGCGAAATTCTTTTAAGGGGGGAGGATGTAATGCCCGGAAATTTAATTACGGTATTTACGGTATAATTAAGGGTGGAAATAATGAATTAGGGATATCATAGAATTAATTACGTTAGGAAGATAGGATTTTGGGTGAAATATTTTATTTAGGGCATGTAATTAATTCGTGCGCGATATATGTCTACATGCTCCTACATGGCTTATGTGTCTATGATTGCATGCAATGTGATTCATATGAACTATGTGTCATAAATTGATAGAGTAAGATTATTTTGAGCACAAAGTGCGATAAGACACTTTCGTGTTTTATGCCCTGAAGTGATTATTGCATTTAAATGACCACATGATATACGTGTTACATAAATCTATAAGTTAAGCGTCTATGTGACGATGGGAGTTATGTGGTGATGTGAAACCTTGCGAAGTTAATTAAAGGTCACGGTGACGTTACGAGTTAAATAGGGATTTCCGAAAGTATGAAAAAGGGAGATAGAAATAAACACTAATGGCTAGATTGGAGTTGAGGCTAAGATTTTCTTGGACTATGAATTATCTAGTTGGGTTAAACATTTAAATTTAGGCCCAAATCGTACTTGGCCAAATCTTAGAGACAAGGTTCCTTAAAATAAGGAAAACCCACGCATATACCATGTCCAACCCTTCACATGAAAGAAAATATCTAATTTAAACACTTTAACACCCCATAAACTCACCTAAGCAACTAACGAAAGCAAGAGGGAAAGGAGAAGAAGAAGCCGAGAGCCAAAAATCGAACCAAGAACACCTCAACTAGCTTAGGATTTCGAAGTTGGTAAGTAAAACACTCTTCTTTAAGCTATTAATTTCGTACAGTATGTGTGGTTGAGGGTATTAATGGCATTTAATGCAAGTAGTGAAGAAGAATGCTGAAAGAACCCTAAATGCGAGATATAAATGCATGCTAAGGTCTCAATTCGGACAAACTAACTACCAAATAGTTTAAGGTGCGATTTAGAACTTAGGAGGGTGCTTTTAAATTAGGAATCTTAAGATTATGGCATAGAAGGAAACCTAAGAACTGAGAAATTAGGGCAGATAGGACGATAGAGATGATTTCGGGTAGATGACTTAGATTTGGATCAAATCGGGCGATTTAGTTTTCATATATCACAAATCGGCCGATTAGTTGCATGAGGGAAATCGATCGAAACAGTCCATGTGGGATAGAAATCGGACGATTTGAACAAAACACCACTTGGCATTAGGAGAAGAAATCGCCGAGACTTAGTTGAACAAACCCTAGAAATCGGGCGAATCCATGCAAGCTTGAAATCGGGCGATTTCACTCATGGAATACCCTAAATCGACCGAAAACAATCCCAACTCCATGCATGGATTCGGGATGATGTCATGATGATGAAAAAGTATGGCGATTTATAAATCGGGCGATAGAATTTCCATGCAATCGATATCGGACATTTCACATGCAAAGGAAATCGGGCGAAACCAATTTAAGAGTGCACAAATCGGACGAATTAGACAGGTATTACACGTGGCAGGAGAAGAATAAATCGCCGAAGACACACTCAACCAACATTAAATCGGGCGATTTGAGGTCCTAAGAAGCTATCGGCGAAACCATGATTCGTGGCAGCACAAATCGGGCGAATTGGACGACGACATGATGGTAAAAATACTCGGCGATCTCGCAAGGATTAATGGTCGAATCGGACATGAACATGTATGTACGAAATCGGGCGATTTCATGCACAATGCATGATCGATCAAAATCCACTCGCGCGAGATCAAATCGGGTAGAACCTAGTGTGAACCTTAGCAAATCGATGAAGGGATATCTCGTGGAATCGGGCGATTTTCAAGCTTCCCAAATCGAATAAATCGAACAACACTTAGATATTCCGCCGAGCTCCTTAGATTAGAAGTTAGTACTAACATAACTTAGAAATTGATTGGGCGGGAAATTAGCCTAGACTCGAAGTTGGCAATTTATAATCTAGTGAAATTAATGAAGTTAGATGATCTCGTTCGACCTAACTAATTAATTAACGAGGGCATAATACTAATACGATAATATTTATGTTTAAAGGTCGTACGTTAGGAGCTAACGTGGAGAACACTAATTACGCTCGGACGACAGGTAAGTAGAAATCCAACTACGACACATAACTTGTTTGAATGTACTTGCTTTATGCGACTACATGCTTCGGTGATTTCATGTTTACGTGATTTAATTGATATGTCTTCATGTGAATGTGTCTGAAGTTTTTAATTGGATGACTAGGTGCTTCGAGGCTTACCTGAATTGTGTTTACTTGATATTACGTGACTAAGTGCCTCGATGATTACATGAATTACGTGGAATAATTGTATATTCGGTCTCTTGGTAATATCGTCTGGCATTTGTTGCATTTTCATACTCACGTGCATACACTATCATATGTGGGAGGGTTGTATGAGTCGAGTATGCATGTATATGGTGTATCGCTTGAAAGCGATTGATACATTGCCGATATGGGCATGTGTTGTCGACTCAGTTGAGTCAAGGGCTGTCCACTATGCCACCAGGGCGACGTTTAGCGTCGTCAAACTTTATATGAAATATATGGATTATGATTAGGGCAGATGTCCCGATGGCGAAAAGGCCGTATACATATATTATTATTATTGTACACGTAATGAAATATATTTAGGCGGATGAGGCCGTACCTGTATTAAATTATTACTATTATGTATCTAATGAAATATATTAGGGCAATGCCCGTTGGCGAAGAGATCGCCTATATATATATATATATATATTACTATTATGTACCTAATGAAATATACTAGGGCAATGCCCGCAGGCGAAGTGACCGTGTATATATATTATTATTATGTACGTAATGAAATATACTAGGGCGAAGACCCGTTGGCGAAAGGGCCGTACATACATATATTATAATTATGTATCTAATGAAATATATTAGGGCGATGCCCGTTGGCGAAAGGACCGTATACATATATTATTATTATGTATCTAATGAAATATATTAGGGCGATGCCCGTTGGCGAAAGGGCCATATATATGTATGTTTATGTTAAAATTGGGCGATGCCCGTGACGGTAGGGTGCGACCTGGAGGGTGCGACCTGAGGGTATAAGCAACACAGGGTGGAACCCTAGTGTAGGCAACCTCAGCGTGGGCTACCAGCGTGAGCGACCGCCGACAGTCGGGGACGCCCGGGTACATATGGCAACCTAGGGGAACGATGTGCATCCTAGGTATGACCATCCGGCGTGGACCGCTGTCTATTTGTACCTAGTGGACGTGAGCTCTTTGTGGTGCATAGTGAGATTAGCCGAGGGCCCTGAGTGATGTTAGTACGAATATGATGAGCATCGGCGCAGATCGCCTTTGCGAAGTATAGGTGCATTGGCGCGGATCGCCTTTGCGTAGGTAGTATATGCATTGGCGTGGATTGCCTTTGCAGGGAAGGGACATGTGCATACATGCATGATTTCTGCTTACTGAGCCTCGGTGGCTCATTCTTTTATGTTATGTGTTGTAGGTACTTACGATCACGGTACGTGATCGCCTAGCTGGCAAGGCCTATCTTTTGAAGCTTCCGAGCGTCTTTTGGGGGTGGACGTGTGTGTATGGATGACGACCTGTGAGGCCGGGCGCATAGGAGCTTTTGCTGTGCCATCGCAACCGTCCCGAGTAATTATGAACTAGGATTAGGGTGTAATTAGGACTTGAAGAAATTATTCTGTCGCGTAGTTATATTCTTTTGACGTGTACAGGACACGAACTCCTTATGAAGAAGGAAAAATTTCTACCGTATTTTCTTATACTCTAAGTTATCGTACCATTAGACACTTAGAGTTAAGCTAGAAATGGTAGCGATGGCTAGGGTCGCTACAGAATGGGTCATCCACTATCCTTCGAATATATACTTGTCGAGGTACTCGTTTGGATTGACACCATGTCCTGATGATCCCGGTTGGTCTAGAGCGACTGAGGGAGTAGCCTGGGTCTGCGCCAGAGCCACGAGCATGGCGCCACTTGCTTCTTCTTCTGGAAGCAAGGGGCTTGTGAGGTTCATTGGTGTGGGCGGAGGCGTCCTTAACGAAAAGGTTCGTTGGTCGATTTAGGTTAGAGTGGTGGTGCGGTGCGTGGTATGGGTTGTTTGGGTAGTTTGGGTGGTGGTCTGGGTTTGTCCTGCTCCAGCGCCTGTCTGCGTTGCACCCGATCCTTGGCCTTGGCCTTCGCCTTGGCCACTCGTTGATGTCCTAATCCTTTTCTCCCTCTCATGAGGATCCTGATCATCTGGACCGTCATGTCGACATCGTGTGCGGGAGCTTTGGCCTCGGCATGACTGAGTAGGTGGCTCAGGATGATCCACGAGATGCCTGTAAAGGGATTCTTCATGACGCATTTTGGTGGGAAGGCCGATGAGGCGGGCGAGTAGGATATTGTGGAGCTGGGTGACGGGAATGGTATATGGGTTGATGAGGATAGAGGAGTCTGCGAGTGGTTCAGCGGGAGTGAGTTATGGGGTTGGGGGTGTTCGTGCTGACGGACCCTCGGAGACGGGTGCTTTTCCAGTGTCACGTTGGGACGTCTCGATGGCACCGAGCACACTCTCCATCATTCAGTCACGAACGAGACGGACGCCTCCATCGAAGATGGACCAAGTCGACTGATGTTGCCTGTTGGTAACCCTAGAGCAGACACCGGCTCCTGTTGTGACTATTCGAGGCTTCCACCCAATCCTTGAGACGAATGTTGATGATTCTCCTCTATGGGTGTTTCGGTAGGCTCAGATTGAACATGCGAACCGGACACCGGTAAGTTGTGCTGCGACTCAAGATTGAGCGATGGAAGGTCCTCAGCACTTGAAGAAATGGTTGGCGCGGTGTCTGATGTTGTGGTGACGGTGGTGAAGAGGGACTCTAGTTGTATGCTTAGTCGTCTGAGAGTCCGTCTTATTAGTCTGATCTCCTCATCGGACTCTGTGTCGGATGAGGTGGCTGTGTGAGGAGAAGGTTCATCCTCACGTCCTCACGAGCTTGTTCCGTCACCTGTGGAAGTGAGCTTTGCCCTGCTTCAGCCTCGTACTTGTTGAAGAACCTCCTCAATGGGCTCTTCGACCACGCCTACTTGGCCGGGCATTTCCACATGGAGTGGTTCTACTGGAGCCTTTTGTTCCAACTCTTCTGCCACAACATCAATTAACGTGGCATCTTCATCATGTACTTGCACGTCCTAAGTCGGAGGGTCCTGTCTAGCTCCTGAGCTACTGCATCGATCATCGTGTCCTCAAGGCTTGAGTGTTGTTGTTGTGGAGGGCTGACTGCAAAGTCTGTCGGGGGCTCTCTGATCATCTGTTCCAGCAGATGATCTCCCGACAGTAGAGCTTGTAGGCGTCTCCTGAGGGGTCGGCGAGATGTAGCAGCACAAATGGGATCGGCATTGACGGCTGGTCCAAGTCCGTGAGCTTCGGGTGATGGAAGAACTTGAGCCGCGGTGGTTGATAATTTCCTCCGAGAGGTAGACGATGGACATTCTACTTGTACATCTCCATGTGTTGTCTGATGATTACAGAGAACCACCGAGCATATGGCATATTCTTTGAGCGTTTGTTTTCCTTCTGTCTGATCTGTTCTGCTAGATCATTCCAGATCACTTGAGTGAAATCGTAATTCCGCGAGAAGGCGATTCCGTGGAAGATACAAGCTTCGCATCAGTCGGAAGGGGGTCGTAGTTTGGGCTGTAAGGGAGGTCGAGGACATTCCAGTGGAGGTAGACGATGGACATTCAGAGGAGGACTGTATCCCATCTGAAGGAAGTCGTGCACAAGCTTCGCATCAGTCGGAAGGGGGTCATAGTTTGGGCTGTAAGTGAGGTCGAGGACAAGTCCAAAGTCGTGTTTGTTCATACTGATGTGCCTCGTCCCTATCACCGTGGTGAAGCTGTACGCCCCTTCTATGACTTGGCTCTAGATCCTCCCCCACAACTGTTGGAGGTAGACCATTGGCATCGAAGTTGTCACCGTTAAAGCATGCCACAGGGGATGGCCTTGTAGTATTGACACCATAATTTCTTTCGGACACCTGAAGGTGGTCAGATCGAGTTGGAAGTTGGTGTCGTGAACGTTGAGGTACTGGGCCTTCTCGTAATGTAATTGTAAGTAGGATAATGATCCATCTGAAATACAAATGTAAGTCATTAGCTAAGTTTAAATTGAGTCGAAATTCAAATTTATCAAACCATAATGATGAAGCACTTTATAGCATATTTGATAATATTGTAATGGAAATATAAATTCACATATAGGTCATATAGAGTGAACTTTGAAGAGATTATTTAATTTCGACATAAGCTTGTAAGTCCTATAAAATTTTCGTGCATTTTTCACAATAAGAACCATGCCCTCTTCTTATGATTTTAGGTTGTGATAGTCAAGAGGCAGGTTCTTTTGGTCTGCTTTTTGTGCGTTAAGCATTCGTCGTGTGTGTTTCCACCTTCTTTTGTCATCTTTTTCTTTATCGTCTGCCCCTTCTTTTCTTGATTGGATATTCAACCAAAGTCATAAATTTTTGGTTGAAGGCTTAATGGGGTTTTCAATTGAAGAAGAGGAATTTGGAGAAGGCTCAAGAGCGATGACTAAAGGCAACGGTAAAGGAATGAAATTTTGTCTTTGGCCGAGTGGGGTATTTCCTAAGTGCCCTAATCATTTTCCGAGCCATCTACTACAAGGCAAGTATGAGGCCAAGGATCACTAGTTAAGACAAGCAATTAATGTGTGACTCACTCAAGACAAGATCCGTCGAAAGAAATAAAAGGCTAGAAACTTCACTTATATGAAGTGGCTTTGTGTCTAGTAGAACAAACTAATGACCTTTAGACACAAGAATGCGACTTAGACTGACCAAATTAAGCAATAAATCAGTCTCATGTCAGTGAAATCTATTCGTGACGTAGATCGAGTATCTTATAGATATCGTCATCCCCTAATATTATACTTACATGTATAATATTTTTGTATTTTCAAAGTATTTTTGTATTATTTTTATTAAAATGAAATATGTCACGCAAGATAGCATTAAAGTATAGAAAACACATAGCATAGAACATGTGAAAGCACGTAGGATCACATAATGCACAAAACACGGAAGGTTCAACATGCCTAGTTTTCCGACAAGGAATTGGAACCTTTTTTCATCCAATGCCTTGGTGAAAATGTCAGCTAGTTGATATTCCGTTTTCACAAAATACATGTCAATGGTGCCTTTTTCTACATGATCTATGAGGAAATGATATCATATGTCTATGTGTTTTGTGCGTGAGTGGTGAACAGGATTACACGTAATCGCAACGGCACTTTGGCTATCGCTATAAATGGGTATATTATTTAGATTGTACTCATAATCGCGAAGCTGAGTCCGTATCCATAGCATTTGCAAGCAACAGCTGGCGGCTGCGACGTATTCTGCCTCGGCCTTCAATGTCAAGACGCAGTTCCGCTTCTTAGATGACCAGCAGACTAGCTTTTCGCCTAGAAATTGAGCGCCACCGGATGTGCTTTTCCTGTCCATTCGGCAACCTGCATAATCAGCGCCAGTGTATCCAATCAATTTGAAACTTGTGCCTTTAGGGTACCATAAACCTAAGGTCGAGCTGCCCTTTAGATAGCGAAGAATCCGCTTGACCGCAAACATGTGAGATTCTTTGGGGTCGGCTTGGAAATGGGCGCATAGACACGTGGCAAACATGATGTCCAGGCGGCTCGAGGTGAGATAAAGAAGAGTGCCGATGATGCTGCAATATAGTGTGATGTCGACCGCATTTCCAGTGGGATCGGCATCCAGCTTGCAGCTTTTGGACATGGGAGTGCTTATAGGCTTGCTCTGATCTTGATGGATTTCTTCAAAATGTCATTGATGTATTTTGTCTGACTGCTGAATATTCCATCATCGAGCTGCCTGACTTGAAGTCCTAAGAAGAACTGCATCTCTCCCATGTGACTCGTTCTAATTTGCTCTTCATCAAATTTCCGAATCTCTTGCATAGTCGTGGGTTAGTTGATACGAAGATGATGTCGTCTACATAAACTTGGACGACCATCAAATCTTTGTCTTGCCATTTTATGAAGAGGGTCGGATCGATTGTTCCTCGGATAAATCAAGATTTTACGAGGAAATCGCTCAAGATGTCATACCAAGCACATGGGGCTTGTTTCAGTCCGTATGGAGCTTTGTCCAATCGATAGACGTGATCGGGATGTTCTTGATCAACAAAGCCTTCTGGCTGATCGACGTAGACTTTTTCTTTTAACACGCTATTAAGAAAGGCGGTCTTAACATCCATTTGGTAGACTTTGAAGTCTTTATGAGCCGCATAAGTTAGGAAGAGACGAATTGCTTCGATTCGGGCAACAGGAGCATATGTCTCGTCGTAGTCAATTTCTTCCTACTGATTAATAGCACTTCGCAACCAATCTCGCTTTATTCATAATTACTTTGCCATCTTCATTCTTCTTGTTTTTAAATACCTATTTCGTCCCGATGGTTGTTTTCTCATGCGGACGGGGTACTAATGTCCACGCTGGAAGACGCTCAAATTGGTTGATGTCATCTTGCATTGCTAAAACGAGCATGAAAACATTAAATTCAAAGCAATTGAGCACATAGTTGAGCTATTAGATTGAAATTTAAATTTGCGCCAAACTGTTCTTCGATGGAACAGTACCCGAACTCAAACTTCAATTCAATTCTAACAATTTCCGATTCAAAACAGAACGAATCTGCTCTGATACCAATTGTCAGGTCCTATGTTATCAACTCTATGATCCTAAGCATGAATTCTAAGGCATCGATAAAAATAGTAGAGATTGAGATTTCGATCTAAAACCTTCTTGAAGAGTGCGAGAGAGAATTTCGCTTAGAGTGAGAAGATTTCTTGTATTTCTCTCTCTAGAAATTGAATTGCAAGCCTTTCGGATCAATTTTCTAAGTCTTCTCATTAAGCATATTGTTTGTACATTTCCTTATACCAAAAATACTTGGTATGAATTACAAACTAAGTCCTAAACTAAGGACTACTACTACTACCAACACCCCTAATTACAAGGACAGCTCATTAAATCAAACCACAACCAAAACTAATATCCTACAATTTTTTCAAAATTTCTGCAACATGAGGCAAAGAATATATTTGGGTATTAAATACTTAAAATGAGACTAAAGTACCTAAATTTAAGCAAGTAATACAGATATTTACCCAAAAACTACAAGTAATTAAGCCACAGAAACAAATGGGTGTCAAAATTGAATCAAATACTTAAATTATATGCTGAAATACCTTAATTGAGACCAAAGTATAAAAAATTAGGTTTAAAATACTGGCATTTATGCGGAAAATAATTTTCATTGCACCGGATAATGTAATAATGACATTAATATACATTCCATGAAAGATCTTTTCATGAAAACCAAACATTTTAGCCTTAGATGTATCGCCCCAATTGACATGTACGTCGTTCATAAATATCGGTATTTTGAAACTCAAATTAGGTATTTACCCCAACGATTTAGGTATCCTCGAGCTCAAGTATCCCGCACAGTTAGAATAAAAAGCTGTAGGAAAGCTTCTTTTTGTGTTTGTGATGATTAATATTCATTCATAGTTGATCTTTTCATGAGAACCAACCATTTCAGCTTTAAATGTATCGTCCCAATTGACATGTATTCGTTCATAGATATTGGTATTTTGGTATGCAAATCAGGTACTTTTGTTAATGATTTAGGTATTTTAACCTCCAAATCAAGTATCCAAGTTAGTTAAAATGAAAAGTTGTGGAAAAGCTTCTTTTTGTGTTTGTGATGATTAATATACATTCCACGATAGATCATTTCATGAAAACCAACCATTTTAGCCTTAGATGTATCGCCCCAATTGACATGTATTTCGTTCATAGATATCGGTATTTTAAAAAAAAATTAGGTATTTATAGCAACGATTTAGGTATTTTACCCTCGAAATCAAGTATCCGGCACAGTTAGAATGAAAGTCGTAGGAAAACCTCTTTTCTTGTTTGTGATGATTAATATACAGCATAGTTGATCTTTTCATGAGAACCAACCATTTTAGCTTCAGATGTATCGTCCCTATTGACATGTATTTCATTCATAAATATTGGTATTTAGTTATGCAAATCAGGTACTTGTTTTAACGATTTAGGTATTTTAACCTCCAAATCAAGTATCCAAGTTAGTTAAAATGAAAAGTTGTGGAAAAGCTTCCTTTTGTGTTTGTGATGATTAATATACATTTCATGATAGATCATTTCATGAAAACCAACCAATTTAGCCTTAGATGTATCGCCCCAATTGACATGTATTTCGTTCATAAATATCGGTATTTTAAAACACAAATTAGGTATTTATAGCAACGATTTAGGTATTGTACCCTCGAAATCAAGTATTTGGCACAGTTAGAATGAAAAAAGCTTCTTTTTCTTGTTTGTCATGATTAATATACATTCATAGTTGATCTTTTCATGAGAACCAACCATTTTAGCTTTAGATGTATCGGACCCATTGACATGTATTTCGTTCATAAATATTGGTATTTAGGTATGCAAATCAGGTACTTGTTTTAACGATTTAGGTATTTCACCCTCGAAATCAAGTATCCAAGTTAGTTAAAATGAAAATTTGTGGGAAAGCTTCACTTTGTGTTTGTGATGATTAATATACATTCCATGATAGATATTTTCATGAAAACCAACCATTTTTGCCTTAGATGTATCGCCAATTGACATGTATTTCGTTCATAAATATCGCTATTTTGAAAAACAAATTAGGTATTTATAGCGACGATTTAGGTATTTTACCCTCGAAATCAAGTATCCCGCACAGTTAGAATGAATACTTGCAGGAAAGCTTCTTTCTCTTGTTCTGATGATTGATATACATTCATAGTTGATCTTTTCACGAGAACCAACCATTTTAGCTTTAGATGTATCATCCACATTGACATGTATTTCGTTCATAAATATTGGTATTTGGGTATGCAAATCAGGTATTTTTCGTCATAGAATGGTTCTTATAATCATATACCGTACATAGAATACTTGAATTTGGTGATTAAATACTTGTTTCTAATGATAAAGGTCAGTGCGATGTAAGGTATCTTACGAAAACAACCATTTTAATCGTTAATCACTCTTTTGAAAATCATTTTCATAAATATCAGTAATTTTTTTACCAAAATTAGGTGCTTTAATCTCAGTTAATAACATCGAATTCAAGTACTTGAGTTAGTTTAAGATTAAGTTTGCGAACAAACTTCTTTAGTTGACACGGTGCAATGCAAATTATTTTTTGCAAACCTAAATTTAGGTACTTTGGTCCCAATTAAGGTCTTTTAGCATAGAATTAAAGTATTTGATTCAATTTTAGTCACCCATTTGTTTATGAGTGCTTAATTACTCGCACATTTTGTGTAAATATGGGTATTAGTTAATTAAATTTAGGTACTTTTGTCTCTATTTTAAGGTTTTAATCCCCAAATTCAAGTATTAATTGTCTCATGTTGCACCATTTTTGAAAACTTAATAATAATTCTTATGAATTCGGAAAAATATAGATATGGATGTCATTTTGATCGGCATGAATAAAGAATGATATAGATATATTTATTTGTTTCTATTGTAAGGATCACATGAAATAAAACTGGTTTTAACATTTAGTAGATTATGTAATTTAAAAGGGCATTATAGTAATTTAACTATTGGGGAAAAACTAAATTTTAGGGAGTGGATCACTAAATCAAACGTGTGGGGACTGATTCATAACTGTAAATTGCCACTAGGTATTTTTTTCTAAATTTCTCTATCAAGAACACTTTAATATATAAAATCGTAGTAAGAAATGTAAGGAAAAAGAAGAAACGTTGAACCATAAGGTGATCGTCCAACAAAGGCTGAGCATTGAGCAATAAACCATAGGAGTTTCAACGTAATAGTGCTTGAAAGGTATAATCCCTCTTGCTGTTAGTATTATCTACTTTCTTTAGATATTAATATACTATTATATGAGATAAAATTTTAGAGGTTTCAAGATTTAATATGCTTAGGAAGTTATTAGATACGAAAATATGAAAACAAATAAGGTTTGTGCCACAGCTTAGTCGACGAGGGTTTTTGAAATATTTAGGGCTTCTATAATTATGTTATATTAAGTTGGAAACTGAACAGAATATATGAAGTTCTTATTATGTTCAAATGGTTCTTGAAGAAGATAGGATTTTCATCCAAAATTCTAAAGTTTAAAGTGTCCAAAGGTATTCTAACCTTATTAGGAGTCGCAAAAGTGTCCATAGATTTAATAGGTTCGCGAAATGAGCTGGTTAAATATCTCACTTGTCGAACTTCACGAACCCTAAGAGATTCATGAATTAGGTCCATAGATTTAATAGGTTCGTGAAATGAGCTGGTTAATATCTCACTGGTCGAACTTCACGAATTGAACAAGGAATCGATAGGCATTTTGCGAACCATGAGATGAACTTCGCAAATTGAGAAGGTCATGATCATTTCGTGAACCGTATGTGAAGTACTTCATGAACTAGGGAAAACTTGGCGAACTAGCTACTTGGCGAATCCAAAACTTAGCGTGTCAAAAGGGAATGAACGAGCTTCACGAACCCAACTTCACGAGTCATTAGGGCACAACTTGGTGAAGTGAGTGTAAGGTATTAGACTTGACGAATTAGAAAACTTGGCGAATTGAGAAGTTCACATGGCACGATCACTTCACGAACCATGAGTAGAGATACTTTGCAAATTATGTGAACTTAGCAAACCCTACTTGGCGAACCCTACTTAGCAAACCCTACTTGGCGAATTGAACTTGATGAGCCCTATGGTTGGATGAACTCGCAAAGTCATAAATAATTATTTAATTATTTATCTAAAATAATTCATAGGTTGACTTTATTTTAATTAATATTATACTGATATTATAATTTTATGCTCACGGTGGAGATTAAGAGATTCACGGGATTATTAGCAAATAATCTACGGACGACAGGTAAGTGGAAATCCTAACTACGACACATGAATTTTGTGTGCATGAATTATGTGCTTATCTGCCTATATGACATTACATGAGGTTTTACGAAACGTGATTTATTTACGATACATGACGACATAGTCGACACGTGGTGTGTGAATGAAATTTCGACAAGTAATAATTAAAACGAATACCTAATTACTATCACCGACGTGCGATAGGCAGTGGACCTATCGTTTGTAGTGCAGTAAAGTGAGTAAACGAGTATCGAACACAAGGAATAAATCAAGTACTAGTAGTGACCTATCGACTCGATATTTAGCCTAAACAAAATACGCAGATTGTTTTATGACTTAACCTAACAGATTACTTCTAACTCAACTAGAGATTCAAATAACACGCTTAAAACTGATACGAAGCTTCACATAATCAAGATGTGCTCGGGATTCGAATCCCGCTAGGTGTTATCGACTAAGACAATAAAATCGTTCCTACGTGATCTTGACTAGATCGCAGTACTTATCCTACCCGCTCGCGAGTTTGCTGTCGCCCTAAACGCTCGCGAGATCTAAGATTTAGTAATTACTAACGGCGGGGATCGAGTATTTGCTTTCGCCCTACACTCGATTCCTATCTTCTACGAACGGCCTAAACGTTGTTTAGCTGTCGCCCTAAACGTTTTTCCATACGATTACTTTAACACATAGACATATTAAAGCAACGAAACAAATTCATAGAATGATAATAGTCAAAATAGAGTCACGATAATTATAAATCTTAACTACGAAACATCCTAGCGTTCATCTAATCCCAAACACAAAGGGGAATTAGCTACGCATAATAGATGGGAAAACAACGAAAGAAATAAGGAATAAAGGCGAAGAATTCATATTCTTGATATCCGGGTGATCTGCGATGGAAGCGTCGATGATTATTCGTTCTTCATTCAATTGGGCGTGATTTCGTCGATGATCCGTCTCTTGCGCTCCGGGACGCGATTGTGCGTTCTTATGTGCTATTTTTTATCTCTAGAGGGATTAGGGTTGATCTCTGGTAGGTTCTCCCCTTTCTGGGTCGAATTTGGGCTTTTTATAGTGAAATTCGACATTGTCACGGCCTGGGACAAGACTGGTCACGGCCGTGACACTCTCGGGGCAAAAATTGAGCTCACTGCCGCTCGTCACAGCCTGGTGCAGTAGTGTCACGGCCGTGACCCACTCAACAGCTTTGCGGCAGTTTCGTATTTCTCTCGGATAGAGGGGTAAACGATGTCTGATTGACGTGAAATTTTAACCATAGATAGAAGACTCGCCAATCTTGATTCTGACCAAAGGGATTCCCAATCCGAGATCTAGATTGAGAGATATGAATTTGCTAATGTTGCTGCTCCTATGGGTCACGGCCTGGTGCAATAAGTGTCACGGCCATGACCATCTTCATTCCAACTCTCTGCCCAACGTCACGGCCTAGTGCACTATGTGTCACCGTCGTGACACATGCCTATTTCCGTCGGTTTTGCTCCGTTTCGCCCCGTTTTCGCTCCGTTTCGCCCGAAACTCGTGCAAAGCTCCTTCAGTAACAAAATGAGTGTAAATGTAACGAATGAACACATAAATTGATTGCTAAGCTCTTATTATATCCCAATTAAATACTACGATAAATGCATTGAAATGCGTTTATCAAACCTCCCCACACTTAAGTATTTGCTTGTCCCCAAGTAAATGGGAAATCAAATAACGCATCAAATTAGATAACGGCACGATTGTTCGCAATTTATCATAAAGCTAGAAAGCACAAATGGAATCAAGCAAACAATCACGGACATTACACTAATGACTTGCACTTGTTGACCTAAACTTCCTTCACTGCTAATCGAGACTCATACCTTGTAAGGATTCACTCAAGTGTATAGGCTAGCATATGATGAGTCGCTCAATTCGTGCACTAGTCCAACCCCTACCATAAACTTACAAGTTAATCGCATCTCGACTATTCAAAGTGGCAAGTATAAATCTGAGGGTCTTTTCGGGGAAACGGGTGGAATAATCATGAAGCGATAAGCATATATAATGAACACTTAATCTTAGAGCTAGGGCACTTAAGCAAAAATTATCAAAGAACACAGCATGATCAAACAGACAATCAGACGTCCCAACATAAGACTCAACATTCTCGCTCTGAAATCCTAGACTTTTCTGCCCGACCCTCTCGACTCAGTTCCCTTTCATTTTCTGCCCTTTCACCTTAGTTACGCTCTACCTTTGTGCACTACCCTTATTCCCTAAAAACATCAAGGTTCAGCTTTTGTCGCATAGAATACATAGTCACAGCGAATGTCGTGTACCTAAGGATACTTATTACCGAAACCTATATCTTGCCAAAGGGTTATGAGCAGGCTTATGTAAGGGATCGGGTCATTTCAGAAAACGGCCAAGTAAGGCACGAGTCATTTCATGAATAGCAGAGAAGAACATCAAATCATACAATGAAACGGTAACTCTTAAGTTCGACTTCTGCTCTATTCTAATCAACTCAGGTTCAGATAATCTCTGGAGGCTTATTCGGGTCAATGGCATATATGATTTATGAGGTAAACAAACGAATATGCTCAGGCTCAAAGTGCTAGCTAATGGTTAGTCGTGGTGGGAAAATCTGGCCCTGGACTTAATTCCTAATGCCCTCATCATTTTCACACTAACACACCAAAGCAGTTTCAACACACATCAGACATGCAAGTTCTAGAGAGATATAGACTAGGCACGTCACACAATCAAGAAAAATGAGCATAAGCTCGTCAGGCTCAAACTCTCACAACGAAATAGGGTTATGTGTACGAATCTCTTTAAACAGTGCTATATCTATTCAGGCAGACATAATTCGATCAGTCATGCATATCCTAATTGCTCACAAGAATTCATAATAATGCAGACTAACTCGAGATAATGCGCAAAAATTGTGCCTCAATTCAATAATCCATGCCTTTCAACGAAATTTATAGCTCACAGACACGTCATAAAAAATTAAAATTTTCATGTAAGTTTTCAACCTAAATTCCCCTCCCCACACTTAAGCCGTACGTTGTCCTCAACGTAAAATTTGAATAAACGAAAGGGAAAAGTAGGTGTAAGAGAACGAAACTTCCCTAACGAAAAATGTTGACGTGGTCGTGACTAAACGCGTGATTGTTGTCGTATCGTGACTCGTGATGCCTGACATGACTAAAAGGAAAACTAAACGTAACAGAAAAAAAAACATGAATGATAATAATGATAGACATAATAACAAAAAAAATACTAGATAGATAAAACCTGGGTTGCCTCCCAAGAAGCGCTTCCTTTACCGTCTTTAGCCGGACGTGCTTTCGTTCACTTAGGGTGGCTGGAGGTCGAGGTACAGCATCTCTTTTTTGCTTAAGTTTCCCTCGCCTGCATCTATACCTTGGAGGTCTCGCCTTTCGCCGGGCAGCGGTTTCAACTCTAGTGGCGGTCGCTCCTCGACTGGGCTCTTGCCCTTAACTTCTTCGATGCTCTCGTCGATGGCTATGATGGGTTCGTCGATCTTCTCCCCACACTTATTGATTGCCATATTCGTGTGCCTATCATGCTCGCTGACCTGTGACAGCACGGAAAAGAGAAAATCGTGCTCAAAGACATCTAAGAAATAGCATTTATCATCTTGCTTGCTCTTTTTCATCGGGTCAGCCATATTGAACGTAACTTTTTCACCGTCTACTGTCAAGGTTAATGTTCCATTCCTAACATCTATCATGGTCTCGCCTGTAGCTAAGAATGGTCTACCTAGAATTAATGGAACATTTTCATCCTCGTCCATGTCTAAGATCACAAAATCAGCAGGGATAACGAACTTATCGACCTTAACTAGAATATCCTCGATAACACCTAGGGGGTATTTTAACGATCTATCGGCCATTTGAATACTCATTCTAGTGGGTCGTGGTTCACCTAATCCTAAGCGCTTAAACATGGAGTATGGCATTAAATTTATACTAGCGCCTAGATCAAGCATGCTCAACAACTAAATCACCTATCAGACAAGGAATAGTAAAACTTGGGTCCTTGAGTTTTTTCGGTATCTTGCTCTGGAGTACCGCCGAGCACTCTCCTCGTAGGTATACCGTGGAGACGTGTTCGAGCTTCCGTCGATTCATCAGCAAGTCCTTCAGGAACTTAACGAAACTGGGCATCTGCGCAATAGCTTCAACAAACGGTAAGTTAATATGTAATTCTTTGCACATACCCATGAATCTGCCAGTTATCGCTTCTTCTTTGTCCTTCTTCAACCGTGTTGGATAGGGAATCTTCTGCTGGTACGGCATCACTAGTGGCCGCTCGTTCTCCCTCGCTTTTTCAATTTCGGGTGCAGCCTCCTCCTTTTTAGGTTGAACCTTCTCTTTTTCAGGTGCAGTCCCCTCAGCCGAGCTGGATATGGGATCTTTGGTTGATACGGCTTTACGAATGGTCGCGTCTTTCTCTCGTCATCCTTGACCTTCTCGACTCCGTCGCCCTTACTTTCCTCCACTTCTGGCTCGTCGTGGCCCTCGAAATCGACTTTCTCCTTTAAATTCTGCTTGGGGAGCTTCTTGTAATCCTCTCCCGCTTCTCAGGATTACCGCATTGCAATACTCCTTGGGGTTTCTCTCGGTGTAGCTCGGGAGTGATCCTTGATTTCGCCCCGCCATTTGCTGTGCTAATTGCCCCACTTGTTGCTCCAACCTCTTGATCGAGGCATCTGTATTCTGAGCACGGATGTCATTCGCCTCCATGTACTCCTTCATCTTTGTCATTCGGCTTTCGTGGGCTGCGGTTGTGCTGCTGAAGTTTGTGAGGAGCGCCTTCATCATATCCTTCATCTCTCTCATGTCATCGGATCCTCTTGCGGGTGCGTTCTGATATTGGCGTGGCGCACCGTTCTGGAATCCGGAAGACCTAGGCTGAAATCCAGGCGGTCCTTGCCCCTGGTGGTTCTGATTCCCGTACACCAGGTTTGGATGTGCCCGAGGCTGGAAGCTTCGCTGGCCACCTTGGTAATTGCCCATGTAGTCTATGTGCTCCAACGGCTGCCCAAGTTGGCATTCTGAGGTCTCGTGGGCTGCGCCGCACATTCCGCACAAAGGCACGTAAGGCGTATGCTGCGTCGATGCGGTGGTCGTCACGGCATTCACGGGCTGAGCCTGCCCGGACTTGGGAAGTAATGCACCAATCACCGTATGCAACTGTGAGTTCGTCGAAGCGATTTGCTGCTGGAGCGCCTCGATCTTGGCATTAGTGGCCGTCTCCTCGCTAACTCCAAACACGCCGGGTGTCTTCATCCGGGCATTGCCACTCATGAAACTGTTCCTCGAGTAGTCCTCAATCAAATTCCATGCGTCGGTGGCGTTGAGCTTCACGAGCCCTCCTCCTGCAGCTCCGTCTAACATATGGACCGTCTGATCATTGAGCCCCTCGTGGAATCGATTGATTTGGGCTGCCTTTGACATCCCGTGCTGTGAGCACCTCTTCAGTAGCGCCTTGTAACGCTCCCACACCTCATACAAGTTTTCGGAATCCTTCTGGTGGAACAGAGAAATCTCCGTCTTCAATCTTAACACCTTTGTGAGTGGGAAGTAGTGGTTGATGAAGGCGGCTCGCATCTCCTCCCAGGTACTGATCGATCTGGGCGGCAACATATCCAACCATTAGCTCTGAACTTGAGCGAGAACCGAAACAGCATCAATTTGATTGCATCGCCTGGGACACCGGTGTCTTGATAGTGTCGGTCACTGTCAGTAACGCCTTCAGATGGGAGTAAGGGTCGTCATCTGGGTTGCCCTCGAACTGGGCCGTCTGAAAGATCATCTGAAGCCAAGAGTGCTTCAGCTCGAAGTTATTGTTCTCTATCAATGACAATCGCCGACTCAGTACTGCCTAGCGCGTCATTCCTGAGGAGATCCTGTAGTGATGGCTCATCCTGGTGGACGGGTACTCTATGGTCCGCCATATCTACTTCTGTATCTGGACTAAAAGAAATCGACTCGTAAAATAAATAACGAAAATAACAATAACTAGAGAACAAATAACGCCGGCAGTAATTGTAATACCCGTAAAATTAATACGGGATTATTTTTGTAATGTCCGAAATTAATGAAGACGATTTTCGAACAGAAATCGAATTTTCGGAAGTGAGACGAAAATATTAGTTTGGGCCCGAGAACGAATAAATACTATGGACCGAAAATATTTGGAAAACCCAAGTCGCAATGAAGATCAAATAACATTAAGCCCAAATTAATTAGTAAGGGCCCAACTTGGAGGACTAGTTTAGAATGAAATAGCCCAAGTGAATTAATGGACCATTTGAGTTAAAATAACAAGATAAGGACAAGCTTCCTTGAATTGAGGGAAACCCACGTTGAAGACCATGCCTTGAGTGGATATTTTGCACAAAATATTCATTATTTGGCTAAGGAGAAAACGTGATATTAGGAAGAGAAAGCAAAAGAAAAACCTCCATTTACATATCTTCAAAGTAACGAGTGGAACAAAGGAAATTTTTGCAAGCTCAAGTCGACTTTCAACCTAGGAAATATTCAAACGAGCATAAGGTGGTTACGGGCGAGACAAGGGGGAGTGGAGTTCGACTAGCTCAATCCGATTTTCAGCTTAGGAAGTTGATCCAATTTCGCTTGGAGGATAGGTAGGTGGTTTATACCCCTACAAACCCTTTTAAAGTATATTAATTTCCGTAAAATGGTTAGAAGTCGATTGGAAGGCCATTCGATGTCATATTCTTAAGTCTTATAATCTTTATAATTTTTGTGGCGTGTTGCTATGTGTTTCAATGTGATTTCGAACTCAAAATATGAGTTCTTGGTTGATGATTTAGATTATGGGATGAGCGACGAAGAACTTGTTAAATTTTTGAAAAATGTCGATATCTTATACAAAATGACGAAACTTTTATAGAATGTCGAGATAATAGAAATGTCGAGACATACCAAAAATGTCGAGCGAAGAATGTCGAGGCCTCTAACAAAATGTCGATATCTTATACTAAATGTCGAAACTACTATAGAATGTCGATATAATATAAATGTCGAGACATACTAAAAATGTCGAGTTCTAGTAAAATAGAAAATGTCGAGCTCTTACTTAAAATGTCGAGCTCTAGTAAAATAGAAAATGTCGAGCTCATCATTCCTTGTAAAAGTCGACATCATTGTAAAATGTCGTGGCACCTAATTGAACAAAGAATAAATGTCGAAATTCTTACACAATGTCGAGACTCTCAAAACAACTATAAATGTCGATATACAAACCTTAGAAATGTCGAGTCCCTTCACTATACGTTTCGACATCTATCAATTATGCAGCTCGACATCTTTTGTAATAGGTAACTCGACATCTTTTATAATTCATTTCGAAATCCATCTATTAACTATCTCGACATTTTTCTACTGCACAACTTAAATCGCCCGACTTTTACCAAAAACCCTAAAACGGTATCAATCAATATCGTCTTCAACTTTCATCCCTAACCCATATTTTAAATTTTAAAAATACTATTTTTGGAATTTCAAACCTTCGGCCTAGTATCGGGTTTTTAATAAAGTATAATATTTTACGTGTTTTACTATTTACGATTTTATGAAATGTGATGTGTTCATGTGATTGATTTTTATGTGCATATCACGACATGCACGGGTGAGAGTGATGATGTACCGTATTTATACGGTGACGCCTTACGGTGTCGGATGAGTGGGGTAGAATTACCGATGTTGGTAGTCAGGTTTAGACTCGATAGGGCACCTGGTGGGAGAGGGGGTTTGCGACACCCATCTACTCGGGATTGAGCCACCCGAGGTGCACACCACCGATATTATATTGGCTCAGGGACGGCAGACAGATGTGAGATTCCTATCTACCCGAGTTAGTGGTAGACTACTCGGGGAGTTACACCGAGGTGTAACACCGTCGGGTTGAGATCGTGTGCTGAAGGAGCGACCCGGCACGGCCGGCGTGGGCTACCGCATGATTATGGCGTACCTTGCCATGCGCGCGTGGGTGCCGAGTCTAGCCTAGGGCCCTGATATGTGATGAGATGTGAGATAGGTCGAGCGTGCATATTTCATGTGTGAGGACATGGGATTGGGTTGAGTGCACGCACGCATATGCATTGCATGTTTTTACTACCACCTACTGGGCGTTTTGCTCAGGGTTTTATTTTATAGGTGAGACTGCGCCCGACATCGATGGGTGTCAGGGTTCGCTGTAGGCGGGCTGGCGGCGGTGACTCCACGGGCTTTTGAGGGCGGAGCGGTACATGGGACGCGACCTTTGGAGAGGCGTAGTTTAGTTTAGTCGGGATAGATTTTGGGGCTTCGGCTCGGTGTGTAGATATGACGCTTTTTGTAAAACCCGACATTTGATATATATATATATATATATATATAATGTAAATTATTTTATTAAAAATTTTCAATAAATCGGGTCCTCCGCGACTTCTGTTGCGGAAATCCGCCAATTATTCTAATTAGGAAGTAGGGTCGCCACAGGTGGTATCAGAGCGTTAGGTTTTAGGTTCTGAAGACTGTCCATGTACCGCCGCTCAGAAGCCGGGAGAACCAGCCTCGCCTGTAAGTGTTGTGTGCTGACGTGACTATGTGATACTTATGTGCTCACTTATGTGTTATAGTATTTGGAAAATGTCGAGAGGACGACCGAGACGCGAGTTCGTAGGTGAGACTAGTCGGCGGGACGAACCTGAGTCCCCAACTCGTGAGCGCGATACCATCCAACGTTTGACTGAACTAATCCAACGTCAGTCAGAACAAATCCATGATCTAATCAATCATCGGAGCTCATCCGAGCGTCGCTCCTCCCCACTGCCTGATCGTGTGGAAATCATTGGGGAGAGATTCCGGAAACTAAATCCCCCTAACTTCGCCGAGGCCGCCAACCCTGCGGTGGCCGAGGACTGGATCGGCACTGTTGAAGATCTGTTTGTCTATAGTCGCGTACCGAACAATGAGAAGGTGCTATGTGCCGTTTCCCTGCTTCGGGGAAGCGCGCGGTTCTGGTGGA
Organism: Craterostigma plantagineum; assembly: GCA_027422505.1. NCBI lineage: Eukaryota > Viridiplantae > Streptophyta > Magnoliopsida > Lamiales > Linderniaceae > Craterostigma > Craterostigma plantagineum. The sequence continues at coordinate 605,413 of JAPQWV010000297.1, read as the reverse complement.
ACACCGTGAAGGTGTTAGAAGATTCTGCTACTATGTCGTGGGAGCGCTTTAGGGAACTGTTCTATGAAAAGTACTTCACTGCTCACGACCAAGAGCAGCGCATGTACGAGTTCATGAACCTGAAACAAGGGCGAATGCCAGTTAGAATACATTCGCAAGTTCGAGGAGTTATCCCGCTTCGCTCCTCATCTCGTAGCAACGAATGCTCTGAAAGTTACGAGATTCCTTCGGGGACTAAAGCCGGAATTCTATCGAGACCTTAGTGTGGCGGGCGCGAGACAGTTGGAATTTCGGCAAGCGACAGAGCGTGCGTTGATAGCCGAACAAGCTGAAGGAGTAGTGAGAGAAGCTCAGGAAGTGAACTGAAAGAGGGAGGCTCAACAAGGAGGTAGCAGTCAGAAGCGCTCATTCTTCGGCAATGGCCCGAAGAACAAAGGCAATCGACCGGGCCAACATGTGGCGCCCGAACTTTAGCCAGGGACCAACCAACGTTCCCTATCGACCAGCGATGCCAGCGCCACAGTGCCAGCAGTGTGGGCGAAACCACTTCGGTATCTGCTACGGATCCCGACCGACGCAGAATCTGCAGTGCTTTCGGTGCGGAAAGATGGGGCACACTGCACGGAACTGCACGGAAGGTCAGCCTCAGTTACAGAATCAACCACAGAAATTGATCCGACCTCCACCCGTACCTGCGAGGGTTTTCACAATGACAAACGAGGAGGCGGAGGCGAATCCAGCCGTAGTGACTGGTACGTTAAATATCTTTCACGTACCATCTTCCATTCTAATTGACTCTGGAGCCACACACTCGTTTGTGTCGGCCAGTTTTGTGACCCGGGCGGGAATATATCCTACCCCTTCATTGTGCAACTATATAGTTTCCTTGCCCCACGGAGACCCAACTAGGACGAACCTGGTAGTAGAAAACTGTCCCGTGAGAATTGAGGGTCGGGAATTGAATGTAGATTTGATAGTGATTCCGATAAATGATTACGACATCATATCGGGATGGATTGGCTCTCGAAGTACGGAGCAATCATAGACTGTGCGAAGAAAGTAGTTAGGTTTCAATCGACCGAGGGAGGCAAGTTTGAATTTTCGAGAAAGACGAACAATAAATCAATCCCTAGGATTTCTGCCTTGAAAGCTCAGCGACTCGTAAACACGGGTTGCGAAGCATTTCTGGTCTTTGCGGTGAAAGCCGAAGAATCTCCTCAGCCAAAACTAGAGGAAGTTCCTATAGTAAAGGAGTATCCCGATGTGTTTCCCGAGGATCTCCCGGGTTTACCGCCGGATCGGGAGATTGAATTCGTAATCGATCTTGTGCCCGGAGCTGCCCCCATTTCTAAAGCCCCGTATCGATTAGCACCGAATGAATTGCGGGAATTGAAGGAGCAATTGGAAGAACTGTTGCAGAAGGGTTTTATTCAGCCCAGTTTCTCGCCCTGGGGAGCCCCAGTACTTTTTGTTAAGAAGAAAGACGGGTCGATGAGATTGTGTATAGATTATCGTGAACTCAATAAAATCACGATAAAGAACAAGTACCCCTTACCGAGGATAGATGATTTATTCGATCAATTACAAGGGGCAACGGTGTTCTCAAAGATCGACTTGCGTTCCGGTTATCATCAGTTGAAAATCCGTGAAAAGGATGTCCCGAAAACTGCGTTCAGCACGAGGTACGGCCACTACGAATTCTTGATCATGCCATTCGGGCTAACGAATGCTCCTGCTGCTTTCATGGATCTGATGAACCGAGTATTTAAGGAGTTCCTAGACCGTTTCGTTATCGTATTTATCGACGATATCCTCGTATACTCGAAGACGAAGGAGGAACACGAGGAACATCTGAGGACGGTCCTTGGAATCCTTCGGGAGAAACAGTTGTTCGCTAAATTTAAGAAATGTGAATTCTGGTTGGAACAAGTGGCATTTCTGGGGCACATCATTTCGGGGAGCGGGATTGCGGTGGACCCCAGCAAGATTGAAGCGATAGAAAATTGGCCACGACCGACCACTCCCACTGAAGTAAGGAGTTTTCTCGGGCTTGCTGGATATTATCGGAAGTTTATCAGAGACTTCTCCAGCATTGCCTCAACGCTCACAAACCTGACAAAGAAGAATGTCTCGTTCAAATGGAATGAACAGTGCGAGCAAAGTTTTCAGGAGTTGAAGAAGAGACTGACAACTGCTCCAGTCTTAGCAATTCCTTCGGGTAATGAAGGATTTTCGGTATACAGTGATGCCTCGAAGAATGGCTTGGGTGTGTATTAATGCAAAACGGGAAGGTAATTGCATACGCCTCCCGACAGTTGAAGCCGTACGAGAAGAATTACCCCACCCATGATCTTGAACTCGCCGCGGTAGTGTTTGCTCTCAAAATCTGGCGACACTATCCGTATGGAGAAAGGTGCGAGATCTTTACAGATCACAAGAGCCTGAAGTACTTCTTCACACAAAAGGAGTTAAATATGAGGCAACGACGATGGCTCGAACTGGTGAAGGATTACGACTGTGTGATTAACTATCACCCAGGAAAAGCTAACGTGGTCGCAGACGCGTTGAGCCGGAAAGCTGTGAATACCGAATTGTGCCAACTCGGAGTCGAAGTAATTCACTTCGGGGAGATTGAGACGAGATTGGCAGCGTTGACTCTCAAACCGACGCTGTTAGATCGAATCATCGACGCACAAAAGAAAGATGAATTATACCTGAAAATTCGGGGTGGACGAGATGAAGATGTTCCGTCGGAGTTCGAATTCCGAGAAGACGAGAGCTTACGGTTCAGAAGTCGGTTGAACGTGCCTAAAGATGAAGAAATCCGTCGAACGTTGATGACAGAGGCACATACGACGACCTACTCGGTACATCCTGGTGCCACGAAGATGTATCGGGATTTACGAATGAATTACTGGTGGCCTGGAATGAAAAGAGATGTTGCTGCTTTCGTAAGCAGATGTCTGACTTGTCAGCAGATCAAAGCAGAACATCAAAGGCCGGCAGGAATGCTACAACCGTTGACGGTTCCTGAATGGAAGTGGGACCACATAACAATGGACTTCGTCGTCGGATTACCCAAGACAGTGAAAGGGCATGATGCAATCTGGGTAGTCGTTGATAGATTAACGAAATCTGCCCACTTTCTACCGATCAACCAGACATATCCCATGGAGAAGTTCGCAGAACTGTACATTCAAGAAATAGTGAGACTACATGGGATTCCAATGTCGACTGTTTCCGATCGCGACTCGAGATTTCTATCTCAATTCTGGGGGAGCTTACAGAAGGCTTTAGGGACCAAACTATCATTTAGTTCGGCCTATCATCCCCAGACGGACGGGCAATCGGAAAGAACGATCCAGACGCTCGAAGATATGTTAAGGGCGTGTATTCTGGATTTCCGAGGAAGCTGGAGTAAATACATCCCGTTGATCGAATTTTCGTATAATAACAGCTTTCAAGCGACGATCGGGATGGCACCTTACGAAGCCTTGTATGGGCGTAAATGCCGATCCCCAGTACATTGGGATGAAATCGGCGAGAAGGCGTTATTAGGTCCTGAAATGGTTCGTGAGATGACCGAAGCTGTTAGTAAAATTCGGGAGAGGATGCAAACGGCCCAAAGTCGTCAGAAGAATTACGCGGAGAAAAGACGAAGGCCGTTGGAGTTCGAAGAAGGTGATCAAGTTTTCCTCAAGATATCACCTATGAAGGGTGTTAAGCGTTTCAGACGAAAAGGAAAGTTGAGTCCGAGATACATAGGACCCTTCCATATTTTGAAAAGAGTCGGTGAAGTAGCGTACCAGCTAGAACTGCCTACTTCACTAGCACAAGTCCATGACGTCTTCCACGTATCTACGTTATGGAAGTACGTTCTAGATCCGAGTCATGTGCTACGAAGTGAGCGCTTCATCAACAATTGAGACCGGACCTAAGCTATGAAGAAAGGCCGATAGAGATTTTAATGTATGAGGTGAAGCGACTTCGAAATAAGAACATCCCCCTAGTAAAGGTCTTGTGGCGGAACCAGACAATGGAGGAAGCCACTTGGGAGCGAGAAGATGAGATGAGAGAAGAGTACCCCGAGTTGTTTACGACGACTTAAAATTTCGGGGACGAAATTTCTGTAAGGGGGGAGGATGTAATACCCGTAAAATTAATACGGGATTATTTTTGTAATGTCCGAAATTAATGAAGACGATTTTCGAACAGAAATCGAACGGAAGTGAGACGAAAATATTAGTTTGGGCCCGAGAACGAATAAATACTATGGACCGAAAATATTTGGAAAACCCAAGTTGCAATGAAGATCAAATAACATTAAGCCCAAATTAATTAGTAAGGGCCCAACTTGGAGGACTAGTTTAGAATGAAATAGCCCAAGTGAATTAATGGCCCATTTGAGTTAAAATAACAAGATAAGAACAAGCTTCCTCGAATTGAGGGAAACCCACGTTGAAGACCATGCCTTGAGTGGATATTTTGCACAAAATATTCATTATTTGGCTAAGGAGAAAACGTGATATTAGGAAGAGAAAGCAAAAGAAAAACCTCCATTTACATATCTTCAAAGTAACGAGTGGAACAAAGGAAATTTTTGCAAGCTCAAGTCGACTTTCAACCTAGGAAATATTCAAACGAGCATAAGGTGGTTACGGGCGAGACAAGGGGGAGTGGAGTTCGACTAGCTCAATCCGATTTTCAGCTTAGGAAGTTGATCCAATTTAGCTTGGAGGATAGGTAGGTGGTTTATACCCCTACAAACCCTTTTAAAGTATATTAATTTCCGTAAAATGGTTAGAAGTCGATTGGAAGGCCATTCGATGTCATATTCTTAAGTCTTATAATCTTTATAATTTTTGTGGCGTGTTGCTATGTGTTTCAATGTGATTTCGAACTCAAAATATGAGTTCTTGGTTGATGATTTAGATTATGGGATGAGCGACGAAGAACTTGTTAAATTTCTGAAAAATGTCGATATCTTATACAAAATGACGAAACTTTTATAGAATGTCGAGATAATAGAAATGTCGAGACATATCAAAAATGTCGAGCGAAGAATGTCGAGGCCTCTAACAAAAATGTCGATATCTTATACTAAATGTCGAAACTACTATAGAATGTCGATATAATATAAATGTCGAGACATACTAAAAATGTCGAGTTCTAGTAAAATAGAAAATGTCGAGCTCTTACTTAAAATGTCGAGCTCTAGTAAAATAGAAAATGTCGAGCTCATCATTCCTTGTAAAAGTCGACATCATTGTAAAATGTCGTGGCACCTAATTGAACAAAGAATAAATGTCGAAATTCTTACACAATGTCGAGACTCTCAAAACAACTCTAAATGTCGATATACAAACCTTAGAAATGTCGAGTCCCTTCACTATACGTTTCGACATCTATCAATTATGCAGCTCGACATCTTTTGTAATAGGTAACTCGACATCTTTTATAATTCATTTCGAAATCCATCTATTAACTATTTCGACATTTTTCTACTGCACAACTTAAATCGCCCGACTTTTACCAAAAACCCTAAAACAGTATCAATCAATATCGTCTTCAACTTTCATCCCTAACCCATATTTTAAATTTTACAAATACTATTTTTGGAATTTCAAACCTTCGGCCTAGTATCGGGTTTTTAATAAAGTATAATATTTTACGTGTTTTACTATTTACGATTTTATGAAATGTGATGTGTTCATGTGATTGATTTTTATGTGCATATCACGACATGCACGGGTGAGAGTGATGATGTACCGTATTTATACGGTGACGCCTTACGGTGTCGGATGAGTGGGGTAGAATTACCGATGTTGGTAGTCAGGTTTAGACTCGATAGGGCACCTGGTGGGAGAGGGGGTTTGCGACACCCATCTACTCGGGATTGAGCCACCCGAGGTGCACACCACCGATATTATATTGGCTCAGGGACGGCAGACAGATGTGAGATTCCTGTCTACTCGAGTTAGTGGTAGACTACTCGGGGAGTTACACCGAGGTGTAACACCGTCGGGTTGAGATCGTGTACGGAAGGAGCGACCCGGCACGGCCGGCGTGGGCTACCGCATGATTATGGCGTACCTTGCCATGCGCGCGTGGGTGCCGAGTCTAGCCTAGGGCCCTGATATGTGATGAGATGTGAGATAGGTCGAGTGTGCATATTTCATGTGTGAGGACATGGCATTGGGTTGAGTGCACACACGCATATGCATTGCATGTTTTTACTACCACCTACTGGGCGTTTTGCTCAGGGTTTTATTTTATAGGTGAGACTGCGCCCGACACCGATGGGTGTCAGGGTTCGCTGTAGGCGGGCTGGCGGCGGTGACTCCACGGGCTTTTGAGGGCGGAGCGGTACATGGGACGCGACCTGTGGAGAGGCGTAGTTTAGTTTAGTCGGGATAGATTTTGGGGCTTCGGCTCGGTGTGTAGATATGACGCTTTTTGTAAAACCCGACATTTGATATATATATATATATATATAATGTAAATTATTTTATTAAAAATTTTCAATAAATCGGGTCCTCCGCGACTTCTGTTGCGGAAATCCGCCAATTATTCTAATTAGGAAGTAGGGTCGCCACAGTAATAAAGAAAAGAAAAGGAAAACTTCAAATAAAAATGGCTAAATTACCGAACTACGGTGTTCCTAATATCAATTTATTCCCCGGCAACGGCGCCAAAAACTTAGTCGACACGTGGTGTGTGAATGAAAAGTGCGACAAGTAATAATTAAAACGAATACCTAATTACTATCACCGACGTGCGATAGGTAGTGGACCTATCGTTTGTAGTGCAGTAAAGTGAGTAAAAGAGTATCAAACACAAGGAATAAATCATGTACTAGTAGTGACCTATCGACTCGATATTTAGCCTAAACAAAATACGCAGATTGTTTTATGACTTAACCTAACAGATTACTTCTAACTCAACTAGAGATTCAAATAACACGCTTAAAACTGATACGAAGCTTCAGATAATAAAGATGTGCTCGGGATTCGAATCCCGCTAGGTGTTATCGACTAAGACAATAAAATCGTTCCTACGTGATCTTGACTAGATCGCATTAATTATCCTACCCGCTCGCGAGTTTGCTGTCGCCCTAAACGCTCGCGGGGATCTAAGATTCAGTAATTACTAACGGCGATGATCGAGTATTTGCTTTCGCCCTATACTCGATTCCTATCTTCTACGAACGGCCTAAACGTTGTTTAGCTGTCGCCCTGAACGTTTTTCCATACGATTACTTTAACAAATAGACATATTAAAGCAACGAAACAAATTCATAGAATGATAAATAGTCAAAACACAAAGTCACGATAATTATAAATCCTAACTACGAAACATCCTAGCGTTCATCTAATCCCAAACACAAAGGGGAATTAGCTATGCATAATAGACGGGAAAACAACGAAAGAAATAAGGAATAAAGGCGAAGAATTCATATTCTTGATATCCGGGTGATCTGCGATGGAAGCGTCGATGATTCTTCGTTCTTCGTTCAATTGGGCATGATTTCGTCGATGATCCGTCTCTTGCGCTCCGGGACGCGATTCTGCGTTCTTATGTGCTATTTTTCGTCTCTAGAGGGATTAGGGTTGATCTCTGGTCGGTTCTCCCCTTTCTGAGTCGAATTTGGGCTTTTTATAGGGAAATTCGACATTGTCACGGCCTGGGACAAGACAGGTCACGGCCGTGACACTCTCGGGGCAAAAATTGAGCTCACTGCTGCTCGTCACGGCCTGGTGCTGTAGTGTCACGGCCGTGACCCACTCAACAGCTTTGCGGCAGTTTCATATTTCTCTCGGATGGATGGGTAAACGATGTCCGATTGACCTAAAATTTTAACCATAGATGGAAGACTCGCCAATCTTGACTCTGACCAAAGGGATTCTCAATGCGAGATCTAGATTGAGAGATATGAATTTTCTGATGTTGCTGCTCCTATGGGTCACGGCCTGGTGCAATAAGTGTCACGGCCATGACCATCTTCATTTCAACTCTGTGCCCAACGTCACGGCCTAGTGCACTATGTGTCACGGTCGTGACACACGCCTGTTTCCGTCGTTTTTGCTCTGTTTCGCCCGTTTTCGCTCCGTTTCGCCCGAAACTCGTCCAAAGCTCCTTTAATAACAAAATGAGTGTAAATGTAACGAATAAACACATAAATTGTTTGCTAAGCTCTTATTATATCCCAATTAAATACTACGATAAACGCATTGACGACACGACATGCATATTCAAGACATGATAATATGCATGCACGATTAGCATAAAAGTCAGGACATGAGAGCGTATATGGTACAAGATTGCCTGAGAGCGATGGATAGTTGCCGATATGGGGAGCTGATGTCGACTCATTATTGAGTCACGGCTCTTCTATGCTACCATGGTGATTTTATGTCACCGCTTTCAATACAAGACAAGACATGTGACAAGGCAAGACATGTATTAGGGCAAATGCCCTCATGGCAGGACGTGCGACCTGGAGATTGTGACCTGAGGAAAATAGCGGCACCGAGGGTAAGTCCACCTCGGAGTGAGGCTACCAGCGTACGTGTATGCGTCCGCGTGATAGATAACCTGTTGGGATTGAAAAGGCGCCTTAGGGTTAGCGTCTCAGTGTGGGTATCGTCACTTATGTATTCCTAGTGGATTTGAGCTCCATGATGGTGCATAGCAAGGTAGCCGAGGGCCCTACATAAAAAAGAATACAAGAAAGACATGAGCTCTAGGGAGCATTGGCGAGGATGCCTTTGCGTTTTAGGACACGTGCATTTCATGCATGATTCTCACTTACTGAGCTTTATAAGCTCATTCCACGTATTTATGAGTTGAAGTTTCACGTGATCACGGTACGTGATCTTTTTTAGGGCGAGGCCTATTTTGAAGCTTCTGGAGGACTTTTGAGGTGGCAGTGTGTACATGGCGGGCCTATAGAATGAATTTTATTATACATGCACACTTCAACTATGCATTTAGGATTCCAGATGATTTTGTAATGTATATTATGATTTCCTTTATATAAATGGAAAATTTTATATGCATTTTTGCATGTTCTATTACTTTCTTTCAATAGCAATCACTTAAGTTAGTAACGACACGAAATGAGTAGGAGATGGTAGGGCGCCACATAAATAATGGAAGAAGCGCATACTGCGCCTTATGCAATACATCCAGGCAGTACGAAAATGTATCAGACCCTCAAATCTCACTATTGGTGGCCAAGAATGAAGAAAGATGTGCCCGAATATGTTTTGAAATGCTTAACGTGTCAACAGATTAAAGCCGAACACCAAGCACCTGTGGGTAAATTACATCCTTTACCCATACCAGTTTGGAAATAGGAACGAATAACGATGGATTTTCTCTATGGTCTGCCGCCAACAACCAAGAAAAATGATGCAGTTTGGGCAACAGATTAAAGTCGGCTCATTTTTGCCATTTAGATTGGGTTCCACCCAAGAACATTTTGCGACAAAGATACGTTAACGAAATAGTTCGACTACATGGGGTGCCAACATCCATTGTCTCTTATGCAATTGTCTCTTATCATAATCCTAGATTTACCTTTACATTTTGGGGAAGTTTACATGAAGCGCTCGGGACTAAATTAAATTTTAGTACGGCGTTTCACCCGCAAACGGATGGACAATCAGAAAGAACGATACAAACTCTCGAAGATATGCTTCAAGCATGTGTAATTGAATTCAAAGGATTATGGGAGGATTATATAGCGCTAATGGGATTTGCCTATAATAATCAGTACCATTCTAGTATCGGTGGCACCGTACGAAGCCTTATATAGACGTAAATGTCGAAACCCGATTTGTTGGGATATGGAAGGTGACTGGATATTAGAAGGGCCAAATTTGGTTCAGGACATAATGGAAAAGATTAAAATAGTCAAAAGTCGACATAAAGTAGCCAAAGAACGACAAAAGAATTATATTGATCAACACCGACGGGAAATAGAATACAAAGTCGGAGAAAATGTATTTCTGCATGTATCGCCATGGTAAGGTTTTTACGATTTGGAAGAAAAGGAAAAGTAAGTCTGCGTTATGTCGGGCCATACGAAATACTCGAAAGAATTAGACCTAGCCTATCGGTTAGCATTACAACCGGAATTATCAAAGATACACAATGTATTTTACGTCAGTATGTTATGACGATATAGATCATATCCATCTCATGTTCTATGGGATGAACCGGTTAATATTTCTGAAGATCTCAGTTACGTAGAAGAATCGGCAAAAATTCTCGAACATGCTGAAAAACAGTTACGGAATAAAGTAACTACGATGGTGAGAGTAAGATGAAAAAATTTCTCGACTTGGGAAACGATGGAAAATATGAAGACGTAGTAGTACCCATGGCTATTTATTGATACTGGTACGAATTTTGAGGCCGAAATTTTTAAATGGGGAGAATAGTCGGAACCGAAACCTCACATCATAATTTTCATGCATTTTAGACGAATTTATACATTACATTAATTTTCATATAATTAAAGGATAAGTAGTGGAATTACACTTTAATTGGTAGGAAATTTTCGATAGAATGCCGAGGCCCAAAGAAGAAATGTTAGAGTTAATCAGCAAGTAATTTTAATAAGGATCCTCCTGAATTTTGGTATCAATGTCGTAGGCTCCAAAACGTGAAAAAGTAGCAACGAATCCGAATCGAAAATATCAGCAACACTTAGAGGAAAACATCAAAAATATTTGGATCTCAAGGCATACTATTTTGTAACTGCTACCCGTCAAATGGTGCACCTTAATTGATTTAATCATACAAACGAGTAAATCAATCTAAGTAGCAAACATTCAAAACACGCAATTTCATCAATTTACCTGTTTAATACAGATTCAACGTAAAATTGCATGACATATTTGCGATTTGTTTTCAGTTTTTTCGGAGGCAGAAAATCAAGAAAATATTATCTGACAAGTAACATGTCATTTACCTCATTGATTAATAATTGACGTAACCTATTATTTTATTAGTTTCAGTGGTCATCCTTATCCTTTAGTTATATGATTGGTACTAAAATATATTGGTCCCAATCACGAAAACTTGTGTGTAAGAATAAGCTATCGAAAACCTCAAACCCATATGGCGAAAACTCCAGTCCACTAAAAAATCTGCTATAGTTTTTGTGACTTCATAGAAAGTTTATCCTTGGATATAGGGATGACAATGGGTAGGGTATGGGTAGACCCATACCCAAACCCAAATAAAAATGGATATGGATCTTATACAATTCTTGATGGGTCTAATTAATTGGGTATGGACCCAAATCCATTAACTTTAACGGGTAAACGGGTCTTAATTGGGTATTATGTTAAAAATGAGCTGAAATTTTAGTTGTTTCGTTTACCCAAATTGAACCTCCGCTTTTCTTGCCTAGCAAGTTCAATTCAGCTGCTACTTATTTTTATACTGCAACATGGCCCCTTCCATTCCATTCCATTCAAGTAGAACTAAAGGGAGAAGCAGAGAAATCAAAAGTCAATGGAATCGTCGAAGAGTATATCAATTGAATGTCGCGTTGAAGATCCTCTTCGGTATGGAATTCACAGGGTCAAGAGCGATATCATCGAGCCTCATCTTCTCGAATCGTCAACCGTACTGTAATCTTATATGAACATCTGATTTTTTTTGGGAGAATAGATATCTGAATGTTTGTGTGTTGATGCTTTCCTCGTTATTATTACATTTTGTAATTTTAGGAGAAGGCGACTTACATAATTTCTTATCTTACTGAATTGCTGATTTGCTTATTTTTCCAGATACAATACACTACAAACTCTCTCTCTCTCTCTCTCTCTCTCTCTCTCTCTCTCTCTCTCTCTCTCTCTCTCTCTCTCTCTCTTCCAAACATGTATAACTAAACACAGCCTAGTAAGTTCGGGGTTAGTTTAAATGGTTTTGATAAATGGGTAAATGGGTGATACCTGTTTAAGACTCAATTTGATTTAATTGGGTTTGGGTTTGACCCATACCCATTAAATTTAATTTTTGAAGACACATACCCATAGTTAATGAGTAGGGTCCTATGGGTATGGGCACGGTCCAAAAAAATTGTCATCCCTACTTGGATATACCTAACACTAATTTCAAGGGCCACCACGTGTACCACCTTAAATTCATTGGTAGGTCATTATAATTATTAGTAGGTGAAACTTCACTTAAATCCTATTAGTTAAACTTTGTATCACATAATCCCTTGTCAGAAAAAAATATCACTTAACTCCCCGATTTTATTGTCTGTACAAATTTCTTCAGTCACAATGTACCTTCTATGTTTGTATTGTGTACCACAGTATGTTGATATAGTGTACCTAAGTGTGTTTGTATGGTGTACCTGCGGCGGATCGGGTACATATCGGGAAAAATATAGGTACGCTGAACAACACATTTAGGTACACTATATCAACGTATTGTGGTATACAATACAAACATAGAAAGGTACAGCGTGACTTAAGAATGTAGTACAAACAGTAAATAGGGAGTTAAGTGATATATTTCTCTGATAGGGAGTTAAGGGATAGAAAGTTTGCAAATAGGAATTAAGTGAAAGTGTCCCTTATTATCCGAAAACTTTCCTAAGCCTTATGCCGAGAAACTCCATGGATTTAAGGTTAATTAAATTAAACACTTAAAACTTTTAAAGTCCTATGGCCAAAACTTTAGGTTTCCCTTATGACTTAGTAAATTTCCACCAAACCCCCTAATTCTTATTCAAAAACTATTTACATGCCGAAAGTTTTCTTGAGTTTAGGTTTCATCTCTAAAACTTCTTATCAAACCAAGCATTTATCTTAATGTCCAAAATATTCTATTTGATTATTTCATACTTTCGGACTCATTTTATTAAAGTAGCCAAATTAATTCAAGTCTCTAAAACTTTTGTAACTTCTAATTTGCGTAATTATTCTTATAATCACATCGTAACCCCGTATTAAATTTTACGGATATTACACTGATAGATCGGGCGATCCTTGAAGTGGAGAAACTAGGTTTCGATACCTAACAAATCGGGCGTATGTATTTTATATCACATGATGAATCGTGTGACGTGTAGATGTGATGGATCGGGCGATTCTTGAAGTGAGCAACACTAGTTCGATCGAAACCCATGTCTACTCCACAAACAATAGGGCGAATCTTAGCTTGTAAAGGAAATATAGATGATCTTAACCGTAACTTAGTTTAGACTAGAAATGAATGACTAAAGGTTTTTAGTAAATTAGTATAGTCAATAGTCGAAGTAAATTATTTCGACGTAGTCCTCTAATTTAGAAATGGTGCTGATACTATGACATTTCTGTGTAAGGGTCGAACGGTAGAAATTCCCCAAGGCAGTGAATTATATTAGCTTGGACGACAGGTAAGTGAAAGTTTCAACTACAACACATAAATTATTTGTAAGAGCATGAATTATGTGGCTATGTGTTTGTCAAGACCCCGATCCCGGTCCGCCTAATCTAGCGTGTTCCTACGTGCCTAGCGCGTTGTAATTGGGAAAGAGTACTGAAATTTGCGTATAAAATTTTTCTTTCTTTACATGGAAAAAGAATGCTCTTACGACAATAGAATTTCTTCGAGTTCTAATTACACACTAATCCTAGCTTGTAATCACACGGGACGTTTGTGACGGCACAACAAAAGGCTCCTATGCGCCTGGCCTCACAGGTCGTCATCCATACACACACGTCCACCCCAAAAGCAGCGCGAAGCTTCAAAAAGGTCGGCCTTGCCTTCAAAATGCGATCACGTACCGTGTTCGCTGATTTCTACAACATAGAAAGTTGTAGAATATCAATTTTAATTGTGCTTGATTTCATTAGTTGTCCTTGTAATTAGGGGATTTATGTACAGTAGTCCTTAGATTAGGACTAGTTTGATATTTATACCAAGTTTGTTTGGTATAAATTGTCGTACAATCATTGAGAAAATAACAGAAAATTAGAGAACCAGTCCGAAAGGCTGCCGAATTCAATTCTAGAGAGAGAAACATCAAAACTTTCTCACACTAAAGGAATTCTCTCTCGTGTTCTTCAAGTGGAGGTTTTCGATCGAAATTCATATTTAAATAATTCTAATCAATTTCCTTAGAATTCATGTCTAGGATTGATTGTGTTGACAAACGAGGACCTAACAATTGGTATCAGAGCAGAATCGTTCTGTTTTCAATCGAAATTCTTAGAATTCAGATCGAAATTTATATCTGGAACCATTCATGCGAAGAGCAGTTTTGGCGCGAAAAAGTTTTTCGATCTGAATTGCCTAATTCTGTGCGTATCTGATTTGATTTGATGTTTCTGTGTTTGTTCTAGCAATAGAAATCGATGGCGATTAGATCCGTAGCAGTTTGAATATCAATTTAGCAGAATAGATCAGATTTGAACCGTTACTGTTCGCGCGAAGAACAAACTTGAACACAGTTTGATTTTGATTAAAATTGACATATTTTGCTTCATAATGTGTTTAATTGTCTGTTCGTGCTAATCAATCTTCCGATTACGAGCCTGTGATTTCATAGTCTAATTCATCGTTTCTGGTTGAATCAGGGTTAATTAGGGTTCTGATTTTATTCGCGGAACTTCAATTTTTCTCGCTAAAGTTTTCGATCGCAGAAATTTCTCGAAGGCAAAACTCCGCGCGAAAATTTTTATCGATCAGAACACTAAGTCAGCACTAAAATCGTCTTTACTAAGAATGATTTTAGCAGAAGAATTCTTCGAGTGTTACTTAGCGAAAAACTTTTTCGACGAAGACCTATTTTGACTTTTGCGCTCGCAAAACTTGCCGTCAAAATTTTTTTCAGTCAAAACTAATACTGTTTGACCAAGCGAAAATTACTTGTGATCGAAAAACTTTTTCGGTCAACGAATTTATTCTGACTAAGCTAGAAACCTACCTCGAGTACTGTTTCTTGAGATCGAAATAAATTCACGATTAAAAGATTTTTCTCGATCGAAAGTTGTTGCACAAATTTTTCTCGCTCGAATATTTTCTCGCTGACGCACTTTCTCGCACGAGAACAGTGACATACATCTTAATCACGACTGAATTATTTTCGATCGAAAATCTAAAGATAGAATCGAAAATAATTCTTGACTGCTTTAATATCAAACGCTACTAACTAATTTGCTACTTGTCCAGCACATAACATCGCTCAAATCCATCAAAACAACAAACGAAGATCCTTCGTTAACAAAAAAATCAACAAAGCAAAGAAGAGATGGATGCATACTCGCTAGGAAACGACAATCGTCCGCCGATCTTGCAACGTGGTGAATATACAGTCTGGAGAAGCCGCTTCCTAAAATTCATAGCTCTGAAAGATCAAGCCGAAAATTTATTGCAGTCACTCGAAGAGGGACCTGCACAGTTTTGGGTCACCATAGCTGGCGATGACACGGCTAATCCTCAAATTCCTGCTACTAGGCGACTTAAGGAGCCCAGGGAGTACTCTATAGAGGAAAAGGCCCGTGCGAAGGCTGATCTAATAGCCATGAACACACTTATGCAAGGCATCCCTAATGACACTATAGACAGATAGACAGCCTCCCGACGGCTACGGGAATGTGGGATGAGTTGCATAGGATGATGCAGAGGACGGAAGTAGGCATCAAGGCCAGAAAGGCGAACATTCTCACTACTTATGACTCCTTCAAAGCAATGCCGGATGAGAGCCTATACGATGTATATCAATGATACCTCACTCTTCTCAACGAGATAAGAAAGATAGAAATCTCGAAGACAAACATGGAAACAAATATCAGATTTCTATCCTCTTTGCTCTCTGACTGTAAAACGATATCCACCCAATTTAAACAAAACAAAGATATGGAGGAGTTGGATATTCATGCAGTTTTTTATAATCTCGCCCAACACGAGGAAGATGTTTGCGAGACTCAGAGAGCAGAAGGGCAAGCAGGTTGACAACACCGTTGCTCTAGTCTCAGAGAAGCGTGGAACAAAGCCTCGCAAAGAGAACATCGTTAGGCCACCCTCCTCATCTGAGTTAGAAGAAGATTCAGAATCAGACATCGAGCCAAGCATGAAGGCACTAGGGATGCAGTTGGTTTTAATCGAAAAAATGATGAGTAAGAAATATTTCAAGAAGAAGTCCTCATCATCAGCCAACAAACTTCGAACCTCAAGCTCTAAGAACAAGGCACATGCCCCAGAGAGCTCCGAAGTCAAGAACACTAAAGAGCCCAACAAGTGATTCAACTGTGGCAAGCCTGGTCATTTTGCCAGAGAATGCACTCTTCCCAAGAAAAGAGATGCTAATTACTACTCCAAGAAGCTTCAACTCACGAAGCAGAAGGAAGTAGGTGTAGCCCTCATGGCAGAGCAGGACCACTGGCTCGAAAACACTGGAGACGAGGATCATGCCCTCATGGCACGCCGTAACGACGACAGCGACGCCGAAACATACAACCCGAAGGACAAAGATAACGCATCCACTTCATCGCAAGAGGTAGACTCTTCTTCCACATTATTGACCATGTTAGAATTATATCAAAAACAATATGCTAACATGAAACGTGAGCAGAGAAGTATTAACGAAGTAGAGGATAAACTTTCTAGGTCTCAGAAGAAGATAAATAGTCTCAAATCAGAACTTAGAAGCTCTAGTGCTAAAATAGAAGAACTACTAAGAGCCTACATTCTAGAGCGACTACTCAACCTCAAATAGGACAGCATAGTGAAAAGATTAAGGAATTAGAAGATAGGCTAGCAAATAACTACAATTGCTTGGTTAGAAATCTCAATGAGAAAGCCACCCTAAATTGTAGGATAACCGAAGCTACCACTAAGATTACTAACTGTGGCGGCCCCGCCATCCACCACTACTTTCTTAACTAGTCTAAGCGATTAATGTCGTAATAACGAAATAGATCATGCGGAATTTCGTATATAATTTTTCCTTTTATAAAAAGGAATCGTAACTATTCCTACAAAATCATCGTGGGCACTATTTATAGGAAAGCGTGCATGCGGGTCAAAATAAATCTATCTACTGGGCCTCCACGAGGTCGCATCCATGCACACACTTCCATCTCAAAAGCCCCCGGAAGCTTCAAAAGTTGGCCTCGCCTTGAAAATGATCACATACCGTGATCGCGGGGTCCTACAACACATAAAACGTGGAATGAGCTTATAAAGCTCGATAAGTGAGAACCATGCATGAAATGCACGTGACCTAAATAGCGAGGGCATTCGCGCCAATGCTATTAACTCCTCACGTCCTTCTTGATCTTTCATAACATATTTGGGCCCCTTCGGCTTTCTATCTTACTATGCACCATATAGAGCTTAAACTCCTAAGGGTATAAATAAGTGACAGTACACACACTGGGAGGCTAAACCCGAGTACTCCATCTGTGCTTAACCCTATGGTGCCTTTCAATCCCAATGTGGTCCACACCGAGAGGCTAATAGTGCCTTTCAATCCCAATGCAGTCCCATTGTAGGACCCTGGTCCCCGCAAATTAGGTCGGCCAATAAATTACGTGTATGATTTACGTAATTCCACGATAATTGTGTATATGTGGAATGTTTATGTGACGTATGAATTTTATGCTTGTGAATTATATGTGAATAACGTACAATTTCATGCCGAGGAGTTTACATTCATGACGACCACAAAATCCATGAGGAGGAATTTTCGAAATAATAATAAAGAAAATGACTTAAGATAGCCAAATGAAAGTTGGCTAGAATTTTTACCTTGGGCTAGAGATTTAATGTTGGGCTATGACTCAATTTAGGCCCAAGCCCATAAGAACACAAAATGGGAGACAAGCTTCCCCCTTTCAAGGAAAACTCACGCCACTCTTGTCTTCTCCAACATAACTATGAATAAAATATCTAAAACACACCCAAGAGAATCACGAAGCAAAAACGAAAAGAAGCAAAGGAAGAAGTCGAAGTAAGCTTCAAAGCAACACCCTCAAATCACTCGGGAATTCGAAGTTGGTAAGTAAAACACCTCTTTAAGCTCTTAAATTCTTTACTTTAGGTGTAGTTGAAGAGCATTAATGGCATTAAAAGCAAACGGTTGGAGAAAAACGCGAGAAACCCTAAAAAGCCGAGCTAGGGTCGTAATAAGGGTTTCGGTAGGAATAAATGTGAGGTTAAGTAGCTTAGTATGTGATTTAGAGCTCATGATTCTAGGAAGAACAAGTTATGAAGCGAATTCGAGGGAGAAGAACGACGGGAAATCGAAGAAGATGATGAAAATGTCGAAGCAAATGATGAATGTCGAATGCTTGAAATGTCGACATAACATGCATATCGACATCTCAATAAATGTCGAGACACCATGCGAATATCATGTCGACAATTTCTAATGAAAATGTCGAAACACAAAGTCGGATATTGTTAAGAAAATGTCGATATAAAATGCGTAAGACTCGACATCTTTATGTAGATAAATGTCGAAAGGATGATGAATGTCGATATTAAAGTCGGCCTTCAAAATGTCGAGATCTTAAATCATGTGAGATGTCGAAATCCCTACAAGCCTCATGTCGACATTTTTAATGAAAAATATCGAAACCCTACTAAAGAGAAAATGTCGGGCTAAGTATGAAATGTCGACATAACATACATATCGACGTTTTATAAATGTCGAGACCCGCGCGAGTTCATGTCGACGTTTCTAACCAATAAATGTCGAGCCATGTTGAGCTATATCGACGTTTACCCTAGAATGTCGAATTGAAATACTAGCTAAAAATGTCGAGCTTCACTTAAATGTCGAGCTCATGTCGACTTTCCATCTCAAATGTCGGAAGGCAAAATGTCGAATGGTATATGGAATGTCGAGTCATTGCATTCGGACGAAATGTCGAAACCATGTTAGGATAAATGTCGCATGAAATGTCGATGTAACTTATATATCGACATTTTATAAATGTCGAGATCTTAAACCATTTAAATGTCGACATCTCACGTTCCGAAATAACAGAATAAAATGTCGAATGACCGAACATAAAAATGTCGAGACCTCAAATTGAAATAAATGTCGAATTCATACACAAAGATGTCGAGGCATCCTAGGAATAAAAATGTCGAGATGTTAAGTAAAAATGTCGAGAGTTTCCAACAATGTCGAGACCTAATTAACTATACAACCCGACATTTATCCTAAGTCCATGTCGAGATCTTTCAATACATCAATGTCAAATTTCTGTCGACATTTCTGTAAATGTCGAAGCACATGGCATCAAGGTATGTTTGTTTAAACACGAGATCTAACCTAACTTACAACTCGAGACCTTATAAGCAATGACTTATGCTTCACGAAAAACACTTCGCAATATTGGAACTTCACGAGGCATGTGAGAGCGTGCGAATCCGACTAGAATTACTGAAAAGATATTCCTAACTTAGAAATTTAGTATACTCAAACCATTAAATAAAATAGCGCACTGACACCAATATTTCGTGCCTAAGGTCGGGACTTAGGAACACTTACGGGTCCGGTGACTGCTAATCTACGGACTCCAGGTAAGTAGAAATTCAACTACGACACGTAACTTGCCTGCGTCTAATTATGTGAATTACGTGCTCGTGTATTATCTATGAAATGCGTACGAATGAAATGATTTATTTATATGCATGACGGCATGATTTGCATATGTATATGAGCATAAGCACGAGCACTTGCATGCAATGAGTAGTACGTAAGGAGCGAGGTATGAGCGTGCATGAGATCGCCTGTGTGCGATGTATGTTCGCCGATATTGGCGTTTGTGTCGACTCGAATGAAGAGTCACGGCTTTCCCCTATGCAGCCTTTAAGGCCTGAATAAGAGGCTGGGTAAATACCCCGTACGATAAGGCCTGAATAAGAGGCTGGGTAAATACCCCGTACGATAAGGCCTGAATAAGAGGCTGGGTAAATACCCCGTACGATAAGGCCTGAATAAGAGGCTGGGTAAATACCCCGTACGATAAGGCCTGAATAAGAGGCTGGGTAAATACCCCGTACGATAAGACAGAATAAGAGGCTGGGGAAACGAAGGCCGAGGGCCCGTAAGAAATAAGAGTATAAGAAATAAGAGTATAAGAAAAAGAGTAAGAGCGAAAGAAAAGAGTACGATTATGAGAAAAAGAGTACGAGCGTTAGAAAACGACGACGTGGATTGTCGTACGCTAGGACACGTGCATTCATGCATAATTTCTGCTTACTGAGCCTCGGTGGCTCATTATTTATGTTACGTGTTGTAGGTACTGACGATCACGGTACGTGATCTGACTTTTACGCGAGGCCGATCTTTTGACGCAGTCCGACCGCTTTTGAGGTGGGAGTGTGTGTATGGATGACGACCTGTGAAGGCCGGGCGCATAGGGAGCTTTTGGCTGCACACACACACGTACACTTGTATTTTGTAGACAAGGGCATGATGATGTCGAATGATGTATAACATTCTTTTGGCATGTATATAATATTTCTGCATGCATTTTTAAAATGAAAAATTTTATTCGCATTTTTACGCATTCGCACGATCACCAAAGCATTTACACTTAGAATTAGAACGGCATACGAGGTCGGGACGACGGGTCCTGACAGAGTGGTATCAGAGCTTCGGTCACAGGTCCTGCAGACTGTCCATACACACACACTCAAAAGCGCGGAAGCGGCCTTGCCTGTAAGTACGATGCGATGTGAATTTATTGTACGGTTTGATTTATTGGCCTTAGGAATTATCAGGATAGGTTGAGAAAATGGTAAGACTTAGAGGAGAAGGAAGCAGGGAATCTGATCAGGGTAGGGACACTAATAACCCCCCTGACAGTCGGGATGCTACCATACTGCAGCTGACTGAACTGGTCCGGCAACAATCGGCCCAGATTCAGCAGCTGATCCAGCAAAATGCTGGTGGGCAATCAGCCAATCTGCCTCCCCCACCTGAACGAATCGAGATGATCGGGGAGAGGTTCAGAAAGTTAAGTCCTCCACAGTTCGAGGATGCTCTAGACCCTACCTCCGCTGAGGACTGGCTAAGGACGCTAGAGAACATGTTCCAGCACAGCCGCACACCCGAAGCGGAAAAGGTCATGTGCGCTGCCTACCTACTAAGGGGGAGCGCCGGGCACTGGTGGGAAACCGTCTCAGCCGTCGAGAACCCTCTAACGATGAGCTGGGATCGGTTCAAGGAAATCTTCCGAGGGAAGTATTACACCGCCCCGGTCAGAGCCCAAAGGATGAATGAGTTCATCAACCTCCGCCAAGGAGCCATGACAGTGGCGGAGTACATCAGGAAGTTCGAGCAGCTTTCAAGGTTCGCTGCTCATATGGTCAGCACGGACGCGCTCAAGATCGAGCGGTTCATGGAAGGGCTAAAGCCCGAGTTATATCGGGATGTAAGTATGGCGGGTGTGCAAGGGGCCACGTATGCACAAGTGGCGGAGAGAGCGCTCGTGGCGGAGCAGGCCGAGTCTAGAATAGCTCGCGCCCAGGAAGCTAAACGCAAGTTTGCACAAGGGTCGCAGGGAAGCGGAAGTAATCCGAAACGGCAATTCGTGGCCCAGGAAGGGAAACAGGGGCCTCAATATCGACCTGGACCACCCCCACAGTTCAAACCCAACCAGGGTAGGCCCCAGCTGGATCTACCCGTATGCCCGAAATGCGCACGGAGACACTCGGGAGTCTGCAACTCCCAGAACGCCGTTTGCTACAAGTGTGGCAAGACGGGCCATTATTCAAGGGCATGTCCGGAAGATGGACCCGGAAGCCAAGCTAGGAACCCGATAGAACCTCCAAGGGTACCGGCCAGGGCCTACACCATAACTTCCGAAGAAGCAGAAAATAACCCGGACGTGGTGACAGGTACCCTTCTCGTTTACCAGACCCCCACATGCATACTAGTCGACTCAGGAGCGACCCATTCATTCGCGTCTACTAAGTATGTCGCGAGGGTAGGAGTCACGCCTCACCAAACTGAGTGCAAATTTAGGGTAACAGTTCCGAACGGGAATTCCACCCAAACCAATCAGGTTTTACGGGATTGTCCAATAGTAATCGGGGACAAGGAACTGCCCACAGACCTCATAATAATTCCCATGAATGATTATGAGGTAATCCTTGGAATGGATTGGCTGTCAAAGTACGGAGCTGTCATAGACTGCCACCGCAAGATAGTCACCCTCAACGTAGGCGGAGATGAACCCCTTAAGTTCGTAGGAACTAGTAAAGGGACCATGATCTCTAGAATATCAGCGTTGAAAGCTCAGCGACTGATCAAATCGGGGTGCGAAGCCTATCTGGTATTCGCTATAAAGTCGGAAGAGAACGCCTCCCCGAAACTCGAGGAAGTACCAATAGTTAAGGACTTCCCCGACGTATTTCCCGAAGAGTTACCGGGACTACCGCCCGAACGAGAAATAGAGTTCGTTATAGATCTGGTACCTGGAGCGGCACCAGCATCTAAGACGCCCTATCGGCTAGCACCGACGGAGATGAAGGAATTAAAGGATCAACTCGACGAACTCATGCAGAAGGAGTTCATACAGCCGAGTTTCTCTCCTTGGGGAGCGCCGGTGCTATTCGTGAAAAAGAAAGATGGAACCATGAGACTATGCATAGACTACAGGGAGTTGAACAAGTTGACGATCAAGAACAAGTACCCACTCCCTAGGATAGACGATCTATTCGATCAACTGCAAGGTGCAACGGTCTTCTCCAAGATCGACTTAAGATCGGGCTATCACCAACTAAGGATCCGGAAAGAAGACGTCCCGAAGACGGCCTTTAATACCCGTTATGGCCACTACGAATTTCTGGTGATGCCATTCGGGTTGACTAATGCGCCCGCAGCCTTTATGGATTTAATGAACCGGGTGTTCAAGCCATACTTAGATAGGTCTGTCATCGTCTTCATAGATGACATCCTAGTCTACTCGAAAACGAAGGAGGAGCACGAAGAACACCTGAGGGAAGTTCTAGGAATACTACGGGAGAAGCAACTATACGCCAAGTTCAAGAAGTGCGAATTTTGGCTCGACCAAGTCGCCTTCTTAGGGCACATAGTATCAGGAGAAGGAATCTCAGTGGACCCGAAGAAGATAGAAGCTGTTAGCAATTGGTCCAGGCCGACGAACGTGACGGAAATACGAAGCTTCCTCGGTCTGGCAGGATACTATAGGAAATTCATAAAGGACTTCTCAAAGATAGCATCGACACTGACGAGGCTGACCAAGAAGAATACGCCTTTTCAGTGGACCGTAGAATGTGAACGGAGCTTCCAAGAGCTGAAGGAAAGGCTTACGACGGCCCCAGTTCTCACAATCCCATCGGGAGCAGGAGGGTTTACCGTTTATAGCGATGCGTCGAAGAACGGGTTGGGGTGTGTGCTAATGCAGAATGGGAATGTGGTAGCATACGCCTCTCGTCAACTAAAGGAGTACGAGAAAAATTACCCGACGCACGACTTAGAATTGGCGGCAGTGGTCTTTGCCCTCAAAATTTGGAGGCATTACCTCTATGGAGAGCGGTGTGAGATATACACCGACCATAAGAGCCTCAAATACTTCTTTACGCAAAAGGAGTTAAATATGAGGCAGAGGAGGTGGTTAGAGTTAGTTAAAGATTATGACTGCGTAATCAACTACCACCCAGGCAAGGCGAACATAGTAGCCGATGCCTTAAGTCGAAAAGCAGTCAGTGCAGAACTACAACTGCTGGAAGTAGAAGTCGTAAGGTTAGGCGAAGTTGAGGCGCAACTAGCAGCCTTAACTTTGCAACCAACACTGCTGGAGCAGATCAAGACAGCGCAAGGAGCAGACGAGTTATATGTAAAGATTAAGGAGGCACAACCGGAGCAAGCCACTGGAAACCTTATGATACGGGGAGACGAACGACTATACTTCAAGAACCGGTTGTACGTGCCAGACGACGCCGAACTACGACGGCTAATAATGACAGAAGCACATACTACGGCGTACTCGGTACATCCAGGAGCAACGAAGATGTACCGAGATCTCAAGGAAAACTACTGGTGGCCAGGCATGAAAAAGGACATCGCGACCTTCGTGAGTCAATGCCTGACATGCCAGCAGATTAAGGCCGAGCATCAAAGGCCGGCGGGAACCCTACAACCGTTACCCATTCCAGAATGGAAATGGGATAACATTACAATGGATTTCGTAGTAGGACTGCCGAGGAACACGAAGGGGCACGATGCGATTTGGGTGATTGTCGACAGACTCACTAAGTCCGCCCACTTCCTACCTATTAGCACGACATTTTCCATGGAACGGTACGCGGAGCTCTATATTCAAGAAATAGTGCGACTGCACGGCGTTCCATCCTCAATAGTCTCGGATCGCGACTCCAGATTTCTTTCGAATTTCTGGACAAGCTTACAAAAGGCGATGGGAACGAAACTATCTTTTAGTACCGCCTATCATCCACAGACGGACGGTCAGTCCGAGCGAACCATTCAGACCCTGGAGGACATGCTCCGAGCGTGTGTACTCGATTTCAAAGGAAATTGGAGTAGGTACCTTCCACTGATCGAGTTCTCCTACAATAATAGCTACCACGTCACCATCGGGATGGCACCGTATGAGGCGTTATACGGGCGTAGGTGCAGATCCCCAGTGCATTGGGACGAGGTTGGCGAACGGACAATGTTAGGCCCCGACATCGTACGAGAAATGACGGAAGCCATTTCTATGATACGAGAAAGAATGAGAACGGCACAAAGTCGACAGAAGAGCTACGCAGATCGAAGACGTCGACCGCTGGAATTTGAAGAAGGAGATATGGTGTTTGTAAAAGTATCGCCAATGAAGGGCGTGAAGAGGTTTGGAAAGAAAGGGAAGTTAAGCCCTAGGTACATAGGACCCTTTAGGATACTGAAAAGGGTAGGCGAGGTAGCGTACCAGTTGGAGCTGCCTGCGTCACTAGAGCAAGTGCACGACGTGTTCCACGTCTCGACACTGCGGAAATACCTAGCTGACCCAAACCACATGCTAGGAAACGAGTCCCTACATCAACAATTGAAGCCGGATCTAAGTTACGAAGAAATCCCGGTGGAGATATTGATGTACGAGACTAAGAAGCTTAGGAATAAGGATATTCCTTTAGTGAAAGTACTGTGGCGAAATCAGTCCACAGAAGAAGCCACATGGGAACGGGAGGACGAAATGAGAATTCGTTATCCCGAGTTGTTCCACACGGGCTGATTTCGGGGGCGAAATCCTCCTTAAGGGGGGAGGATGTAGGACCCTGGTCCCCGCAAATTAGGTCGGCCAATAAATTACGTGTATGATTTACGTAATTCCACGATAATTGTGTATATGTGGAATGTTTATGTGACGTATGAATTTTATGCTTGTGAATTATATGTGAATAACGTACAATTTCATGCCGAGGAGTTTACATTCATGACGACCACAAAATCCATGAGGAGGAATTTTCGAAATAATAATAAAGAAAATGACTTAAGATAGCCAAATGAAAGTTGGCTAGAATTTTTACCTTGGGCTAGAGATTTAATGTTGGGCTATGACTCAATTTAGGCCCAAGCCCATAAGAACACAAAATGGGAGACAAGCTTCCCCCTTTCAAGGAAAACTCACGCCACTCTTGTCTTCTCCAACATAACTATGAATAAAATATCTAAAACACACCCAAGAGAATCACGAAGCAAAAACGAAAAGAAGCAAAGGAAGAAGTCGAAGTAAGCTTCAAAGCAACACCCTCAAATCACTCGGGAATTCGAAGTTGGTAAGTAAAACACCTCTTTAAGCTCTTAAATTCTTTACTTTAGGTGTAGTTGAAGAGCATTAATGGCATTAAAAGCAAACGGTTGGAGAAAAACGCGAGAAACCCTAAAAAGCCGAGCTAGGGTCGTAATAAGGGTTTCGGTAGGAATAAATGTGAGGTTAAGTAGCTTAGTATGTGATTTAGAGCTCATGATTCTAGGAAGAACAAGTTATGAAGCGAATTCGAGGGAGAAGAACGACGGGAAATCGAAGAAGATGATGAAAATGTCGAAGCAAATGATGAATGTCGAATGCTTGAAATGTCGACATAACATGCATATCGACATCTCAATAAATGTCGAGACACCATGCGAATATCATGTCGACAATTTCTAATGAAAATGTCGAAACACAAAGTCGGATATTGTTAAGAAAATGTCGATATAAAATGCGTAAGACTCGACATCTTTATGTAGATAAATGTCGAAAGGATGATGAATGTCGATATTAAAGTCGGCCTTCAAAATGTCGAGATCTTAAATCATGTGAGATGTCGAAATCCCTACAAGCCTCATGTCGACATTTTTAATGAAAAATATCGAAACCCTACTAAAGAGAAAATGTCGGGCTAAGTATGAAATGTCGACATAACATACATATCGACGTTTTATAAATGTCGAGACCCGCGCGAGTTCATGTCGACGTTTCTAACCAATAAATGTCGAGCCATGTTGAGCTATATCGACGTTTACCCTAGAATGTCGAATTGAAATACTAGCTAAAAATGTCGAGCTTCACTTAAATGTCGAGCTCATGTCGACTTTCCATCTCAAATGTCGGAAGGCAAAATGTCGAATGGTATATGGAATGTCGAGTCATTGCATTCGGACGAAATGTCGAAACCATGTTAGGATAAATGTCGCATGAAATGTCGATGTAACTTATATATCGACATTTTATAAATGTCGAGATCTTAAACCATTTAAATGTCGACATCTCACGTTCCGAAATAACAGAATAAAATGTCGAATGACCGAACATAAAAATGTCGAGACCTCAAATTGAAATAAATGTCGAATTCATACACAAAGATGTCGAGGCATCCTAGGAATAAAAATGTCGAGATGTTAAGTAAAAATGTCGAGAGTTTCCAACAATGTCGAGACCTAATTAACTATACAACCCGACATTTATCCTAAGTCCATGTCGAGATCTTTCAATACATCAATGTCAAATTTCTGTCGACATTTCTGTAAATGTCGAAGCACATGGCATCAAGGTATGTTTGTTTAAACACGAGATCTAACCTAACTTACAACTCGAGACCTTATAAGCAATGACTTATGCTTCACGAAAAACACTTCGCAATATTGGAACTTCACGAGGCATGTGAGAGCGTGCGAATCCGACTAGAATTACTGAAAAGATATTCCTAACTTAGAAATTTAGTATACTCAAACCATTAAATAAAATAGCGCACTGACACCAATATTTCGTGCCTAAGGTCGGGACTTAGGAACACTTACGGGTCCGGTGACTGCTAATCTACGGACTCCAGGTAAGTAGAAATTCAACTACGACACGTAACTTGCCTGCGTCTAATTATGTGAATTACGTGCTCGTGTATTATCTATGAAATGCGTACGAATGAAATGATTTATTTATATGCATGACGGCATGATTTGCATATGTATATGAGCATAAGCACGAGCACTTGCATGCAATGAGTAGTACGTAAGGAGCGAGGTATGAGCGTGCATGAGATCGCCTGTGTGCGATGTATGTTCGCCGATATTGGCGTTTGTGTCGACTCGAATGAAGAGTCACGGCTTTCCCCTATGCAGCCTTTAAGGCCTGAATAAGAGGCTGGGTAAATACCCCGTACGATAAGGCCTGAATAAGAGGCTGGGTAAATACCCCGTACGATAAGGCCTGAATAAGAGGCTGGGTAAATGCCCCGTACGATAAGGCCTGAATAAGAGGCTGGGTAAATACCCCGTACGATAAGGCCTGAATAAGAGGCTGGGTAAATACCCCGTACGATAAGACAGAATAAGAGGCTGGGGAAACGAAGGCCGAGGGCCCGTAAGAAATAAGAGTATAAGAAATAAGAGTATAAGAAAAAGAGTAAGAGCGAAAGAAAAGAGTACGATTATGAGAAAAAGAGTACGAGCGTTAGAAAACGACGACGTGGATTGTCGTACGCTAGGACACGTGCATTCATGCATAATTTCTGCTTACTGAGCCTCGGTGGCTCATTATTTATGTTACGTGTTGTAGGTACTGACGATCACGGTACGTGATCTGACTTTTACGCGAGGCCGA
Organism: Craterostigma plantagineum; assembly: GCA_027422505.1. Classification (NCBI taxonomy): domain Eukaryota; kingdom Viridiplantae; phylum Streptophyta; class Magnoliopsida; order Lamiales; family Linderniaceae; genus Craterostigma; species Craterostigma plantagineum. Next base: position 577,331 of record JAPQWV010000297.1, on the reverse strand, counting down.
TCTTTTGACGCAGTCCGACCGCTTTTGAGGTGGGAGTGTGTGTATGGATGACGACCTGTGAAGGCCGGGCGCATAGGGAGCTTTTGGCTGCACACACACACGTACACTTGTATTTTGTAGACAAGGGCATGATGATGTCGAATGATGTATAACATTCTTTTGGCATGTATATAATATTTCTGCATGCATTTTTAAAATGAAAAATTTTATTCGCATTTTTACGCATTCGCACGATCACCAAAGCATTTACACTTAGAATTAGAACGGCATACGAGGTCGGGACGACGGGTCCTGACACCCATTGAGAGGCTAACCCGGGCAAACATATTTCGTTTAACCCTAAAGCGCCTTTCCATCCCAATGCAGTCTGACACGCGGGCGCTTCTCACTGGTAGCTTACAAGGAGGTCGCCAACACTCGAGGTTCCCTCGGTGCCGCTCATTCCCTCGAGTCGCATCATCCAGGTTGCATCTCCCGCTACGGGGTATCCACCTGTCTCTCGTGAATCAGGCATTAATATTTGGCCTCGTGAATCGCCATGGTGTACTTCCCCTACCTCTCGTGAATCAGGTAATTATTATTTGGCCTCATGAATCTCCATGGTAGCATAGAAGAGCCGTGACTCATCATTGAGTCGACACAAATGCCTATATCGGCAAATATACGTCGCTCTCACGCGATCTTATACTCATGCACGCTATCTTTCCCTTACTCTTATATTAGTCATCCGTGCATATGCTCATGTCATGAATATGCGTGTCATGCCATCATATAATGTAAATTTAATTACATAAGAAATCACACAATTCATGGAAGCCACATAAAATCATAAAAACACGTAACACATAATTTCATGCACATACAATTATGTGTTGTAGTTGGGTCTTCCACTTACCTGATATCCTTAGCTATTTAGTTTATCGTATGGTAAGTCGCTAACATTCGAACACTAAGTATAGAAACATATAAAATTAGGGTTTGTTAGTCTAGTTATAATTTCACAAAATTGGCTTAGTTTGAAAATCCTAGTTTCAACTCCTATAAATTTCGAAATTAAAACATTAGAATTGAAAACAGATTTTGAAATTAATCTCGAAGTTGAATCTTGACATGGATTTCAAACCTTATTGTGGGATAAAAACAGATCTAGACATGGGTTAGACATTAATCTCGAGATGTGTTATTAGTGGATCTCGAGCATGCGTTATTAGTGGATCTCGATATATACAAGAGTTCAATATTTCACCAAGATTTCGACCTAGTATACCTAAAGATGTCGAGATGTATATTTAAAGATTTCGATATGTTTCTTCGAGATTACATATAAGGATTTTGATATGTTTCTAACGTGAATATCGAGCTTGCATGGTGAATTAAATCTCGGCGTATTAGAGATAGATCTCGAGCTTGCATGGTGAATTAAATCTCGACATATTAGAGATAGATCTCGAGCTAGGGTTAAATAGCGTACTACATTTTGAGTTTTAAATAATACACAATTTTGACATGGATCTCGAGTATAACCTCGAGATCCTATACCTTGATTTCAGAGTTAATTTCCGAGTAAAATCTCGACATGGATCTCGAGCTTGATCTCGAGTCCTTATACCATGCTTCGAAATTTATTTCAGAATGGATCTCGACATTTTCTATCTTCATTTTTAAGCTCTAGATCTTTCCGATCAAACTAACAAGTTCGTGATTTATAATCTGGAGAAATTATTTCACTCGATAAACACCTTTTGGCATGAAAATTATCTAAACTTCGATCGAACCTTCATAATTTTCAAAAACAGTTTGAAGGTCTCATGAATCTTATCAAACTCTAAAACCAGTACTTAGAACCCTACTTTATGCAAACTGTTGGCTTACTACAGATCTTAATATGCTTTATCGTAAATGAAAATATGAATTTAAAGTAAGGAATTATACCCCAGTTCCCAGTAAAATTCTCGAGGTGTTAGGCTTCGAATTTGGTTGATACTCCTTTGCTTGTAATGAACTTCTCTCTCTCGTTATTAACTGGTGAGAGTTATATGAGGGTTTTCTCTCTTAATGATCTTTTTCTTATCTTCATAAAGGCGTTTGAATGCTATAATAGATACACATCACTACTTAAGAACTCGTGTGAAGTGACTACTAGGTTAGGTGACGTGTTTTCCCTAAGGCTTAAGCAACTTTATTATCAATCTCTATCCATAACCACTTGGGCCTAAGTTAAAAATTTAATTTTAACCCAATGAGAAATAATCCCAATCATAATCATAGTCCAACTTATTTTAAATTATAATGTTATAAATTCCATTTAGCTCTTAGTGAGTCTCGACATTAGCTTATAATTCTAAAAATTCATCCTTTAATTTCACAGTATAAATTTCCTCTGCCAAGCCATATAGCAAGCATGTAGCACAAAATCTTGCAAAACATATACCATGCAGTCATAATATGCATATTTATTGGTCGTTAGTTGATTTTACCTGAGTTGATCAGATTTAGTTACAGTACCTAAAACATTATTAGTAGATAAGTCCACAAAATAATTTATGTACAACTTTTCGTGTAGTCCTAGCCCTTTTTATTTAATTCGCATAGTGAAATCTCTAATTAACTATCTTCCATATTTAATTATATTGTAAATCCCGTTATCAGATTTTACGGGTATTACATCCTCCCCCCCTTAAAAGAATTTCGGCCCCGAAATTCCGTCGGTTGGAATAATTCAGGGTACTAATTGGTAGCGAGTTGAGCTTAGTTAGGTGATAGGAAATCACCTACTTGCTTGGCGTTCTTACCAATGAGTATAAAGGAACGACTTCTCATGGTATAGAATAATCCTTCCATGTTTTGCATTTCGGATTGGAGGGTTAAAGATCGAAGTCGTTGGTCTCAGACTGAAGGTTATTTTGGTCTAGTAGGAATTCAACAAAGGGTCTTGTATAATTTGCGAAGATTGAAAGAAATAGGATCTTGATAACGTAGACATGAAGATTGTTCCAGTTAGTGGAACCCATATTGCCTCGAAAAACTAAGAAGAATTCCTATAATTATAACTTAGGCAGAGATCGAAGATCCAAAGTACCCATCATGCTTCCACTGCACCACTCTGATACTGAACGAACATGTTCCTTAGAATGATTAGGAAAATTTGGGTGTAGGGTTATATCCCAGATATTATGTAAAATTGGAACTTCATCCTAGGTAATTTAGGTACGGCTTCCTATTTCGAAAGCCTATCTATTACAATTACGATTCAGGCCGATACCCGAATTGGTATCAACAAGTCGGCTGAAAGAAGTCGCGAGGCTTACCACGTAAGTGGTAGATATCAAAGAAAGTGTGGAACCTAAGTCCACTATGCATGTTGAGGTTTGATAGGTTAGAAGGCTACCTTCCATCTCGGATTGGTTGTTTTCAGCTTCTTCCGCCGCAAGCATATATACCCGAGCGGGTACCTTCGGTGGTCTAGCCGGATTTGTTGCCTGATTTCCCGATGCGTTCTCCGGGCAGGCTACGGAATAGTGGCCTGTCTTGCCATATTTATAGCAAGTATCATTTTGTGAAAAGCAGACGCCTAGATCACGTCGTGCACATTTTGGACATGTGGGTACGTTTGGTTGGGGTCTCCCCTAATTCATGGTAATTTGTTGAGGTGGTCCGGGTCGATTTTGGAAATTGTGCTTCGCATTCTTAGGGACGAACGGCTTCTTCGGGTTATTTCCGTCCCCTTTAGGTCCTTGTTCGAACTTTCTCTTAACTTCCTGGGCTCGTACAATTCGGATTTCGGCTTGTTCCGCCATCAGAGCTCGTTCGGCCATTTGGGCATAAGTAACCCCTTGGAATCCAGCCATGCCAACGTCGCGATAGAGTTCTGGCTTCAAACCTTCCATAAATCGCTCAATTTCCAGCGAGTCGGTGCTTACCATGTGGGTTGCAAATTGAGACAACTGTTCGAACTTTTGAATATATTCCGCCACCGTCATTGCTCGCTGGCAGAGATTGATGAACTCGTTCATCCTCTGCGCACGGACAGGAGCAGTGAAATACTTATTTCGGAAAAGTTCTTTGAAATGCTCCCAGGTCATTGTCAAGGGATCTTCGAGAGTTAGTATGGTATCCCACCAATGACCCGCGCTTCCCCTTAATAGGAGCTAGCGCACAAGACCTTTTCTGTTTCAGGGGTACGGCTATGTTTAAACATAGTTCTAGGGTTCGAAGCAATCCTCAGCCGAGGTTGGGTCAAGAGCCTCTTCGAATGTTGGGGTGTTAAGTTTACGAAATCTTTCCCCGACCATTTCGATTCTGTCGGCCTGAGAGGATCCGTTGTTTGATTGCCCGCCAGAGTTTTGTTACTGGATCAGTTGCTGGATTTGGGCAGATTGTTGGCGGACTAGTTCCGCGAGCTGAAAGATAGTCGCATCCCAACTATCAGCAGCGGTTGCGGGTTCTTTACATTTATTTGCACCCCCAGTACCCTCATTCCTTGTTCTACCCATCGTTCTTTTATCCTAACGTTTTAAGGTCAATAAATAATGTAATACCAAAAATTTATAAAAACATACAACTTACGAGCAAGGCCGCTTCCGAGCTTTTGAGTGTGTGTAAATGGACAGTCTGGAGAACCTCAATCCTAAGCTCTGATACCACCTGTGGCGGCCCCGCCATCCACCACTACTTTCTTAACTAGTCTAAGCGACTAATGTCGTACTAACGAAATAGATCATGCGAAATTTCGTATAAAATTTTTCCTTTTATAAAAAGGAATCGTAACTGTTCCTACAAAATCATCGTTGGTTCTATTTATAGGAATGCGCGCATGCGAGTCAAAATAAATCTATCTACTGGGCCTCCACGAGGCTGCATCCATGCACACACTTCCATCTCAAAAGCCCCCGGAAGCTTCAAAAGTTGGCCTCACCGTGAAAATGATCACATACCGTGATCGCAGGGTCCTACAACTCATAAAACGTGGAATGAGCTTATAAAGCCCAGTAAGTGAGAACCATGCATGAAATGCACGTGACCTAATAGCGAAGGCATTCGCGCCAATGCTATTAACTCCTCACATCCTTCTTGACCTTTCATAACATATTTGGGCCCCTTCGGCTTTCAATCTTACTATGCACCATATAGAGCTCAAACCCCTAAGGGTATAAATAAGTGACAGTACACAAACTGGGAGGCTAAACCCGTGTACTCCATCTGTACTTAACCCTATGGTGCCTTTCAATCCCAATGTGGTCCACATCGATAGGCTAATAGTGCCTTTTAATCCCAATGCAGTCCCATTGAGAGGCTAACTCGAGCACACAGATTTCCTTTAACCCTAAGGCGCATTTCCATCCCAATGCGGTCTGACACGCGGGCGCTTCTCACTGGTAGCTTACTACGAGGTCGCCAACACTCGAGGTTCCTTCGGTGCCGCTCATTCCCTCGAGTCGCAACCTCCAGGTTGCATCTCCCGCTACGGGGTATCCACCTGCCTCTCGTGAATCAGGCATTAATATTTGGCCTCGTGAATCGGCATGGTGTACTTCCCCTACCTCTCGCGAATCAGGCAATTATTATTTGGCCTCGTGAATCGCCATGGTAGCATAGAAGAGCCGTGACTCATCATTGAGTCGACACAAATGCCTATATCGGCAAATATACATCGCTCTCACGCGATCTTATACTCATGCACTCTCTCTTTCCCTGACTCTTATACTGTCGTGCATGCATATGCTCATGTCATGAATATGCGTGTCATGCCATCATATACAGATAAACTGGAATCGAAGGCTGTGAAAGGACATTTTTTCGGGTATCCTGAGGATTCCATGGGATACCATTTTTACTTCCACGACGATCAGAGAATCGTTGTAGCCCTTCAGGCTCACTTTCTCGAAGAAGATTTCGTTCGAGAACGTGGAGCGGGTCGCGAAGTAACTCTTGGAGAGTATTCAGAAGCACTTTCACAAACTCCAGTGTCGGGTGACACCGTAGAGCAGTCCGAGGCGCAACCTGACTTGTGCAGGTCGGGTAGAGTATCTCGCCAGCCTGAGGATACGGGATGGTCCACATCGAGCACGAGGTTGCTGCGATGGAATGGCACGTCGGAGACGATCCCACTACCTATGACCAGGCAATCAAGGATAAGGATTCGGAGAAATGGCTTATAACTATGCAAGTCGAAATGGATTCTATGCACGAAAACCAAGTATGGACTCTAGTAGACCTCCCAGATAGTTTCAGACCCATTGGGTGTAAATGGATCTACAAGAGAAAGATAGGATCTGACGGTTGATTGATACATACAAAGCTAAGCTTGTGGCGAAAGGGTACAGTCAAAAAGAGGGCTTGACTATGAGGAGACCTTTTCCCCTGTTGCTATGATGAAGTCCATTCGAACATTGCTTGCGATAGCTGCACACTATGACTATGAGATCTGGCAGATAGATGTGAAAACTGCGTTCCTAAATGGATACCTCAAGGAGGAAATATATATGGAGCAGCCCAAGGGTTTTACATCGCAAGGAGATGCTTAGAAGGTGTGCAAACTGAACAAGTCCATTTGTGGACTAAACAAGCCTCCAGAAGCTGGAATCTTCGATTTGATGAAGTGGTCGAGGGCCATGGATTCTTAAAGAACGAAGACGAACCTTGGGTCTACAAGAAAAGCAGTGGGAGCAAAATATCTTTCCTCATATTGTACGTGGACGACATCCTTTTGATAGGAAATGATATTGGAATGCACTCGATGGTGAAAGCGTGGCTTTCAGCCGAACTCTCCATGAAAGACTTGGGAGAAGCTACCTATATTTTAGGGATTCGCCTTTATAGAGATCGAGCGAATCGTATGTTAGGACACTCCCAGGCCCTTTACTTAGAGAAGGTCCTGAAGCGATATAATATGGACAACTCTAAGAAAGGGTTCATGCCTATGACGCATGGGATTCGCCTTTCCAAGGCTATGAGCTCTCAAAGTGAGTTAGAGTGGAAAGAGATGAATGGAATCCCCTATGCATCCGCAGTGGGTAGCTTGATGTACGTGATGCTTTACATGCGACCTGACTTGGCGTACGCTGTGATCGTAATCAGTCGGTTTCATGCTGAACCTGGTAAGGAACATTGGACAGCAGTCAAAACTATCCTCAAGTACCTCAGACGGACTAAGGATATGATGCTGGTCTACGGTAATGGAGAATTGGAAGTGGAAGGGTATACGGATTCGAATTTCCAGTCTGATGTGGACGACCGAAAATCCACTTTAGGATTCGTCTTTACGCTCAAGGGTGGAGCGATGTCTTGGAAAAGTTCCAAACAGAGCACTACTGCAGGTTCTACCTGCGAAGCAGAGTATATAGCGGCCTCAGAGGCAGCTAAGGAAGGTGTTTGGATGAGAAAGTACTTGGAAGAACTTGGTGTCGTTCCTGTAGCAGATAGGCCATTGCCATTGTGGTGTGACAATATTGGCGCTATTGCTCAGGCGAAAGAACCAAGGTCTCACAGCAGGTCCAAACATATAGAAAGAAAGTACCACATGTTACGTGGATTCGTTGAGAATGGCTACATAGCCGTGCAGAAGATTGCGACCGCAGAAAATGACAGGACCCGTCGTCCCGCCCTCGTATTTCGTTCTAATTCTAAGTGTAAGTGCTTTGGTGATCGTGCGAATACGTAAAATTGCGAATAAAATTTTTCATTTTAAAAATGCACGCAGAAATTTTTATATACATGCCAAAAGAATGTTATACATCATTCAACGTTATCATGCCCTTGTCTACAAAATACAAGTGTTTGTGTGTATGTGCAGCCAAAAGCTCCCTATGCGCCCGGCCTTCACAGGTCGTCATCCATACACACACTCCCACCTCAAAAGCGGTCGGACTGCGTCAAAAGATCGGCCTTGCATAAAAGTCGGATCACGTACCGTGATCGTCAGTACCTACAACACGTAAAATAATGAGCCACCGAGGCTCAGTAAGCAGCAATTATGCATGAATGCACGTGTCCTAACGGACGACAATCCACGTCGTCGTTTTCTAACGCTCGTACTCTTTTTCTCATACTCGTACTCTTTTCTTTTGCTCTTACTCTTTTTCTTATACTCTCATTCCTTACGGGCCCTCGGCTTTCATTTCCCCAGCCTCTTATTCCACCTTATCGTACGGGGTATTTACCCAGCCTCTTATTCAGGCCTTATCGTACGGGGTATGTACCCAGCCTCTTATTCAGGCCTTATCGTACGGGGTATGTACCCAGCCTCTTATTCATGCCTTATCGTACGGGGTATGTACCCAGCCTCTTATTCAGGCCTTATCGTACGGGGTATTTACCCAGCCTCTTATTCAGGCCTTAAAGGCTGCATAAGGGGAGCCGTGACTCTTCATTCGAGTCGACACAAACGCCAATATCGGCGAATATACATCGCACACAGACGATCTTATGCACGCTCATGCCTCACTCCTTACTTCCTACTCATGCGTGCAAATGCTCATGTTATGTTCATATACATATGCAAATCATACTATCATGCATAGAATTAAATCTTCTCATACGTACGCATTTCATAGAAGATACACGAGCATGTAATTCACATAATTGGACGCAGGCAAGTTACGTGTCGTAGTTGAATTTCTACTTACCTGGAGTCCGTAGATTAGCAGTCACCGGACCCGTAAGTGTTCCTAAGTCCCGACCTTAGGCACGAAATATTGGTGTCAGTGCGCTATTTTATTTAATGGTTTGAGTATACTAAATTTCTAAGTTAGGAATATATTTTCAGTAATTCTAGTCGGATTCGCACGCTCTCACATGCCTCGTGAAGTTCCAATATTGCGAAGTGTTTTTCGTGAAGCATAAGTCATTGCTTATAAGGTCTCGAGTTGTAAGTTAGGTTAGATCTCGTGTTTAAACAAACATACCTTGATGCCATGTGCTTCGACATTTACAGAAATGTCGACATAAATTTGACATTGATGTATTGAAAGATCTCGACATGGACTTAGAATAAATGTCGGGTTGTATAGTTAATTAGGTCTCGACATTGTTGGAAACTCTCGACATTTTTACTTAACATCTCGACATTTTTATTCCTAGGATGCCTCGACATCTTTGTGTATGAATTCGACATTTATTTCAATTTGAGGTCTCGACATTTTTATGTTCGGTCATTCGACATTTTATTCTGTTATTTTGGAACGTGAGATGTCGACATTTAAATGGTTTAAGATCTCGACATTTATAAAATGTCGATATATAAGTTACATCGACATTTCATGCGACATTTATCCTAACATGGTTTCGACATTTCGTCCGAATGCAATGACTCGACATTCCATATACCATTCGACATTTTGCCTTCCGACATTTGAGATGGAAAGTCGACATGAGCTCGACATTTAAGTGAAGCTCGACATTTTTTGGTTAGAAACGTCGACATGAACTCGCGCGGGTCTCGACATTTATAAAACGTCGATATGTATGTTATGTCGACATTTCATATAACATTCGACATTTGGATTAGAAGATGTCGGCATGCATTTTACGTAAACCTCGACATTTATGATGTGTTTCGACATTTTCCTAACAGTTCGACATTGTACTTTAACACTTCGGCATTTTGAGGAAAATGTCGACAAGACCTAGCATGACTCTCGACATTTATAAAATATCGATATGTTATGTCGACATCTAATTCGACATTTATCATCATCTTCTTCGATTTTTCATCGTTCTTCTCCCCTAACTCGCTTCGTAGCTCGTTCTTTCTAGCATTCTAAGTTCTAAAGCACATACTAAGCTACTTAACTTCACATTTGCACCTACCTAAACCTTAGTTCGAGCCTAGAATCGGTATTTAGGGTTTCCGTGGCTTTCTCCTACCATTTGCATTTAATCGCCATTAATACTCTTCATCTACTCCTATAGTACGAAATTAAAAGCTTAGGGAGGGTATTTCACCTTCAATTTTCCGAGGCTCTTAGCAAGTTGAAAGGCTTTAGTTCGGTTCTTGTCTCGGCTTCTATCTCTTCCTCTTGGTTCTCGTTACTTTCTTTAAAATGAGGTCATGGTTCTCAATTATTGGTTTAGATATTTTTACTTGGTATTTTGTTGGGTAGGGTATGGGCCTTTCTCATAATTTGGACCCATTAAAATTCCTTAGCCAAAATAAAATCTTTAGCCCAACTATTATTTATCATTTCCTTTGGCATTTCCGAAATTTACCCTTCCAAATTAGGGTTCATAACGGACCCGAAGTCCTTGGCATTTAATCGCGCAAAGATTCTCGGAGCATTCCCGAGTACAAAATTCCTACCATCACATACGCATATATCATATACAAAGATTACGTAAAGATCACATAAGTTATACACATAATTTATTGGCCGACCTAATTTCCGGGGACCGGGGTCCCACATCCTCCCCCCTTAAGGAGGATTTCGCCCCCGAAATCAGCCTGTGTGAAACAATTCGGGGTAACGAATTCGCATTTCGTCCTCCCGCTCCCATGTGGCTTCTCCCGTGGACTGGTTCCGCCACAGTATTTTCACTAAAGGAATGTCTTTATTCCTAAGTCTTTTGGTCTCGTACATCAATATCTCCACCGGAGTCTCTTCGTAGCTTAGATCCGGTTTCAATTGTTGATGCAGAGATTCATTTCCTAGAACGTGGTGCGGGTCAGCTATGTATTTCCGTAGTGTCGAGACGTGAAACACGTCATGCACTTGCGATAATGACGCAGGTAGCTCCAGTTGGTATGCTACCTCGGCTACCCTCTTCAGTATCCTAAAGGGTCCTATATACCTAGGACTTAGCTTCCCTTTCTTCCCAAATCTTTTCACGCCTTTCATCGGCGATACTTTAACAAACACCATGTCGCCTTCCTCAAATTCCAGTGGTCGACGTCTTCGGTCGGCGTAGCTTTTCTGTCGACTCTGTGCCGTTCGCATTCTTTCTCGTATGGTGGTAATGGCTTCCGTCATTTCTCGTACTATGTCAGGGCCTAACACTGCCCGTTCGCCAACCTCGTCCCAATGTACTGGGGATCTGCATCTACGTCCGTATAGCGCTTCGTACGGTGCCATTCCAATGGTGACGTGGTAGCTATTATTATAGGAGAACTCGATCAATGGGAGATATTTACTCCAATTCCCTTTGAAATCTAGTACGCATGCTCGCAGCATGTCCTCCAACGTCTGTATCGTCCGCTCAGATTGACCGTCCGTCTGCGGATGGTAGGCGGTACTAAAGGATAGCCTGGTTCCCATTGCCTTTTGTAAGCTAGTCCAGAATTTCGATAGAAATCTGGAGTCGCGATCCGAGACTATCGACGATGGAACGCCGTGCAGTCGCGCTATTTCTTGGATATAGAGCTCCGCGTATCGTTCCATGGAATACGTCGTACTTATTGGTAGGAAATGGGCAGACTTGGTTAGTCGGTCGACGATTACCCAAATTGCGTCGTGCCCTTTCGCATTTCTAGGCAGTCCTACTACGAAGTCCATGGTAATGTTATCCCATTTCCATTCCGGAATGGGTAACGGTTGCAGGGTTCCTGCCGGCCGTTGATGCTCGGCTTTAATCTGCTGGCACGTCAGGCATTGACTCACGAAGGTCGCGATATCCTTTTTCATGCCCGGCCACCAGTAGTTTTTCTTTAAGTCTCTGTACATCTTCGTTGCTCCTGGATGTACCGAGTATGCTGTAGCGTGTGCTTCTGTCATTATTAGCCGTCGTAGTTCGGCGTCGTCTGGCACGTACACCCGGTTCTTGAAGTATAATCGTTCGTCTTCCCGTATCATAAAGTTTCCAGTGGTTTGCTCCGGTTGTGCCTCCTTAATCTTTACATATAACTCGTCTGCTCCTTGCGCTGTCTTGATCTGCTCCAGCAGTGTTGGTTGCAAAGTTAAGGCTGCTAGTTGCGCCTCAACTTCGCCTAACCTTACGACTTCTACTTCCAGCAGTTGTAGTTCTGCACTGACTGCTTTTCGACTTAAGGCATCGGCTACTATGTTCGCCTTGCCTGGGTGGTAGTTGATTACGCAGTCATAATCCTTAACTAACTCTAACCACCTCCTCTGCCTCATATTTAACTCCTTTTGCGTAAAGAAGTATTTGAGGCTCTTATGGTCGGTGTATATCTCACACCGCTCTCCGTAGAGGTAATGCCTCCATATCTTGAGAGCAAAGACCACCGCCGCCAATTCTAAGTCGTGCGTCGGGTAATTTTTTTCGTACTCCTTCAGTTGACGAGAGGCGTACGCTACTACATTCCCGTTCTGCATCAGCACACACCCTAACCCGTTCTTCGACGCATCGCTATAAACGGTGAATCCTCCAGTTCCCGACGGAATTGTGAGAACTGGGGCCGTCGTAAGCCTTTCTTTCAACTCTTGGAAGCTCCGTTCACATTCTACGGTCCACTGAAAAGGCGTATTCTTCTTGGTTAGCCTCGTCAGTGTCGATGCTATTTTTGAAAAGTCTTTTATAAACTTCCTATAGTATCCTGCCAGACCGAGGAAGCTTCGTATTTCCGTCACGTTCGTCGGCCTGGGCCAATTGCTAATAGCTTCTATCTTCTTCGGGTCTACTGAGATTCCTTCTCCTGATACTATGTGCCCTAAGAAGGCGACTTGGTCGAGCCAAAATTCGCACTTCTTGAACTTGGCGTATAGTTGCTTCTCCCGTAGTATTCCTAGTACTTCCCTCAGGTGTTCTTCGTGCTCCTCCTTCGTTTTCGAGTAGACTAGGATGTCATCTATGAAGACGATGACAGACCTATCTAAGTATGGCTTGAACACCCGGTTCATTAAATCCATAAAGGCTGCGGGCGCATTAGTCAACCCGAATGGCATCACCAGAAATTCGTAGTGGCCATAACGGGTACTAAAGGCCGTCTTCGGGACGTCTTCTTTCCGGATCCTTAGTTGGTGATAGCCCGATCTTAAGTCGATCTTGGAGAAGACCGTTGCACCTTGCAGTTGATCGAATAGATCGTCTATCCTAGGGAGTGGGTACTTGTTCTTAATCGTCAACTTGTTCAACTCCCTGTAGTCTATGCATAACCGCATGGATCCGTCTTTCTTTTTCACGAATAGCACGGGCGCTCCCCAAGGAGAGAAACTCGGCTGTATGAACTCCTTCTGCATGAGTTCGTCGAGTTGATCCTTTAATTCCTTCATCTCCGTCGGTGCTAGCCGATAGGGCGTCTTAGATACTGGTGCCGCTCCTGGTACCAGATCTATAACGAACTCTATTTCCCGTTCGGGCGGTAGTCCCGGTAACTCTTCGGGAAATACGTCGGGGAAGTCCTTTACTATTGGTACTTCCTCGAGTTTCGGGGAGGCGTTCTCTTCCGACTTGATAGCGAATACCAGATAGGCTTCGCACCCCGATTTGATCAGTCGTTGAGCTTTCAACGCTGATATTCTAGAGATCATGGTCCCTTTACTAGTTCCTACGAACTTAAGGGGTTCATCTTCGTCTACGTTGAGTGTGACTATCTTGTGGTGGCAGTCTATGACGGCTCCGTACTTCGATAGCCAATCCATACCGAGGATTACCTCATAATCATTCATAGGGATCATTATGAGGTCTATGGGCAATTCCTTGTCCCCAATTACTATCGGGCAATCCCGTAACACTTGGTTAGTTTGGGTGGGATCCCCGTTCGGAACTGTTACCCTAAATTCGCACTCAGTTTGGGGAGGCGTGACTCCTACCCTCGCGACATACTTAGTAGACGCGAATGAATGGGTCGCTCCTGAGTCGACTAGTATGCATGTGGGGGTCTGGTAAGCGAGAAGGGTACCTGTCACCACGTCCGGGTTATTTTCTGCTTCTTCGGAAGTTATGGTGTAGACCCTGGCCGGTACCCTTGGAGGTTCTATCGGGTTCCTAGCTTGGCTTCCGGATCCATCTTCCGGACATGCCCTCGAATAATGGCCCGTCTTGCCACACTTGTAGCAAACGGCGTTCTGGGAGTTGCAGACTCCCGAGTGTCTCCGTGCGCATTTCGGGCATACGGGTAGATCCAGCTGGGGCCTACCCTGGTTGGGTTTGAACTGTGGGGGTGGTCCAGGTCGATATTGAGGCCCCTGTTTCCCTTCCTGGGCCACGAATTGCCGTTTCGGATTACTTCCGCTCCCCTGCGGCCCTTGTACGAATTTACGCTTAACTTCTTGGGCGCGAGCTATTCTAGACTCGGCCTGCTCCGCCACGAGCGCTCTCTCAGCCACTTGTGCATACGTGGCCCCTTGCACACCCGCCATACTTACATCCCGATATAACTCGGGTTTCAGTCCTTCTATGAACCGTTCGACCTTGAGCGCGTCTGTGCTGACCATATGAGCAGCGAACCTGGAAAGCTGCTCGAACTTCCTGATGTACTCCGCCACTGTCATGGCTCCTTGGCGGAGGTTGATGAATTCGTTCATCCTTTGGGCTCTGACCGGGGCGGTGTAGTACTTCCCTCGGAAAATCTCCTTAAACCGATCCCAACTCATCGTCAGTGTATTTTCGATGGCTGAGACGGTGTCCCACCAGTGTCCGGCGCTCCCCCTTAACAGGTAGGCAGCGCACATGACCTTTTCCGCTTCGGGTGTGCGGCTATGCTGGAACATGTTCTCCAGCGTCCTTAGCCAGTCTTCAGCGGAGGTAGGATCCGCAGCATCCTCGAACAGTGGAGGATTGAGCTTTCTGAACCTCTCCCCGATCATCTCAATTCGTTCCGGTGGGGGAGGTAAGTTGGCTGGTTGCCCACCAGCATTTTGCTGGATCAGTTGCTGAATCTGGGCCGATTGTTGCCGGACCAGTTCAGTCAGCTGCAGGATGGTAGCATCCCGACTGTCAGGGGGGTTATTAGTGTCCCTACCCTGATCAGATTCCCTGCTTCCTTCTCCTCTAAGTCTTACCATTTTCTCAACCTATCCTGATAATTCCTAAGGCCAATAAATCAAACCATACAATAAATTCACATAACATCTTACTTACAAGCAAGGCCGCTTCCGCGCTTTTGAGTGTGTGTGTATGGACAGTCTGCAGGACCTGTGACCGAAGCTCTGATACCACTCTGACAGGACCCGTCGTCCCGCCCTCGTATTTCGTTCTAATTCTAAGTGTAAGTGCTTTGGTGATCGTGCGAATACGTAAAAATGCGAATAAAATTTTTCATTTTAAAAATGCACGCAGAAATTTTTATATACATGCCAAAAGAATGTTATACATCATTCAACGTTATCATGCCCTTGTCTACAAAATACAAGTGTTTGTGTGTATGTGCAGCCAAAAGCTCCCTATGCGCCCGGCCTTCACAGGTCGTCATCCATACACACACTCCCACCTCAAAAGCGGTCGGACTGCGTCAAAAGATCGGCCTTGCATAAAAGTCGGATCACGTACCGTGATCGTCAGTACCTACAACACGTAAAATAATGAGCCACCGAGGCTCAGTAAGCAGAAATTATGCATGAATGCACGTGTCCTAACGGACGACAATCCACGTCGTCGTTTTCTAACGCTCGTACTCTTTTTCTCATACTCGTACTCTTTTCTTTTGCTCTTACTCTTTTTCTTATACTCTCATTCCTTACGGGCCCTCGGCTTTCATTTCCCCAGCCTCTTATTCCACCTTATCGTACGGGGTATTTACCCAGCCTCTTATTCAGGCCTTATCGTACGGGGTATGTACCCAGCCTCTTATTCAGGCCTTATCGTACGGGGTATGTACCCAGCCTCTTATTCAGGCCTTATCGTACGGGGTATGTACCCAGCCTCTTATTCAGGCCTTATCGTACGGGGTATTTACCCAGCCTCTTATTCAGGCCTTAAAGGCTGCATAAGGGGAGCCGTGACTCTTCATTCGAGTCGACACAAACGCCAATATCGGCGAATATACATCGCACACAGACGATCTTATGCACGCTCATGCCTCACTCCTTACTTCCTACTCATGCGTGCAAATGCTCATGTTATGTTCATATACATATGCAAATCATACTATCATGCATAGAATTAAATATTCTCATACGTACGCATTTCATAGAAGATACACGAGCATGTAATTCACATAATTGGACGCAGGCAAGTTACGTGTCGTAGTTGAATTTCTACTTACCTGGAGTCCGTAGATTAGCAGTCACCGGACCCGTAAGTGTTCCTAAGTCCCGACCTTAGGCACGAAATATTGGTGTCAGTGCGCTATTTTATTTAATGGTTTGAGTATACTAAATTTCTAAGTTAGGAATATATTTTCAGTAATTCTAGTCGGATTCGCACGCTCTCACATGCCTCGTGAAGTTCCAATATTGCGAAGTGTTTTTCGTGAAGCATAAGTCATTGCTTATAAGGTCTCGAGTTGTAAGTTAGGTTAGATCTCGTGTTTAAACAAACATACCTTGATGCCATGTGCTTCGACATTTACAGAAATGTCGACATAAATTTGACATTGATGTATTGAAAGATCTCGACATGGACTTAGAATAAATGTCGGGTTGTATAGTTAATTAGGTCTCGACATTGTTGGAAACTCTCGACATTTTTACTTAACATCTCGACATTTTTATTCCTAGGATGCCTCGACATCTTTGTGTATGAATTCGACATTTATTTCAATTTGAGGTCTCGACATTTTTATGTTCGGTCATTCGACATTTTATTCTGTTATTTTGGAACGTGAGATGTCGACATTTAAATGGTTTAAGATCTCGACATTTATAAAATGTCGATATATAAGTTACATCGACATTTCATGCGACATTTATCCTAACATGGTTTCGACATTTCGTCCGAATGCAATGACTCGACATTCCATATACCATTCGACATTTTGCCTTCCGACATTTGAGATGGAAAGTCGACATGAGCTCGACATTTAAGTGAAGCTCGACATTTTTTGGTTAGAAACGTCGACATGAACTCGCGCGGGTCTCGACATTTATAAAACGTCGATATGTATGTTATGTCGACATTTCATATAACATTCGACATTTGGATTAGAAGATGTCGGCATGCATTTTACGTAAACCTCGACATTTATGATGTGTTTCGACATTTTCCTAACAGTTCGACATTGTACTTTAACACTTCGGCATTTTGAGGAAAATGTCGACAAGACCTAGCATGACTCTCGACATTTATAAAATATCGATATGTTATGTCGACATCTAATTCGACATTTATCATCATCTTCTTCGATTTTTCATCGTTCTTCTCCCCTAACTCGCTTCGTAGCTCGTTCTTTCTAGCATTCTAAGTTCTAAAGCACATACTAAGCTACTTAACTTCACATTTGCACCTACCTAAACCTTAGTTCGAGCCTAGAATCGGTATTTAGGGTTTCCGTGGCTTTCTCCTACCATTTGCATTTAATCGCCATTAATACTCTTCATCTACTCCTATAGTACGAAATTAAAAGCTTAGGGAGGGTATTTCACCTTCAATTTTCCGAGGCTCTTAGCAAGTTGAAAGGCTTTAGTTCGGTTCTTGTCTCGGCTTCTATCTCTTCCTCTTGGTTCTCGTTACTTTCTTTAAAATGAGGTCATGGTTCTCAATTATTGGTTTAGATATTTTTACTTGGTATTTTGTTGGGTAGGGTATGGGCCTTTCTCATAATTTGGACCCATTAAAATTCCTTAGCCAAAATAAAATCTTTAGCCCAACTATTATTTATCATTTCCTTTGGCATTTCCGAAATTTACCCTTCCAAATTAGGGTTCATAACGGACCCGAAGTCCTTGGCATTTAATCGCGCAAAGATTCTCGGAGCATTCCCGAGTACAAAATTCCTACCATCACATACGCATATATCATATACAAAGATTACGTAAAGATCACATAAGTTATACACATAATTTATTGGCCGACCTAATTTCCGGGGACCGGGGTCCCACAGAAAACGTGGCCGACCCGTTCACCAAGCCTCTATCACAGGCAGTCCTGGCTAGACATCTCGAAAAGATGGGTATTAGATACTACAGCGCATGGCATTGAGTGCAAGTGAGAGATTGTTAGGTATATGCCCTCGAATGCTATACGAGGATTAGATTGTATAGGGCATTAGTTTATTTATCATAAGACCTTTTATGTAATAAGATATTTTTATGTGTTTATTGAAAGGTGTTGTTCATTTCTTGGATATAAGAGTACTTTACTAAGCATCCGGTAAAGCAATAAATGAAAAAATCCAAATATGTCGAGTTGAGTCACTGTTCTCGATGGGTACGAGAGAGGAGGGCACCAGGACTCTTAACCTCGAGCATTAAAAGTCCATAAGCCTTAGGCTCCAGTTGGGTGCTGGATAACCGATTACGGCTTATTTGTCGATGACCTATCGAGTGTCGATACCCCGCTTGGAAGTGGAGGTCATGACTTGTGATAAGTTAGGAATTTATATTATTTTTATACCCCGTAAAAGCGTATTTTCGATCGTTATTTACCTAAATTTCCTCGATATCCTATATTTATGTTCGGATTTATTTTTGGAAATATATCAGAGCAAACGAGATCGACAAAAGGAAATAAGGGCACTTTTGGAATGATTTGAATCTTAGGGGATCTTCTTACAATTTTCTACTTTATTTGGGCAGCAATGAAATATACCAGATTCTTTTCTACTGTTGACATCCCATGTGACGTGAGGAGCAAGTGGGGATATTAATTCTTTTGCCTAGAATCACGCTAATTAAGGAAAAAGAATAGTTCCAATATTCAAAAGAAGATTTCTATATAAAGGAGAGGGCTGTGAACAGAAGAGGGTAGAGAACGACGGCTGAGAAGAAAAATACAAAGCAGCGAATATATCGAAGAATAAAAAGGGAAAAGACGGCGAAGAGCGAGACAAGTCGAGCACCGAAAAAGGACGAATTTCTTATCTTTTAATATTTCGTTTTCGACAATGTTTTCTTTTGATTCTTTGTCGTTTTCGTATATTAATATGCTAGGCTAATTTCTTTTGTGATTGAGGCCGTGTGAGGCCGGATTATGACTGCGTATTAATGCTATTATTATCTTATTTAATCATATGATTTAAGTTATGTATTCTTTGTTTGCGCTTCATATGCGTACATGTGATTGGCCTCCATGCGTATGATTATTGAATGGTTTATGAGACGGAATAAGTGATTTAACCAATTAGAACAAAGCATTGAATACCACTACGTAAAACCGACCAGAGATGGAATTCGGTTTCGTATGTGTGGTTTCCGAGACCTTAGGCGCCGAAAGCGTCTAAACTCGGGGAATTTCACGAAGATCGAATGCACGTATAGGAACTACGGTCATATAGACATATAGTTGATTGGTTCTCTATTTACGTAGGGTTGCTAGTTATGTGAATAACGGGTAGCACATATATTATGAAATTCCACCTTGACTTGATTCATGTTGATTAGATAGATTAGATTGCATGAGGATGTAGGAGTAATTCGTGCCAAGCATGTGTCTTAATCAGGTCGTCGTCTGCTGTTCTATCCTCATTTGTTTTATTTGCGTTTATTTTATTATTTGCGTCTTTTATTTCTTCTAATCAAATCATTAAAACTATACAAATCCCTTAGTCTAAATTAGAATTAGAAATATTATCTTAGAATTAATCGAGCTGTCTTCGTGGATCGATACTCGGACTTCGTCCGTTTTATACTACTTGCACGACCTAGTACACTTGCTAGTATTTGAGTGTGTCAAGTTTTTGGCGCCGCTGTCGGGGACAGCGGTATTATTAATTTTAGGATTTTATTCTAGTTTTAGTCTAGATTTATTATTATTTTTTATTATTATTTTTCTCTTGTCTATTATTTTTATCATTATTATTTTATTATTATTCACTTATTTTGATTGTTATTTTCTTTCGCAGGAATAATGGAGAATCAAGAACGCGAGGAGGTTCCTCCACGGCACACTTTACTAAGTCGAGCGCTTCCAGGAGGTTTCGATGACAGCGACCCGATTCCCGTCCCGCCGGGACCAAATAATCATTTCGAGATTAAACACGTCACTATACAGATGGTGACGGGTTCAGCACAGTTTCATGGGCTTACAAACGAGGACGCAAATTCACATATTTTGAAATTTACTCAAATTTGCAGAACTATTAAGTATCCAGGCGTCTCTCAAATTTACTCACATATTTTTTCCCGTTTCTTTGACAGGTAAGGCGTCTGAATGGTTCTCATCATTGCCACATGCATACATCACTAGTTGGGAGCAACTAGTGGAATGCTTTCTAGGCAAATTTTCGTTGTCAAGGACCAGCGAGATTAGAAGCCTACTAGTGAACTTCAAACAAGAAGGTGGCGAATCCCTGAGCGATGCATGGAGTAGATACAAGAGCCTTCTGCGACAATGCCCGAACCACAACATACCCCTGAGCGTCCACATGCAGTCATTTTTTTTGGGGCTGAGTACACCAAATAAAAGGATCGTCGACGGCGGATGCACACGAAACATTATGGAGTTAGGCGACGAGGAAGCACTCCAGGCCATCGAGCGAATTGCAGCCCACCCAGCAAGATACACTGAGCATGACCTGGACCGACGGACGGCTGGAGTACATGAGATAAGTAGCTCGTTGCAGGCGCAATTGGAAGCCATACATAAAAAATTAGACCAAATACACTCCAGGGACCCTGAGGCGGTGAACTACATCCACAATAGGCAAAAGAATGCGTACTCCAACACATACGACCCAAGCTGGCGAGGCCATCCGAATTTGTCGTACGGAAACTCGCACAACTTAAAGCCTCCAGAAGCTCAAAATCAACAGAGTGGCCACCAACAAAACAAAAAGCCGATTGGGAGATAGCATTTGAGAAATTGGCGGGCTATCAAGGCGATCAGAGTCGTAAGAGACGAACGATTCAACAAGATAGATGATACAATGCATAGTTTGGTGACCACAATTGAACATCTAACAAGTTCAATGTCCGAGCGCAAGCCTGGCACACTCCCAAGCGACACTGAAAGAAACCCTCGAGAGTATGCAAATGTCATTGAATTAAGAAGTGGAAATAAGCTTGAATCGTTCCAAGAGACCAAGAAGGTGGAGAAAGCAAAAGAGACGGAGACATCCGACCAGTGCGAGTTCACGGCCACAAACACTACGGTTCATGACCCTGAAAAGGACAAGCACGCCGAAAAAGTCGAGGACGAGCCAGATTCATTCTTGGAGGAAAAGAAGGTCAACCACTCCCACCGATAAAAATCCGACCTCCATATCCAGCGGCTTTACGTAAAGGGAAGAATCAGAAAGATTTTGATCGTTTCATTAATATATTTAGAAAACTTGAAGTTAATATCCCATTTATTGAGGCTTTGCTGCAGATGCCAAAATACTCCAAATGCCTGAAGGAGCTACTATTCAAGAGGAACAAGTTAGAAGAAGATGGAACAATAGCTCTCACCAAGGAATGTTCAGCGGTATTGCAGAAGAAGCTTCCGCCGAAGCTTAAGGATTGAGGGAGTTTCTCTATTCCTTGTTCTATTGGTTCTCTTACATTTAATAACGTGTTATACGATCTTGGTGCGAGTATTAATTTGATGCCATTTTCATTATTTAGGAAATTGGGACTTGGCGAGCCGAAACCCACATCTACTATCCCCCAGCTCGCCGATAGATCAATCACGTATCCACGAGGAAAAATGAAAGATGTATTGGTGAAGGTCGGGGAGCATTACTTCCCGGCTGAGTTTATCGTGCTGGATATGGAAGAAGATGATAACCTCCCATTGATACTTGGACGTCCGTTCCTAAACACGGCAAGAGCTATTATTGATGTCGGTAACAGTAAACTTATTTTGCAAGTTGGGGACGAGAAAGTGGAATTTGATGTTTATAAATCTATGAAATTCCCCGCTGATGAATCTTGCTCGGTTATGATATTTGTGACCCATGTGTTTTTTGTGTTCTGAGTCTTTCAGGTACAACTTGTCTGGAGAGAATACCAGCAAGCTGAAGGACCGCTAGAACACTAAGGCTGATGCTCGAATAGATACGCCGAACGGGAGCGCGACTAAATCTAACTATAACCTAGTTTCTTCTGTGTTGAATTTTAACAGATGGACGCCGTGTGGACTAAAAAGAGCAGTGGCTCTAAATCTAACAAGAAGGTGGTCCCACCGAAGAAAAGGAAGAAGCCCCATCCGAAAGACTACACAGAGGGTAGCATCTACATATGGCGAAAAAAAGGAGAACCTTCGACCCAACACAATGATGCAGACACTATCACCATGAAGAGGAGAACCGAAGGTGTACAACGATCGAGATGTTTGGAAAGAAGACTCGATCAACCTCGGTCATTCACCAGAATAAGCGGCTCATATCTAGTTTGGGGGTTGCCCGTTCGCGATGGTTGCTTGTGTACTACCGATCAACCAATTCCTCTACAGCGACCGACTTAAAATTCAGCAGTGTCACTTCTACTCTCTCTTTGCTTTTAACTTACACATTGAGGACAATGTGCTATTTAGTTTGGGGGTGGAATTTGACACATGCTATATTTAATATGCTTACATGTTTAGGGATCTATTTCGATCATCTTAGTAGGTATAACTGATGAAGGTTGCGATTTGAACGTCGTCTGTGGAATCTCCTGTCTATGATGAAAACTTTGAAATTTTACCGTGCCGGGATATGATTCGATGAATTGAGTGCGATAGTCTCACATGTTGCATTGTCGTGATATTAGCATGATTATTTGGCTATATTGACTGCTTTAGGAGAGTACTGCGTATCATGAAGCACAAACCCAGTTATATATGTGAGTTCTTGAGCCTTCGGAGATTAATTAAGACCAACTCATTATGCTCGGTATTTATTCTTGTGAGACACGCATGGACTGAATATTTTCGAACTTGCTCTGTTATGCATGTCAATGGTTACTATGTGGATTTTTGTGTGCGAGAATGAGAAGGGCACTAGGATTGAGTCATTGGCCTAAATATTTTCCTTCCTTACGTATTTACCACTTAGTGAGCCCCTTTGAGCCTTATTTGACTTATTTGTTGATGTGGAGCCCAGATATTTAGCCTTTGCCTCAAATTTAGCCTATACGACCCTGTTTCAATGTGTCAGTTCATCGATATCGTGAAAAGTGGATTGTTGGTTGAGAAGGAGCTAATCGTCGATGCATGTTAGTTATGAACTCGTCGTATGATTTGAATCTCTCGTCGTAATATTGCAGCGGACTAGAAACTTCTCTCCTCGATAAGACATACCAAAAAAAAAAGAAGATATGAGGGGCTAGTTCGAAAAAAGAAAAAAAGAAAAAAAAAAAAAAGAAAAAAAAAAAAAAAAAAGAGAGAGTGAAAAAAAATAGGCGAGCGAGAAGAGCTAGAAAAGGAAAAAGGACGAGTCGAGTGAAAAATAGACACAGCGTTAGAAGAGCAAAATAAGTGGTTAGAAGAGCGATTCGATGATTGACACGTTTGATATTTTTAGCTCACTTTCCCATATGCGCACCTTTCAAAACCCGAGCCCCATTATAACCCTTGATGAAAGACTATTTGATTCGTGCATGACTTCTATTATGTGACTATGATGTGATATATTTGCAAGCCCAGAGTAATATCTTTTCATGTCGTGAATTGAGCGTCTTTATACAGATCCCTTTGAAAACACCCGAGCGACTTGAGCGATCCTTGTGAGAGTTGTGGATTGATACGTGGTATAATTCTAGAAATGTCTTTTATGCTATGATAAGATTGCGAACTAATACTTCATGGCTCGTGTTTTGACTAGATAGCTCATTAGTTGATGATTATCTCGACTATATGCTTTTACATTTTCTGAGATGAAACGGGAGAATTTCATTAACTGATGTTTTATAATCCTAACTTGATTTGGTTTTATTTCGCTTCTATGATCGAGGACGACCGAAGCTAGTTTGGGGGTTGTTGATAAGTTAGGAATTTATATTATTTTTATACCCCGTAAAAGCGTATTTTCGATCGTTATTTACCTAAATTTCCTCGATATCCTATATTTATTTTCAGATTTATTTTTGGACAGATATCAGAGCAAACGAGATCGACAAAAGGAAATAAGGGCACTTTTTGAATGATTTGAATCTTAGGGGATCTTCTTACAATTTTCTACTTTATTTGGGCAGCAATGCAATATACCAGATTCTTTTCTATTGTTGACATCCCATGTGACGTGAGGAGCAAGTGGGGATATTAATTCTTTTGCCTAGAATCACGCTAATTAAGGAAAAAGAATAGTTCCAATATTCAAAAGAAGATTTCCAGTTGAAGATAAAGTCGGCTACTACAATTCTATATAAAGGAGAGGGCTGTGAACAGAAGAGGGGGGAGAGAACGACGGCTGAGAAGAAAAATAAAAAGCAGCGAATATATCGAAGAATAAAAAGGGAAAACACGGCGAAGAGCGAGACAAGTCGAGCACCGAAAAAGGACGAATTTCTTATCTTTTAATATTTCGTTTTCGACAATGTTTTCTTTTGATTCTTTGTCGTTTTCGTATATTAATATGCTAGGCTAATTTCTTTTGTGATTGAGGCCGTGTGAGGCCGGATTATGACTACGTATTAATGCTATTATTATCTTATTTAATCATATGATTTAAGTTATGTATTCTTTGTTTGCGCTTCATATGCGTACATGTGATTGGCCTCCATGCGTATGATTATTGAATGGTTTATGAGACGGAATAAGTGATTTAACCAATTAGAACAAAGCATTGAATACCACTACGTAAAACCGACCAGAGATGGAATTCGGTTTCGTATGTGTTGTTCCGAGACCTTAGGCGCCGAAAGCGTCTAAACTCGGGGGATTTCACGAAGATCGAATGCACGTATAGGAACTACGGTCATATAGACATATAGTTGATTGGTTCTCTATTTACGTAGGGTTGCTAGTTACGTGAATAACTGGTAGCACATATATTAGGAAATTCCACCTTGACTTGATTCATGTTGATTAGATAGATTAGATTGCATGAGGATGTAGGAATAATTCGTGCCAAGCATGTGTCTTAATCACGTCGTCGTCTGCTGTTCTATCCTCATTTGTTTTATTTGCGTTTATTTTATTATTTGCGTCTTTTATTTCTTTTAATCAAATCATTAAAACTACAAAAATCCCTTAGTCTAAATTAGAATTAGAAATATTATCTTAGAATTAATCGAGCTGTCTTCGTGGATCGATACTCGGACTTCGTCCGTTTTATACTACTTGCACGACCTAGTACACTTGCTAGTATTTGAGCGTGTCAACTTGTGATGCGAGTCGAATCAAGGGATTGAATCGTTTCATGGACACTGACTCGCGGGTCGTATGGTCGAACATGGCTTATTACTCAAGGAGTGTCAATGACCGACGACAACACTATAATAGTCTACGTGAACCTTAGACGGAAAGGGGCTTTGACGGAGTTGACTTCGAAGTCTCGACTGTCACTGGTTCCCCTCGACCCGATTTGCTTTTGCATGGGTCAGTGGGCCAGATGCGGTCTTGATGGCGATTTGTGATTGCCAGGCTTAGACCGCCGAGTACGGATTCACAGTCTTGCAAGTAATCGTGATAAGTGTCCTATGAGGACGGCAACGGGAAATTATGAAATCCTTGGCCAAGGTATTGACTAACGCATGTTAGACATGGAGGGTAGTTTTGGTAATTTGCCTCGTCCCCGTTTTATCATAGAATCGAGTATAGTGAGTTCGACAAAGACCATGGCTCTCACTCGATTGGGACACACCTGAAGGGTTTATACGTAGTACTATAATCTATAGTAAGGTTCTCAAACAAAGACTGGGTCGAAATTCGCACTCGAATCGGGTTACGATCCGGTACTGCGGGATTGGCTAGGTAACTGTTGGACTCTTGGATTCCTCCCTTGCCGATTGAGTCGAACCTAGAGAGTCGGGCTTAAAAAGGATCATCAATGTGTACTGATAAGGATAGAAAGTGTTTTGGGCCTTAACGGGCCTTGGGCCGTTGGGCCGCACCTTAGTGGGCCTCGGGCCGTTTAATGGACCGAAGTCGGACTTCGTATGAAACTAACTTTGAGACTTGGGCTTGGCCAAGTGCTTAAAGGCTTGAAATTGGAATTTGTCCCTAAGCTGATTTTCAAATTATGCCTTGGGAATTAATTTCGAAAGTTAAAATAAATATGAAAATAATGTATTTAGAATATTATTTATTTTAAGGTGAAAATTTCGAAATTAATCTTGGATTAAGTTTCGAATTTTATGCCATATTTAAATATACTTAGTTTGACTTAGTATTTAAGTTAGTTGTCTAATTATGGTAAGTATCCTTATATGAATTTTGAATTAAATAAGGGGAGAAAGATATGGCAAAATCTCTCCACTTAAGGAGCAAAATCAAAAACCATATCTTTGGGATATCCTAGGGATTTCCAATATATCATATTATAAATAGGGCAGCCATATTTGATAATTTGGAGTGAAAATTTCGTCCATAACAAAGGCACAAAACACACACCGGACAAAAACACTCTTCTCTCACGCGACGGCTCGGTTCTCTCTAGCCATCTTTAGAGAAGTGATTCCGTGGTACACTGCGAGGTCGGCGTGACGATCTAGTGCCATCCACCACCATCGACGAAGTCGTGAAGAAAAGGACGAGGAGCTGCCACTCGCATCAACTGGTAATTCTCTACGGGTTTGACCCGCCCTATTACATGTCTCTGTGTTACTATTCTGATCAGAGCAACGAGGGCAATAAGGGAACTCGGAAAATTTTTATTTCCGCACCGTACCCGGGGACGTGGCGTCTCCGGGAGACACCGGGTAACCCAACAGAAAATAACCCGACAGTGGTGACAGGTACCATCCTCATTCGCCAAACTCCCACATGCATCCTAGTCAATTCAGGAGCAACGCACTCATTCGCATCCACTAAGTACGTTACGAGAGTAGGAGTGATTACGAGGTAATCCTCGGGATGGAATGGCTATCGAGGTACGGAGCTGTTATAGACTGCCACTGTAAGATGGTCACGTTCAATACGGATGGAAATGAATCCCTTAGGTTCATGGGAACGAGCAAACGAGCAAGCACCTCTAGGATATCAGCGTTAAAAGCGCAACGACTGATCAAAGCAGTGTGCGAAGCGTATCTGGTATTCGCAATCAACTCGGAAGAAAGCTCCTTCCCGAAATTCGAGGAAGTGCAAGTAGTTAATGACTTCCCCGACGTATTTTGGGAGGAATTATCGGGACTACCTCCCGAGAGAGTGATTGAATTCACCATAGACCTGGTACCAGGAGCGGCAGTATCTAAGACCCCTATCGGCTAGCGCCGACACAGATGAAGGAATTAAAAGACCAGTTAGACGAGCCCATGCAGAAGGGGTTTATCCAGCCGAGCTTCTCCCCCTGGGGAGCGTCGATGTTATTCGTAAAGAAGAATGATGGATCCATGAGATTGTGTATTGACTATAGGGAATTGAATAAGTTAACGATCAAGAACAAGTACCCGCTCCCTAGAATAGATGACCTGTTTGACCAATTACAAGGCGCGACCGTCTTCTCCAAGATTGACTTACGCTCGGGCTACCATCAACTGAGGATTCGGAAAGAAGATGTTCCGAAGACGGCCTTTAGTACCCGTTATGGCCACTATGAAGTCTTGGTGATGCCATTCAGGCTGACTAACGTGCCGGCGTCCTTCATGGACTTAATGAACCGGGTGTTCAAACCGTATCTAGATAGGTTTGTCATCGTCTTCATTGACGACATCCTAATCTATTCAAAGACGAGGGAGCAGCACGAACAGCGTCTCAGAATAGTCCTAGGCATATTACGAGACAAACTGTTGTACGCTAGATTCAAGAAGTGCGAATTTTAGCTAGATCAAGTCGCCTTCTTGGGGCACATTGTCTCAGGAGCAGGAATTTCGGTGGACCCGAATAAAATTGAAGCCATCAGCAATTGGCCGCAACCGACAAATGTAACCGCAATACGGAGTTTCCTCGGTCTGGCAGGATATTATAGAAATTTTATCAAGGATTTCTCAAAAATAGCGTCGACACTGACAAAGCTGACCAAGAAGAATACGCCGTTCTAATGGACCGCGGAATGCGAACAGAGCTTCCCAGAACTGAAAAAGTGGCTTACACCGCTCCAGTCCTCACAATACCATCGGGTACTGGAGGATTTACCGTATATAATGACGCATCGAAGAACGGGTTAGGGTGTTTGCTAATGTAGAACGGGAATGTAGTAGCATATGCTTCTTGTCAACTAAAAGAATACGAAAAGAACTATCCCACACATGACCTAGAGCTCGTGGCAGTGGTCTTTGCTCTCAAGATTTGGAGGCATTACCTCCATGGAGAGCGGTGTGAGATATACACGGACCACAAGAGTTTAAAGTATTTCTTCACACAAAAGGAGCTTAACATGAGGCAAAGGAGGTGGTTAGAGCTAGTCAAGGACTACGACTGCGTAATCAACTACCATTGGGCAGGGTGAACGTAGTAGCCAATGCCTTAAGCCGAAAAGCAGTGAGTGCAGAACTGCAATTACTGGAAGTAGAAGTTGTACTATTGGGCGAGGTTGAGACGCAACTAGCAGCCCTAACCCTGCAACCTACACTTTTAGAGAGAATTAAGATGGCGCAAGTAGAAGACGAATTCTATACAAAAATCAAAGGTGCACAGGCAGAACGACCAGTGGAGAACTTCACGGTGGGGGAAGACGGAAGGCTGTACTTCAAGAACAGACTGTACGTACCTGACGATGCCGACCTCCGAAGGACGATAATGATGGAAGCACACGCCACGACATACTCAGTTCACCCAGGAACCACCAAAATGTATAGGGCCTACGGGAAAACTACTGGTGGCCAGGCATGAAGAAAGACATAGCTACCTTCGTAAGTCAATGCCTGACGTGCCAGCAAATAAAAGCCGAGCATCAAAGGCTAGCGGGGATGCTGCAACCGCTACCTATCCCCGAGTGGAAGTGGGACAACATCACCATGGATTTTGTTGTAGGACTGTCGAAGAACATAAAAGGGCACGACGCAATTTGGGTGATCGTCGGCCGGCTAACCAAATCCGCCCACTTCCTACCAATTAGCACAACATTCTCTATGGAGCGCTACGCAGAGCTCTACATCCAGGAAATAGTGCGTCTTCACGGGATCCCATCATCTATAGTCTCGGATCGTGACTCCAGATTTCTGTCGAAATTTTTGACGAGTTTGCAAAAGGCGATGGAAACGAAGCTCTCATTTAGCACCGCCTACCATCCGCAAACGGATGGCCAATCTGAGCGAACGATTCAGACGTTGGAGGACATGCTACGAGCATGCCTACTCGATTTCAAAGGAAATTGGAGTAGGTACCTTCCACGCGTCGAGTTCTCGTACAACAACAGTTATCACGTCACTATTGGGATGGCACCGTACGAAGCGCTATACGGACGTAGGTGCAGATCCCTAGTGCATTGGGATGAGATCGGAGAAAGGGCAATGTTAGGTTCATACATAGTACGAGAAATGACGGAGGCCATAACCACAATACGAGAAAGGATGCGAATGGCACAGAGTCGGCAGAAAAGCTATGTAAACCAAAGACGTCGGCCATTGGAATTCGAAGAAGATGACCTGGTGTTCGCGAAAGTATCACCAATGAAGGGCGTAAATAGGTTCAGAGAGAAAGGGAAACTGAGCCCTAGGTACATTGGTCCCTTCATAATAGTGAAAAGGGTTGGCGAGGTAGCGTATCAATTAGAGCTGCCAACATCGTTATCGCAAGTGCAGAACGTATTCCACGTTTCGACGCTACGGAAATATATAGTCGACCCGAATCATGTACTAGAGAACGAAGCCCTACATCTACAATTGAAACCGGATCTGAGTTACGAAGAGACTCCGGTGGAGATATTGATGTACGAAATCAAGAGACTCAGGAATAAAGATATTCCTTTAGTGAAAGTGTTGTGGCAGAACCAGTCTATGGAAGAAGCCACATGGGAACGAGAGGATGAAATGAGGATTCGTTATCCTAAATTATTCCAAGCAGGTTGATTTCGGGGCGAAATCCTCATTAAGGGGGGAGGATGTAGGACCCGAGTCCCCGTAAACTAGGTTGGCCAATAAATTTCTTTATGACCTAAGTGATTTCATGTTAATTTCGCATACATATTATATGCTTACATGACTTTACGAATTTCGTGCTTATGTTATTACATGAACTACGTGCAATTGGGTGCAATTTAAATCATAAGATTGCGATGAATTTTAACCTACGTGGGAACTTTCGAAAATAGAAAGAATAAGGGAAGAAAATAATGGTAATAGTTATATTGGCATTTGGGCCATGAGTTAATGTTGGGCTAGAAATCTAATATTTGGTTCAATCCATGAGAAACCCACTTGGGGGACAAAACTTCCTTGAATTAAGGGAAACCCACGACAACTCTAGTACTGTGATAAATATCTAATAAACAATCCAACACTCCATAACCTCACCTAAAAACCAACGAAAATCAAAGTAAAAGAGAAAGAAGAAGGGGCCGAGAGGAGTCCGACTCAAAGAATACCTCAAGTAGCTTAAAATTCGAATTGGTAAGTGAAGCACCCTCTCTAAGCTTTGTAAATTTCGTAATTTGGGATTCCTAGATGTATTAATCTCATGAAAGTCGCGAAGCTTAGGAAAAATTAAGTGTAAGAAAAATGCAAAACCGTTAAGTTCCTTACTTAGGTTAAATGTATGACTGGGTAGTTTAAGACATGGCTTGGGACCTAAAGTTCTATTCCTAGTTGGAACCAACGATTTTAAGGTAGAAAGAAACCTTAGAACTCAAAAGTTCTGGGTAAGATAGGGTATGAAATTAGCTTCGGATAGATGAATGTTGAGGCTTTCGATCAAAAAGGGGCAATGAACTTGAGTTTCGATCGAAAGTGGCTAGCTAAAAGGGACTTTCGATCGAAAGAGACTAGGAGAAGGAGTTTCGGGTGAAACTAGGGTTTCGATACAAGTAAGTTTCGACCGAAACTAAGGATTTATACGATTTCGAACATTTAGGATATAGAGTTTCGACTGAAAGTGGAAAATTGCTGAGGGTTTCGAGCGAATTAATTGAAGAAATGTTAGTTTCGATAGAAACTAACCACAATGCATAAGAATCGATCGAAACTAACCCCAAAAGCATAAAACAATCGATCGAAACCCCACCCAGGCCAAGGAATCGATCGAAAGTGGTCTACAACTATGCATGGTTTCGATCGAAACCCTGATGACGTCACGTCGACGTCAGAGCACGGCGAAACCCATTCCCACTCCTACACCATCGGCCGAAACGAGAATCGAGCGAGACCCTTAAATCGATGAAACCGAATTCAATTTTAGTAGCTAACCACTTTCGCCGAGATGTATAAGTAAGACCCCAATTTCAAATGCTCACATAGCCTAGAATAAGAAATCAAATGACTTAGGTGTAATTCCGGATTATCCAAGAACACTTCAACAGATTAAACCTTCGTAGAATGTGAATAATGTGCTTTTGAGGTTTAGTGTTGAATACGTGAGATTTTAGCAAAATGGAAACTTAGTTAATGATTGTTAGGGTTTAAGCTTAAATACCTTGAGAAGTATTCAAACTTATTGGGCCCCTAACAAGCCCATTACAAACACAAACCCATAACATAAATAAAACATATAAAGTACACTGCAAAGATATATCAAGACTTAGAATAAATATTTTGGACACTTTTAAAATATTCCTAACATTAGGAAATTTAATTAGACAAATCGAGTGGATGGAGTCTTAGCAAACTAGCATGGTTTAAGTCATTAAGTTTGTGAAAGTCAATTACCTTGATACAATGAGCTAAGAAGGATAATGCACTAACACTTTAACCCTTTCTTATTTAAGGGTCACACGTTAGGGACATTACAAGGAAGTACGCTAGTTAAGCTCGGACGACAGGTAAGTAGAAATCCAATTACGACACGTAACTTATCTGCGCATGACTATGTGATACGTGTTTATGTGACCGTATGTGAACCTTGCATGACATGATTACTTATTATGCATGAGTCCATGATATGCATTTACATATGAGCACGACATGAGCATTTGCACGCATAAGTAGTATGGAAGGCGTGAGATATGAGCGTGCATAAGATCGCCTGCGTGCGATGGATATTCCCTGATGGTGGCATCTGTTGTCGACTCAATGAAGAGTCACGGCTCTTCTATGCGACCATTGCGATACGATGCCAATTTACCTGTTATAATAGGTAGGGGGAACACCCCATATGCGGGAGATGCAACCTGGAGGATGCGACCAGGGGCATGCACTACACAGAGGGGACCTCTGGGGTTAGTGACCTCGGTGTTGGCTACCAGTGAGAGGCGTCCGCATGTAGGCCACACTGGGTCAGGAAAGATTCATTTGGGTGACCTCTCAATGTGCGAACCTTCACACATGTAAGAATCACTTGAGGATTAGAGCTCTATGAAATGGCGCATAGTAAGATAGAAAGCCGAGGGCCCATATGATGTGTGAGTCTGAAAGAGTACGAGCGTTAGCAAATGATGGCGTGGGTTGCCGTCGTTAGGACACGTGCATACATGCATCGTTTCTGCTTACTGAGCCACGACGGCTCATTCCTTACGTTACGTGTTGTAGGTACCAGCGAGCACAGTACGTGATCTGTTTAGGATGCGAGGCCTACCTTTTGGAGCTTTCGGTTGCTTTTGAGGTGGAAGTGTGTGTATGGATGACGACCTGAGAAGGCCGGGCGTATAGGAGCTTTCGTTATGCATGTATACACATTCCGTGTGAATAAGACTTGATTGAATGTAGAAAAACTTCTATAATTCTTTTGACTCGTATGTATGACTTTCTTTCCGTAAATGGAAAAATTTTATTCGCATTTTACGCACCTTTCAAGACAACACACCATTAGATACTTAGGAGTCCAATAAAATACGTACCGAGGTTAGGCGGGTCCCGACATTCGGTGTGTGTGTGTTTTGCCATTTGTTGATTTTGAAAATCTCTTTTTTTTCTCTACACATGGAGCACAAAATTTAGCCTATTTAAAGGCTTCGATTGCAATTTCTAAGTACTTAAAGTGTGAGAGATTTTTGCCAAATCTTACTCTCTTTTGAATTCCAAATCCAAACTTAAGGAGCTATTATTAGAAAACTAACTTAAATAACAAGTCAAACTAAGTATATTTAAATATGGTATAAAATTCGAAACTTAATACTAGATTAATTCCAAATATTTTACACGATATTTATTTATATCAAATATGCAAATTCCGAAAATACCCTCAAAGGCATATTTCGAAATTAGCTTAAGGTGAATCCAATTTTATCCTCAAGCCCATTAATCACTTGGCCAAGCCCAAGTCTTAAAGTTAGTTTCATAAGAAGTCCAACTACGATCCAATAAATGGCCCGAGGACCATTAAGGCGTGGCCCAACGGCCCAAGGCCCGTTAAAGCCCAAAACACTCTCTCTCCTTATACTACATTTTTCTGATCCTTTTGAAGCCCGACACTCTAGGTTCGATCAATCGGCAAGGGAGGAATCCAAGAGTCCGGTAGTTACCTAGCCAATCCCGCAGTAACGGACCGTAAACCGATTTGAGGGCGAATTTCACCCAAGTCTTTATTCCAGAACCTCACTATAGATAATAGTGCTACGTATAAACCCTTCATCTGTGTCCCAATCGAGTGAGAACCATAGTCTTTGTCAAACTCACTAAACTCGATTCTATGATAAAAGGGAGACGAGGCAAATTACCAAACTACCCTTCATGTCTAACATGGGTTAGTTGAATACCTTGGCCAAGGATTTCGTAATTTTCCGTCGCCGTCCTCATGGGACACTTATCTCGACTAGTTGCGAGACTGTGAATCCATACTCGGCGATCTAAGCCCGACAATCACATATCGTTATCAAGACCGCATCTGGCTCCCTGACCCATGGAACAGCAAATCGGGTCGAGGTGAACCAGTGGCAGTCGAGACTTCGAAGTCAACTCTATCAAAGCTCCTTTCGACCTAAGGTTCACGTAGACTACTACAGTGTTGTCGTAGGTCATTGACACTCCTTGAGTAATAAGCCATGTTCGACCGTATGACCCGTGAGTCAGTGTCTATGAAACGATTCAATCCGTTGATTTGATTCGTATCACAAGTCAGGACCTTCGCTTGCAAGGGGATATCTGCACATGATAGGTCGTCGACAAATAAGTCTTGATCGGTTATCCAGCACCCACTAGAACCTCAGGCTTACGAACTTTTAATGTTCGAAGTTAAAGAGTCCACTGGTGCCTTCCTCTCTCGCGCCCATCGAGAACAGTGACTCAACTCGACATATTAGGATTTGTTCATTTATTGCTTTACTGGACGCTAAGCAAAGAACTCTTATATCCAATAAACGAACAATGCCTTTCATTATACACACTATAATGTCTTATTACACAAAAGGTCGAATGACAAATAATCTAATACTCTATTCAATCTTATCCTCGTATAGCATTCGAGGGTATTCCTAACATATTCATTCTTGTTCTCACCTAAGGTATCCCGTTAAGATTGTATCCCCCAAGTACCTTAGGAGATTATCCAATGAAAAGATCTTTACCTCGGTCAAGCCTACCAAAGCATTTGTCCATGCTGAATTTACTCTTCTCTGCAAGGTTCAACCTAAATGAGTTCCCGAATCTCCTCCCAAAAAGATGAAAGTCAAAAAGGCAAAGTCTTTTACTAAGGGCACACCCACATCAACTTCGTCGACGTTGACTTGGGTTGTTAAAGCGCCAACTAGTACTAACTTAGGAACCATATCTAAACCAACATCTAAATCTGCTAATCTGAGAGGACCCTTTTACAAGTTGGTACCTAAAGCTCTTTAATTTGATTTTGTAGATCCATCATGTGTGGTACCTCGACTCTGGTTGCTACCCACACATGACGGGAAATCTAGAGCTGCTGAGCAACTACCAAGACCGACCAAATGGAAAAGTCAGATTCGGGAACAATGAATCAGCCACTATTCTAGGATTTGGGTATATCATTATAACGAATCTGACAAAAAAGGATGTCTCATACGTCGAAGGTCTCCGCCATAACTTGTTCAGCATAGGCCAGTTCTTTGATAAAGGATTCCAAGTGGTCTTTCTTCCTGACCAGTGCAGAATATTGGATAGTCAGGACAAAGAACTCCTCCAAGGACTTAGGAAATCAAGCCTCTACACGATCAACCTGACGTCCGTGCGGCCCTCGACAGCTGTTTGCCTCATTTCTCAGCATGTAATTCAGAGGAACAGCTTATGGCATCAACGCATGTCTCATCTCAACATTAAAGCTCTTCAAGGACTTTCAACAAAAAAGTTGGTTCACGTTCTTCGAACTATAGTATTACAGAAAGAACATCGATGTTCGGCATGCCAACTAGGAAAATGCAGCGAGCATCTCATCATATAAAGCTGGCTGCCTCTACTTCATGTCCACTAGAACTGCTACGCATGGACCTCTGTGGACCAATACAGACACAGAGTATCAATGGACGCAAGTACATGCCGGTTATAGTTGATGATTTCTCTCGTTACACATGGACGAAGTTCCTCCGAACTAAAGATGAGACAGGGGACTTGATCATCAATTTCGTGAACTCGACTCAAAATTTACTACAGCAAACTGTCCAAGTCATCCGAATAGACAACGACACTGAGTTCAAGAACAAGTACCTCAGTGACTTTTATCAGAAATTTGGAATTAGTCAACAATTCTCAACCGCCAAGACGCCTCAACAAAACGTGGTCGTTGAAAGGAAGAACAGGACTCTCCACTGCACGTACAATGTTGATTCGTTCAGGCCTCCCACACTTCCTTTGGGCTGAAGCAGTAAATACCGCCTATTTCACTCAGAACAGGACAATGGTTCACAAGCGCTTCGATAAGACTCCGTACGAGATCATTAACAAGCATACCCAACATTTCTTTCTTCAAGGACTTCAGGTGCAAGTGCTTTGTGGCGAACGACAGAGAACAGCGAGCTATGTTCGACCGTAAAGCATTTGAAGCCACTTTCGTCGGGTATTCTCCAACTTCAAAGACGTACCGGGTATACATCAAGTCCAACCGAACTATCAAAGAAAGCTACAATGTCACTTTCCACGAAGTGGTAGATATGGCTTCTGGAAACATCAGTCCATGACCCGTGCCTAACCAGATGGCTTGTGAATACGACAGTTCAGAACCCTGGTGTGTCGGTACAAAACCAACTGAATATGGCAACGACTCAGGATTAAACGTGAGAATTGTAATACCCGCAAATTTTAAAGCAGGATTACGATAAGAAATTTAGCTAATTAGCAAAAATAAAAAAAATAAAAAAATATATATATATATATATATATTAGGATTAAAATTCCTAACAAATATTTTCTTAAGAAAATGTGGATAAAGCTAAAATAATTTTGGACTTGAATAAAAGAAGGCCCAAATGTATATTTAACTTATTTAAGCCCAATTAGACACTAAAGAAAGTGTGGAGTTCCTTTAAGTGTAAGGTAACACACGTTTACCTCTCATCACCTATTTATCATTTCCAAGTTATTATATTAATAAAACTACATAAACCTAATGTTGCTTAAGGCTTAGGGAAAACTATGAAATAATTACCACGTCTTGTCACACGAAATCCCATGTAAACTTTGTATATATCAACTACGATAAAAAACCCACAAGATAATAACAAAGAAAACACTTGCAAAAGCAAAACCAAGAAGAAAGACAAAAGCCCTTTAGCAACCAAAGGACGTGAGTAAGAATCTCAGAGTTTTAAATCGGATAAAGGTATGCGTTAGTTGGTATTTAGTAATTTTAGTATAACCTTAATATATCAGTCTATGTCTCTACGTTATTTTGTGGTATTTAGGGAATAGTTCGAAGCTTGGTATGAGAAGAAAACCTTAGAATGAGCTAAACTAAGTCTCGAACAGTATTAAGTTTTTGGCTTTGGAATATTGTAGAAAACCCTAGTTCCTTAATTATTCCTGTAGGGTCATAAGGGTTTATGTAATGAAAACTTTAATAATTTTGAAACTAAC
The DNA here is from genome assembly GCA_027422505.1 of Craterostigma plantagineum. NCBI lineage: Eukaryota > Viridiplantae > Streptophyta > Magnoliopsida > Lamiales > Linderniaceae > Craterostigma > Craterostigma plantagineum. The sequence continues at coordinate 540,282 of JAPQWV010000297.1, read as the reverse complement.
AGTGTTCTTGAGGGATATCGTGTTTCAAGAAAATCTAGTGTTTTAGGGTGTAAGATTGTCGGGCGTTAGCATAGTTTTTAAAGTTGTTCTTGGATGCATATGAATTTCTGAATTTAAAGAACGTAGGCGATTTATTATTGTATAAGTTTCGGTCGATCAAACATATTTTACGCCTCGGCGAATGCAAGTTTTTGAATGTGCCAAATCGGGCGAAAGAGCTTAAGAATCGCCGTGTTTTGTGCGCGATATCAACAATGAATCGGGCGATTCCATGGGAAGGAAAACTCGGCGATTATTGGATGGTTTACACCTCCAATCGGGCGAAACTAGGTTTACTCTCAAACAAATCGGGCGATTTGGTGAGAAACTCGGCGAATCCCATGCAAATGTGTGATAAATCGGGCGAAATCCTTTCCATGCATGATAATAATCGAGCGATTTGGAGGCCATGCAAATCGGGCGATTTACACCTCAAAGAAGCCTCGGCGATTTAACTTAGGAACACCATTAATGGGCGATTTGAGCTCTCGGCGAAACCAAGTGTTGATTATAACAAATCAGGCGATTCACTTATACTTTCGGCGAGATTTTATGTGAATTAGGGTTGACCCGACTTGACCAACTTTTTAATAAACTTTCGGACGAAACTTAATTTAGATAGCGTGGGGTATTGACTTAACTTAGACTAGTATTAAAATTTAATTGTACAGTATTAGTAAATATACTAATAATATTTATTTGCTCAGAGGCTCAATATTTAGGGATTCCACCGGATTTCATAGTCGACGGTATCGGGAGGACAGGTAGGTGGAATATCCATCTACAATGCGTAAACACCTATTTGATAATTATGCGATTTTATGTGCTTCGGTGAATTATGTGTTTTACGTATTTTATGTGCATTTCATGTGGCATCACGTTTCATGTATTATCACGTAAATGCCTGCATGTGCATTACACGTCATTTCACGAAGTGTACCGTGGTGGAACGGTGGTACTGTATTGTACCTAGTGAGCGAGTAGCCGATATTGGTTGTCGACCCGTAGAGGAGTCACGTGAGTGGGGGCATCTGCTGTGCATCAGCGCCTGTGACGGTGAGCCATTGGCCCGTTGGACATTGTGCGGCAGACTGCGGGCGACCTAGAAAGGAACGACTTGGGACATCCCCAAGTAGACTAGCTAGTGTAGGCCACGCTGTCGCATGCGGGAGGAGGCGACCTGGAGGGTGCGACCTGGGTACCCTTACGGGACCTGGTGTAGGCTACCAGCGTAGGCACCGCATTAGGCAGAAAAGACGACCTGAGAGTGTGACCTGATACGGCTCAGGGAGGCTGCTCGGTGTAGGCCACTGCCGTAGTGTTGTGATCGTGTTGTGGTTGTGTTCGTGATCGTGGTAGTGATTTCGCGTGATGGTGCACAGTATGGAGCCCAGGGCCCTTGTGAGGTGGTGAGTGTATCCCGGTTGTGATGAGTGATAGTGAGTGGCATTGCATTGTGAGAATTGGGGGTGAGTGAACGTGAGTGAGTCACACGTGCATGTGCACTATTTCACCTACTGGGCAATAGCTCAGCGTTTACGTGTTGTAGGAAATCGATGATCGAGGCTGGCTATCGGAGCTTCCATGGGCTCTTGAGGGCGGGGCTGTACATGGATGACGACATGTGGGCGAGTGATAGGGTGATTTGGGCCTAAGGCCCGTTCGTATTAACATTTTGTGTAAACAAATGTTTTTGTAAAATGGGTTCTCTGCGGCTTTCGCTGCTAAACCCGACGCGATTTATCGCTAATTAGCGATTAGAGAGTGAGGGTCGCCACAAGAATAAGCACTGAGACTCGTGTTGGAGGACTTGGACTCTCTTTTAGCCTATATATCGGCCAGACACCATTACTGCTACACCTTTAGTGGATCCCCCACTCGACGAGGGCGATGTACCAAGCTCTTCAAATGTCCCCACCTCACCCGATTAAGAATTACCACAGAACACCGAAGAACGTACCATGATTGTTGAGGAAGTATCATCGCAATCGCTCAGTTCAAGTGCAAAAATGGAACCACCTCAATCTAATGAACAACCTGGGATTATTGGAAATCTCGGTCCACAAATAGCTGATACATCTACTTCAGCTTTGCCTTATGAGCGTAAGTGGGCTCGAGCACATCGGGTTGATCAGATTGGTGATCTTTCGAGTGGAATACGGACACGACATCAACGCAGTCTCTTCAGCTGCTTCCTAAGCGATAATAAGCCAAACAATGTAGCAGATGCACTTAAAGACCCGGATTGGTTAATAGCAATGCAATTATCGGGACGAAATGGGTTTTTAAGAACAAAAAGAATGAATATGGGGAAGTGATCCGAAATAAGCAAGGCTGGTTGCGAAGGGATATAAACAACAGGAAGGCATTGAATACGACGAGACTTATGCTCATGTTGCCTGGATCGAAGCCATCCGCCTTTTCTTGGCTTATACAGCACATAAAGACTTGAAAGTCTACCAAATGGATGTTAAGACCTCCTTCCTCAACGGCGTGTTAAAGGAGGAAGTCTATGTCCGTCAGCCAGAAGGCTTTGTTGATCAAGAACATCCCGATCACGTCTATCGATTGGACAAAGCTCTCTATGGACTGAAATAAGCTCCACGTTCTTGGTATGATGTCTTGAGCGATTTCCTCGTGAAGTCTGGATTCATCCGAGGAACGATGGATACGACCCTCTTCATCAAATGGCCAGACAAAGAACTGATGGTTGTTCAAGTTTATATAGACGACATCATCTTCGGATCAACAAATCCATGGCTCTGCAAGAGGTTTGGAGATTTAATGAATAGCAAGTTTGAAATGAGTCACATGGGAGAGATGCAATTTCTTGGGACTCCAAGTCAGGCAGCTCGAAGATGGCATCTTCATAAGTCAGACTAAATACATGAAGGACATTCTGAAAAAGTTCCATCAAGATCAGAGCAAGCCTCTCAGCACTCCTATGTCAATAAGCTGCGAGTTGGATGCCGATCGCACTGGAAAAGCGATCGACATTCACACTTTATCGCAGCATCATCGGCTCTCTTGTCTATCTCACGTCCAGCCGGCTGGATATTTTATTTGAGCTGAAGGAGTAACATTCTTAGAAACATCCAAATCTACTGGCTCCTTCTTTATCTTAACACTAGACACTCTCGCCTTCGTTTTTAGTGTTGCCCTTTGCTCCCTATAGACGTAGGTGAGATAGATTTAGACTTAGCACATTTAACAAAATTAACAATACATTTTGATCTTTTGAAGGTGCTTTTTCTATTTTCACGCTTTTCACAAGAGCGTGAGAGGTATCTTGGGAAGATGAGGAAGCTTTGAGATTTTCCATCTCTTGTAAAAACTTTTTCTTTTCAGCTTCGAAGTTCTCTCACTCTTTGTCTAATTTCGCCTGAGATTCCTCTATCTGTTTTATAATGGGAGGTTGTAGAGAGAATTTCTATAACGAACGTCTTTGGCTTCCTCGTAGAATGTTTGAGGGTCAGGAGGTTGAACTAAGTCACAGGCAGGAGTTAGAGACGATTTTATATTTTTATCTCTGTCATTTAGCTCTGTGTAGTCGAAGGGGATTTGACCCATTTGTGGTTTTTCTCTCGGCAATTTCTATCTTGTTCTTTTGCTTCAGTAAATGCCCCGAGAGTGGTATCCCTAACCCCATGTGCTTTATGTCATACATTTCTTTCATTTTGAGCATGCATGGATTAGTGAAACCTATACATTCTAATAATTTAGGAACCATATCTGAACCAAATTCTACATCTGCTAATTCGAGAGGACCCATTCTTAAGTGGGTACCTAAAGTTCTCTAAATTTGTACGAGCTGAAATTAGCCTTCCCTGCAAGGTTCAACCCAAATGGGTTCCTAAATCTCCGCCTAGAAAGACAACCGCTAAGAAGGCCAAGTCAACCAAAGAGGCTAAACCCAAAACCACTTCTTTGAAAGTGACTTGGGTTATTAAAACTCAAACCCTTGGGCTGATTTAGAAATATAGTCTGTTCAGAATGGCCCCTTCGCGTAAGAAGATCGTCTAATTTCTTAATTTTTGCATATAACTTCTTACGTCAGACTAATAAGCTTCTTCTAATTTTTGGGCTAATTTTTGCATATAACCAGTTCTTCTATTTTTGTACTAGAGCTTTAAGTTCTGATTCGAGACTAATAAGCTTTACCTCAGACTTAGAAAGTTTGTCCTCTACTTCCTTTATTCTTTTCTGCTCACGTTTCACGTTAAAGTATTTTATGTTATACGATTCTAACATGTGGAAGGAGAGACTACCTCTTGTGATGAGGTGGATGCGTCGTCATCTTCCGTCTGGCTTGAGGTTTCGGCAACCAAGGTGTTGTCCATACGGGCCATGAGGGCTAAATTCTCCTCTTCGAAATTGGACGTATCTTCGAGCCAGTGGTCCTGCTCTGCCATGAGGGCTATTCTAGCTTCCTTCTGTTTTGAGAGTTGGAGCTTTTTGGAGTAGTAACTAGCATCTCTCTTCTTGGGAAGAGTGCATTCTCTGGCAAAATGACCAGGCTTGCCTCAGTTGAAGCACTTGTTGGACTATTTGGTGTTCTTGATTTCGGAGCTCTCTGGTGCACGTTCTTTATTCTTAGAGCTCGAGGTCCGAAGTCGGTTGGCCGAAGATGAGAACTTCTTTTTGAAGTACGTCTTGCTCATCAATTTTCCGATTAAAGCCAACTGCTTCCCCAGTGCTTACAAGCTTGCCTCGACGTCTGACTCCGATGGGGAGGGAGGCCTAACGATCTTCTCTTTGCGAGGCTTTGTTCCACGCTTCTCTGAGACAAGGGCAACGGTGTCTTCAATCTGCTTGCCCTTTTGCTCCTTCTGAATCTCGCAGATATCTTCCTCATAGTTGGCGAGATTATCAAAGATTGCATGGATATCCAACTCCTCCATATCTTTGTTTTGCCTGAGTTGAGTGGATATTTTTTTCCAGTCTGACGGCAGGGATGATAGAAATCTGATGTTGGTTTCCATGTCTGTCTTAGAGATTTCTATCTTCCTCATCTCATTAAGAAGGGTGAGGAACTTTTGATATATGTCATATAGGCTCTCCTCCGGCTTTGCTTAGGAGTCATAAGCAGTGAGAATGTTTGCCTTTTTTGCCTTGATGACCACTTCCGTCCTTTGCATCATTCTATGCAGTTCATCCCACATCCCCTTAGCCATTTGGAGGCTGTCTATCTGTCTATAGATGTCATTGGGGATGCCCTGCATAAGTGTGTTCATGGCTATCAGATCTGCCATAGCGCGGGCCCTTTCCTCAATGGAATATTCCCTAGGCTCCTTCAGTCGGCTAGTAGCGGGAATTTGAGGAGTAACCGTGTCATCACCGGCTACATTGACCCAGAACTGTGCGGGCCCCTCATCAAGTGACTTTAGCAGGTTTTCGGCTTGATCTTTCAAGGCTATGAAATTTAGGAAGCGGCTTCTCCTGATTGTATATTCGCCGCGTTGCAAGTTGGCTGACGGTTATCATTTCCTAGTGAGTATGCATACATCTTTTCTTTCTTTGTGGTAGTATTGATGAAGGATCTTCGTTAGTTTTGACGAATGGATTTTTATGTAATAAGCTTCACAAATAACAAATTAGCGTTTGATGTTAAAAAAAGATCGAGAATTATATTTGATTCAATCGTTACTGTTTTATAATAAAATAATTTCGTTGATTTTAACGTAATGATACTGTTTTCACGTGTCTGGTACTGTAGGCGAAAAGTTTGTCGAGCGAGAAAAAATTGGACTTAAGTCTTTCGGTTGAGAAACTTTTTCAGTGTGTGAATTTATTTCGATCGTTAAGAAGCAGTACAATTAGAATATTTCTCGCAAAGTCAAAATAAATTGTTTGACCGAAAAAGTATTGCGATCCTAAAAGATTTTTCGCTTGGTCAAACTTGAGAGTCTGACCGAGAAAGTTTTTCGATTAAAGAAATTCGCACGCAAAAGTCTATTAAAGATCTCTCGAAAAAATTCTCGCTGAAATAACGCTCGTAAAACTTTTACAATCAAATCGTCCTTAGCAGACTTCTGTTTCTAATTCGATTGAGAAATTTTTCGCACGTTGTTTCGATCGAGAATTTTCTGATCGAATAACTTAGCGAGAAAAATTGAAATTACGCAACAGTTCATAGAATACAAATTTAACACAGAATTCAAGCAATACTGAAAATTGATCGATGGAATTGCATGTATATGCTTGAAATTAGCTACTGAACCCTTACGAACAGACGGTTAAACATGTGTTTGCAAATGATATTCAGTTTCACAAAAATTAGAACACAATCAAACAGTTCTTCTCGCAAACAGTAACATCGCAGAATAAAAAATTCGTTTTAAATCCTGATTTCGATAGCTACTTATGTAATCGCAATTGATCTAAGCTACATATGCGAGCACAGAAACATCAAATCAAATCAAATAAGCACAAAATTTAGGCTATCAAATCGAAACTAATCTTTGCGCGTAAACTGTTCTTCAGACGGAATAGTTCCAGAAAAAATTTCGATCTGATTTCTAACAATTTCGATTCAAAACAGAACGAATATGCTCTGATACTGATTGTTAGGTCCTCAATTATCAACTCAAACAATCCTAGGCATGAATTCTAAGGTAATTGACTAGAATGATAGAAATTGAATCTCGATCGAAAACCTTTCATTGAAGAACACGAGAGAGAAACTTTTAGTGTGAGAAAGTTTTTGCTGTTTCTCTCTCTAGAATTTAATTCAAAATCCTTTTGGATTGATTCTTTAACTTTCTGTATTCAGCTCAATTGTTTGTACAAGTATTTATACCAAACAAGCTTGGTATAAATAACAAACTAGTCCTAATCTATGGACTAATACAAATAAAGCCCCTAATTACAAGGACAAATAATGAAATCAAGCATAATAAATATAGTCTCTACAATTGTTCCTTGTGTAGAACAGTTTACGCATGAAAATTAATTTTGATTTGATAGCCTAAATTCTGTGCTTCTGATTTCTAACAATTTCGATTCAAAACAGAACGAATCTGCTCTGATACCAATTGTTAGGTCCTCGATTATCAAAACAATCCTAGGCATGAATTCTAAGGTAATCGACTAGAATGATATAAGTTGAATCTCGATCGAAAACCTTTCTTTGAAGAACACGAGAGAGAAACTTTTACTGTGAGAAAGTTTTCGTTGTTTCTCTCTCTAGAATTTAATTCAGAAGCCTTTCGAATTGATTCTCTAATTTTCTGTATTCAGCTCAATTATTTGTACAAGTATTTATACCAAACAAACTTGGTATAAATAACAAACTAGTCCTATGGATTAATACAAATAAAGCCCCTAATTACAAGGACAAATAATGAAATCAAGCACAATAAAATATAGTCTCTACACGGAGGTTGGTAGAAATCAACATAGAGACCATGCTGAAGCTTCACGGGTTCATGAGAGAACAACCGCTTCTGATGGAACTTCTTGAGGACTTCGAGGAGCGAGTGGAGTTGCGGAACAGCATCAGGAACTTCGAGCATACGTTGGGCTTGCACAGGTCATACTTTGCCCGACGAGGACAGATGGCACGGAAGAGAAATCAAGCACAAAGGGTGAGAATGTAGAATACTATTTGTAATTGTGCTTTGATTTTATTGGCTGTCCTTCTAATTATGGGCTTTTATTGTATTTGTCCTTAGATTAGGACTTAACTTGTATTTATACAAAGTATGTTTGGTATAAATACTAGTGTAAACATTGTGTTTAATAGAAGATTTTAGAAAATTGATCCGAAAGGCTTGCAATTCAATTTCTAGAGAGAGAAACAGCAGAATCTTCATCTCACTAAGCAAATTCTCTCTCGAGGTTTCAAACGAGTTTTTCGATCGAGCTTAGATTTTGTATGATTCTAATCGATTAACTAAGGATTGAAGTCTATGATTATAGGAATTGATAAAATAGGACCTAACATCAATCCAATTTAAATTCGATTGAAACTGTTTGTGATCGAGAAAGTTCTTCGACGCCTTTAAACGTTTAAAACCGAGTTGTAGTTGAACTTTCAATTGAGATCTAAAAACGCAGATAATTGAAACAATATACTCCTAGAACGATCGAAAACCCTTAAACTATCCTAGGACGCAGATTTTAACCTAGATAAACACAGAAACAGGAAATCTCATCGAACAGCATGTGGGTTTTTCACAGTTCGAACAACCGAAAATCTACTCGCAGAATCAAGCAAAAGACTATACATGTAGATGAGAACGATGTTTAATCACACACAAATACCTAATAAGCGTTGATTCTACCTTAGAAAGATGAAAAGTAGTTGAGAATTAAAAGATTTGGTGAATTTTGAAATTCGTCTTAACTGTTGAGTTTTTCGCGAGAGAAACTTTATCGACGATGTGATTTTGGGATTGGGGTTTTATGCATGTAATTACGGATTTTGACTGCAGAAAGTTACTTTTTCTAATTGGCCAGATTAGACGTTTTCGACACTAAGATGAATCAGGCCCAAAACTATTTGCGCTCGAGAAACTTAAGATCAAAAATTGCATTTCCAATCCAGTTTTTCAACACATAATTGCATTTACAAACTTAAGGCCCCTAGTTAAGCTGAAAAACACATAATTGCTCGAAGTATGAAAACAAATGCAATTAACACCCTGTAATTCTGAATGGTGACATCTGACTCCATAGTTAAATTTTGAAAATCTGCAATACTTAGAGCAAAAATGTGGAGAATATTAGAGTTGATTTTGAAACAATTTTTCTAATCAGGCGCGCCCTAAAAATGTTTTAAGAATATCTGTTAAATTCAAATCCATAAAACACGTTAACGATCAAAATGTCGTACCACCCAAAATTTAAACCAATGTCGTGCACTCCAAATTATGAAAATTCGTTCATACTTAGAAAAAGATCGTCAGAAATATCTGAACTCAAGGTATAAATTTTGTAAATGCTCCCCCTCAAATAGTGCACCGAAATTGATTTTAAATGTAATTCTAGATGATCAAATCAAGTGCCAAATCAGTAACACGCCATATAGACAATTTAGCCTAGATACATGGTCCCCTGACCATGTAATTATAATTTTGTGCGAGGATATGAGCAAGAACAAATAATTGCCTTTTATCAATTCAGAGTAGATGCAAAATCAGATTGCATATCAAAATTTGCAAATTCTAATTAATGTTTTTTAAAAATTCCTTATGTCTACTAATATTATTAATAGTATGGGGTCAGATTATTTTGCTTCGATCACCGTCAAACCTAAAATTTCACAAGACACTTGAATGATATTATGCTGTCAAGTCATTTCGTCAAACTAGAGTCCTAAGTTCATATGACCTGTTCGACAACGTTCACTAGCTTCGCTCTAGCGCTCTATTATTTTTACTAGGGATTTTTATATTTAAATCACTCAAGTCGACACAAGCAATATTAAGTCTATTACCTGTGATTGAGGCGCTTTTAATTATTTCACCTATGCGAAAGACCGTCGATTTGGAATCAGATGGACTTTGAAGGATTTTAATTTGGATGTGACTTAGAAGGGAAGAAACATTTTGGGATTGTTGACTTAGAGTCTTCATCTTCCGTTTCTTTAGTCTTTCTCCTTCATTTGCATTTCTCTTTTCATATCTTCTTTTGTCATTTTCATCCCTTTTATTTTTCGTATCTGTGTACACTTGCTCAAGCTGAAGCTCGCTTCTCTACGAGGTTGAGAGATTATCTAAGGCGAAGTTCTTCTTGTTGGTTCTCAGGCCGATACCGTGCTCTTTTTCACTTTCCTTTTCTTTTAATCCCTAGAGAAGTTTCAGAGATTATCAGTTTGAAGAAGTTCACAGTTATGGAATTCGAACACAAGGTCGTGCTCCTCATCTCGTTTCCCAATATAAGACCGGATTATCGTTGGAGAAGTTCACTTTGTGGTGCTCCTCTTTCCAGCCGTTTGACGAGCGTACGAGATTATCGATGGAGAAGTTCACAGAAAGATCCATTCCCCTCTTTTTATGATTTCTAAAGGATCTCAATTAGGAGGGCAGGTTCTTTTGGACTTATTTTTGTGCGTTGAGCATTCTCGTGTGCGTTTTCCACCTTCTTTTGTCATCTTTTTCTTTGTCGTTCTCCCCCTCCTTTTCTTGTTTGAATATCCCACCGAAGAGTTAGATAGTCGGTTGAAGGCTCGAAACGGGATTCAAATGAAGAAAAGGTATTCGGAGAAGGCTAAAAATGGATGATTAAACGCTATCTCAAAGGATTGAATTTACATATGGCGAAGTGAGAAATTTCCTAAGTGCCCTAATTATTTTCTAACGATCTAACGCAAGGCGAGTATGAGGCCAATAAATACTAGTTAGGACAAGCAATTGATGTGTGACTCGCTCAAGTATAAATCCATAGGAAGAAAAAGTTAGAAGGCTAGAATCCTCACTTATATAAGTAGCTTTGGGTCTAATGGAGCAAACAATTGGCCTTTAGACACAAGAATGCGACTTAGACTGACAAAATTAAGCAATTAACATGTCGCACGTCAGGGAAATCTATACGTGACCAGATCGAGCATCCTAAAGATATCTTCATTTCCCTAATATTATGAGTATATGTATAATATTTTTGGATTTTATTTTATTATTAATGTAAGTATCACAAAAAAATATAGCATGTAGGTACGCAAAACACATAGAATAGAACACATGAAAGCAAATTAGAGCACGCAAAGCACATATTACGGAAGATTCAACATTCCTAAGTTTCAGAAAAGAAATTGGAATCGTTTTTCATCCAATGCCTTGGTGATAATGTCAGCTAGTTGATACTTCGTGTTCACAAAGTACGTATCAATTGTACCTTTATCTACGTGATCTTTTATAATCTAATGTCAATATGATCGTGCGTGAGTGGTGAACAGGATTGCACGTTATCAAATGGCACTTTGGCTATCACTATAAATGGGTATGTTATTTAAATTGTACCCATAATCGCGCAGCTGAGTCCGCATCCACAGCATTGCGAGCAACAGCTGGCGGCTACGACGTATTCTGCCTCAGCCGTTGAAGTTGATACACAATTCCGCTTCTTGGATGATCAGCAGACCATCATTTTGCCTAGAAACTGAGCGCCACCGGAAGTGCTTTTCCTATCCATTCGACAACCGGCATAATCAGCATCAGTATAGCCAATTAATTTGAAATTTGTGCCCTTAGGATACCACAATCCTAAGGTGGAGCAGCCTTTAGGTAGCACAGGATCCACTTGACCGCAAGCATGTGAGATTCTTTGAGATCGGCTTGGAAACTGGCGCAAAAGGCATGTGGCAAACATGATGTCCAATCGGCTTGAGGTGAGATAGAGAAGATATCCAATGATGTGCGATAGAGTGTGATGTCGACCGTCTTTCCAATAGGATCGGCATCCAACTTGCAGCTTGTGGACATAGGAGTGCTGAGAGGCTTGCTTTGATGTTGATGGAATTTCTTAAGCATATCCTTGACATACTTCGTCTGACTGATGAATATCCCATCATCCAGTTGCCTGACTTGGAGTCCTATAAAGAATTGCATCTCTCCCATGTGATTCATTTCAAACTTGCTCTTCATTAGCTCTCCAAACCTCTTGCAAAGCCGATGATTTTTTTATCCGAAGATGATGTCGTCTATGTAAACTTGGACGACCATCAAGTCTTTGTCTTTCCATTTGATGAAGAGTGTCGTATCGCATTGTTCCTCGGATGAATCCACACTTTACGAGGAATTCTCTCAAGACATCATACCAAGCACACGGGGCTTGTTTTAGTCCGTAGAGAGCTTTATTCAATCGATAGACGTGATCGCGATGTGCTAAGTCAATGAAGCCTCCTGGCTCAGAGACATAGACTTCCTCTTTGAACATGCTGTTGAGAAAGGCGGTCTTAACGTCCATTTGGTAGACTTTGAAGTCTTTATGGCCTGCATAAGCCAAGAAAAGGTGGATGGCTTCGATTCGGGCAACAGGAGCATACGTCCCGTCGTAGTCAATGCCTTCCTATTGGTTATACCCATTCGCAACCAATCTTGCTTTATTTTGTGTTTGTCCGAGATTTCACCAACAATACGACTAAGGACGGATTAAACACGCCAAATGATCGAGATTTAAGAACGGTGCGTGTGGGGCTTGCTGGTGTTCTTGAGGAGGCTCTCTCACTCTAACATATGTTTATTTGATCCACACACACAAGCACTCCTAACTATGTGTTAGGGTTTTCCTATTTATACCACAAGTTGGTATATAATAGGTGGGCTTCTTGTGAAGGCCCATTACATGAATAACTAAGAACTAACCCAACTAAGAGCTAGCCCAAAGTTTAATAAAGCTAACCAACAAAGATAATATAATGAAATTGAACACTACAAAATATTTCCTAACATTTTGGATCACATCTCCATCTTCATTCTTTTTGTTCTTAAACACCCATTTCGTGCCGACGATAGTTTTCCATGTCGACGGGGTACTAAAGTCCACACTTGAAAATGTGTAAATTGGTTGATCTCGTCTTGCATTGCAATTACCCAATCTGGGTCTTGAAGTGCGTCTGCTACCTTGGTTGGCTCATTTTGGCTTAAGAAGCAGCTAAAAAGACTGTGCTTATGTCTTGTTCGTCCTCCACCCGAAGGATCACCTATTATATGATCAATTGGATGTGCTCGAGTCCACTTGCGCTTGCCAACGGTGAAGTAGAAGCATCAGCCATTTGTGAACTGATGTTACCAATAATCTCACGCTGTCTACTAGATTGAGGTAGTTCCATATCTGCACTTGAATTTAGCTATTTTGATTAAACTTCCTCAACAACTGTGGTAGGTTCTTCAGTATTCTGAGGTAATTCTGAATTGGGTGAGGTGGGGACATGTGAAGAGCTTGGTACATCGGCGTCGTCGAGTGGGAAATCCACTAATGGTGTGATACTGATGAAGTGAGAAAGTCCAAGTCTTCGAACTCGAGCCTCATAGCTTTTTTTGACGGTGAATCATGAATTGTTGCCATCTTCTTTTGGTTTGTGCCAACACACCAGTAAAAATGGGTTATGAACTGTTGTATTCAGAAGCCATCTGGTTAGGCATGGGTCCTTAACTGAGGTGCTCAGGAGCCATCTCTACCACTTCTTGGAAAGTGATATTGTAGCTTTCTTTGATTGTTTGGTTGGACTTGATGTATCCTCGGTACGCTTTCGAAGTAGAAGAATACCCGACGAAAGTGGATACGAATGCTTTAGGGTCGAACTTAGTGCATTGCTCTCTATCGCTCGCCACAAAGCACTTGCAGCCGAAGACTTTGAAGAATGAAATGTTGGGTACCCGCTTGTTAATGATCTTGTACGGAGTCTTATCGAAGCGATTGTTAACTACTGTCCTGTTGTGAGTGAAACAAGTGCTATTTACTGCTTTGGCCCAAAGGAAGTATGGGAGGGCTGAGTGGATCAAATCGTATGCGCGGCTTCCACTAGAGTTCGATTCTTTATTTTGACGACCCCATTCTGTTGAGGCGTCTTTGCGGCTGAGAATTGCTGACTGATCCCAAGTTTCTGATAGAATTCACTGAGACACTTGTTCTTGAACTCAGTTCCATTGTCTGTTCGGATGGTCTGAATAGTCCGCTGCAGTAAATTCTGAGTAGAGTTCACGAAATTGACGATCAAGTCCGATGTCTCATCTTTAGTTCGGAGGAACTTCGTCCATGTGTAGCGAGAAAACCACCTGGAATCCTTTGTCGCAGAACTGGTCTATGCTAAGTTACGGCGGAGGCCTTCGACGTAGGAGTCATCCTAAATTGTCAGATTGTTCAGAATATTATCACCTAAGCCAAGAATCTGAGCTAAATCATTGTTGCAGAATCTGACTTTGCCATTTAGACGATCTTGGTAGTTGCTCAGCAGTTCCTGATTTCCCATCATGTGTGTGGAGCAACCGGAATCGAGATACCACACATGATGGATCTACAAAATCGGATTAGAGAGTTTTAGGTACCCACTTACAAATGGGTCCTCTCATATTAGCAGATTTAGTTTTAGGTTCAGATATAGTTCCTAATTATCACTATTAGAGACTTTAGCAGCCCAGACCATCTCGAGGAGGTTCGCCCTTCGTAGAAGACTTAACCTTATTGGCTTTTGTCTTCTTGGACGAAGATTTAGGAACCCATTTGGGTTGAACCTAGGAGGGAAGATTAATTTCAGCACGGACAAATGCTTTGGTAGGCTTGATCGATGAAAAGATCTTTTAATTGGATACTATCCTAAGGTGCATGGGGGATTCGATCGGGATACCTTAGGTGAGAACAAGCATGAATGGTGCTATAAGCCTTCTTGATGGCTGGATCTTGTTTCCTACCAGTCATCCAAGATGCATTTGTTCTAGAATGAGTGTTTGGTATTGTAGATGAAGAGCCTATGTCAAAGTTGGTGCTTCTAAAGGTGGTAGGAGTTAAGGAGCAAGTAGAAGCAATTGTTTTGAGATAAGAAACGACTCTTTTATTTCTACGAGTGTCTTTTATTATTATAGAAGGAGGTGATAAACTTGGAAAATTTAACATCTAGAGACTCCTTTATTTCTACACTAAACACTCTCGCCTTTGGTTTCTCTACCTCCTTAACTACGCTCCCTGTAGACGTAGTGGAAACAGGGTATAGATAATATTTATAGGAAGCTTATTCTTAGATTTGTTCTTTGGAAGGCGATTTTTCTTTCTTCACGATTTTCGAAATGATAGTTTTCTCTGAGGTTGATGCGTGAGAAATGGTTTGTGAGGTGGAGGAAGCTTTGAGATCGTCCATCTCAATTTAGGAACATTCTCTTTTCAGCTTCAAAATTCTCTCTTTCTTTTTCTAAAGAAGCTCTTAACCCTTCTATTTTCCTAATAATAGAGGGTATATAGAGAGAATTTTCAGAATTGAGAAATTGCACTTCCTCCGATTTAGAACGATCTTCGGGAAGATAAATTGACTCAAAGCATCAGCCCATGAAAAGTTCCTTAGTTTTGTAGCTTTGTGTTAGGAATATGCCCTCGAATGCTATACGAGGATTTGTTTTTATAGGGCATTAGATTATTTACCATTCGACCTTCCGTGTAATAAGATATTTTCGTGTGTTTAATGAAAGGTATTGTTCGTTTATTGGATATAAGAGTTCTTTACTTAGCATCCGGTAAAGCAATAAATGGACAACTCCAAATGTGTCGAGTTGAGTCACTGTTTACGATGGGTACGAGAGAGGAAGGCACCAATGGACTCTAAACCTCGAACATTAAAAGTCTGTAAGCCTGAGGCTCCAGTTTTGTGCTGGATAACCGATCACGGCTTATTTGTCGATGACCTGTCGTGTGCCAATATCTCGCTTGGAAGCGGAGGTCATGAATTGTGATAGTCGAATCAAGGGATTGACTCGTTTCATGGACACTGACTCACGGGTCGTACGGTCGAACATGGCTTATTACTCAAGGAGTGTCAATGACCAACGACAACACTATAGTAGTCTACGTGAACCTTAGACCGAAAGGGGCTTTGATGGAGTTTACATTGATGTCTCAACTGTAAATGGTTCCCCTCGACTCGATTTGCTGTTGCATGGGTCAGCAGGCCAGATGCGGTCTTGATGACGATTTGTGATTGCCAGGTTTAGACCACCGAGTACGGATTCACAGTCTCACAAGTAATCAAGATAAGTGTCCTATGAGGATGGCGACGGGAAATTACGAAATCCTTGGCGAAGGTATTGAACTAACTCATGTGAGACATGGAGGGTAATTTGGTAATTTGCCTCGTCTCCGTTTTATCATAGAATCCAGTTTAGTGAGTTTGACATAGACCATGGCTCTCACTTGATTGGGACACAGCTGAAGGGTTTATATATAGCACTTTTATCTATAGTGAGGTTCTCGGATAAAGACTAGGTCGAAATTCGCACTTGAATCGGGTTACGGTCCGGTACTGCGGGATTGACTAGGTAACTACCGGACTCTTGGATTCCTCCCTTGATGATTGATTCAAACCTAGAGAGTCGGGCTTAAAAGGGATCATCAACGTGTACTGATAAGAAGAGAAAGTGTTTTGGGCCTTAATGGGCCTTGGGCCGTTGGGCCACGCCCTAATGGGCCTTTGGCCATTTATTGGATCGAAGTTGGAGTTCTTATGAAACTAATTTCAAGACTTGGGCTTGCCAAGTGCTTAGTGGGCTTGAGGATAAAATTGGATTTCACCTTAAGCTAATTTCGAAATATGCCTTTGAGGGTATTTTCGGAATTTGCATACTTGATGTAAATAAATATGGAATAAAATATTTGGAATATTATTTATTTAAATTTCAAATCTAATTTAGGATTAAATTTTGAATTCCATACCATATTTAAATATATTTAGTTTGACTTGGTATTTAATTTAGTTTTCTAATAATAATAAGTTTCCTAAAGTTTGGATTTGAAATTCAAAAGAGAGTAAGATTTGGCAAAAATCTCTCACTCTTTAAGGACTAAGATATCGAAATCCAAGCCTTTAAATAGGCTAAGAATTTCATGCTCCAAAGGTAGAGAAAAAAGAGGTGATTTTCGAAATCAAACGAAGGCACAAAACACACACAGAGCGGAGACACGTTTCTCCCACGCGACGGCTTAGTTCTCTCTAGCCATCTTCAGAGAACTGATTCGGTGGTACACTACAAGGTCGGCGAGACGATCTAGTGCCATCCACCACCATCGACGAAGTCTTGAAGAAAAGGACGAGGACCTGCCGCTCGCGTCAACTAGTAATTCTCTACGGGTTTGACCCGCCCTATTGCATGTCTATGTGTTACTATTCTGATCCGAGCTATGAGGGCAATGGGGGAACCCGGAAAAATTTTGTTCCGCAACGTTCCCGGGGACGTGGCATCTCTGGGAGACATCGGGTAACCCAACACTTTGGTACAATTCGGTGTAAGAAAAGGGGATTTCGGTCCTTGTCTTGGCTTTTCTCTTGGCTTCTTCTAATACGTCAGTTTCTTTTGCACCAGTAAAATCCATAAGATAGGTTAGCCCTAGACGCATGTACTTGACATCATAATGTTGTTTGCAGTCAACTTTAGTCAAGCAACGTGGATTCTCAAAGCCTAAACCATACTTGTAATCATAGAATTCTATGTCCATAGGTTGGTTTAAGAAGATCGTTGTTTGCTTTATCCCCTCTTTACAATAAGATCATCTAATTTCTTAACTTTTCCGTATAGCTTTTTACGTTCTTCTCCTAAGAGAGCAAAATTATTTTACACCTTTAGTTTGGCGGCTTTACAGGCGTCAAGATCTTTCGTAAGTTCACACACCTTAGCGATAGATCTATAAGTTGGTGAGCTTAGTTGTTGCATCTGTTATCATACAATTGAGGCTGGCTTTCTTGTTGAGATTCCTAACCAAGCAATTATAGTTATTCTCAAGCCTATCTTTTAATCCTTTTACGATCAAATTATGCTTCTCTAAGGGAATATACTTAGTCTCGCTAATAATGGGGCTCTTAGATAATTCTTCTATTTTGACATTTGAACTCCTAAGTTCCGCCTCGAGACTAGCTATCCTTCCTTGAGACTTAGTTAATTTCTTCTGTACTTCCTTTACGCTTCCTGTTCACATTTCATTTTAGTGTATGCTAGTTGATAGGATTCTAACCTGGTCAATAATGTAGAAGGAGAGACTACCTCATGTGACGATTCGGATGCTTGGTCTTCGTTCGTCTGATTGGTGGTTTCGGCGTCTGAGTTTTCGTCCAGGCGGGCCATGACAGCTAGGTTCTCCTTTTTAGAACTGGACGTATCTTCGAGCCAGTGGTCTTGTTCTGCCATCAGAGCTATCCCAGCTTCTTTCTGCTTTGTGAGTTGAAGCTTCTTGGAGTAGTAATTGGCATCTCTCTTCTTTGAGAGAGTGCACTCTTTGGCAAATTGACCTTGTTTGCCGCAGTTAAAGCACTTGTTTGGCTCTTTGGCGTTCTTGACTTCAGAGGTCTCGGTGCACGTTCTTTGTTCTTTGAGCTTGAGGTTCGAAGTCGGTTGGCCGATGATGAGGACTTCTTCTTGAAGTATTGCTTGCTTATCATTTTTCCAATTAGAGCCTACTGCTTTCCCAATGCTATCATATTTGGCTCCAGGTCTGAGTCTGATTCATCTTCCAACTCTGAAGGGGTAGGAGGCCTATGATCTTCTCTATCCTTGGGTTCGATACCCGCTTCTCTGAGACTAGGAGAACTGTATCTTCGATCAGCTTGCCCTTCTGCTCCTTCTGAATCTCGCTCACGTCTTCCTCGTGCTCTGCGAGATTGTCGAACATGGCATGGATATCCAACTCCTCAAGGTCTATGTTTTGTCTTATTTAAGTGGATATCTTCTTCCATTCTAAGGGCAGCGAGGATAGAAATCGAATATTGGTTTCCATGTTTGACTTTGTTATTTCTATTTTTCTCATCTCATTTAGAAGTGTGAGGTGACTCTGATAGAGATCATGTAAGCTCTCCTCAGGTTTTGCTCTCAAAGAGTCGTAAGCCTTGAGAATGTTTGCCTTCTTGGCCTTGATACCTACTTCAATTTTGCATCATCTTATGCAGTTCATCCCACATCCCCTTAGCCATTGGAGGCTGTCGATCTGTCGATAGATGTCGTTTGGGATACCCTACATTAGAGTGTTCTTGGCTATCAGATCAGCCTTTGCTCTAACTCTTTCCTCCCCTGTGTATTCCCTAGGCTCTTTGAGTCGCCTAGAAGCAGGAATTGGAGGATTTGCTGTGTTGTCCCCGTGTACATTTACCCAGAACTGAGTTGGACCTTGCTCAAGTGACAAGAGAAGGTTGTCGGACTGATCCTTTAGCTCGATGAAATTTAGGAAGCGGCTTCGCCAAATGGTGTATTCGCCTCTTTTAAGGATCGGAGGACGGTTATCATTCCCGAGTATAAGCATCCATGATATTTGTAGTAGAGTTGATGAAGGATCTTTGTTTGTTGTTTTGATGGTTTGAACTGATGTGAAGTGCTTCACGAGTAACAAATAGTCAGTAGCATTTGATTCTAACGTAGTCGAGAATTATTTTCGATTCAATCTTTAAAGTTTGATCGAAAATAATTATGTCGAAATAAAGTGTGGTCGTTACTATTCTCATGCGAGAACGTATGTCAGGGAAACATTTTACGAGCGAAATAAATTGATCAAAATCTTTCGATTGAGAAAAATTTCTGGATCGTGAATTTAATTCGATCGCAAGGAAACAGTACGTATAGTAAGTTTCGCGCTGGGTCAAAATAAATTCGTTGACTGGAAACGTTTCTCGAACGCAAATGATTTCGCTAGGTCAAACTAAGTCTGACCGAGAATATTTTTCGAGAAAAAATTACACGCGCAAATCAAAATAGATCTCGTCGAAAAAGGTTTTTGCTAAGTAATGCTCGAGAAATTTTTCTACCAATGTCGCTTTTAGTAATGACGACTTTAGTACTGACTTAGTATTCTGAATCGAGAAAAATTTTCGAGCAGAGTTTTCGATCGAGAAATTAAACCAATCGAGAACCTAGCGAGAAAATTGAAATAGCACAAAATTATCACAGCATACAAGCTGCTTCAAGAAAAAACATCGAAGTAGGCAGTAATGTTGTTGGCAATTGCTCGAAATCAACTACAGTCTACGCACAAACATGCAATTAAACACGTCATGAAGCAAAATATATCAAATTTTAGCAAAATCAGTACGTGTTCAAGTAGTTCTTCGAGCGAACAGTGACCTCACAGATTCAATCAATTCTGCTTAATTGATGTTCTAAACGCTACCGATCTAATAGTAAATGATTTCTAACACTGAAACGAGCACGTAAACATCAAACTCAAGTCAATTTAGCACATAATTAAGGATTATCAGATCGAAATCAGTTTGGTGTCAAAACTGTTCTTCGAATGGAACAGTTTCAGAATTACAATTTCGATCCGATTGTAACAATTTTCGATTCAAAACAGAACGAATCTGCTTTGATACCATTTGTTAGGTCCTTGATTATCAACTCCTAGATCATAGATTTGAAATCTAAGGCATTCCATTAGAATTATTAAGAATTAAATTTCGATAGAAAACCTTTTTAGAGAGCTTCGAGAGAGATTTCGCTTGGTGAGAGAAAGTTCTCTAAATTTCTCTCTCTAGAATATGATTTGCAAGCCTTTCGGATCAATGACTAAAATTCTCTGTTAAGCACAATGTGTACAAATGTATTTATATCAAACAAACTCGGGTAAAATAACAAACAAGTCCTAATCTAAGGACAAATACAAATAAAGTCCCTAATTACAAGGACAGCTAATAAAATCAAAGCACAATCACAAATTGTATTCTACAAATGTGCTCTCAAATATTTTTCTATGTGCTTTAAAAAATTTATTGCCCTATCATGCATGAAAATTTAATAAAAATATAGGATAATAAAAATAAAAATCCAAAAACAATATACATATATATCATATTAGGGAATGACTATAACTTTAGGATGCTCGATCTTGGGGACTAGATTTCCCTGACATGCGACGGATTATTGCTTAATTTGGTCAGTGTAAGTCGCATTCTTGTGTCTAACGGTCATTAGTTTGTTCCACTAGACACAAAGCCACTTTATACAGTGAGGACTATCCTTTTATTTTTTCTCTCTTTGGACTTATTCTTGAGTAGAGTCACACATCAATTGCTTGTCTTAACTAGTGATTATTTGCATCATACGTGCTAAATCGTTAGGAAAATGATAAGGGCACTTAGAAATTTCCTCACTCGGCCATCCTGTACATTAGCCCCTAGTAATCAACTTTAAGCCTTCTCCGATTCCCTTTTCTTCATTTGAAATCCAGTCAAGCCTTCAATCGACTTCTAATTCTTCAGAGGGTTGTTCAAACGAAAAAAGGAGGGGGAGGAAAGTTAAAAAAACAAAGGAGAGAAGATGACAAAAGAAGGCATTGCTAAACGCACAAATAGCAGACCCAAGGAACATGCCTCGGGCTGGAATTCCATAACTGTGAACTTCTCCAAATCGATAATCTCTTAAACCTCTCTAGGGAATAAAAGAAGAGGAGCACGGTATCGGCCCGAGAACCAAAAAGAAGAACTTCACCTACGATAATCTCCTGAAGCCTAGTGGAGAAGCGGAGCTTCAGCTTGAGCATAAAAGGGGATAGACGAAAAAATAGGATGAAAATAAGATAAATGCCGATGGAGAACAAAGACAAGGTAATGGAAGACGACGAAATTAAGCTCGCCTTTCCCATATCTTTCCTTCCATTCTAAGTCAGAGCCAAACTAAAATCCTTCAAAGTCCCTTAGATTCCATAACAACGGTCTGGTGAAATGATTAAAGCGCCTCGATCACAGGTAAATTGATGAGTGATATAAATATAAAAAAAATCCCAAGTTCAAAATAATTGAGCACTAGAGCGAACCTAGTGAGAGTTGTCGAAACGGATAATTCTATGAATTTGGGACTTTAGTTTGTCGACATGACTTGACGGCATATTATCTTTCAAATGTCTTGTGAAGTTTTAGGCGTGACAAAGATCGAAGCAAAATAATATGACCACATACTATTAATAGTAATAATATTCGTTAGAAAATTAAATATATATCTGTATATATAGTTGAATGATAGTATTCTTGAGTTTCTTTCACATTTCTCTTATTTTTCATATTATAAAAAAAAAAATGAAAAAAAAAAACTGAAAACGAAACAAACATTTTGTCATGCAATTTACTTTGCATGTGCGCTGAAATGAATAAATGTGAATTATTGGTTGTGTGGTCATACCCTCTCGCAACATTTTGAATACATGATTAGGGGACCATGTATCTAGACTAAATTGTCTAAATTTACGTGTTACATGTTTGGTGCTTGAAATTGATTTTATGTGTTTTCATGTTGAATCAATTTTGCTGCATCATTTGAGGTGGAGCACTTATGAACTACATGTTATGAGTTCGAAACATTTTTGATGATTTTCCCTAAGTGTTTCAGATTTTTCTCGAACGTTATTAAATAGAATGACATTACTCTTTGTCATGCCAAGGAGCTCATGTTATTAAATTGAAATACAGGGGACCTCTACTATTAAAATTTTGTGTTGATTAACTCAAATATTTTAGACTTTTTGCAATAACTAATGCAGATTTCTCGAAACTCAACTGTGGAGCCTGTTAGGAATATTTTAGAAGTGTCCAAAATATTTATTCTAGGTTAGTTATTTCTTTATATTGTATTTAATGTATTTCATTCTTACATATTTGGGTTGGAGTTATAGTGGGTTGTTAGGGCCCAATGGGCTTAATACCTTTCCAATGTATTAAACCCTAAACGCTAACCTTATTCTAATTGAAGTTTCCATTTGCTAAATGACTTCACGTACGCAAAGTCTCCAAAGCCTTCAAACACTGTTCAAGTATCCAACGAAGGTTTTAATCTTTATCAAGTGTTCTTGTGTTAGGTCCTGATTTATCAACTCAACAATCCTAGACTTGAATCCTAAGGCAACCGATTAGAATTATATGAATTGAAGAACGATCGAAAACCTTTCTTTGAGGAGCTCGAAAGACAAACTTTGTAGTGAGAGAATGTTTTCTGATTTTCTCTCTCTAGAATTTGATTTGCAAGCATTTCGGATCAATTCTCAGAAATTCTTTATTAAGCTCAATGTTTGTACATCTATTTATACCAAACATACTTAGTATAAATTACAAACTAAGTCCCATCACGAAACTTTTGTACTTTAGTTTTCAACATCAACCTAGTCTTCTTAGCGATTGGATTGTGGTAGGTGATGCCTAGGACTGAGCTGATGTGCATGTGATTATTAGGAAGTGCTTCGATCACATGTCCCTTGTTGAGCGGTGCGGTCATGTTGACTTACTTCATGTTGCTCTCCAGAGCCATCTAAAGGTCGTGTGTGACGAAGTACTTGACTTGTCACATCATGTACCGGTAGAGTCCCTCGAGTCATCTTGATGAAGCCTTGAGGACCCTTGTATTTCTCCACATATAGTTGGTAGAGGTTGTACACCTCTTCGGTAGGGAGATACCGTTGGTCGCTCTCGCTCAATTCTTCTCGAGTCCTGTGTACTCGCTCGATGGCGTAGAATGGTGTTGGAAGTCCTCCTATGGCACAGAAGACGCTGAGGAGCTGACATATGGGAGATAGACTCTTATAGTGGCTCTTGGCTTAGCTTTAGTCATCCCCAGTCTCATGTCAGGTCCAAGGTCGGTCAGCATCCAGAGATATGCCATTCTCTTTTGCTGATCCCAGTGGGAGATACCTCTCAGCTCTAACTCATTCGGCTTCTTGACCTTATCCGGTGACCTCCAAATGTGCTCTCAAATTTCTTCAAGGAAGGGGATTTCTATTCTGATGTTCTCCCACGGCGTGTCGATCCGGACGGTCCCTGGCATTTGTCTTGTGGGCGAACCCGCCCGTTGCGAAATCAACTCTCGAAGCCTTGGGAGCTATTGTTCGTGATCTTCACCTTTCTGAAGCTCTTCGTCTTCTATCAGCACCATGTCCACCGAAGCTTGCTGTAAGAACTGTTGAACGTCCTTAAGCCGTCGTCTCTGATGCTCATCGGGCAAGAATGTGTCATCCACTGTCCTTCAAATATATACTTATCGAGGAATTCATGAGCATTGACACCATGTCCTGACGGTCCCAATTGGTCTTGAGCAGCTGAGAGAGGATCTTGGGTCTGCGCTAGGGCCATGAGCATGGCGGCACTCTCTTCTTCTTTCGGAAGCAAGGGCTTGTGAGTATCGTTGGTGTAGGCGAAGGCATTCTTAAGGTGAAGGATGGTGGGTCGATTTGGTTTGTATGGTTTGTATGAGTGGTGAGGTCTGTGGTGGTTGTTGTATGGGTAGTGGGTTGCGAGGTTTCAGCGGCTCCAGCGCTTGTCTGTGTGGCACCTGAGCCTTGTCTCTTGCCTCTAGTCATGATCCTACGCCTTTTCTCCTCCTCATGACGACCTTGATCATCAGGGTCATCATGTCGGTGTCTGGAGCCGGAGTCTTGTCCTCGACATGATTTGGTAGGATCAGGACGGTCCACGAGATGACGAAAGAGGTCCTCTTCTTCCGGCGTTCGAGTAGTCAACTCGAGTAGGTGGGCGACCAATATGGTGTGGAGGTCACTGATAGGTATGGTGGCTTGGTTTATGAGGTTGTGTGAGAGGATGGTTGTGGCAATTAGGAAGGGTTGTGTGGGTTGAGTGGGTGTGAGGATGGGTTGTGAAGAAGACGGCTCCGAGACGGGTGCTTTCCCACGATCTTGACGGGATGTCTCGATGGCATTCCGCACGCTCTCCATTATTTTGTCTTCAAAAGAACGTAGTGCTGTGGAGAGAGCAACCTGAAGATGGTCTTCGGTCACATATGGGACGGACGGCACCGTCGATGATAGACTAGGTCGACCAATGTCGCCTGTTGACAACCCTTGAGCAGACACCGGCTCCTCAGGTTGGCTCGTAGTCACTTGAGGCTGTGACTGTTCGAGACTTCCACCCTTGAGTTGAATCTTGGAGATTCTCTTCTATGGGTGTTGTGGCAGGTTTAGAGTGAACCTGCGTACACGATAGGGGCTGGGCCGGTGATGATGGGCAGCTAGACTTCGGCCTCAGCGCTTGGAGTGATGACTGGCACAGTGTCTGATGTGGTGGTAACGGTGGTGAAAAGGGACTCGAGTTATATACTTAAACACCTTGGAGTCCTTCTCATGAGTTGGATCTCCTCATCAGACTCGGTGTCTGATGAAGTAGTCGGGTGAGGGGAGGGTTCTCGTGTAACATCCTCCCCGGCTTGTTCCGTTACCTGAGGCTTGTTGGGTTGAATCGTGGAAATTAGAGCCTCGATCTCTGGCATCGTAGCCAGGAGAGGTGAGCTGTGCCCCGTTTTAGCTCCGGGCTTTGTTTTCTGTTGTAGGATCTCCTCAAGCGATCCTTGGAACACGCCTACTATGATGGGCACTTCAGCACTTAGAGGTTGTTGTGGATCCTGTAGTTCCAACTCTTCTACCACTGCATCAATCAACGTGGCATCTTCATCAGGTAGTTGCATGTCTTGAGTTGGAGGCTCCTGTTCTAGCTCTTCGGCCACTTGGTCCATCAGTTCGGCCTCGTGGCTAGGTGGCTGCTGTTGGTGGGGAAGGCTCACATGGAAGTCTGTCGGTCTGATCATCTGTTCGGTGAGATGATTGTCCCGACAGAATCTGGTATTCGGCTCTCGAGGGGTCGGGAAGACGCAGCAGCTCGAACGGAATGGCCATGGACTGCTGGTCCAAATCTGTCAATTTTGGGTTATGGAAGAAGTTTAGCCGCGGTGGTTGATAATTCGCTCCATGAGGTAGACGAGGGATGTTATGCTCATACATCTCCGTGAATTGTCTAATAATCACGGAGAACTACCAGGCGTACGACACATTCTTCGATCCTATGTTGTCTCATTGTCTGATCTATTCAGCTAAGTCATTCCAGATCAGTTGAGAGAAATCGTAATTTCGCGAGAACATAATCCCGTGGAAGATTCTGAGGATGTGGCCGTTTCTTTTGTCGAAGCCTGCGTGCTTTGGCGAAAGACATTTGTTGATAATCCCGAACAATATCTTCCATGGGTGAGGGATGTCGTTGCTCTGAACTTGAACAAGCTTTGTGAGCGGCGGACGGTATCCCATGTGAAGGAAGCCACGCACCATCTCTGCATCCGTGGTAGAGGGTCGTAGTTGTGGCTGAACGGTAAGTCCAGGGTGAGTCCCAGATCATCTTTGCTAAAGCTGATGTGCCTCGTCCCAATCACCGTGGTGAATCGGTATGTGCCGTCAACTATGAGCGAAAACTAACATTTGGTCCCAAATTGATTTTCACTCGAGAAACTGCGATTGGAAATTACTAATTTCGCTCAACTTTTGCGATAGTAAGTTTTTCGAAGGTTTCAGATTGACTCTAATTTTGAGTAAAGACCACATAATTGCTCCCCCTATGTATGAAAGAAATATGTAATTAACTCCCTGTAATTTCCGAACAGTGACATCTGGCTCCTGTTTGGAATCCCCGAGGGTCCCTGGACCCACGTTCCTAGAACGGAGGAATTTTAAAATCTTACGGGGTTTTCCGCCTATCCAAGATCGCTCGGCTACAAACCCGAGAACGTATTGACATAAAGAGATAAGAGATCAGCCATGATAGTTGATACCTTGTTGAAATTCTTAACGATGGCTAGCTTCGAATCCTTCGAATCCCCGAGGCGTAGTGCCCCTCCTACGCCAAAACCACACGAACGGGACGCCTTCTTTGCGCAAGCTCGTCACGCCGACACCTTACTAACGTCGCAGCTATTTTTGCATTTGCGGCTAGGCCAAGAACGAACTGCTTGTTGCCCCCGAGAGAGAGAGAGTGCGAGAGAGAAAGTGGTGAGAGGAGAAAACTCTTAGGTTTTACTCTCTTTTGCTTCTATTTCGAAAATTTATCTTCCACCCACTTTAGTCTCGAAAATCATTCTTTATACCTTTTAGAATTAGCCAAAAATAGGTTAAGGTGGGTGGAGAAAAATCCTCAAACCTCCCCTTTTACCATGTCTTCGTTTTACCAAGTAATGAATTCAAAATTCAAACTTTATATTTAATTAATTAAATATCCAATACCTTAATAAATTAAAATACCATATTAAGTATATGTTAAATATATAATGTCCAATATAAATATATTTAAAAATTTTCGAAATTTTATCTAATAAAAATTCGAAACTTATATATATATCCGATATACATTATCTAATATTATTTCTCTAAGAAAATAATAAAGATCTAAATCTAATTTAAATCAGATACTAAATATTAAATATCAAAGATTTTATTTCGAAAATATATCGCGAGGTAAAAAGACCATTTTAACCCTCACTAGTCAAACTTAGTATTTTCTGCCGATCAAGGCTTTCGCCAAGCCCCAAACACTAATGTCACAATCTAGGACCTAGCCTTGTCTCTCTCTGATGACGACGTTGTATCGGTTGCCCTTTTTAAGCCCAACTCTCTTGGTTCGTCTCAACCGAACAGATCCCAAGTTGAGTACAAATATGATCTAATCATAATCCACGAACCGACTATTCATCATACGTATAAACCCTGTACGTTTGTCCCGGACGAGTGAATGTCACGCATAGTCAAACTTACAGAACTCGACTCTACGTCGCTTATGTCGGTGAAAGTTCTGAAACTGCACTCCACGACTATCATGAGTCAGTTATATGCTCTGGCCAGAGACTTGGATAAATTCCCGCACATTAAACTTGCCATAGGACGTTAACCTCGAATTTAATCGAGATCGTAAATCCCGCTCCGCGGTTCAACCGGCAATCACATCGAAAAGTCAAGACCGCATTTCACCGCTGACCCATGCCACCGGCAAGACGGGCCTAGCAAATTAGTGACAAGTCAAGACCTCAAGATCAACCCCAAGTTAACCATTTCGGTCTAAGGTTCGCGCATACTACTACAATCAATCGTTCGATCAAGGACAATGCAAGCGTGTGATTGTTCTATTACGAGTCAGTGTCCAAATACAGATAATCCCCTGATTCATCTTGTATCATTGTCATGGGCTCCCACTTCCCAAGTGAACGGTTGGCACAACCATATTGGACCCATCGACAAACAAGTCGTACGTGTCATTCCAATCACCCTACTGGAGACTTAGACTTGTGGACTATTATAATATTGCAGTATCTCAGTTTACTGGTGCCCCTCTCTGTCCCCACAAAATCAGTAACTGAACTGCCAATATTTGGGTTTTATTAATTTGTCTTATCCACCCAGACTGCAAGGTGAAATATTTAGACTATTAATAATTTGCCTTTTAAGTTATTCATCCAATAATTAATTAACGATAAATAAAGTCATTCCATTAATAGAAGTAATCAAATTACATCACTAAACACTACACATTAGCAAATTGCCCTCGTACTCCCAGTCCTCGTACGGCATCTAGGGCATATACCTCAATAATCTCCCACTTGCACTAATGCCACGTATTATCATATCTTAACCCCATTCTATCAAGGTGTCGATCGAGCACTGCATGTGGTAGTGCCTTCGTGAACGGGTCCGCTGCATTCTCTACAGAGGTAATTTTCTGCATGGCTATTGAGCCATTTTCAACAAACCCACGCAGCACGTGGTATTTTCTCTCTATGTGTTTGGATTTATTGTGAGCACGTGGTTCCTTAGCTTATGCAATAGCCCCGCTGTTATCGCACCACAATGGCAGTGGGCGATCCACGATGCTAGGTACCACCTGTAGTTCCTCCAAAAACTTGCGTAACCAAACACCCTCCTTGGCAGCTTCTGAAGCTGCGATATACTCTGCCTCAGTGGTGGAATCTGCAGTCGTGCTTTGCTTGGAACTTTTCCAAGACACTGCCCCACCATTGAGCGTAAAGACAAAACCCGAAGTAGACTTTAGGTCATCCACATCTGATTGGAAGTCCAAATCTGTATATCCATCTACTTCCAATTCTCCTGGGCCATAAATCAGTATCAAGTCCTTAGTCCGTCTAAGGTACTTCAGAACTGTCTTTACTGCCTCCCAATGTTCCTTACCAGGATTAGCCTGAAACCTACTCAATACGCCCACAGCGTATGCTATGTATGGTCGTGAAAGCATCGCGTACATCAGGCTACCCACAACTGAAGCATAGGGGACTCCACTCATCTCTTGTCTTTGTACCTCATTCTGAGGAGACATAGCCTTTGAGAGATGAATCCCATGCCTCATAGGTAGGAACCTTTTCTTAGACTCGTCCATTTTAAACCTTTTAAGGACTTTATCAAAGTAAAGGGCATGGGACAAGCTTATTGACCTTTTCGCCCTATCTCTAAATAGGCGAATTCCTAGAATATAGGTCGCTTCTCCGAGGTCTTTCATAGAGAATTCGTTTGAAAGCCAGGCTTTAATCTCTGAGAGCATCCCAATGTCGTTTCCTATCAAAAGGATATCATCTACGTACAATACTATAAACGACACCTCACTCCCACTGGCCTTTATGTAAACACAGGGCTCATCTTCATTCTTTATGAATCAGTAGTTCTTAACTACTTCATCGAACCGAAGATTCCAACTCTTTGAAGCCTGTTTCAGCCCATAAATGGACCGATTCAATTTGCACACTTTTCGAGCATCTGCTTCTGACGTAAAACCCTTGGGCTGCTCCATATAGATTTCCTCCTTGAGAGATCTATTCAGGAAAGCGGTCTTTACGTCCATCTTCCAGATCTCATAGTCGTAGTGTGCTGCTATCGCAAGCATGATTCTAATGGACTTTATCATTGTAACAGGTGAGAAGGTTTCCTCGTAGTCAATTCCCTCTTTCTGACTATACCCTTTCGCTACAAGCCTAGCTTTGTACGTCTCCACCTGTCCATCACATCCAATCTTTTTCTTGTAGATCCATTTATTGCCAATTGGTCTAAAACCATTAGGCAGGTCTACAAGAGTTCAAACCTCGTTTGTGTGCATCGAGTACATTTCGGCCTGCATAGCCTCAAGCCACTTGAGGGAGTCTGTACCAGCAATTGCCTGCTCGTAGGTGACGGGATCGTCCCCGACGCATCCCTCAGTCGCATCATCCCTATGCTTGACGTGTACCATACCATATCTCTCAGGCATATAAGATTTCCTACTTGACCTACGCAATTGCGACTGAGCCACGTTTTCTGGAACGTCGTCCAACGACTCTGGAATAGGAGTCGATTCGTCCTCTAACTCTCTTAGAGTTATTTCTCGTCCTTTACCGCCTTCGCCTACGAATTCTTCCTCCAAGAAAGTAGAGCGTAAAGCGACGAACATCCTGTGTTCATCTGGGACGAAGAAGCAATACCCCATTGAATCCTCGGGATATCCGACGAATCTTGCCATTAATAATCTTGATTCAAGCTTGTCTGCCATCAACATTTTTACAAAGGCGGGGCAACCCCAGACCCTGATGTGATTCAGACTCGCCTTACGATTATCCCAAGTTGTGTACAAATTTGATCTAATCATAATCCATGAACCGACTGTAGATTTTCCTCATACGTATAAACCCTTAACATTTGTCCCGGTCGAGTGAAAGTCACGAATAGTCAAACTTACAGAACTCGACTCTTTGTCGTTTATGTCGGTGAAAGTTCTGAAACTGCACTCCACGACTATCATGAGTCAGTTATATGCTCTGGCCAGAGACTTGGATAAACTCCCGCACATTAAACTTGCCATAGGACGTTAACCTCGAATTTAATCGAGACCGTAAATCCCGCTCTGCGGTTCAACCGTCAATCACATTGAAAAGTCAAGACCTCATTTCGCCGCTGACCCATGCCACCAGCAAGACGGGCCTAGCAAATTAGTGACAAGTCAAGACCTCAAGATCAACCCCAAGTTAACCCTTTCGGTCTAAGGTTCACGCATACTACTACAATCAATCGTTCGATCAAGGACAATCCAAGCGGGTGATCGTTCTATTACGAGTCAGTGTCCAAATACAGATAATCCCCTGATTCATCTTGTATCATTGTCATGTGCTCCCACTTCCCAAGTGGACGGTTGGCACAACCATATTGGACCCATCAACAAACAAGTCGTACGTGTCATTCCAGTCACCCTACTGGAGACTTATACTTGTGGACTATTTTAATATTGCAGTATCTCAGCTTACTGGTGCCCCTCTCTGTCACCCCAGAATCAGTAACTGAACTGCCAATGTTTGGGTTTTATTAATTTGTCTTATCCACCCAGACTGCAAGGTGAAATCTTTACACTAAATTAATAATTTGCCTTTTAGTTTATTCATCCAATAATTAATTTATGATAAATAAAGTCATACCATTAATAGAAGTAACCAAATTACATCATGGGCAACTGAAGTTTTGAAGGTTTTAATCTAATGAAAGAATTTGCATGAAGTCTGGGGCGATTAAAGATTTATGTGGATGTTAGTTTGGGATACCTCAAATCGGCCGATTGGAAGGAATAAAAAATAGCACGGTGAAACTAGGTAATTAACTTACTAAATTGAGCGAATGGAAACCCTAGCAAAACAGGCGATTTGTGGTAAAGAATTTGGACAAATCGGGCGATACCCATGCATGCACTAAGCGGTCGAAAGTGATTTCCACACTTGGTGAATCGGGCGAGAAGAAGAGCGGCGAAATGTTGCATGGTATAAGCACAAATCGGGCGATTGCATGTGATGATGAACGTGATCAATCGGGCAAACTGAGACCTCAATGATCGGGCGATTGGATGATTTGACAACCTCGGCCAAATTAGAATTTAGATGTGATGAATCGGGCAATTCCATGCCTTATAAGAATCAAGCGATACTAAGGTTTAGGAATTTAGCTTTACATGTCACAAACGAATATTAACACTTAACGTTAGAAATTATGCGACTTAGTCTTAGCAAATTGGTATAGTCAAGATAATTTAGTTCGACCTAGTCATCTAATACAGGGACAATACTGATACTTTAATATTTCTGTTTTATAGGTCGAACTGAAGGAATTTCCCAAAGCCGTAAATTCAGCTTAGCTCAGACGACAGGTAAGTAGAAATTCAACTACAACACATAACACATTTTTACGTGCCTAATTTATGTGACTTATGTGTGTAATACCCGTAAAATTAAACTACGGGATTTACGATTTAATGAGTGATGAAAATGGTTATTTATAAACCTTGTCGAATTAATTAAATAAAAAAGGTGATACGTAGGAAATTGAGCTTAATGGTGATACGATACTTTCGTGCTTAATGGGTGATACGATACTTTCGTGCTTTTATGCCTTTAAATGGCTTATGTGTCTACGTGATTCCATGCTATATATGATATAGTCCTATATGGGTTTATGTGCTATTAGGATAACTAGCTTGGTAGGAAATTGAGTTGAGACTTAGGAATAATTTCGTATAAGATATATATAATTTTTTTATAAGAGCAATTATTAATAATACTTAGACCAAGAATGCCCACAATAATACTATAATTTTAGACTTTTTATACGTGAACAAGGCCAATAAATTAAATGGGCTAAAAGGTTATACCTGTGTTTAAAGACTTTAAATAAAACCCAAAATATAACTAAGAAGAATAATAGAATTAGAATAATTAAATTGGGCCATGCTTAGCAATAATAGTTACGAAAGAAAGCCTAATTATTCCAAATGAAAAGATAACTTTTAACATTCTTAACCACTAGGGAAAATAACGTCACCACCTTGTCCCATCTCACCATTTTCAAGGGATAAACACGTAACATGAACCATAGAAGAAAATCCTTATCATAGTAACACCAACAAGTTCAAACAAAAGGACTAAAAAGGAAGATAACTCGAAACAAGGAAAGTAAAGGAAGAAAAGCTTAGGCAAAATAAACGGAAATTTCAACTTGAAAGTTCCAACTTGAGAAGGTAATAATTCTATTTATACCTCACAAATCAGTTGTAGTTTTATCTAATAACTTGCGGATAAAAGAGAATTGGGGCGTATCATCTTCAGGGATTAGTGCAATATCCGAAGAGACTCACGGTTTTGATGCTCTTTAGGGTTTTTAAATATATAGTCATGTTAACATAATTTCTTAGCCTTGGATAAGTGTAAGTTATGTCTGAAAGGGATTCACAAGGTGTGAAAATTGAAAATAATTAGAGTTTTTATAAGTTTAGCTAACGAGGGTTTCCGGAAATATTTATAGTGTTCGAACTGTTTTTGGGATTAGATCGAAGGTTTCATAAACTTCAAAGGTTGAAATTGTTATGGACCCGTGAAGTATAAACTTCACAAATTATAATCGCGAATTATGGGTGAAATAAACTTTTGCGAATTCTAAGGCTTGTAAGGTGTGGGTTCGTGAAATAGGTATTAGGCTTTACCGAGTGACATTGACGGCGTAGTAGGTGAACTTTAAATAAAATAATAATATCATCATGTGAACTTGGCGGATTGAGAAAGGGCATGATAGAAGATTTAGAACTTTGGCGAATTAATAGGATAGTAAGTGACGAATTGTGAGGGACTTTGCAAACCAATAAGCACTTGACAAGTTGAGCCTAGTGGAATTAAGGGAATTGTGCATGCCCATGAGGAGTCCACGTAGCCTAAAGGATTAAAGTAATATTTTAAGTTACATATAAGACTTTTTGAGGGAATAGAAAAAACAATATTATAAGCTACATGGGAGTTTGGAACTTGACGAGTGAATAGGAAAATACTATAAACTATATAAACTTGACGAATTCATAGGATAGCGCTTCTCAAATTGCGGTGTTAGTATCAATAATTAAATGTACTAAACAAAGGAACTTTACGAATCATGAGGAATAAAATAATACATTATGAGTTGTACAAATGTGAATTCGCGAAACGAGGCAAGATGAATTATATGTTAATTTTTCACGAATCCTTATGTGATTCACGAGGTGCATAAGCCACGAACTTAGTGTAAGGCATAGACTTCACAAAGTGTAGGAATAAAATAATAGTATCGCGCATTAGGTATGTATGTTTGGTGAATCAGGAGGGAATCATGAAGTACATAATATGTTTCACGAAAAGAGTAAATCACGAATTAGAAATTATGTAATTAACTTCAGGAACCCAAAGTAGTTGGCGAGAAGTGTAGAGTTCGAGAAGTGTAGAAGATATCACATCGATAGTAGTTCGTGAACTCAAATAATGAGTTGAACACTTCACTGGTTAATTTAACTTAGTAAATCGTTCCTAAATAATGATATTTCGTATACAATTTTTAATATAATGTTTTAGGTATTTACAAGAACTTAGATAGTATACTGATACTGTAATTTAATGCTTAAGGTCGGGAATTAGGAAATTCGCCGGATCAATAGCTAATAATCTACGGACGACGGGTAAGTGGAAATCGAACTACAACACATAAGTATGTGTGTATGAATTATATGTCTATGTGACTCGATGATTTTATGTGAGTTCTTACGTGATCTATTTACGTTATATGATGACATGACACGCGTGTTCATTACATGAGCATATGCACGCACGACTAGTATAAGAGTCAGGGAAAGAGAGCGTGCATGAGTATAAGATCGCATGAGAGCGAGGTATATTTGTCGATATAGGCATTTGTGTCAACTCAATGATGAGTCGTGGCTCTTCTATGCTACCATGGCGATTCACGATGCCGAATTACCTGATTCACGAAAGGTAGGGGAAAAACATCATGGCGATTCACGATGCCAATTACCTGATTCGCGATAGGTAGGTGAATACCCCGTAGCGGGAGATGCAACCTGGAGGATGTGATTCGAGGGAATAGGCGGCACCGAGGGAACCTCGGGTGTTGGAAACCTCGTAGTAGGCTACCAGTGAGAAGCATCCGCTGTCAGGCTGCATTGGGATGGAAAGACGCCTTAGGGTTAAAACGTAATTTATGTGCTCGGGTTAGCCTCTCAATGGGACCACATTGGGATTGAAAGGCACTAGTAGCCTCTCAGTGTGGACCACATTGGGATGGAAAGGCACCATAGGGTTAAGCACAGATTGCGTACTCGGGTTTAGCCTCTCAGTGTGTGTACTGCCACTTATTTATACCCTTAGGGGTCTGAGCTCTATGAATGGTGCATAGTAAGATGGAAAGCCGAGGGCCCAAATATGAAGTGAAAGAACGAGAAAAGACGTGACAAGCAGATAGCATTGGCGCGAATGCTTTCGCTATTTAGGTCACGTGCATTGCATGTATGATTTTCACTTACTGAGCTTTATAGCTCATTCCACGTTATTATGTGTTGTAGGACCCCGCGAACACGGTACGTGATCATCTTCAAGGCGAGATCAACTTTGAAGCTTTCGGGGGCTTTTGGGGTTGAAGTGTGTGCATGGATGCGACCTCGTGGAGGCCTAGTAGATAACTTTATTTTGACACGCATGTGCACTTTCCTCTTTAATTAGGACCCACGAATGTATTTGTAGGAAACTCTACGATTCCTTTTTATAAAAGGAAAAATTTTATACGAAATATCGTACCATCTATTTATTTTCTACAACGTTAATTATGTAAATTAGTTAAGAAAATAGTGGTGAAAGGCGGGGCGCCACAATGTGCCTCTGTGTTTACATGAATTATGTGAAATAATTGATATGCCTATGCATGGTAAGTAGTCTTGTATTATTTCATGTTGCATATTCACGAGCATGCACGATCATATGTGGGGGTTGTGCGAGATGGGTATGCATATTACATGTCGTTTGAAAGTGAATGATACTTGCCGGTATGGGCATTTGTTGTCGACTCACAGTTGAGTCAGGGCTAACTACTATGTCACCAGGGCGGCGTTGAGCGTCATCGTTATAATATATATATATATATGTGTGTGTGTGTGTGTGCGTGTGTGTGTGTGTGTGTATATGTATATATTTATTTTATGTTTGGGCAATGCACGTGGCGATAGGGAGTGACCTAGAGGATGCGACATGAGGGTATAAGCGACACAGGGTGGAGCCCTGGTGTGAGCAACCTCAGTGTCGGCTACCAGCGTGAGCGACCACCGGACAGTCGGGGACGACCGGGTAAAAATGGTGACCTAGGGGAACGGTGTGCATCCTAGGGTATGTTCATCGACGTGGACCATTGTCGTATTTGTCCTAAATAGACGTGAGCTCATTGTGGTGCATAGTAAGATTGGCCGAGGGACCTAAGTGAAAATAGTACGAGTATTAAGAACATCGGCGCGGATTGCCGTTGCGGGGGGTTGACACGTGCATTCATCTTTTTTAATAGTCAATTGAACGATAAGGAAAACCCTAGAGAGAAAGAGAGAGCGAGTTTTTCAAAAGTTTTCCGGCGGGATTTCAAGTCTGATCACCGTCAGTTTCGGCCACCAGCGGCCGCCCGGAGATTGTCTTCATCATCTACGCAAGTTCGACGCACGAAGGGGTTGGAGGTGACATAGTTGGGGGGTTTTCTCTGGGGTGAGGGTCACGGTTTAGGGCTGCATAATTTCATGGATTACGAAAATTCGATAGCAGCAAGTGCGATTGGGATGGGGCTGATGACGGGGCCATTGACGACTCTGGTGATGCCGGATCTTGATAAGCTGGCGGTGGCATACCAAGAATTCGCCACCTGTTTCGACGAAGAGCGATTTCGGGCGATGATGAGAAGGATTGATGATCGTGGCATCGGGCAACGAGTCACCGATCGGTCTGAGACAGTGGCGATCAAAATCACGCAGAACACGGATGGAATTGATGTGGGTCGTTGTGTGAACAACTCGGTTATGGTAATGGTTCTGGCCAGCCTAGGGCTGAAGGACGATCATCGCGGGGCAGACCGGGAACCCAACCGCCAGATCGTCGGATGCTTGCGCTACGTATGGCGGAAGATGACGACCTCGTCGATGAAGAGATCATCGTCGAGAAGGAAACTCGACAAAAATTAGTTGGGTTTAATACAGTTCACTCTAGGGTTTTGGGTCAAGCCGCGATGGGGGAAACAATGTCCATTCTTCGGCCAGCCACGACGCCATTGGGACGGGTTGATGACGGGCCGAGGGCCACCGTACCATCTAAAATGGTTGGGTGTCAACATACATAGGGTTTTACAGACCGTGGATCTGAAACGACCTAATATGTGCAATGACAGGGCTACTATGGAGGCGCACAGACAGCCCGGGGTGAGGTCGGTGTTTTCAAGGATTGGACCTATGAAGCAGGGGTCGAGCGATGACACCAACATGGAATCGTTCGTGAAGGCTGTTCGAGGTAATGGGGAGGTTCAGCAACGGGGACTCAAGATCATGCCTTTGGCATATACGGTCCCGGCGATAGTGGACGGGGTTGCTAAGGCGAGTCCGTCATTGGAAGTGGCCAAACGGTGTCTAGGGAAATGGAACCATACGCTGGTGGGATATTTCCTTGGTTGGAAGCCTTATTTTCCTTTCATTGAGCGCTATGTTCGGTCCATCTGGACTGGTTTACTGGAGGTTAGAGCCACTATCAATGGATTTTTTATGTTTCGATTTGCGAATAATGAAGCAATGGCTGAAGCTTTGGAGGGTGAACCTTGTGTCAGGACCCGACCTCGTCACTGCCTATTCTAACGTCATCCTATGTGTCTAACGATGTAGTAACTTGAAAGAGACGCAGAAAGGCGTATAAAAGTTTTCCTTTTTCATAAAGGAGTTCATTTTCTGTACAAGCCAAGAGAATACATTTACGTGACAAAAGAATACATGAGTCCCTAACTACATGCTTGCCCTAATTACACGAGATGTGTATACATGCACAGCAAAAGAACTCCTATGTGCCCGGCCTCACAGGTCGTCATTCATGCACACACCACCTCCCAAAAGTCGCTCGGAAGCTTCATAAGACTGCATTGCCATCTAAGAGATCACGTACCGTGGTCACTCGCACCTACAAACACGTAAGGGATGAGCGATATGCTCAGTAAGTAGTAAGTAGAAATATGCATGACAGTGCACGTGATAATTTCCCCCGCAAAGGCATCCTCGCCAATGCACTTAAATCTCATACTACGTTCACTCAGGGCCCCGGCAGACTACCCAGGCATACACCGTAAAGAGCTCTATCCAACCACGGGCATCAGCCCAAAGTATGAGGGCATCAACCCAACCATACTATAGCATGAGGGCATCAACCAAACCACACTAATCAGGGATATAAGGGCATCAACCCAACCATGAGGGCATCAACCCAACCATGGCAATTCCCCGACGCATCAACGTCG
This sequence comes from Craterostigma plantagineum, assembly GCA_027422505.1. Taxonomy (NCBI): domain Eukaryota; kingdom Viridiplantae; phylum Streptophyta; class Magnoliopsida; order Lamiales; family Linderniaceae; genus Craterostigma; species Craterostigma plantagineum. The sequence goes on along the minus strand of JAPQWV010000297.1, from coordinate 502,476 downwards.
TTCACATACTGGCGACGCATCAACGTCGCCGACGGCGCATCAACGCTATCACGATACTCCAGAAGCCGCCCCTCACTTTAATATTAGAACTTATTACCAAGTGCCCACCTCGGAAACCATCGTTCAATATTTGCGACATAAATTATCCACACTCATCATCATAAAACCCCTAAGTGTTTCATGCATGTTCGTGAAATGCATAGTGCATTAATGCTATCATGCTTACCGTAATCATAATCACGTCAATTAATCCACATAAGCATATAAACATTTAGTCACGTAGGCACATAGGTTAGCCACATACAAACATGTTATGTATCGTAGGTGAATTTCCACTTACCTGGCGTCCGTAGATTAACCGCTAACTGGTCTGGTGAATTTCCTAATATTTTGTCCTTTAAACATAAAAGGGTATAATGTTAGGGTATAATTCGCGAACCATCTTAGTTCGCGAACTACTCCACTTCGCGGACTCATTCGACTTACACGAAATTTGCCAAGCTAGCTTTGTTTACGAAACCTTCATTTCGCTACCTATTCACGAACCTTCTTAATTCGCGAACCTCACACTTTGCGATTTCTAAACAGTTTTAACACTTAAAATTCTAGGGAACTCCGATCTAAAAGTACTTTTTCCTCAAGAACACTATGAATGTCTTATAAATTCCAAAAACCCTAAAAATCGTTTTAACTATGGGGCATGATTTTGGGCAGGTTTTTAGAGTGTTAATACCTTAAACATGTTAAATCTAAGCTTAGAACCTAAAATCATAAACTAAAAACGTAGAAAGCATAGAAAAGTCTCATACCTTCTCCCAAGCTAGGTTTCGATCTCCTCCCTCTCTCTACATGTTTTTAGTGTGAGAAGTAAAAATATCTTTTCTTTTCTTCTTTCCTCATATATATTATTATTATGTTAGTTACTACCAATAATAAGGGTAATAACGAAATAGTCCCTATGCTTGTGCTTAACCCCAATTTTGACCTCCCCTATTATTATTGCTTTCATCTACCTTCATTTCTTATTTTCAGAAAAATATCCTAATAAGTTAGATATTTCCTAGTTACATACTTAAGTACTCGGAATACCTGAAGTCACTTAAGCACATAATTCCATTGATTCACTTAGGCAAATAGTAAGTGCACAAAATTCATAAAATCACATGAGCATAAAACGCATATGCTAACTTCGTGTAGTCACATAAGCATACAATGTGCATGCAATTTTATTGGCCAACTAGCTTACGAGGACCCCGGGTTCTACATCCTCCCCCGTTAAAGAGGATTTTGCCCCCAAAATTAGTTCATCTGGAATAATTCGGGGTAACAATCTCTCATCTCATCCTCACGTTCCCACGTAGCCTCTTCCGTTCACTGGTTCCGCCGTAACACTTTTACTAAAGGAATGTCCTTATTCCTAAGCCGTTTTGTCACATACATCAAAATCTCTACTGGCACTTCCTCGTAACTCAAATCTGGTTTTAGCTGTTGGTGGAGAACCTCATTCCTCAGCGCATGACTTGGATCATCGATGTATTTCCTTAAGGTTGAGATGTGGAAAACATCATGAACTTGTGATAACGATGCTGGTAGTTCCAACTGGTATGCTACTTCGCCTACTCGTTTAATTATCCTGAACGGATCAATGTACCTCGGGCTCAGCTTACCCTTCTTTCCGAAACGCTTGACGCCCTTCATCGACGACACTTTCACGAACACCCAATCATCTACCTCGAATTCCAACGATCTGCGTCTCTGATCTGCATAACTCTTTTGCCTGCTTTGAGCCGTTCGCATTCTTTCTCGTATCGTCGCTATCACCTCTGTCATCTCTCGTACTAGATCTGGGCCTAATACTACCCGTTCACCGACTTCGTCCCAATGTACTGGGGATCTACACTTTCGTGCGTATAGCGCTTCGTATGGAGCCATTCCAATCGTAGCTTGGTAGCTATTGTTGTACGAGAACTCGACGATTGGAAGTATCTACTCCAATTGCCTTTGAAATCCATCACACAGGCACGTAGCATATCTTCCAACGTTTGGATCGCCCGTTCAGATTGACCATTTGTTTACGGGTGGTAGGCGGTACTAAAGGAAAGTTTAGTCCCCATCGCCTTTTGCAAGCTCGTCCAGAATTTCGATATGAATCTAGAGTCTCGATCCGAGACAATTGACGTTGGGATTCCGTGGAGTCGCACTATCTACTGAATATAGAGTTCTGCGTACTGCTCCAAAGAAAACGTCGTACTTATTAGCAAGAAATGAGCAGTCTTGGTTAGTCGATCGACGATCACCCAAATCATGTCGTGCCCTTTCACATTCTTCGACAGACCGACAACAAAGTCCATTGTTATATTGTCCCACTTCCATTCTGGTATTGGTAACGGTTGCAACGTTCCTATCGGCCCCTGATGTTCTGCCTTGATTTGTTGGCAAGTCAGGCACTGGCTTACAAATCTTGCTATGTCCTTCTTCATCCCTGGCCACCAGTAGTTTAGTCGGAGGTCTCTGTACATCTTCGTAGCTCCTGGGTGCACTGAATACATCGTGGCATGTGATTCCGCCATTGCGGTCCATCTAAGCTCCGTGTCATCTGGTACATACCGTCTGTTCTTGTAATACAGTCCTCCTTCGTCCCGAAATGTGATGTCCGTCACCGGTTATTCTGCTTGTGCTCCCTTGGTTTTCGTATAGAACTCGTCCTTTTCTTGCGCCCTTTTGATCCGCTCTAGAAGTGTAGGCTGAAGCGTTAACACTGCCAATCTTGTCACGACTTCGCCCAATTGTACAATCTCCACCTCCAGTAGCTATAGCTCCACGCTTACTGCTTTTCGGCTTAGTGCATCTGCTACCACGTTCGCCTTGCCCGGGTGGTAGTTAATTATGCAATCGTAATCTTTCACCAGTTCCAACCACCGTCTCTGCCTCATGTTCAACTCTTTTTGCGTAAAGAAATACTTCAGGCTTTTGTAGTCCGTGTAAATTTCGCATCGTTCTACATAAAGGTAGTGCCTCCAAATCTTCAGAGCAAAGACCACTGCTGCCAATTCTAGATCGTGCGTCGGATAATTCTTCTCGTAGTCCTTCAATTGACGTGAGGCATAGGCCACTACTTTCTCGTTCTGCATTAGCACGCATCCTAATCCATTCTTCGAAGCATCGGTGTAAACTGAGAATCCCCCGATTCCTGATGGTATCGTAAGGCCTGGGGCTGTAGTTAGTCGCCTTTTCAATTCTTAGAAGCTCTATTCACATTCCTCGCTCCAATGAAATGGTGTATTCTTTCTCATCAACTTTGTCAGTGTTGAACCTATTTTGGAGAAGTCCTTGATAAACTTCCTATAATAGCCTGCCAAGCCAAGGAAGCTCAGTACTTCGGTCACACTCGTTGGTTGCGGCCAGCTACTGATGGCTCCGATCTTATTCGGATCCATAGAAATTCCTACTCCAGAGATAATATGTCCCAAGAAGGCGACTTGGTCCAGCCAAAACTCGCACTTCTTGAATTTGGCATACAACTGCTTCTTCCGTAATACTCCAAGAATTGTTCATAGATGTTGCTCGTGTTCCTCCTTTGTCTTCGAGTAAATGAGAATGTCGTCTATGAACACGTTCACGAGCTTGTCCAAATACGACTTGAACACGCGATTCATCAAGTCCATAAAGGCTGCCGGCGCATTATTCAGCCCGAAGGGCATGACTAGGAACTCGTAATGTTCATAGCGCGTACTGAAGGCAGTCTTAGGGATATCTTCCTCTCGAACTTTGGATGGTGATACCCTGATCGTTGATCGATCTTTGAAAACACCGTAGCGACTTATAGTTGATCAAATAGATTATCGATCATTGGGATGGTGATACCCTGATCGTTGATCAACTCCCTGTAGTCTATGCACAGTCGCATTGTTCCGTCTTTCTTTCGCACGAATAGTACCGGCGCTCCCCGGGAGAGAAACTCGGCTGGATAAATGCCCTTTGTAAGAGTTCGTCCAATTGCTCCTTGAATTTCTTTCATTTCTGTTGGCGCTAACCGATAAGGCGTCTTGGATATAGGTGCTGCTCCGGGCACTAATCTATCGTAAATTCAATTTCTCTATCAGGCGGTAACCCTGGTAGGTCTTCAGGAAATACGTCCGTAAATCTCGAAGTACAGGTACTTCTTCAAGTTTTGGGGATGAAATCTCCTCCGATTTCATCGCAAAAACAAAATATGCTTCAAATCCCGCTCGAATCAACCATTGGGACTTTAACGCCGATATTCTCGATACCCTCCTTTCTTTAATCGTCCCCGAACAGGTAAAAGGCTCACTTACTTCTATGTTGAATGTTACTACTTTACGGTTACAGTAGATCGCAGCTCCGTACTTCGACAACCAGTCCATCCCAAGAATGACCTCGTAACCATTCACTGAATGACTATTAAATCTACAGGCAATTCCTTATCACTATCTAACACTGGACTATCTCTCAATATCTGGTTTGGGTGTCCAAGTTGCCCAAGTGTCTCATCCCACACTTTGGGCAATTCGGGACGGGCGCTGGGAACCTTCATTGATTTGGGTTCGGTGGTAGGTTTGGAATCCCTTGCGGGCGTTGTGGTGGTCTGTTCTGAAAATTTTGCTTCGCGCCCTTGGCAACAAACTGGCGCTTTGGATTACCTCCGTTCCACTGCGACCCTTGCAATTGGGCAAATTTTCTCTCCACCACTTGCGGTAGGTAGCTCCTTCAAGTCCAGCCATACTCACATCCCGATAAATTTCAGGCTTCAGGCCTTCAAGGAAAGGTTCAATCTTCAAAGCCTCTGTGCTCACCATGTGGGCAGCGAACCTCAACAGCTGCTCGAATTTCCTGATGTATTCAGCCACTGTCATGGATCCCTGTCTGAGATTGATGAACTTATTTAGACTTAGGCTCGCACTGGGGCAGTAAGATATTTGCCCCTGAACAGCTCCTTAAATCTGTCCCAGCTCATGGTTGCGGGTCCTCGAGCACCATGATAGTGTCCCACCAGTGCCCTGCCTTAGCAAGTATGCAGCGCAAAGGGCTTTTTCCGCTTCTGGGACACGACTGTACACAAACATTCTCTCAAGCGTTCTTATCCAGTCCTCAGCCGCAGTCAGGTCGGCTGTATCTTCAAAGGTCGGCGGGTTCAGTCTATGGAATCTTTCCCCACTATCTCCGTTCTTTCAGCTTGTGTCTGTCTAGCATTTGTGTGGCTTTGCTGAATCAGCTGTTGAATCTGTGCGGAGTGCTGGCTCTCGATTGTCTGTAGGGGCTGTGTTTCCCCTGTTCTGGTCATCACCGCCACTGGTCTCACCTCTAGTTCGTACCACCAGTCCTGATGTATCCTGATAGTCCTATGGCCAATAAATTATGCAACACAAAAGTTCACATAAATGTAACACTTACTGGCAAGGCCGCTTCCGCGCTTTTAGGTGTGTGTACATGGACAGTCTACAGAACCTGTGACCGGAGCTCTGATACCACTCTATCGGAACCCGACCTCGTCACTGCCTATTCTAACGTCATCCTATGTGCCTAACGATGTATTAACTTGAAAGAGACGCAGAAAGGCGTATAAAATTTTTCCTTTTTCATAAAGGAGTTCATTTTCTGTACACGACAAAAAAATACATTTACGCGATAAAAGAATACATGAGTCCCTAACTACATGCTTGCCTTAATTACACGAGATGTGTGTACATGGACAACAAAAAAACTACTATGCGCCCGGCCTCACAGGTCGTCATCCATGCACACACCACCCCCAAAAGTCGCTCGGAAGCTTCAAAAGATTGCCTTGCCATCTAAGCGATCACATGTGGTCGCTCGCACCTACAACACATAACGTAAGGGATGAGCGATATGCTCAGTAAGTAAAAATATGCATGACAGTGCACGGGATAATTTCCCCCGCAAAGGCATCCTCGCCAATGCACTTAAATCTCATACTACGTTCACTCAAGGCCCCAACAGACTTTTACCTAGGCGTACACCGTAAAGATCTCCATCCAACCACGAGTATCCGTGCAAAGTATGAGGCCATCAACCCAACCATACTAAAGCATGAGGGCATCAACCGAACCACGCTAATCAGGGATATAAGGGCATCAACCCAACCATGAGGGCATCAACCCAACCATGGCAATCCCTCGATGCATCAACGTCGTTCACATATTGGCGATGCATCAACGTCGCCGACGGCGCATCAACGCCGTCAGGCTGCCCCATAAGCCACCCCTCACTTTAATTTTAGAACTTGTACCAATTGCCCACCTCGGAAACCATCGTTCGCTAATTGCGACATAAATCGTGCACGCTCATCATCATAAAACCCCCCAAGTGTTTCGTGCATGCTCGTGAAATGCATAGTGCATTAATGCTATCATCCTTACCGTAATCATAATCACGCAATTAATCAACATAAGCACATAAACATTTAGTCACGTAGGCACATAGGTTAGGCCAAACATGTTATGTGTCGTAGGTGGATTTCCACTTACCCGGCGTCCGTAGATTAACCGCTAACCGGTCTGGTGAATTTCTTAATATTTTGTCCTTTTAGCATAAAAAAGGTATAAAGTTAGTGTATAAATTATATTAATTGACTGCATAAATTTTCGTTCGAAAATTCTATCAAAACAGTGTTTGCCAATACCGAAAAGTGACCCTGGAAAATACTGATAGGCTATTTATGCTCGGACATTGAAAGAGCCTATGCCAATTGGAATCAGATTATTTTTCTTATTAAATGGTGTAGAAATATCCTCAAAAAGGGTACAAACATGTTTTTTTGTAACTTAAAATGTTTCTACCTAAGAGGCTCAATTCGCGACTTGCATGGAGTTCGTGAACTCCTCCTACTCCGCGAACTATCCTACTTCGCGAATTCTTAGTACTAACTTTGGATTCGTAACGTTGACAACTCGTGAAATACTCTACAACTTCGCGAACTCTATCTCACTTCTGCAAGATCATCACCTATCTCTAACTTCGCAAACTTATGTAGTTCACGAACTCTACCTTTCCCACGACTCGCGACTTAAGGTCATGAATTTATTTTACTTCGTGGACTAATTAGATCTTCACGGGATTTGCGAACCTCTTATGGTTCGTAAAGTTCTTAATTCGTGAAATGCTCCTTACTCGCGAAGTGTCAAGCTTTACTTGGAATTCGCGAAACCTAATCGTAGTTCGCAAATTCATCGCCCCTACAGTAGTTCGCGAACCCTCTCATGTTTCGTGACTCATTGGACCCGCAAAACCCTCATTTTGCGAAGTCATGCCTCTGAAGTCCTTATAATTCGTGATGCATTCCTCAACTCGCGAAATGTCTAACCTCACTTAGAATTCGCACATTGCCACACACACAATTCGCACACTAGGGTTCGTGATCCTCCACTCCCTAAAGATTCGCGAACTGTACTTAGTTCGTGAACTCACGACATGGTACGCAACTTACTCGTTTTGCGAACTGGAGTTCGCCCTTACGATGGATTCGCCTAACCATTTCAGTTCCGCGAGACCCTCATTTTCCCTTACCAATTCGCGAACCATATTAGTTCGCGAATTACTCCACTTCGCGGACTCATTCGACTTACACGGAATTCGCCAAGCTAGCTTAGTTCGCGAAACCTTCATTTTGCTACCTATTCACGAACCTCCTTAATTCGCGAACCTCACACTTTGCAACTTCTAAACACTTTTAACACTTAAAATTTTAGGGAACTCCGATCTAGAAGTACTTTTTCCTCAAGAACACTATGAATGACGTATAAACTACAAAAACCCTAAAAATCATTTTAACTATGGGGCATGATTTTGGGCAGGTTTTTCGAGCGTTAATACCTTAAACATGTTAAATCTAGGCTTAGAACCTAAAATCATAAACTAAAAACATAGAAAGCATAGAAAAGTCTCATACCTTTTCCAAAGCTAGGTTTCGATCTCCTCCCTCTCTCTACTTGTCATTTTTAGTGTGAGAAGTAAAAATATCTTTTCTTTTCTTCTTTCCTCATATATATTATTATTAATTTAATTACTACTAATAATAAGGGTAATAACGAGATAGTTCCTATGCTTGTGCTTATCCCCAATTTTGACCTCCCTTATTATTATTGCTTTCATCTACCTTCATTTCTTATTTTCAAAAAAATATCCTAATAAGTTAGATATTTCCTAGTTACATACTTAAGTACTCGGAATACCTGAAGTCACTTAAGCACATAATTCCATAGATTCACTTAGGCAAATAGCAAGTGCACAAAATTCATAAAATCACATGAGCATAAAACGCATATGCTAACTTCGTGTAGTCACATAGGCATACAATGTGCGTGCAATTTTATTGGCCAACTAGCTTACGGGGACCCCGGGTTCTACACCTTGGCTTCTCCAAGGACAACCCTTATTCTTGGAACTTTGGTGCCCCTACATATCGTTTGAATGCAAGGAGGTGGGTGAGGTGCCGTTATAGGATAAGCTATGGAACATACCTTGCGAACTTTGGACGCAGGAAGGGCTTGGCGTGGTAGCGAGCATAGTGGGCCGACCTATGTTTGCGGGTGGAATAACGGCAGCAGCAGAACACATTGAATATGCCCGTATCTGTGTCATGAAAAAGTTGACTGAGCCATTCTTGGGGATATTTAACGTACGTCTCCTAGGCAAGGTAGGGGGAATGACGTAACATACCTGTGCGGGTGGAGTATGACTAGAAGCCGACTAAGTGTCCTTCTTGTGAATCGTGGGCTCATAATGAAGCTCATTGTCCTCTGCGAACAGTAAAGGTCTCTGGGCAGAGGAAGAATAGGAAGCACCTACAACGGTCATGGACAACAGAGAGGGTGACGACAGCAGTAGTTCCTAGGATGGTGGGAGATCATGAACCACGGATGGGACAGTCCGACGTTGTGGGTAATAGTGGTGTACCTCATGCTGGTGGGAGCGGGATCGTACACTTACCGCTGCTGACTGATGGGGTACTCACACGTCCACAGGAGGAATGGCGACACGTGGGAGCAAAAGGCACTACCACACTTACCTTTGAGGGAGCAAAAGGCGCTGTACAATGTGTGGTAGTGCCTTTTGCAAACCCCCTCAAAGGCACTACCATGCTCTCATAACGACGAACATGGGAAACCCCCTCAAAGGCACTACCACACTTACCTTTGAGGGGGTTTCCCATGTTCGTCGTTATGAGATATCTGAAGATGTTGAAACCTTTGTTTCAACATACGGAGGGATATGAGGGATTTGATGGCGAATGTCTCTGAGACGCGATGTTTTCTTGAGATTGCTCAAGACTTCTCTTCCCGCTATCCACACGAGGAGGCCTTTTATGACCTAGAACGCATGTGCAGGTCACTTTATGCTAAGGCGGTAGCAAAGGAGCATATGGCTCTTTCCCAACGGGCAAAGTTGGCTTGCCTGAAGGATGGGGACCAGTGCTCATCTTACTTCTTTAGGAGGGTGGCCATGCGTAGGGCTACCAATCGCATTTTCTCTCTTGCTAGCATGTCCCTCTCGAAGAGCGTCACCAAGTCGAAAGTGAACTGATTGGGTTCTACCAGGACCTATTGGGTTAGTCCGTCCACTCTTCGCCCATTACCGATGATGCTGTATAGAAAGCCCACGCGTACGCTTTCCCCAGCGGATGCACAGTCTATGATTTGTCCAGTGGATGCCAGAGAAGTTTGAGAGGCGTTTTTCTCTATGGGGGATGAGAAGGGGCCTGGACCGGATGGGTATACAGTTGCTTTCTTCAGGGTAGCGTGGGAGATTGTAGGGGCTGACGTAGTAAGCTCAGTACATGATTTCTTTCTGTCTGGCAAGCTGCTGAAGGGGCTTGACAACACACTCATTACGCTAATACCTAAGAGAGATACACCTCGCCGTGCGACGGATTTTTGGCTGATATCGTGCTGCAACGTGTCATATAAGGTTATCTCTAAGATCTTGGCCAATAGGCTAAATACGCATCTCCCTGGTTTGGTGCATGGTTCACAGACAGTGTTTATCCCTGGACGGCGTATTAGCGACAATGTGTTGATGGCACATAAGCTTTGTTTTGGATATGACTCTAAGGGGCGACCACCGCGGGCAATGTTTAAAGTCGACCTTGCTAAGGCTTATGATAGGATGGAGTGGAGTTTTTTACTCGTCATTCTGTAAGCCATGGGTTTCCACCCTAACTATATTGGCTGGACTCGGACGTGTGTGACGACGATGGCATTCTCGTTGAACTTGAATGGCCAAGTGGTGGGGTTTTTTGCGGGAAAGCGGGGAATTTGGCAGATTGACAGCATTTCTCCGTATCTTTTTACTTTAGTTATGGAGGTCCTTCATGGGCTGATCACCAGGGGCATCTCGGAGGAGCCGCGATTTTGCTACCACTGGCGGTGTGAGTCGCTGTGTTTGGCTTCACTAGCTTTCGTTGATTATCTTCTGCTCTTCAGTCTTGCGGATGTTGTGTCGATTGGAGTGCTGAAAAATGCACTAGGGGAGTTTGCGGCGTTGTCGGGGTTATACCTGAACTCAGATAAGAGTGAGATGTACCTGCCACGACGTGCTGAGGGGTTGACGTTGCGGATACAGTCGCTCATGGGCTATCGTGTGGGAGCTTTACAAGTTCATTACTTGGGCGTGCCTCTTGTTGCATCTTGCCTGATGATTGACGATTGCGCCCCTTTACTGATGAGGGTCGATCAGTGCATATGGTCATGGCTTAATCGATTGTCGTATGCTGGGCGGGTTCAACCCGTTAAGTCGGTCCTACAGGCACTCCATACGTACTGGTCGGCGGTTTTCTTGTTGCCTAAGGGCGTTACAAGATCTCTGGAAATGCACTTTAGGAATTTCTTATGGGGTGGATCATCTGCAAAGGTCGCTTGGGATGTTCTTTGTTTGCCTATATCTTAAAGCATATTGGGGCTTCTCTATTGTAGTTGACAATAAAGCCCTTTTCCTGAAGCAGCTCTGGAGTGTGCTCGCAAGGGCGCCAGGCTCGATTTGGGTAGAATGGTTTTATAGAACTCGGTTGCACTCCCACTCGCTTTGGGATATACCGATCTCGCTTTTGGCAGAAAATATTGTAATTGTGGCCCTTGGTTCGGTCCTTGCTTATTCTCACGGTGGGCGAGGGTTCCATGACAAGGTTATGGAAGTATCCTTGGTTATTAACTACACCACTGTTGGAAAGATTTCCTAATAGTCCTATTGCGTTGGGGCTGCATGCTGATTCGAGGTTGAGTGTGGTTATTGGTGATCAGGGCTGGAACTGGCTGGGGCAAGGGGCCGTTGAATACATTGAGATTAGTCACCTTCTTCCAACGGTAGTGAGGGCCAATCAGGACGGGGTCAGATGGACGGGCTCTTCAGATGGGACCATGTCGACCTCTTCGGCTCGAGAGGCAATGCGTTATCGACGACCCCGAGTGTATTGGGCTGCCCTTTTTGGAGGACCTTTGAAGATTCTGAGGCATGAGTTCATTCTATGGCTTGGAGTGCTGGATTGTCTATCGACTAGAGACAAGCCGTGGGTAGCACAGCGAGCGAGTACTCCGTCTTGTGTCCTATGTGATGAACTGCAGTATGAGATGGCCCAGCATCGGTTCTTTGATTACATTTTCATGGCAGTGCCATCGACTGCTGATGAGGCGTTTCGGTGGGTCTGGTCTTATAGGGACAGAAGTGCAGGTATTAGATGGGCATCGGCTAGATGGCGTGGACGACACCTTCTGCAAGCAGCATATCGTCACGTACTAGCTTCTCTTGTTTACCATATCTGGCAGGCAAGAAACAAGCAATGGAAAGAAGGGTTTATCAGGACTCCTGATAGGCTTGTTGCCTTTGTGCTTGCTTGCCTTGGTCATCATGTGTCTTAGTGGTACGTCCACTAAGTATGAGTTACATCGAGCGGCTATACGTAGATTATGGCGTGTGGCATGGTAGTTTGTAGTGATTGGGATGTTCCTTTCCTGATTTGTTACCAGTAGCCTGTTACTGGTTAGTCTTTGTTATAAATATATACACAGGACCTTATACCAAAAAAAAGACACGTGCATTCATGCATAATTTCTGCTTACTGAGCCATGTGGCTCACTCCTTACGTTATGTCCTGTCGGTGTACGCGAACACGGTACGTGATCGCCTAGCCTGCAAGACAAACCTTTGAAGCTTACAACGACTTTTGGGGTGGCGATGTATAGGATTCGTTTTGCTGTGCAGATGTACATAACCCGTGTAATTAGGACATGGATGTACTTAGGAAGTAAATGTAATTCTTTTCTCATGTACAGAAACGACTTCCATTATATAAATGGAAAAATTTACTACGCATTTTTGTATGTCTTCCAACTTACAATGTCATTAGGCACATAAGTAACGTTAGAATAGGTAGCGATGGCTAGGGTCGCAACAGCTCTCGCTTAGCTCTTCTCGAGTTTTGTCTATCTCTTTATGACATTGAATAGAGTTGGAAGACCATCTTTCGTGCAGTAGATTCTTCACAGCTGGCAGATTGGGGATAATTCCTTGAAATGACTCTTCAGTTGTCCTTTTGGAATCCCCAGCCTCAAATCTGGTCCAAGATGGGTTAGCAGCCAAAGATGTGTCATCCTTTTCTGCTGATCCCAGTAAGAGATGCCTCTGATCTCGAACTCGTTCAACTGCTTGACTTTGTTCGGTGACATCCATATGTGTTCACGAACTTCCTCAAGGTATGGGATCTCAATCTGAATATTCTCCCACGGTGTGTCGATTCGAACGGTCCCTGGCATTTGTCTTGTAGGGGAATCCGTTTGTTGCGCAATCAACTCTGGAAGCCTTGGGAGATCGTGTTCATGATCTTCACCTTCCTGAAGTTTTTTTCTTCTATCAGAACTAAGTCGATTGAAGCTTGTAGAAGTGTCGAACGTCCTTGAGTCGTTGTCTTTGATGCTCATGGGGCATAGTGTGGGTCATCCACTGTTCTTCGAATATGTATTTGTCGAGGACCTCGTTTGTGTTGACACCATGTCCAGATGTTCCCGATTGGTCTGCAACGATCGAGTTTGGAGTTGCTTGATTTTGCGCCAAGGCTACGGGCACGGCGGCACTTACTTCTTCTTCCGGAACCAAGGAGCTTGTATAGATTGTTGGTGGTGTTGAAGGAGGCGTCCCAATTTGGGTTTGAGTATGGGTGGTGCAGTGCGTGATGGTGGTGGTTTGCGTAGTGGGTTGGGTTTCACCGGCTCCAACGCTTGTCTGCGTCGCGCCCGAACCTTATTCTTGACCTTCTCCTTAGCCACTCGCAGATGTCCTAGGCCTCTTCTCCCCCTCATGACGGTCCTGGTCGTCATGTCAGCATCTTGAGCGGGAGCTTTGGCCTCAGCAGGATTGAGTTGGTGGCTTAATGATCCACGAGACGCCTATATAAGGATTCTTCCTAGAGCGTCCGAGTGGGAAGGCCGATGAGGCGTGTGAGTAGGATGTCATGGAGTTCAATGATGTGTATGGTGTATGGGATGATGAGGATGGATTAGTTTATGAGAGGGTCGGTGGGTGTGGGTTGTGAGGGTGTGAGGTTAACTTGTGCTGAAGGGCCCTCAGAGATGGGTGATTTCCCGGTGACACTACGGGACGTCTCGATGGCTGCCAGTACTCTCTCCATCATTTTGTCTTCAAGGGATCTGATGGCCGCAGAGACGGCTGCCTAGAAATGCGCTTCAGTCACAAACGGGAGATGCCTCTATATATGGACCGGTTCGACTGATGGCGTCTATTGTCAACCCTTAAGCTAGCAGTCACTTGAGGTTGTGACTGTCCGAGACTTCCATCCAATCCTTGACTCGAATTTGGAAGATTCACATCTATGGATGTTGGGGTTGGTTCAGATTGCGTGCGTATCAGACACCGGTTGAACTGGGCCGGTAATGAGTGGATTCTGGGAGTCGGCCTCAGCACCTAGAGTGATACTGGTATCGTGTCTGATATAGAAGCGATAGCTGTGATGATCGGCTCGGAGATAGGGAGTTAACATTGTGGAACCCGTTTGGTAAGTTGAACCTCCTCGTCGGAATCCATGGCTTCGGACGAGGTAGCCGTATGAAGAGTCAGTTCCCTTCAATGTCCTCATGGGCTTGGGCTGTCGGTTGAGGCTCGTAAGGAGTAATTGTGGGGATCACAGCCTCTGGTTCAGGGGTAGTAGCCTGTAGTGGTGGATTGTGTCCTGTTTCTGCTTCGGGCTGTGCATCCTGTTGAAGGATCTCCTCAATAGACACTTGGAACACGCCAACATTGATGGGAACTTCAGCACCGAGTGCTTGTTGTGGAGCCTTGAGTTCCAACTCTAGTGCCACTGAATCGAACAGCATAGCATCTGGATCAGGTAGTTGAGCTTCTTGAGTTGGAGGCTCATTTTCAAGCTCCAGTGCACTTGATCTATCAACTCGGCCTCAGGGCTAGGTTGGTGATGTTGTTGAGAAAGGCTCACATTGAAGTCTGTCGGGGGCCCTCGAATCATTTGCTCTGTGAGATGATTCTCCTGGCAGTATAGCCTATAAACGTCTCCCGAGGGGTCGGCAAGATGAAGCAACTCGAACGGGATCGGCATCGACGGCTGATCAAGATCCGTGAGCCTAAGATTGTGGAAGAACTTGAGTCTCCGGGATTGGTAGTTCCCTCCAGGAGGTAGACGAGGGATGTTCTCGTGCATCTCCATGAATTGTCTAATGATGACGTTGAACTACCGGGCATACGGGACATTCTTCAATTTCTTGTTCTCTTTCTGTCATTTGTTCTGCTAGATCGTTCCTAATCAGTTGAGTGAATGCAGAGAATGCTATGCCGTGGAAAATGCGGAGAATGTTGCCGTTGCCTTTGTCGAAACCGGTGTGCCTTGGCGACAGATACTTGTTGATAATTCCAAATAGTGTCTTCCATGGATGCGAGATGCCGTTGCTCTGAACCTGTGCGAGCATGGTGAGCGGCGGACGATATCCAATGTGATGGAAGTCACGCACCATCTTTGCATCCGAAGGCAGAGAGGGTCAAGTTGAGGCTGAAGGGTAGGTCTAGGACGAGCCCAAAATCATCATTGCTGACGATGTCAAGTACACGGGGCTGGGATTAACGAATCTTATGGTTTTTACTAACGCAAAAGAAATAGACGCATTAGAAGAAACCAAGAAAAAAGCCAAGACTAGGTTTGAAATTCCCTTTTCCTACACAGAATTGAATCAAAGTTACAAAACTAAGTATCTTTCCAAGGGGTGGAGCTTTGAGTCAACTTATCTTCCCGATGATCGTTCTACAAACGATGAAGCTTATATTCAACATTCAGAAAATTCTCTCTATATACCCCCTATTGTTAGGACAATAGAAGGGTTAGGAGCCTAATTAGAAAAAGAACGACAGAATTTTGAAGCTGAAAAGAAAAGATTCCAAGAAGAGATGGAAAATCTCAAGGCTTCCTCTGTCTCCCAATCAATTTCTCACGCATTACCCTCAAGAAAAGCGCGAAGAAAGGAAAATCGTTTCCTAAAGCTTAGAAATCAAAAAATATAACTTTGAAAAATAGTAACTCTAACCTTGTGTTTACTACGTCTACAGGGAGCGTAGTACCTGAGATAGAGAAATCGAGGGCAAGAGTGTTTAGTTTAGAAATTAAGAAGGAGCATCTAGATGTCAAAGTTTCAAATGTATCTCCTCCTTCTGTAATAAGAAAAGACACTCGTAGAAATAAAAGAGCCATTTCTTCGCTTCAAATTATTGTCTTCATGCTCCTTAGAGCCAACTACATTTAGAAGCACTAACTACGAAATAGGCTCTTCCTCAAACGTAACAAACACTCATTCTAAAACAAATGCCGATAGGAAGACTCATAGGAAACAAGATCCATCTATTAAGAAGGCCTATAGTGCTATTCACGCATATTTTCACCTAAGGTATCCTGTAAAGATCCAATCCCCTAAACACCTTAGGAGACTATCAAATGAAAATATGTTTTCCTCGATCAAGCCTACCAAATCATTTGCCCGCGCTGAAGTTACTCTCCCCTGTCAGGTTCAACCCAAATGGATTCCTAGATCTCTGCTTAAGAAGACGAAAGCCAAAAAGAACAAATCTTCTACAAAGGGCAAACCAAATCCACTTCTTCAAAGATGGCTTGGGTTGCTAAAGCTCCAATTAGATAGGAACTATATCTGAATCGAAAACTAAATCTGCTAGTCCGAGAGGACCCATTTATAAGTGGGTACCTAAAGCTCTCTAATATGGTTTGCAGATCCATCATGTGTGGTACCTCGATTCCGATTGTTCCACACACATGCCGGGAAATCAAGAGCTGCTGAGCAACTATCAAGACCGATTGAATGGAAAAGTCAGATCGACAACAATGATTCAGCTCCAATTTTGGGATTCCGAGCTATCATTCTGGAGAATCTGACAATCAAGTCATTCGTCAAAGGTCTCCGCCATAACTTGTTCAGCATAGGCCAGTTCTGCGACAAAGGATTCCAGATGGTTTTCCATGCTGACCGGTGCAGAATATTGGACAGTCAGCACAAAGTAACTCCTCCAAGGCCTTTGGAAATCAAATCTTTACACGATCAAACTAACGTCCGTGCTACCCTCGACAGCTGTTTGCCTCATTTCCCAGACTGTAATTCAGAGGAACAGCTTATGGCATCAGCGCATGTCTCATCTCAACATCAAAGCTCTTCAACGTCGTTCAACGAAAAAGTTGGTTCACGGTCTTCCAACTACAGTATTACAGAAAGAGCATCAGTGTTCGGCATGTCACCTAGGAGAAATGAAGCGAGCTTCTCATCATGTTAAGCTAGTTGCCTCTACTTCACATCCTCTGGAACTATTACACATGGACCTCTGTCGACCGATGCAAACACAGAGTATCAACGGACGAGAGTATGTACTAGTCATTGTAGATGACTTTTGTAGAATATGAATTAAGTTGTGTTTAATTAGCTGTCTTTGTAGATTGGGGATTTTATTGTAATAGTCCTTAGTTTTGGACTTAGTTTGTTATTTATACCAAGTATGTTTGGTATAAATAGATGTAGAAACGTTGAGCTTAATAGAGAATTTGAGTAATTGATCCTAATTTCTATAATTCTAATCGATGCTGTAATACCCGAGTCCCTTAAGTAAGCCGGCCAATAAATATACATACATATTATATGACTTACGTGACTGCATGAGACACGTTTGGTGATTTTTATGTGCTTAAATGATTTCATGCTATATGCTAACATGACATATATAAATTGGAAACTAGTGTTAGGACTTAGAAAATAGCTAGTAAAAGAAATTAAGGTACACGATTTTAATTTCCAATTACTAATAAAAATATGATTAGAATTCAATTTGGGCCTATTAACCCATAGTTTAAAGACCAATTATTTGAGTAAATATTTCTCCCTCCGTCCCAAAAGTTTTTGTACATTTTACTAAATCGGGCGTCCCATTTCTTTTGTACATTTCCTTATTTAGCAAAAAACCTATCACAAACAATCAATATAATAATATTAAATATTCTTAAAAGAGGTGCCAAAATATACACCTTTTTACCTTCCCAACACACTATATTATTAAAATATTCAGTTTCTTAATTCCCGTGCCGATACCCAAATGTCCATAAACTTATGGGACGGAGGGAGTAATTACTTAGAAGAGAAGCAAGGTCACGTTGCTTGGAGTCTTATCAAGTAGATTATTGGATAACCTTTAGAACTTATCAAAACCCTTTCGATAGACTGAGCTTAAGAAAACAAGAAGAACTCTAACAGTATAAGTTTCGATACCTAAGGGAGGAAACCTGTTAGGATATTTAATTGGTTGTGTCAATAGTTTAAGTCTTGGGATTAATTATGTAATTATCTTTAGCTTGGGCTTTGGACTAGATAGTAATTATTTTATTATTAGTGATTGGGCCTTAATATACCTAGGGTTAATGTGGTATATAAGGTTTTACCAACTTACTTTGAAAGCTAATCAAAGATCAAAAGGCTTACTCTTATTTTCACACACTACACACACTAAAAGGTGAGAAACTCTCCCTTCTTCATTCCATTTAGCCTCTTTGATTCCTTGTTTGGTGCATTTCGGGACCAACAAGTGGTATCAGAGCAAACGTGGATCGATCTGCATTGATTTGAATCCAGTTTCGTTCGATTCCAAGCAAGATCAAAGGTGTTTTTGAGCAAAAAAATTGTTTTCGGGCATTTTGAGCTTGTTTTGGGGTTTTGATGCTTCGTTTTTATGTTTAAAACCTTCCCCCAGATCGAGTCTATGCCTAAAATGTTTTTAGAACACTTTTGGATCAGTTTTAACGAGTTTTGAGCGAGATTGAAGCAAAAACTTTTCAGAAAAAGGACATCTCGGCTATTCTCTGTTTTCGGTCGATTTCACCCATTTTTTGTTGTTTTTAGTTCACAAATCGGTCGATCATGTGTTTAGGGAAGAATTTCTGAAGTTTAGGATCAAGTTTGAGCGATTTTGGTTGAGACTTGGGTGAAAACAGACGGTTTTTCTGGAAAATGTCGCGACAAAGCAATGGAACAGTACTTGATGTTCTTGCCCGCGAAATTTTGCTGAATCGTTCAAATCCGCGAAAGTTTCATCTCTGCGAAGTTGAATCCGAGAATTTTTAAACCGCGAAACGTCTCTTTCACTGAATTTTTTTTCGCAACGGTCTATGCTCACAATCCGAGAATTTTTACACCGCGAAAATTTCGCTTTCACTGCAGTTTCTCGCAACAACCTATGCTCAAAATCCGAGAAAGTTTGAAACCGCGAAAATTTTTCTTAGGCCCAATTTTTCTCAACTTCGTACTCTTTAAAATCCGAGAATTTCCAAAACCGCGAAAAATTTCTCTAAGACCCAATTTTTCTCAAGTTCGTACTCTTTAAAATCCGAGAAACTTTATACACGAGAAAGTCAATTCCAAGAATCTTTCTAAGCCGCGAATTTTTTTTCTCAGCCGAGAACTTGTTGAAAATCTTTACATCCGAGAAAGTTTTCTAAGCCGAGAAAGTTTATCTCATCTGAGAAAGTTTTTCAAAACCCCGTCTCCTTAAAATTCACAAACACCGAAATTCCTCAACACTTAATTTCTCGGATAACATTTCACTAATCACGTCTCCTTGAGCTACGAATTTTTTTTTTCTTTTTTTCCTCTTTCGTGTTAAGTCTTTCTCGTGTTAAAATCTTCTTGGGTTAAATTTTTCTCAAACTTTTTAAGATTTGATCCTCACACTTTAGAACTATCTCCCTAGACCACTTTTGAGATAAAATTTGTTTTTGCTCCCCAAGTCTCAATTTAAATTTATAGAACTACTCCTAATTTCAAGATATATTTCTCTTTCATACATTATCGACCATCACACATGCTCACTTAGTTCTATGAAATTCTTTAAACAATTTTATTCTCAAAACTCTACTCATCAAACTCGTATTTCTCATATCGTTCGTTACTAACTTTCTTATCTACGCAAGATCAATACCACGGACGATTCGACTGCACCAACCATGTCTACCACGAATGACATCTCCATAGTGGGCTCCGACACCAGGCCTCCGATGCTGCGACAAGGCGACTACAGCATATGGACAAACCGGTTCCTCACGTTCATCAGGAACAAAGGTGCACCACTCTCTCAATACCTTCTGGACTCCATCTTCAACGGCCCAGCACAGTTCTGGACAACCATCCCTGCACAGCCAAACGCAAACCCTCCCATGGATGACCGCCGCACTCCAAGAGGTTCCATCAATGAGGATGAACTGGCTCGTGTACAGGCCGACGAGACTGCCAAAGGATACCTCTTCCAGGCTTTGGGAAACGAGGTCTACGGTCACGTTGAGTGCTGCACAACTGCTAAGGAGATATGGGATGAACTTGCAGAAATTATGGCAGGCACAACTGAAAGTGCTCAGGGGAGGAAACCAGCATGTCTCTCGCAGTATGAACTCTTCCAGGCCTATGAAGGAGAGGAACTGCGTGACACATACCTCCGATACTTGAAGATCATCAATGAACTCAAGAAAGCCAGGATCTCGAGGGACAAATTCGATATCAACAATCGCTTCCTTGGTAGCCTCAAACCACATTGGGGCAATGCAATCGTGATGATGATTCAGAGTAAGGACCTCTCCAACACTTCCATCCATGCTCTTTATGACAGTTTGTCTGCCTATGCTCCTTACGTGCAACCTCAGTCCACCAACACTCGAGTCGACCCACTGGCACTCCTCTCGAACAAAACCAATGAACGATCTTCCACCACTAAGATCAAACAGAACAAAGGGAAGCTACCAGCTGTTGTATCTGACACCTCTTCAGGATCCGAAGCCGATACAGAATCAGATGAAGATGTTCGTGATATACGCAAGCAACTGCCAATGCTCACTAAGTTGGTCTCAAAGAAGATCGGGAAAAAATCCTCATCCTCCTCCAATCGCCAAAGAACCTATAGCGGCACCAAAAAAACCACTCCCACAGAGGAAACTAAGCCGACAAAGAAAGCAGAGGACTCCGCACCTCAAAAGTCTGTGAAGTGCTTTCGGTGTGGAAAGACAGGCCACTTTGCCAAAGAATGCCACGCCCCACGCGTGAAGGACTCCGGGTACTACGACCGAAAGGCCGGAATGACCCGCAAGATGGAAAGTGGGAAAGCCCTACTCACCGAAGAAGCTGAATGGGTGAATGACACTTCAGAAGACGAGGAGCCTAAGGATGAAGATTGCTGCATGGCAAGGCTGGTCGAACATGACGAGGACGAGGAGATGGGTCACACAGGTGAAAACACAGCTAAGACTCCTACCAACGCTGAGTCTGAGGTACGAATCTCGCAACTCGATGATGTGTTTAATCACCGACACGCCATTAAGAAACCCACCGTAGACGCTAGGGATTATGATGAACTTAGGCTAAAATTTGAAAATAACTATGCCTTACTTAGTCTAAAAGTAGAAGAACTTGCCAGCGCAAATGAACGTCTAATGGCCTCTGAAGCGTTAGTCAAACGTCTGCAAAGTAAGAACAAACAAAGTGAGACTAAGGTTAAGGAAACTACACTAGCCATTAGTTCATGTGAAACTTCTCGCCTCCTGACGGCCGCCCAATATGAACTGCTTACGAAGGAAAGAATTAGGCTATACCGCAAGGTGAAAGAACTTGAGGAGCAACTTCACCTTAGGAAAAAGGCAGCAAACATCTTATGTCTATTAAACCAACCAGTTGAAACAGAATTCTACGACGCCCGGATGGGAATCGGACTGGCCAGCAACTGCGATCCAACGCCGCTAATTGTCAAAAGGTAAACATGTACAGTACAGCATTCCTAAAAACGAGGAAAGGGACTCCCTCACAACTCATGCCATTTGTAAGATCCTCCTCCACTGTGCTGTCAGAAGAAAAGAGGAAACAGAACATACTTTGGGCAGAAATCACATACGACTACACAGAATTGAATGCTAGTGATAAGACTAGAAAGCCCTCACTCTCTGAAGACATCAAATCTCAATTCCCAACCGAAGAACAGGAAATCGCTCTCCGAGAAGCACTTTCTTGCATCTATGTCCCAGAGAAACTTCTAGTCATAGCAGAACTAGAACGAACCATAGAAGTAGAGCGAAAAGCCTTTGCAAAAGAGCGAGAAGATCTACTTTACAAAATCTTTACCCTAGAACAATCTCATAATACGAACAAACCTTCTACGTCAAGTCAAGTACCCAACTCTCAAACATGTAAATGTAAGAGGACGGCGAAGATGACTCCTGAAGCCGACACATGTTCTAACACTAACTCTAGTATTCTTATGGATACAGGGAATGTGAGCTCGACGTCTCTGGAAGGGAGTTCGTACCAAATAAAGGAGAATCCGCTCTTCGATGACAAGAAGAAAAGACCATCCTATATTCATTCTACCTCTCTATGTACTGAATCCCAATGTCCTAAGGTCGTAGACAATTATGTTGCCAAAACTCATCTTTCTTTTACCAAGCTTATGTCTATGTGCTGCTGCAATGAATTTGTCCTCCCACGCTTCCATGAATATGAAACACATGAACACGCAACACTCCGACCACGCAAGCGAACTTCATCTACGACGTCTTTGAATTCTCCCATCCCGCCTAAACCTAAGGTCAAGCGAAAACGCCTCTCGTCGTCAAACGCAAACTCACCTACTACTCGCAAGCCAAAGGCGACCAAAACCGAAGCACAAAAACAACAACCACATTCCACACGCCAATTCATGTATAAGGCACCACACATGCAAGCACATGTTAGGAAAATATGGGTTAGAAAAACCATAATCCTGCCTAATCAAACAAACGACAAAGGGAAAGCTAAATTAGAAACAACACAATCTGATTTAGAAACCACATTTCCCATAAAGCGCATAAAAACTTTACATATATCACAAGAATGTCCCGTTCGAAAATGGGGACCCAACGTTTGCTAAATGTTTTCAGGTCTGTCATGTGTGGTATCTAGACTCAGGTTGCTCCACACACATGACAGGGAATAAGGAGCTATTGAGCAACTTCTCCGAGCGCTATCTCGGAAGGGTCTCCTTCGGAAACAGTCAAATGGCGCCGATTCTAGGAACTGGCGATCTCGTGCACGATAAACTGACAATCAAGGGCATCTCCTATGTCGAGGGTTTGAGCTACAATCTCTTCAGCATTGGTCGATTCTGCGACAAAGGATACAAGGTTTTCTTCGAATCTGACATCTGCAGCATTATAGATGCCTCAGGACAATCTCTTCTTTCTGGAACGCGCACGTCCCACCTTTATGTACTCAACCTTACGACCTCTCGACCAATATGCCTTCTCTCTCGAGCTGCACCCAAGTTGAATGATTTATGGCACCGACGTCTTTCACATCTCAATTTCAAGACCATCAACAAACTGCGTCAGAATAAACTCGTCAACGGTCTACCCCAACTGACATATCATAAGGAACAGCTCTGTTCTGCCTGTGAATTGGGGAAGATGAAGCGATCGTCTCATGTCTCTAAGGAAACACCGTCCTCTAAGCTCATCCTCGAGCTCTTACATATGGATCTATGTGGCCCAATGCCTACGGCCACACTCGGAGGAAGACGGTATATTCTGGTGATAGTCGACGATTTTTCACGCTACACGTGGACGAAACTCATTCGCACAAAGGATGAAGTTCCTGATATAATCATCGAGTTTGTTGTTACGTCCCAAACTCTTCATCGACAGAAGGTTCGGATTATCAGAACTGACAACGGAACTGAGTTTAAGAAAAAAAAGCTCAGTGATTTCTATGCCACTCAGGGCATCACTCAACAGTTCTCAGCTGTGAAGACACCGGAACAGAATGGTGTTGTTGAGCGCAAGAACAGGACACTAGTTGAAGCAGCTAGGACTCTTCTCATACAATCCAGACTTCCTCATTCTCTTTGGGGTGAAGCTATTCAAACGGCCTGCTACACACAGAACCGGGCTTCCATCCACAAGAGATTCAACCGCACCCTATACGAGATGCTGAATAACCGTCGTATCCCCGATATATCTTATCTAAGGGCCTTCGGTTGCCGATGTTTTGTGGCCAATGATCGTCAACATCTTGGGAAGCTTGATCCAAAAGCTCTTGAAGGCATCTTTGTTGGATACTCACTAAACTCAAAGGCATACAGAGTCTATCTGAAGGAGAAACGGTCAGTAATAGAAAGCATGAATGTCACTTTTGACGAAAGCGAAGGCGATCTCACAGCTTCTGGCCATATCAGTCCAGAACCAGGTCTTCTACAGACGTTGACAAAAGGTCAACCTTCAACGGCGGGAACTTCCTCATCTGAGGGCAATTGTGGTGAACTAGATCTTGATCTGCTCTTCGAGTACTTCTACCCAGTTCCCAAGACTCCCGTCGCCACCACTCAACCTACTGCTGCACCCACTCCACCTACACCACCAGCTACCGGCAATAACGTCGTCCCTCCAAACTTGGATGCACTCAATCTCAACGAAGACGACATACTACCCAACCCTGGGAATATTGCTGATTCTGACGCAGAACCCTCTCAATTTAATACGATTGAGATCTCTTCTTCGGACACCGGGCCCCAACCTAATGAGTTTCAAATAGACACAAATGCGGCCAGCTCCTCACAAACCGACGTACCACTTTGGGCTCGCTCTCACCCTACCGATCAGATTATTGGGGATCCCACATCCGGTGTTTCGACACGTTCGGCTACGATGAATGAAAGTTTGTTTGCTTGCTATCTCAGTCAAGTCGAACCATCACGAGTAGCAGAAGCTCTCAACGATCCTGATTGGCTGATTGCAATGCAGGAGGAAATAAATCAGTTTGAACGCTTACAAGTTTGGGAACTCGTACCACGACCTCACAATAGATCCATTATCGGCACAAAATGGATCTTTAAGAACAAAAAGGATGAAGATGGTGTTGTTATTTGCAATAAAGCAAGACTTGTGGCTAAGTGGTACAACCAACAAGAAGGCATCGACTACGATGAAACTTTCGCCCCAGTTGCCAGGATCGAAGCCATACGAATGTTCCTTGCCTTTGCTGCTCACAAGAACTTCAAAGTCTACCAAATGGACGTAAAGACTGCATTTCTGAATGGATTTCTCAAAGAAGAAGTGTACGTTGATCAACCTGAAGGGTTCTTGAGCGAAGAGTTTCCTCATCACGTTTATCGACTCTACAAGGCCCTCTACGGACTAAAACAGGCTCCCCGAGCTTGGTATGACGTCCTTTCAGATTTCCTTGTTCAGTCTGGATTCAAGAAAGGATCTCTGGATATAACTCTCTTCACAAAGCGGAGTGGCCCGGACATCATGATTGTACAGATTTATGTCGATGACATCATTTTTGGATCGACTAAACCTCAACTGTGCGAAGAGTTCGCAGAATTGATGAAAGAGAAATTCGAAATGAGTATGATGGGTGAACTGAATTTCTTTCTTGGTCTTCAAGTAAAGCAACTCCCCAACGGAATCTTCATCAATCAGTCCAAATACATCCATGACATCCTCGAGAAGTATGGAATGAAGGATGCTAAGACTGCTGCTACACCTATGTCACCCTCTGGCCGACCCGACGCGGACCCATCTGGTGTTCCCGTTGACCAAACCGTTTATCGAGGGATAATAGGATCTCTTCTGTGCCTTACTGCTAGTCGACCGGATATCGTCCTCTCGACAGGAATCTGCGCTCGTTTTCAGGCCACACCAAAGGAATCCCATCTCACTGTTGTCAAAAGGATTCTCCGCTATCTCAAGGGAACACCCAATCTGGGTTTGTGGTACCCCACTCTATCGGACTTCAAATTGGTTGGATTCTTTGACTCGGATTATGCAGGATGCAAGATGGACCGAAAAAGCACCTCTGGAGCTGCACACTTCTTGGGCGGTAAACTCGTAAGTTGGTCGTCTCGAAAACAAAACTGTGTCTCAACTTCGTCGACGGAGGCAGAATATGTCGCCGCCGCTAGTTGCTGTTCACAGCTTTTGTGGATGAGAACCCAACTACGAGAAATTAATTTTCATGTTGATAAAATTCCCATCTATTGTGACTCAAAAAGTGCCATCGCGATGACGAGTAATCCTGTACATCACTCAAGAACAAAACACATAGATATTCGTCATCACTTCATCAAAGAACATGTCGAGCAAGGCACGATTGAATTGCACTACATCACAACTGAAGATCAACTGGCCGACATTTTCACAAAACCGTTGGATGTCAAACGATTCCAACACCTAGTGACTATGTTGGGTATGTTGAATATTCAGTTTGATCAATCGACCCTACATGAACTTTGATAAAGTGTACATATTTCATTTTCACTTCACTTCATTTTCTATGTGTCTTCTGGATTATGTCTGTTGAGGGGGAGTTTTTAGATTAAGGGGGAGCGTCTGATATTTCATTATTTAAAACGGGAATTTTTCGATTAAGGGGGAGCATCTGATATTTCATTATTTAAAACGGGAATTTTTCGATTAAGGGGGAGCATCTGATATTTCATTATTTAAAACGGGAAGTTTTACGATTAAGGGGGAGTTTTTTTTTTTCTTATTTTTCATTAAAAAAAAATATTTTGGGCTGAAATTTTAAAGTCTGGTCAAACTGAGTCAAAATCGGACCGATCAAAACATTTTGGGCTGAATTTCAAATTTTCTGGTCAAAATAAGTCAAAATTGGGTCCAAGTCCGCGAAATTCAGCTACGTTGAATTTTTAACCAAGCCCGCGAAATTTCGGCCCATTTACTCAAAAATTTCGCATGTACAGTGTCTACAATCGTAAAACCCAAAACCCTTAACATTTTTCACTATCCTAAAAATCCCGAGAAAATTCAAAAATTCGCAACCCCTCTTTCAAAAATTCGCAACTCCCCGCATCGTCGTCATCGTCAAAATCTGCATTCAAACTTCGTTTCCTGCTAACTCCATCATCGCAAATCAGCTTTTCGGTATGAATACATCTTAAATAACCCAATTTCTGTTCGATTTTACCCTGTTTTGCCCGTTTTGATTAAATCTGCTTGGTTACGGTTAAAACTTTCTCAGCTCTGAATCGAACGAATGTTAGGCTTTTAATGTTTAAATCCAACAAATATGTATTTCCCATCCTATTACGAGTCGATTGAGTCCAAATTATTGAATTTTGGGTTAAGATGTGAGTAGGTCTAAGGCAAAAATTGATTGCGCTGTCTCGCACTTTTTCAACTGTGTTCTTCACCGCGAAAAATTCTCAGAAAAATTGCTTTAATCGTTAATTTCGCTGCTACAGTGAGTAACGCCCCGCGAAATTTTAAGTTACCCGAGAAAATTCCTGCGCTACAGTGAGTATAGCCCCGCGAAATTTTTATTTCACCGAGAAAAACATTCTCAGATAAATTACTTTAATTATTAAAATTCGCTGCTACAGTTAGATAGGCCCCGCGAAACTTTTATTTTACCCGAGAAAATTCTTGGACTACAGTGAGTGAGGTCTCGCGAAATTTTATCTGAGAAAGTTTCATACAAGAATTTACATATGTTAAAATTTCGCTGCTACAGCAAGTGAAGTCCCGCGAAAATTTCATATACTTCACTTCATAATCCAGATTTTCGCATATTCACTTTTCTCGCATCTACAGTGAACAAAAATTTTTCAATCCGCGAAACTTCCATTTAACCTGCGAAGTTTTTCCTTATATGCTAGATCTCTTATATGCTAAGTGAGAAAATTCATTATATGCTGAGTGCGAAAATTTCATTACAGCTAGATGCATGCGAAAATTCACTCTGAATGAGAAAACACATCAACGTGCGAAATTTTCATTATATGCTAAGTGCGAATATTTCCTTGAAACATGAGAAAATTTCTTAACGTGCGAAATTTTTGTGGCTGAGTGCGAAATTTCTTGAAACATGAGAAAATTCCTTGAAACAAAGATAAGTTGCGAATTTTTCTCATTACATACGAAAATTTTGACAACGTGCGAGATTTCTTAACTTACGAAAATTTTCCATACTTGCTAAATTTTACACAAAATGCGAAAATTTTCTTATATATAATCTTGGGCAATTCTATGTCTATTTTTATCATTTTCGTGACTTAGTCAGTACTAATCTTATTACGATTACTGTAAAGCACAGATATGACTGACAAAGATCAAAATACACTTGAAGCACTTGAGGCGGCTGCCATCCAAAGAGAGGTCGCTCGCATCGAACTCCACGCGCGCACTTATGTCCCACCACCCGAGGAGATCTTCCCACTAAGTCAATGGGCGGCCCTGATTCCCAACAACTATATGGTGGACTTGAACAGTTTTCGGTGCGATGCCCCCGTTATTATAGAAATTCTCAAAGGGCACCCACTTCGCCACGCCCTCACTCATGGCGAACCAGAAGCACAGGTGTACCTTCAATAATTCTGGCATACGCTGCAGATAGCTGGACCACTACGCCTTGCCAAGACCTTATCCGCCCATATCGATCAAGAAACGGTGGTCCTCACACCCAAAATACTCCAAGATATTCTTCAACTCCCGGTCTACTCACCCTACGATCCACCACCAACACACGACCAACTCATTGAAGACATCGACAGACTGGGCTATCAACCAGATACCAAGAAGAAGAAAGGCCCACTTGTCCTCAGTGAAGTCACCACCCGCAATCTACCACAACCATGGCGGACACTGTACCTGCTGGTGAACAAGTGTATGTCAGGAAAGCATGCTGGTCAGGACCGCGGAAACATTCAAATCCTCACAATCATGACCGGCATCGCTCACAACCGCAAGTACAACTACGCCGACATCATCTGGGTGGACCTAGTCTCGATGATCCAGCGACGCGACCGGGAAGTCGCCAAGGGAGTCCCGAACCGCTTCGTCCCATACATGCGATGGCTCCCAGCTCTGATCAAGCACTTCCGCCTGCACTCAACCAACATCCGCATCCGTCCGGCAGCAGAGCACTTCCAAATACCAACTGTCGAGAAGTTCGCCAAGAAGAACACACCGGCGAATGATCGACACGCAATGGTGATTCCGGACGACGTGCTCGCCTACGCCGACCAGACCAACCCGCACGTCCAAGAATACCGTGCCTCAACCGCATCCTTCCGTGAAACCCCGCACCCTCTATCCACTGTCCCTACGGAGCAGATCAACCCCCCTGCTCCTAACCTCGGGACTAGCCAACCCCCCACCACCACCTCCAAAAAGTCATCGAGTCACGCCGCATCCTCTTCCACCCGCGTTCCGAAAAAACGGGTGCGTAAGGATGACGTAAGCCGTCCCACGGAGCGTCGATCGAAACAAAAACACGATCGACCTCCTCAGCCACAAATAAGCCGAGCCGAACCATTAGGTATAGGAGGTGATGTGTTCACCTCCCGAGTAGAAGTCGTGGCATCTGGCTCAACCACGCAAACGTCCCCACCATTCCACTTATCTTCCTCTCTACAGGAAGATATTTCATTCCACGAGGAGCCACTTATACCATCGACATCCCACTTGGAGGTGATCGATGTTGAAACAAGCAATCCCTCGCCTCAGACTGCATCCTCTTCATGCACATCGAGTCTAGTGCCCTCACTCCCCATAATTTCTCCCGTTTCTAGGACACATACACCTCTTACCGCACCACAGAGTCTTCATGACTCTGTCAGAACGCTCGCGGATGTCTCTGTGACTGAGAGCGGAAGACCTAGCACGGCCAACATCACAACAACCGTGAGCCTAGGCCATCATTCGATTGAGTCTGTCTCATCGACGATGCTAACGGGAAGTCTGAGTGACCCCGTCTTTTCCAGACCTGTGCAAACGGGCGGCCGATCGGCGATATTCACCGAGTCGGTGTCAGTGGATTTCTCCGTGATTCCAACCTGTTTACTTTACCCCAATTCGTCACCGAGACCGCGCTAGAGACACGTCTTCAAGAGTTTGCAAAGACTCTTGAGGCGTCGATTTTAGATAAAGTCTACGCGCGTCTCGAAGCGTCCACGGTCGATAAAGGCAAAGGTGTGGCCCTGGAGACGCCACCACAAAAGCAAAATGAGGACGCAGAAGCTGTTCTCTCCTCCATTTCCGCCAAGGAGCTCTTCTACATCCTCAGAGCTCGCTTCGAGTCAATGACGGAACTTGACGAGGAGGAACAGCAGATGAAGAAAATAATGACGCAACCATTGTCTTGCCGCGCTCAAGGCGAGACTAGCGGGATCAGGCGCGACGATCAAGACGATGATCAAGATCGCCGCGAGGGGGAGATAAATAGGCAGCTAGGCGCACAATCTCAAGGACTCGTACAATCGACGCCGATCTCCTCCTCTGGACCTGAAACGACACCCGCAACAGAAACCTCACACCCCACTAGCCAAAAATCCCATCCCATTAACCCCGAGTCATTAACCAAATCACCCTCACCACTACCCATCACCGTCTCCGAAACTCTAATCGTCACATCGGCGTTAGAGACCATCTCCACACCGTCTCCACCCACCAACACAAACCTCTAACTGTCACATCGACATTAGAGGCCACCACCACATCTATACCACCCGTTACCCAAATCATCCTCGCCAAAACCATCACATCAACTGAACCACCTGAATCTCCACCACAACCATCCCCACAATCCACAAACTCCTCCGAAACAACACCCTCACCACCACACAGCGACACTCCTCTCAACACCGACCCCAACGTAGCTCCCGAGGACGTCTACTGCGCACAGAACGAGATCGAAGCCTACATCTTCAACGATGAATGGCTGTACACACCCGTCGATGCAGTAGCAGCCAGGAACTGGTGGAAAACGCTCGACGTCTGCTGATGGAAGCCTCACTAACGCTGATCAACACAGCAGACAACGAGGACGGAGAGGAGTACGACGCTGAACCGGCCGAGCTTGAGGACATCCTGCAATTCCAAGCGCAGCAAACTGAGGCCCCTGCTGCTCAAACGGATGCACCCACGGTGGATATACCGGAAGCACCGTGGGAAAACAAAAAGATCACCGCACCGTTTCAAGAAGAGATCAGGAAGAGGATCTGGCGACGCAAGGAGCAGATCATCACCACCTTCGACGAGTATGAGCTGATGAACATCCAAAGTTGGAGCGAGAGAAAGAAGCAACTCTATCGATGGAGCCTTCTGTGCCACAAATGCACAAATAGGACGCTATCCGATGAGGAAAACATCGCTCAGGAAATGAGTCGGGCCCCCATCTGCAAAGTCACTGACCTCCGCCAAGAATCCAAAGGACCTGTCCATTACCCAGTATTCACGGTAATGAGGCAGGATGAGAGCTACTGTGAAGTCAGTGAGGCGGACTTCAAGTTTCTGCGCCTGGGCGACCTGTACAGCATGCTGGAATCCATGAAGCAGTTCAGACTCGTCCTCAGAAGTTCTGGACATCTCATACGTGCTGAACCGGTCACCATGGGATATGTGGCTATCAAACGCCACATGCTCCGACAGGTCAGATTCTTCGCCACCCATGATCTGCAGATGGCGGTGGAGCACAACCTAAAGAAGGTGAATCTGACTCGCCCATCTTTCAAGAACGCGGACGACTACCGAGAGGGCGATGTGATCGACGGAGACGATCCGGCGGTCGCCTACTCGAAGGGAAAGATGAGGATGCTGCGCTGCTCTGAAGTGGCAAAGTTCTCGGATGGAACGCTCACCATCATCCAAGACAAACTAATGAAGATCTGCCGCATACTTTCAGAAGAAGATCCCCTCTGCCGATCCAAGTTCGCGAAGCTCATTGACGCTATAGCTGATAGAATGGTTCTTCGAAGGAATCTCCGCGCCTTCGAGTTCAAGCTAGGGCTTCGCGAAACACTCACACGGTAATCCACCATCCCAACGCCCAAGATTCAAGACTCCCAACAATTGACACAAAGGGGGAGATTGTTAGGATATTTAATTGGTTGTGTCAATAGTTTAAGTCTTGGGATTAATTATGTAATTATCTTTAGCTTGGGCTTTGGACTAGATAGTAATTATTTTATTATTAGTGATTGGGCCTTAATATACCTAGGGTTAATGTGGTATATAAGGTTTTACCAACTCACTTTGAAAGCTAATCAAAGATCAAAAGGCTTACTCTTATTTTCACACACTACACACACTCAAAGGTGAGAAACTCTCCCTTCTTCATTCCATTTAGCCTCTTTGATTCCTTGTTTGGTGCATTTCGGGACCAACAAAACCACATCAAACGAAAACAAAGAAGGGAAAAATAGCTCGACTACTAACGAGAATATACTACCGAAGGTATAATTCTATCTATGGATTGGTAGGCCAATGTTATACTCTTTATTTTAGGAGATTTAAATCGATTTAAGGTATAATTTTAGGGTTTTCCGAAGTCTATATTATATTTAGACTGTTGTTGGGGAAAAGCAGAACTCGATCGAAAGTTAGATAATTTTATGAGATGTTTCGAATGATAAATGATTTTCAGTTCAGTAGATGTCGAAATCATGTTAGTGTTATAAAAAGAATGTCGAGATAAAAAAGAAAAGAAAATAAAAATGAGATGATAGGAAAATATTTAGTTGAAAACCCGAAACATAATCTCGAGATAAAGCTCGAACTATATGTCGAAACCTTGCATTAAAATTTATTTTTAAATGTCGTGTGAAATTTTGAAATAGAACTCGACATTCATCCCATGCCGAAATTATGTGTTACTTAGTTTAAGTCTCGAAATCATTACATGTCTTATGTCGAGATCGTGTTCCATCACAAGCTCGAGAACTTATAACCATATCGAGATCCAATTTCAAGATACATGTTGAGATGCATATAATGTCGAGATCTAATTCCACAACTAAGCTCAAGTATCATATCTAGATCCTAGGATTAGGATTATAATATGGAAATATAATTTCCAAGACACATATCGAAATCCTTACACATAGACTATATCGAAATCCTTTAGTGTAATGTCGAAATTTACCTTACATCATATATCGAGATTTATGTAGTATCGAAATCTTTGCATGTAACATATCGAGATATTTATATCTCGAAATCCTTAGGTGCTGTTCGAGATTTAATTCCATCATGTCGAGATCTTTGTATAGGATCCAAAAGTCGAACTCTTACATATAAAATGTCGAGACATATCTCGAGAAGTTATCGAGATCAATTTCTATTTCAGTGTCGAGATTTAAATATCATGTAGCTCGAGCTCATTATGAATTTCAAAGTGATGTTTTTCAATTTAAGTTGAATTTCGAAGTTTTATGGTTTCAAAACATATAAAAATCGAAACTAGGGTTTTCAAACTAAGCCACTTTGGTATAACTATAATTAGACTAACAAACCCTAATTTTATATGTTTCTATACTTAGGGTTTGAAGGTTAGCGACATACCGTACGATACGCTAAATAGCTACGGATACCAGGTAAGTGGAAGTCGCAACTACAACACGTAGTTATATGTGCATGAAATTACGTGTTATGTGTTTATGTAGATTTATGTGACTTCCTATGTGAATTATTTGCGCAACATGACATGCATGATTTAATTACATGATATGATGGCATGACACGCATATTCATGACATGAGCATATGCACGCACGTTTAGAACGAAAGGCATGATATGAGACCGTGCATAATATACGATCGCCTGAAAGGGATAATCGCCGATACGGGCGTTTGATGTCGACCACAGTTGAGTCACGGCTCTTCTATGCTACCATGGTGACGTCGTATGGCGCTACCGTCAAGACATGACATGTACAAGGCAAGACATGATTTTAGGGCTAATGCCCTCATGGCGGATCGTGAAACCTGGAGGGTGCGAGTTGAGGGAGTAAGCGACACCGAGGGTATCTCTGGTGTTGACTACCTCAGATTAGGCTACCAGTGTGAAGCGTCCGCGTGGCGTATGAAACCACCCTGGGACAGAAAAGGCGCCACAGGGTTAGCCGCCCTTGAGTGGGTATTGCCACTTATATGATTATTTATCCCTTGTGGATTCGAGCTCCGTGATGGTGCATAGCAAGATAGCCGAGGGCCCTACATGACAAGACAAGACAAGGAAAATATGAGGTCTAGGAAGCATTGGCGCGAATGCCTTTGCGAATTTAGGACACGTCCATGGCATGCATGACTTTCACTTACTAAGCTTTATAAGCTCATTCCACGAATTTATGTGTTGTAGGTTCACGGGATCGCGGTACGTGGTCTTTACGAGTGCGAGGCCAAATTTTGGAGTTTCCGGAGGACTTTTGAGGTGGCAGTGTGTACATGAATGCGACCTGAGTGGCGGGCCGATAGTTTATTTTGAATACGCATGCGCGCTCACCTATGTATTTATGTCCTAGGAATATTTTGTATTGTACAGAAGAGTTTCCTTAAATTAAAAGGGAAAATTTGTACGCATTTTCGCATATAGATTTCGTTTACATCACATGCAGTCACAGGAATTAGTAATAAGAATGGGCGGTGGAAGTCAGGGGCGCCGCAATTACTTTAGGATTCAAGTCTAGGATTGATAGAATTGATAAATCAGGACCTAACAATTGGTATTAGAGCAGATTCGTTATGTTTTGAAACTAAATTGTTAGAATTGGATCGAAATTCGAATTCTAGTATTGTTCCATCGAAGAACTGTTTGGCATGAATTTCAATTTCGATCTAATAGCTCAAATTATGTGCTTAATTGGTATGAATTTGATGTTTATGTGCTTGCTTTACTGATAAACGTTGATTGCGATTAGATTCATAGATGTTTGAACTTCGATTAAGCAGAATCGATCAGATTTAATTGATCATTGTTCGCGCGAAAATTGTTTAGAACACATTCTGGTTTTGATTAAATTCGACATGTTTTGCTGTCTAATATCTTTAATTGTGTGTTCGTGCGTATTCCTCTCTGATTACGAGCAAATATCTGTAATTTCAGAGTCTAATTCATCGTTTTGCTTAAATCAGTGTTAATTGTATTATGTGATTTTTTGCGATAATTTCAAGTTTTCTCGCTAGGATCTTCGATCAGATTAATTTCTCGATCGAAAACTCGGCGGAAAAATTTTTCTAGATCAGAATACAACGTCAGACTTAAAGTCATCTTTATCAAGAACGACTTTAGTAGAAAAATTTCTCGAGCATTACTAAGCAAAAATCTTTTTCGACCAATTTTTCGACGAACCTTGCATCTACAAGAAAAGCAGTAGGAGCAAAATATCTTTCCTCGTATTGTACGTGGACGACATCCTTTTGATAGGAAATGATATTGGAGTGCTCTCGATAGTGAAAGCGTGGCTTTCGACCGAATTCTCAATGAAAGACTTGGGAGAAGCTACCTACATTTTTGGGATTCGCCTTTATAGAGATCGAGCGAATCGTATGCTAGGACTCTCCCAGGTCCTTTACTTAGAGAAGGTCCTGAAGCGATATAATATGGACAACTCTACGAAAGGGTTCCTGCCTATGCGGCATGGGATTCACCTTTCCAAGGCTATGAGCCCTCAAAGTGAGTTGGAGCGGAAAGAGATGAATGGAATCCCCTATGCATCCGTAGTGGGTAGCTTGATGTACGCGATGCTTTGCACGCGACCTGACTTGGCGTATGGTGTGAGCGTAGTCAGTGGGTTTCAGGCTGACCCTTGTAAGGAACGTTGGACAGCAGTCAAATCTATCCTCAAGTACCTCAGACGGACTAAGGATATGATGCTGGTCTACGGTAATGGAGAATTGGAAGTGGAAAGGTATACTGATTCGGATTTCCAGTCTGACGTGGACGACCGAAAATCCACTTCAGGATTCGTCTTTACGCTCAACGGTGGAGCGGTGTCTTGGAAAAGTTCCAAACAGAGCACTACTGCAGATTCCACCTGCGAAGCAGAGTATATAGCGGCCTCAGAGGCAGCTAAGGAAGGTGTTTGGATGAGAAAGTTCTTGGAAGAACATGGTGCCTTTCCTGTAGATGATAGGCCATTGCCATTGTGGTGTGACGATACCGGTGCTATTGCTCAGGCAAAAGAACCGAGGTCTCACAGTAGGTCCAAACATATAGAAAGAAAGTACCACGTGTTACGTGGATTCATTGAGAATGGCTGCATAGCCGTGTAGAAGATTGCGACTGCGGAAAACGATGGGCTGGCTAGACATCTCGAAAAGATGGGTATTAGATACTGCAGCACATGGCATTGAGTGCAAGTGGGAGATTGTTAGGAATATGCCCTCGAATGCTATACGAGGATTGGATTGTATAGGGAATTAGCTTATTTATCATTCGACCTTTTATGTAATAAGATATTTTTTAGGTGTTTATTGAAAGGCGTTGTTCGTTTATGGGATATAAGAGTAATTTAGGCATCCGATAAAGTAATAAATGAACAAAACCAAATGTGTCGAGTTGAGTCACTGTTCTCGATGTGTAAGAGAGAGGAAGGAACCAGTGGACTCTTAACTTCGAGCATTAAAAGTCCGTAAGCCTTAGGCTCCAGTTGGGTGCTGAATAACCGATTACGGCTTATTTGTCGATGACCTATCGAGTGCCGATATCCCGCTTGGAAGAGGAGGTCATGATTGTGATGCGAGTCGAATTCAAGGGATTGAATCGTTTCATGGACACTGACTCACGGGTCGTACGGTCGAACATGGCTTATTACTCAAGGAGTGTCAATGACTAACGACAACACTATAGTAGTCTACGTGAACCTCAGACCGAAAGGGGCTTTGACGGAGTTGACTTCGAAGTCTCGACTCTCACTAGTTCCCCTCGACTCGATTTGCTGTTGCATAGGTCAGCGAGCCAGATACGGTCTTGATGACGATTTGTGATTGCCGAGCTTAGACCACCGAGTACGGATTCACGGTCTTGCAAGTAATCAAGATAAGTGTACTATGAGGACGGCGACGGGAAATTACGAAATCCTTGGCCAAGGTATTGAACTAACTCATGTTAGACATGGAGGATAGTTTTGGTAATTTGCCTCTCCCCGTTTTATCATAGAATCGAGTATAGTGAGTTTGACATAGACCATGGATCTCACTTGACTGGGACACAGCTGAAGGGTTTATACGTAGTACTGTAATCTATAGTAAGGTTCACGAATAAAGATTGGGTCGAAATTCGCACTTGAATCTTGTTACTGTCCGGTACTGCGGGATTGGCTAGGTAACTGCCGGACTCTTGGATTCCTCCATTGCCGATTGAGTCGAACCTAGAGAGTCGAGCTTAAAAGGATCATCAACGTGTACTGATAAGGAGAGAAAGTGTTTTGGACCTTAACGGGCCTTGGGCCATTGGGCCGCGCCTTAGTGGGCCTAGAGCCGTTTAATGGACCGAAGTCGGACTTCGTATGAAACTAACTTTGAGACTTGGGCTTGGCCAAGTGCTTAAAAGGCTTGAGGGTAAAATTGGAATTTGACCCTAAGCTGATTTTCGAATTATGCCTTGGGAATTAATTTCGAAAATTAAATATAAATATGGATATAATGTATTTGGAAAATTATATATTTTAAGGTGAAAATTTCGAAATTAATCTCGGATTAAGTTTCGAATTTTATGCCATATTTAAATATACTTAGTTTGACTTAGTCTTTAAGTTAGTTGTCTAATTATGGTAAGTATCCTTATATGAATTTCGAATTAAATAAGGGAGAGAAAGATATGGCAAAATCTCTCCACTTGAGGAGCCAAATCAAAAACCATATCTTGGAGATATCCTAGGGATTTCCAGATATATCATAGTATAAATAGGTCAGCCCTATTTCATAGTTTGGAGTGAAATTTTTGTCCAAAACAAAGGCACAAAACACACACCGAACAAAAACACTCTTCTCTCACGCGACAGCTCGGTTCTCTCTAGCCATCTTAAGAGAACTGATTCCGTGGTACACTGCGAGGTCGGCGTGATGATCTAGTGCCATCCACCACCATCGACGAAGTCTTGAAGAAAAGGACGAGGAGCTGCGACTCGCTTCAACTGGTAATTCTCTACGGGTTTGACCCGCCCTATTACATGTCTATGTGTTACTATTCTGATCCGAGCAACGAGGGTAATAGGGAACCCGAAAAATTTTTGTTAGGCACCGTACCCGAGAACGTGGTGTCTCCGGGAGACACCGGGTAAGCCAACATGTGGACCTTGTCCGTCTCCCTTGATAAGTTGGATGTCCACTCTGCTGCCAAATTCCCTGGTCGTGGCTCGTCACCAAGGAGCTATCCTAGTTGCTGAAGTGTAGGGACGCCATGATCAGGCGGCTGAAGGATGAGTTATCAAGCTCGCGGCAGAACAGGAGCAGTTCATCGAGCGCAAGGCCGCACATCTACTAGCAAAGGAGCAAAAAACCAGGCTGAAGCATTCGGACTGAGAGTCAGAGAAGAGACCCAGAGACTTTACTGCTCGGAGGAATCGGTATTTCATCCTGAATGAAGTCAATGTAGCGTAACTATCCGCCTTTCTTTGCGGGGAATCCTGTCCCACTTCTCTCCATGGTCCCTTCCTATCTTGGCTAGCCTTGAAGCTTTCTCGAGCCAGCTTTTCTGTGCCCAAGCTTCAGCGAGCAGGTCAGGCCGATGCTTCAAGAACATTGGGTCCGGCGTTGCCTGCCAGGTTGTGGCTGGACCTAGATAATCCCGATGAAGTAGGCCGGGTCTTCGAGTGCCAACGCAGAGCTGGAGTTAGATAACCCAAACAGACAGCTTTGGCCTTTTCGTGCCAGTGCGGAGCTGGACTTAGATATCCTCATCCAGATGGATTAGGTTTCCTATGCTAGAGCGGAGCAAGAGTTATATAACACAACCACGTAGGTTGGGCATTCTGGTGCCAGCGTGGGCTGGACTTAGATGTCCCAATCCAGACAGATTGGGTTTCTTGTGCTAGCGCGGAGCTAGACTTATATATCCCAAACACGTAGGTTGGGCATTCTGGTGCCAGCGTGGAGCTGGAATTAGATGTCCCAATCCAGACAGATTGGGTTCCCGTGCTAGCGCGGAGCTAGACTTATATATCCCAAACACATAGGTTGGGCATTCTGGTGCCAGCGCGGAGCTGGACATAGATATCCCAACAGTTAGGTGGGTCTTTGGGCACCAGGCAGCATTAATGGTACTTGCATCGTGCTAGCTACCCTATTTTGTACCTGTTCTTCTTTTTTCACCCTCCTTTCATGGTGCACGAGCTGGGAGATCTGTGTCGGCTTCTGGCGACCTGTCATTGGTCATCTAGAAGTCCGAGCCAGAAAGCTGACCCAGAAACCTGCACCAGAAAGCTAATCGAAATATCAATGCTATGAAGTCAGCATTACCTGGACAGGTTAGAGCATACTGCCTTCTGTTTTATAATCTAGAGACTTGTCATCGGCAGATCCGTAGATCTATAGTAAACGCTAAAACGTTTTCGCCTGGGCTAGGCCAGGGCTTATGATATTCGTCTCCAGTTTGGGCGACATCCCATCCTCATGCACTTTCCTTCTGACATCCTGATGCAATCATATCCTAACATTCACCTGAACGGTTATTGGAAGATTCAAACGTGTACCTCGAAGATGTCTGCCGAGGCTAGACTTGGTGCTTATCGCTCTCATTTCCACGAGTTGGGGCTCGTCTTCACCAGGTCCGTAGGTTTTTACTACGCTGTTTCTAGGGCCTTCGGGCTATGTTTCTAGCCTAGGAGCTGAGTCAAGGCTTGGAGGCTTTGCGGCATGTTTTCTTTGCATTTTGCTCATGCCCTTATCTCGTTTCAGAGGAATGTTTTTTTCTTAGGTATTCTGGGCGAGCTTTACAATTAATTTCCGGACCTGTACTACTACCACTCTGTAACACCCGTAAATTTAACACGGGATTACGATGTAATTTATTTTGAACAAGTCCGGAATTAATAAAATTAATGCTCGAACGGATCGGAAACCGAGTGAGAGATTCGGCCCAAACAATAAATGAGCTAATATTTTGGGCATAATATAGTAGAATTCAATAAATAATATTCCCAAAATTTCCTTAGAGCCCATGTAGGGGGAGCTAAATAATAGAAGGATGGTCCAAATAATTATACAAGGAATATAAAATACACCAAGGCCCAAGTGGGAACAACTAGGGGCTAAGAGGATGGCCCAAATGAATTTAAAGGGATGAAAAACACCTTGAGGCCCAAAACATCTTTGCTAAATTTAAGGAGACCCAACACATAACTCCATTACCTATGCTAACCTAGGTCAAATCCATTGTTAGACACCCTTAAAATGTGGGATTTTATATTGAAAACAAGGCAACTCACGGGAGTTGCATATCACCACAACTAAAACCTCACATGAAAATAAAACTCACACTCCAACACAAAAGGAACGAAGCTCCCAAAAGAGGAGAGAAGTGGATTCTTGGCATTCTCCATCCGATCTCCACTCCGAAAGAAGTAAACCAAAAAAACAGCTTGGAGGCTAGGTAGGTGTATTCTTCACCTACAACACATAAATAGGTTCAATAATTTCGAATTTTAATGCTTGGCCATTTTAAAATTCTAAACAATTGAATCTTGGTCTATGATGTCTTGATACCCGATAGTTGCTTGGTAGCTGTGTGTTAAATGTTGGACCCAATATACGGGATTTAAGACGAACGTATTTGTTGTGTATACTCCATAAGCTTAGAAGATGAATTTGGATATATAAGCAAATAATCGGGTAGATTGACTTGGTGCTGTGTGAGTTAGGATAGTTTAGTTTTCTTTAGAATTGTTTAATACATTTGGGCGACTCAGTGAGCGATTGAAGGTGGTGGTGTAACTTGGAGAAATCGGGCAAAAAGGAGTAGGACTGAAATCGGGCGAATTTAATAGGTCTCAAAATCGGGCAATAGATACATATAACATGATAAAGAAGAATACCGAATCAGCTGTAGTCTCAACAATCGGGTAGAACTAGGTAAGATTTTTACATCCTTAATGCTCCAGAATCGGGCGTTTCCAGCAAATAAATTCAGACTCTTCAAAATCGGACGAAACTTACCAAGAAATTCACAGAAATCGGACGAAATCATACAGAAGAAGGTCGGGCGATTCTCAGCTGCAACACGTGTCGGGCCGTCGAGAAATCGCCGAGCTGTTACACAAATCGGGCGATTCTCAATCGGGCGATTTGCTCCACGCTGTAGCCCTCTCAAAACTCAAATAATCGGGCGATTCTCTGCCACTCTTAAATCGTCCGATTCCAGTGAGCCTCAAATTGGGCGATCCCAAGTCGTCTTCAAA
Organism: Craterostigma plantagineum; assembly: GCA_027422505.1. Classification (NCBI taxonomy): domain Eukaryota; kingdom Viridiplantae; phylum Streptophyta; class Magnoliopsida; order Lamiales; family Linderniaceae; genus Craterostigma; species Craterostigma plantagineum. Next base: position 461,743 of record JAPQWV010000297.1, on the reverse strand, counting down.
TCGTGCGATTTCAGTGCCTACACAAATCGGGCGATTTCCGTCGGAACATCTCAAAATCGGGCGATTTCCCATTTTCTCAAATCGGCGGAAGCTGAAATCGCCGAGGACTTTCAAAATCGGGTGACTTCCTATCCTCTCAAATCGGGCGACATTACTTGAGCATTTCGGAAATCGGGCGAGACACGTTGGAGAAGAAATCGGGCGAATTCTTTTCTTCAGCAACCACAAATCGCCGAGCTCAACTTTGAATCGGGCGATTCCTTCCGTCGTTGACCAATAGACGATGTTGACCTAGATTTAAGACATAGTTGGGCTTTAAATTAATTTGGGCCCATTCCCACTCTTAAGTCTATTATTGAACAATAGGAGTTAAAAAGGCTTTCGAAACTATGCGATAAGTATCGTTTCTGTAGGGGCTGAAATACTTGATTCTATTTTTGTGGAATGATAAAATGTGCAAGTATTACATCATACGATTTATGACATGTGCATTTCATATCACGACACGTCACGACATTTTGGGGAAAGATGACCACGTTAGTGGCGACAACCTATGGGGTTGTTTGCGCGGGGTAGAATGAGATGATGGTGAGGATGTGGTTAGACTCATGGGGCACCGATGGGAGACAGGCGTGAACGACCTGTCTACTCGGGTGTGAGCGACCCGAGGTGCAAACCACTTATTGTTAGCTCCAGAGCGGGAGACAGACGTAATCTATCTGTCTACTCGGGTGTGAGCAACCCGAGGTGCAAACCGCCAGATATTTGCTCAGGTGCGGGAGACAGGTGTGAACGACCTGTCTACTCGAGTGTGAGCAGCTCGAGGTGCAAACCGCTGGTTACGATAGCTCCAGAGCGGGAGACAGACGTGATCGATCTGTCTACTCGGGTGTGAGCAACCCGAGGTGCAAACCGCCAGATATGGCTCAGGGACGGCAGACAGGCGTGAACGACCTGTCTACTCGGGGAGAGCGTGGTAGCGCAACCCGAGGTGCAAAACCGTCAGTGGTGTGATTTGATTTGCGCGCGAGGTGCCGAGTCTAACCTAGTGTCAGGACCCGGCGTCCCGCCCTCGTATTCCGTTCTAATTCTAAGTGTTAATGCTTTGTTATTGTGCGTATACGTAAAAAATGCGAATAAAATTTTTCATTTTAAAACGTGCATGCGGAAGTCTTATATACATGTCAAAAGAATATTCGTAACTCGTTCTACGAATCATCGAAATCATGTCTACACAAAATACAAGTGTGTGTGTGTGTGTGCAGCCAAAGGCTCCCTATGCGCCCGGCCTTCACAGGTCATCATCCATACACACACTCCCACCTCAAAAGCAGCCGGATAGCTTCAAAAGATCGGCCTCGCGTAATGGTCGGATCACGTACCGTGATCGTCAGTACCTACAATACGTAACATAAGGAATGAGCCACCGAGGCTCAGTAAGCAGAAATTATGCATGTATGCACGTGCCCTAACGATCGACAATCCACGTCGTCGTTTTCTAATGCTCCTACTCTCTTTCTCATTTTCTTATTCTTTCTCTGACTCATACTCATATTCTTATACTCTTATTTCGTATAGGCCCTCGGCTTTCTATCCCACTATGCGCCATTTCATAGAGATCTCATGTGTGGAGGTTCTCACACTAGAGGTCACCCGAAGGAATCTTCCCTTACTCAGTGTGGCCTCCACGCGGACGCTTCTCACTGGTAGCCAACACCGAGGCCACTAACCGCGGAGGTCACCCGAAGGAATCTTCCCTCCTGGTTAGTGCTTTACCCATTAGAAGGTCACCCGCAGGAATCTTCCCTTACTCAGTGCGTGCCCCGGGCCGCATCCTCCAGGTTGCATCTCCCGCATCCGGGGTATTCCCCCCAGCCTCTTATACAGGCCTTGTGGCTTCTTTTGCCATGGCGGCATAAGGGAGCCGTGACTCTTCATTGAGTCGACACAAAAGCCAATATCGGCGAGTTTACATCGCACACAGGCGATCTTACGCACGCTCTTACCTCACATCTTACGTACTACTAATGCGTGCAAGTGCTCATGCCATGCTCATGTAAATATGCAGATCATACTATCATGCATATAAAATAACTTTGTCGTAACATGCACGTTCTACGTAAAATACACGAGCACGTAAATTCACATAATCAGACGCAGGCAAGTTACGTATCGTAGTTGGATTTCTACTTACCTGTCGTCCAAGCTTATCCTAGCGTATGGTCCCGTGAACCTCCTAATGTACGCCCTTTGGAATAAAAGGGTTAAGATGTTAGTACTTTTGCTTTCCTCGGCTAATTCGTCGAAATAATAGTTTTCGTCATACTTAGTTATTTAGGCTTTGTATAAATTCCCTAGACCTCACATCTCTCGATTTGCCTTATTAAATTTCCCAAGTCAGTCGATTTCTATTCCGTATTGTTTTTAAGTAAAGTTCTCGGGTTACATGGGTAATTAGGTCTCGACATTGTATGTGAGAATTCGACATTTGAATTATTTGAAGATCTCGACATTTCCATGTTTCGACATTCTACCTAACACCTCGACATTGCTTTTCGACAGTTAATACAGAAAATGTCGACATGGCTCCACATGAATCTCGACATTCAATGAAGCTCGACATTTAGTAGATCTCGGCATGGTTGGAAAATCACGGTATGTTACTCGACATTGTATCTCGACATTTCAACAAAAATGTCGATATGAATTTTAACGTACATCTCATCATCATTGTCGAGGTAGGTCTCGACATTTAGGCTAGACATCTCCTTCTAATAGTTCAATATTCGCTTTAACCTCTCGACATTTAATAAATATCGATATATATTAAGTCGACATCTTATCTATCACTCGACATTTAGAAATCTCGACATTTAAACGATTTAAAGATCTCGACATTTTGTTTTAATTTCGCTCGACATTACAAAATCTCGATATGATATATCGACATAAATTCAACATAGGTCTCGACATATTTCCTAACAAGGTTTCGACATTTCTCCTTAACACTTCGACATTTTGAGGGTTTCGATATTTATCATTGGCTCTCGACATTTTGTGCTGAAAATGTCGACATGAAGTTCACATGGTCTCGACATTTATATCACTTTCTTTGAATTCGACATTTTGAACTATTTAAAGATATCGACACTTCATGCTAAATCTCGACATAGTTTGTAAAGAAATCTCGGTATCACTATTGAGGAAAATCTCGATAGGTAAGCTCGACACCCTACTTAACATCTCGACATTTATCGTAAATGAATCTCGACATTTTTAACTCGACATCTTTCTAACATTTCGACATTTATACAATGGAAATGTCGACATGCATCTCAATCTAACCCTCGACATTTACCATCTGTTTCGACATTTATGACTAGAAATGTCGACATGAAACTCGCATGGATCTCGACATTTATAAAATGTCGATATATGTTACGTCGACATTTTTATCTTGGCATTCTTAGCTCGACTTTTCTGGCTATCTTACCTAGACATTTCACTTCGACATTTTGAAGAAAATGTCGACATGACTCAACATGGCTCGACATTACACTTCGACTTTTATCATCATCTTCAATTCTTCGTCGCTCGTCACCCCACAACCTTGCTTCGTAACTTGTTTTACTCTAAATTATGAGTTCTAAATCACCTAATAAACTATCCAACTCCATATTTGCACCCCGATTTCTTTATCTCCTCACCCCTAAACATGCTTTTTACCATGAAATAAAAATCGAATTAGCTTAGGAGGTTAGCTTTACTTACCAATTTCGATCTTCAACTTCTTGGAGTGCTTTTGGTTCGAAAACTCGTCTCGGCTCCTTCTCCTTCCCTTCTTGCTCTCTCTTTTGCTTTTCGTTTCTTTTCTATGAGTGGTTATCGAGTTCCATGGCTAGGTTTTGGGGTTTTAGATATTTTATTTGGGGTATGATAGGTGAGAAATAGGGTTGGGCGTGGGTTTCCCTTAATTCATGGGGTTTTGTCTCCTAAGTTGGTTTCTTGAAATTTTGGGCCTATTATTAAATTATAGTCCAATACTTATCCAATTCCAAGCCCAATTATCATTTGACTATCATTAGTCACTTTCCTTGGTATTTTCGAATATTACCCTTCCTAAGTTTGGAGTCAACGTAACACAAAATTAATAGCACGTGACTGCATGAAATTTCTCATAATATTCACATAAGCATATAATACATACGTCATTATCATGGAATCAAGTAAAGCATACACTTAATTTATTGGCCAACCTAATTTGTGGGGACCGGGGTCTTACATCCTCCCCCCCTTAAGGAGGATTTCGCCCCCGAAATCAGCCCGTGTGAAACAGCTCAGGGTAACGAATTCGCATTTCGTCCTCCCGTTCCCATGTGGCTTCTTCCGTGGATTGGTTCCGCCACAACACTTTTACTAAAGGAATGTCTTTATTCCTAAGCTTCTTAGTCTCGTACATCAATATCTCCACCGGAATCTCTTCGTAACTTAGGTCCGGTTTCAATTGTTGATGTAGGGTCTCGTTTCCTAGCACGTGGTTCGGGTCAGCTATGTATTTTCGCAGTGTAGAGATGTGGAACACGTCATGCACTTGCGATAATGAGGCTGGCAGTTCTAATTGGTATGCCACCTCGCCAACCTTCTTCAGTATCCTAAATGGACCGATATATCTAGGGCTTAGCTTCCCTTTCTTCCCGAACCTCTTTACGCCCTTCATCGGCGATACCTTAACAAACACCATATCGTCTTCTTTGAATTCCAGTGGTCGACGTCTTCGATCAGCGTAGCTTTTCTGTCGACTCTGTGCCGTTTGCATTCTTTCTCGTATGGTGGTAATGGCTTCCGTGATTTCTCGTACTATGTCAGGGCCTAACACTGCCCGTTCGCCAACCTCGTCCCAATGTACTGGGGATCTGCACCTTCGCCCGTATAGCGCTTCGTACGGTGCCATCCCAATGGTGACGTGGTAGCTATTGTTATAGGAGAACTCGATCAGTGGGAGGTACTTACTCCAATTCCCTTTGAAATCGAGTACACACGCTCGGAGCATGTCCTCCAGGGTCTGGATGGTTCGCTCGGATTGACCGTCCGTCTGCGGATGGTAGGCGGTACTGAAAGACAACTTCGTTCCCATCGCCTTTTGCAAGCTCGTCCAGAATTTCGACAGAAATCTGGAGTCGCGATCCGAGACTATTGAGGATAGAACGCCGTGCAGTCGCACTATTTCTTGGATATAGAGCTCAGCGTACCGTTCCATGGAAAACGTCGTGCTAATGGGTAAGAAGTGGGCGGACTTGGTGAGTCTGTCGACAATCACCCAAATCGCGTCGTGCCCCTTCGTGTTCCTCGGAAGTCCTACTACGAAATCCATGGTAATGTTATCCCATTTCCATTCCGGAATGGGTAACGGTTGTAGGGTTCCCGCCGGCCTTTGATGCTCGGCTTTTATCTGCTGGCACGTCAGGCACTGACTCACGAAAGTTGCGATGTCCTTTTTCATGCCTGGCCACCAGTAGTTCTCCTTTAAACCTCTGTACATCTTCGTTGCTCCTGGATCTACTGAGTATGCGGTAGCATGGGCTTCCATCATTATCGTCTTTCTTAGCTCAGCGTTGTCTGGTACGTACAACCGATCCTTGAAATACAGTCATCCATCTTCCCGTATCATGAGGTCTCCGGTTGTTTGTTCCGGCTGTCCCTCCTTAATTTTTGCGTACAATTCGTCTGCTCCTAGTGCTGTCTTAATTTGCTCCAGCAACGTTGGTTGCAAAGTTAAGGCTGCTAGCTGCGCCTCAACTTCGCCTAACCTTACGACTTCTACTTCCAGCAGTTGCAGTTCTGCACTGACTGCTTTTCGGCTTAAGGCATCGGCTACTACGTTCGCCTTGCCTGGGTGGTAGTTGATTACGCAGTCATAATCCTTGACTAATTCTAGCCACCTTCTTTGCCTCATGTTTAGCTCTTTTTGAGTAAAGAAGTACTTGAGGCTCTTGTGGTCCGTGTATATCTCACACCGCTCTCCATAGAGGTAATGCCTCCAAATCTTAAGAGCAAAGACCACAGCCGCCAATTCTAGGTCGTGCGTCGGGTAATTTTTCTCGTACTCTTTCAGTTGGCGGGAAGCGTATGCTACTACGTTCCCGTTCTGCATTAGTACGCACCCTAATCCGTTCTTCGATGCATCACTATACACCGTAAACCCTCCGGTTCCCGATGGTATTGTGAGAACTGGGGCCGTTGTAAGCCTTTCCTTCAGCTCCTGGAAACTCCGTTCGCATTCCGTGGTCCACTGAAATGGTGTATTCTTCCTGGTCAACTTCGTCAGCGTAGACGCTATCTTTGAGAAGTCCTTGATGAATTTCCTGTAATAACCCGCCAGACCGAGGAAACTTCGTACTTCCGTTACATTGGTCGGTCTGGGCCAGTTGCTGATGGCTTCTATCTTGTTCGGGTCTACGGAAATTCCTGCTCCTGATACTATATGCCCCAAGAAGGCGACTTGGTCAAGCCAAAATTCACACTTCTTGAACTTGGCATAAAGTTGCTTATCCCGTAATATACTCAGAACTATTTTCAGATATTCCTCGTGTTCCTCCTTCGTTCTTGAGTAAATTAGGATGTCATCAATGAAGACGATGACAAACCTATCTAGATAGGGTTTGAACACCCGGTTCATTAAATCCATAAAAGCTGCAGGCGCATTAGTCAGCCCGAATGGCATCACCAGAAACTCGTAGTGGCCATAACGGGTACTAAAGGCCGTCTTCGGGACATCTTCCTTCCGGATCCTCAGTTGATGGTAGCCCGATCTTAAGTCGATCTTGGAGAAAACCGTTGCGCCTTGTAGTTGATCGAACAGATCGTCTATCCTAGGGAGTGGATACTTGTTCTTAATCGTTAACTTATTCAACTCCCTATAGTCTATGCATAGTCGCATAGACCCATCTTTCTTCTTCACGAATAGCACCGGCGCTCCCCAGGGAGAGAAACTCGGCTGTATGAACTCTTTCTGCAGGAGTTCGTCGAGTTGGTCCTTTAACTCCTTCATTTCCGTCGGTGCTAGCCGATATGGTGCCTTAGATACTGGTGCCGCTCCAGGTACCAGATCTATAGTGAACTCTATTTCTCGCTCGGGTGGTAGTCCCGGTAATTCCTCGGGGAATACGTCGGGGAACTCCTTAACTACCGGCACTTCCTCGAATTTCGGGGAGATATTCCCTTCTGACTTGATGGCGAATACCAGGTAGGCTTCGCACCCTGATCTGATCAATCGTTGGGCTTTTAACGCTGATATCTTTGAGATCATGGTCCCCTTGCTGGTTCCTACGAACTTAAGGGGGTCATCCCCGCCCGTATTGAGCGTGACTATCTTGCGGTGGCAGTCTATGACAGCTCCGTACTTCGATAGCCAATCCATTCCAAGGATCACCTCATAATCATTCATGGGAATTATTATGAGGTCTATGGGCAGTTCCTTGTCCCCGATTACTATTGGACAATCCCGTAAAACCTGATTGGTTTGGGTGGGATTCCCGTTCGGAACTGTTACCCTAAACTCGCACTCAGCTTGGTGAGGCGTGACTCCTACCCTTATAACATACTTAGTAGACGCGAACGAGTGTGTCGCTCCTGAGTCGACTAGGATGCAAGTGGGGGTTTCGTAGGAGGAGGGTACCTGTTACCACTGCCGGGTTGTTTTCTGCTTCCTCGGAGGTTATAGTGAAAACCCTGGCTGGTACCCTTGGTGGTGCTGCTTGGTTTCCAGCTTGACTTCCGGATCCACCTTCCGGACATGCCCTCAGATAGTAGCCCGTCTTGCCACATTTGAAGCAGACGGCATTTTGGGAGTTGCAGGCTCCCATGTGCCTCCGTGCACACTTCGGGCATACGGGTAGGTCCAACTGGGGTCTACCCTGGTTTGGGTTAAACTGTGGGGGTGGTCCTGGTCGATTCTGGAAGTTCGGTTTTCCACCCTTGGCCACGAACTGCCTCTTTGGGTTGCCTCCACTCCCTTGCGGCCCTTGCACGAACTTCCGCTTTGCTTCTTGAGCGCGAGCAATCCTTGCCTCGGCTTGCTCCGCCACCAGCGCTCTCTCAGCCACTTGGGCGTACGTGGCTCCTTGTATTCCGGCCATACTCACGTCTCTGTACAGCTCGGGTTTCAGCCCTTCCATGAACCGCTCAATCTTGAGCGTGTCCGTACTGACCATATGAGCAGCGAACCTTGAGAGCTGCTCGAACTTCCTGATGTACTCCGCCACTGTCATTGCTCCTTGGCGGAGGTTGATGAACTCGTTCATCCTTTGGGCTCTGACTGGGGTGGTGTAATACTTTCCCCTGAAGATTTCCTTAAACCTATTCCAGCTCATCGTTAAGGGGTTTTCGACAGCTGAGACGGTTTCCCACCAGTGTCCGGCGCTCCCCCTTAGCAGGTAGGCAGCGCACATGACCTTTTCCGTCTCCGGGGTGCGGCTGTGCTGGAACATGTTCCCCAGCGTCCTCAGCCAATCCTCAGCAGACGTGGGGTCTACCGCATCCTCGAACAGTGGGGGGTTGAGCTTTCTAAACCTTTCCCCGATTATCTCAATTCGTTCAGGTGGGGGAGGTAGGTTAGCTGATTGCCCACTAGCATTTTGCTGTTGGATCAGCTGCTGGATTTGGGCCGACTGTTGCCGGACCAATTCGGTTAGTTGCAGGATGGTAGCATCCCGACTATCAGGGGGATTATTGGTATCTCTACCCTGATCAGATTCCCTGCTTCCTTCACCCCTAAGTCTAACCATTTTCACCTATCCTGACAATTCCTAAGGCCAATAAATCAAACCATACAAGCAATTCACATAACATGGTACTTACAAGCAAGGCCGCTTCCGCGCTTTTGAGTGTGTGTGTATGGACAGTCTGCAGGACCTGTGACCGAAGCTCTGATACCACTCTGTTAGGACCCGGCGTCCCGCCCTCGTATTCCGTTCTAATTCTAAGTGTTAATGCTTTGTTATTGTGCATATACGTAAAAAATGCGAATAAAATTTTTCATTTTAAAACGTGCATGCGGGAGTCTTATATACATGTCAAAAGAATATTCGTAACTCGTTCTGCGAATCATCGAAATCATGTCTACACAAAATACAAGTTTGTGTGTGTGTGCAGCCAAAAGCTTCCTATGCGCCCGGCCTTCACAGGTCGTCATCCATACACACACTCCCACCTCAAAAGCAGCCGGATAGCTTCAAAAGATCGGCCTCGCGTAATGGTCGGATCACGTACCGTGATCGTCAGTACCTACAATACGTAACATAAGGAATGAGCCACCGAGGCTCAGTAAGCAGAAATTATGCATGTATGCACGTGCCCTAACGATCGACAATCCACGTCGTCGTTTTCTAATGCTCCTACTCTCTTTCTCATTTTCTTATTCTTTCTCTGACTCATACTCATATTCTTATACTCTTATTTCGTATGGGCCCTCGGCTTTCTATCCCACTATGCGCCATTTCATAGAGATCTCATGCGTGGAGGTTCTCACACTAGAGGTCACCCGAAGGAATCTTCCCTTACTCAGTGTGGCCTCCACGCGGACGCTTCTCACTGGTAGCCAACACCGAGGCCACTAACCGCGGAGGTCACCCGAAGGAATCTTCCCTCCCAGTTAGTGCTTTACGCATTAGAAGGTCACCCGCAGGAATCTTCCCTTACTCAGTGCGTGCCCCGGGCCGCATCCTCCAGGTTGCATCTCCCGCATCCGGGGTATTCCCCCCAGCCTCTTATACAGGCCTTGTGGCTTCTTTTGCCATGGCGGCATAGGGGAGCCGTGACTCTTCATTGAGTCGACACAAACGCCAATATCGGTGAGTTTACATCGCACACAGGCGATCTTACGCACGCTCTTACCTCACATCTTACGTACTACTAATGCGTGCAAGTGCTCATGCCATGCTCATGTAAATATGCAGATCATACTATCATGCATATAAAATAACTTTGTCGTAACATGCACGTTCTACGTAAAATACACGAGCACGTAAATTCACATAATCAGACGCAGGCAAGTTACGTATCGTAGTTGGATTTCTACTTACCTGTCGTCCAAGCTTATCCTAGCGTATGGTCCCGTGAACCTCCTAATGTACGCCCTTTTGGAATAAAAGGGTTAAGATGTTAGTACTTTTGCTTTCCTCGGCTAATTCGTCGAAATAATAATTTTCGTCATACTTAGTTATTTAGGCTTTGTGTAAATTCCCTAGACCTCACATCTCTCGATTTGCCTTATTAAATTTCCCAAGTCAGTCGATTTTCCAGTTTTTAAGTAAAGTTCTCGGGTTACATGGGTAATTAGGTCTCGACATTGTATGTGAGAATTCGACATTTGAATTATTTGAAGATCTCGACATTTCCATGTTTCGACATTCTACCTAACACCTCGACATTGCTTTTCGACAGTTAATACAGAAAATGTCGACATGGCTCCACATGAATCTCGACATTCAATGAAGCTCGACATTTAGTAGATCTCGGCATGGTTGGAAAATCACGGTATGTTACTCGACATTGTATCTCGACATTTCAACAAAAATGTCGATATGAATTTTAACGTACATCTCATCATCATTGTGGAGGTAGGTCTCGACATTTAGGCTCGACATCTCCTTCTAATAGTTCAATATTCGCTTTAACCTCTCGACATTTAATAAATATCGATATATATTAAGTCGACATCTTATCTATCACTCGACATTTAGAAATCTCGACATTTAAACGATTTAAAGATCTCGACATTTTGTTTTTAATTTCGCTCGACATTACAAAATCTCGATATGATATATCGACATAAATTCAACATAGGTCTCGACATATTTCCTAACAAGGTTTCGACATTTCTCCTTAACACTTCGACATTTTGAGGGTTTCGATATTTATCATTGGCTCTCGACATTTTGTGCTGAAAATGTCGACATGAAATTCACATGGTCTCGACATTTATATCACTTTCTTTGAATTCGACATTTTGAACTATTTAAAGATATCGACACTTCATGCTAAATCTCGACATAGTTTGTAAAGAAATCTCGGTATCACTATTGAGGAAAATCTCGATAGGTAAGCTCGACACCCTACTTAACATCTCGACATTTATCGTAAATGAATCTCGACATTTTTAACTCGACATCTTTCTTACATTTCGACATTTATACAATGGAAATGTCGACATGCATCTCAATCTAACCCTCGACATTTACCATCTGTTTCGACATTTATGACTAGAAATGTCGACATGAAACTCGCATGGATCTCGACATTTATAAAATGTCAATATATGTTACGTCGACATTTTTATCTTGGCATTCTTAGCTCGACTTTTCTGGCTATCTTACCTAGACATTTCACTTCGACATTTTGAAGAAAATGTCGACATGACTCAACATGGCTCGACATTACACTTCGACTTTTATCATCATCTTCAATTCTTCGTCGCTCGTCATCCCACAACCTTGCTTCGTAACTTGTTTTACTCTAAATTTTGAGTTCTAAATCACCTAATAAACTATCCAACTCCATATTTGCACCCCGATTTCTTTAATGTCCTCACCCCTAAACATGCTTTTTACCATGAAATAAAAATCGAATTAGCTTAGGAGGTTAGCTTTACTTACCAATTTCGATCTTCAACTTCTTGGAGTGCTTTTGGTTCGAAAACTCGTCTCGGCTCCTTCTCCTTCCCTTCTTGGTCTCTCTTTTGCTTTTCGTTTCTTTTCTATGAGTGGTTATCGAGTTCCATGGCTAGGTTTTGGGGTTTTAGATATTTTATTTGGGGTATGATAGGTGAGAAATAGGGTTGGGCGTGGGTTTCCCTTAATTCATGGGGTTTTGTCTCCTAAGTTGGTTTCTTGAAATTTTGGGCCTATTATTAAATTATAGTCCAATACTTATTCAATTCCAAGCCCAATTATCGTTTGACTATCATTAGTCACTTCCCTTGGTATTTTCGAAAATTACCCTTCCTAAGTTTGGAGTCAACGTAACACAAAATTAATAGCACGTGACTGCATGAAATTTCTCATAATATTCACATAAGCATATAATACATACGTCATTATCATGGAATCAAGTAAAGCATACACTTAATTTATTGGCCAACCTAATTTGTGGGGACCGGGGTCCTACACCTAGGGCCCTAATGTGTAGGACTGTGAGAAAATGAGAGTGCATTGCACTTATTCTATGTTGTGAGATATTGGGATGGGGGCTGAGAGCACGTTGCATATGCACGAATTCACCTACTGAGCAAATTGCTCAGGCCTTTATGTCTTGTAGGTAACGATGAGCCCGACGTCGGCGAACGTCGGAATTAGATTAGCGGCTGGCGGCGGTGACTCCACGGGCTTTTGAGGGCGAGAGCGGTACATGGATGCGACCTGTGGAGCGGCTCTAGACATTTTTTTTTATTTTTTTGGGGCTTCGGCCCATGTAAATACTAACTTTTGTAAAATACTGTTTTACGATATGTAAATCTTTTATTTAAAAAGTTTTCGTAAAATGGGCCTTCTGTGGCTTTCGTTGTGGAAATCCGCCGAACAATATAATTAGAAAAGTAGGGTCGTTTCAGGTGGTATCAGAGCCTCGGCTCTAGATTCTGAAGACTGTCCATGTACCGCCGCTCAAAAGACGGGAGGACCAGCCTTGCCTGTAAGTTCTAATACTGGATAGGAAATAGGTGACTAATATTTGCTCGTTATATTACCTAGTTAAAGATGCCGAGGACGCGTAGAGAAATAGGCGAGTCTAGTCATAGGGAAGGATCACGATCCCCACCAAACGACGATCGTTCCACCATCTCCCAACTGACTGAACTAATTCGGCGACAGTCGGATCAAATTAACGAGCTCATCCATCGACAAAGCTCGTCCGAACGCCATACATCCCCGGTAGTCGAGCAAGTGGGAGCTACCGGGGAAAGGTTCTGAAGGTTAAAACCCCCGACATTCGAGGAAGCGGCCGATCCAACACTAGCAGAGGACTGGCTTAGGACGATAGAGAGTATGTTCCGCGTCAGCCACCTACCCGAGGCTGAGAAAGTGATTAGCGCCACTTTTATGCTATGCGGGAATGCGGGCTACTGGTGGGACACCGTCCAAATGCTGGAAGATCCTGCTACCATGACCTGGGAAAGGTTCAAGACGCTATTCCGGGGAAAGTACTTCACCGCCCCGGATCGAGCACAGAAGATGAACGAATTCATCAACCTCAAGCAAGGGGTGATGTCGGTGGCGGAGTACATCCGCCACATTGAACAATTGTCAAGGTTCGCGCCACATATGGTGGCTACTGATGAATTAAAGATCGAGAGGTTCCTCGAAGGTCTAAAACCCGAGATCTTTCGGAATGTAAGCATGTACGACACTGAGGGGAAGACCTATGCTCGTATTGCTGAGTGAGCAATCCTAGCCGAGCAGGCAGAGGCTAAGATCTCGAAGGCGCAGGAGGCGAAGAGGAGAGTCGAGGGACAACAAGGGGGAGGAGTTCAGAAACGCCAATTCTTTGGCAAAGCCTAAACAACCGAGGGAACCAGCCGAACCAGCAAAATTGGCGGCCAAGGCCAAATCAGGGGCCGGGATATGCTCCGAACCGACCCCCAAATGCCGCGCCTCAATGTCAGCAATGTGGGCTCTACCACTACGGAGCATGCTTGGGAGCGGGGCCTAACCCCTATTTACAATGTTTCCGCTGTGGAAAGACGGGGCATTATGTGAGGACTTGCCAGGAGAATGTGCCCCAAGTCCCAAACCAACCACTCCTGCGACCTCCACCAGTGCCGGCGAGGGTCTTTACCCTGACCAACGAGGAGGCGGAAGCAAATCCGACGGTCGTTACGGGTACGTTGAAAATTTTTCACGTGCCCACTTCTGTCTGATCGACTCTGGTGCCACCCATTCTTTCGTGTCGGCCAATTACGTAACTAGGGTGGGAATACATCCCACCCACTCCCAATGTAATTTCGTGGTAACTCTACCTCACGGAGACCCAACTAGGACCAACCTGATAGTAGAAGACTGTTTAGTAAGCATGGAAGGAAGAGATCTAAGAGCCGATCTAATCGTAATCCCGATGAACGACTACGACGTGATATTCGGGATGGACTGGCTCTCAAAGTACGGACCCATGATCGATTGTTCTAGGAAACTAGTGAGATTCTTGTCACCAGGAGGGGATGAGTTCGTGTTCTCGGGGAGATCGAGTAGCAACAGGGTCGCCCAGATATCTACTCTAAGGGCTCAGCGACTCCTAAATTCGGGCTGCGAGGCTTTCTTTGTGTTCGCAGTAAAAGCCGAGGAATCATCTCCGCCAAAACTCGAAGAAGTCCCGATAGTCAACGAATACAGAGACGTGTTCCCTGACGACCTTCCGGGTTTACCACCAGATCGAGAAATCGAATTTTCAATTGATCTAGTACCCGGGGCAGCCCCAATTTCTAAAGCCCCTTACAGGTTAGCGCCAAACGAGTTGCGGGAGCTAAAGGAACAGTTGGAGGAACTGCTCGAGAAAGGATTCATTCAACCAAGCTTCTCACCGTGGGGAGCACCGGTGCTGTTTGTAAGGAAGAAGGACGGATCAATGAGGCTATGCATAGATTATCGTGAACTAAATAAGATCACGATTAAGAATAAATATCCATTGCCTAGGATCGATGACCTGTTTGATCAATTTGCAAGGGGCAACAGTATTCTCCAAGATTGATCTGCGTTCCGGATACCACCAACTGAAAATCCGTAAGGAGGACGTCTCGAAGACAGCGTTCAGCACCAGGTACGGGCATTACGAATTCTTAGTCATGCCCTTCGGACTGACGAATGCACCGGCCGCCTTCATGGATTTGATGAATAGAGTTTTCAATAAATTCTTGGATCAGTTCGTCATTGTCTTTATAGACGACATTCTCATATACTCTAAGACGAAAGAGAAACACGAAGAACATCTGAGAACGGTCCTCGGGATTCTACGGGAGAAGCAGTTGTTTGCGAAATTCAAGAAGTGTGAGTTTTGGCTAGAACAAGTGGCGTTTCTGGGTCACATCATTTCCGGGGATGGGATTTCGGTGGACCCCAACAAAGTTGAAGCAATAGAGAACTGGCCACGGCCAACCACTCCTACGGAAGTACGGAGTTTTCTCGGACTCGCTGGATATTACCGAAAATTCATCAGGGATCTTTCCAGCATCGCCTCAACACTCACCAACAAAAAGAACGCCTCATTCAAATGGACGGACTCGTGTGAGCAGAGCTTTCAGGAACTGAAGAAGAGACTGACGACCGCTCCGGTTCTAACAATACCGTCAGGGAACGGAGGGTTCTCGGTCTACAGCGATGCTTCTAAGAACGGGTTGGGGTGTGTGCTCATGCAGGATGGAAAGGTTATTGCCTACGCGTCCAGGCAGCTAAAGGAGTATGAGAAAAACTATCCCACACACGATTTGGAGCTTGCAGCGGTGGTGTTCGCTCTCAAGATATGGCGACACTACCTCTACGGAGAGAAGTGCGAGATCTACACAGACCACAAGAGTCTGAAGTATTTCTTCACCCAGAAGGAACTAAATATGAGACAACGGCGAGGGCTCGAACTGGTGAAGGACTACGATTGCATAATCAGCTACCACCCGGGCAAAGCTAACGTAGTAGCAGACGCTTTGAGTCGTAAAACCGTGAATGCGGAGTTGAGTCAATTCGGAGTAGAAGTACTCAACCCCGGGGAAGTCGAAACAAGGATGGCAGCGTTAACCCTCAAACCAACGCTGCTGGACCAAATCATCGAAGCTCAGAAGAAAGACGAACTATACCTGAAAATCCAAGGGGAACAAAATGAGAATATTCCGACAGATTTCAAAGTTCGAGAAGACGGAGGGTTGACATACCAAGGTCGATTATACGTACCTAGGGATGAAGAAACCCGTCGAAATATTTTGACTGAAGCACACGCGACCCCTTACTCGGTGCACCCTGGGGCAACGAAGATGTATTTGGACGTACGAAAAATTATTGGTGGCCGGGAATGAAGAAAGATTTTGCCGAGTTCGTGAGTCGGTGTCTAACCTGCCAGCGTATAAAGGTAGAACATCAACGGCCAGCGGGAATGTTGCAACCGTTAACAACCCCCGAGTGGAAATGGGACCACATTACGATGGACTTCGTAACCGGCCTTCCGAAGACCACAAAAGGCCACGACGCCATCTGGGTAATCGTAGATCGATTGACGAAGTCCGCCCATTTCCTACAGATTAGTGCAGCATTTACCATGGAGAGGTTTGCCGAACTCTATATCCAGGAAATAGTTCGACTCCATGGAATCCCGATTTCGATAGTTTCGGATCGGGATCCGAGATTCTTGTCCAAATTCTGGACGAGCCTACAGAAGGCTATGGGGACAAAATTGTCATTTAGCACAGCCTATCACCCCCAGACAGATGGACAATCGGAGCGAACGATCCAGACACTCGAGGACATGCTACGAGCTTGTGTGCTGGACTTTAAGGGAAATTGGAGCAAGTACCTCCCTTTAGTTGAATTCGCATACAACAATAGCTACCAAGCTACTATCGGGATGGCCCCATATGAAGCACTATACGGACGTAAATGTCGATCCCCAGCCCATTGGGACGACATAGGCGAGAAAACATTGTTAGGCCCTGAAATGATTAGAGAAACGACGGAAGCAATTGCGAAAATCCGAGAGAGAATGCAAACGGCGCAAAGCCGTCAGAAGAGCTATGCCGATAAGAGACGCAGACCGCTGGAATTTGCGGAAGACGACTGGGTTTTTCTGAAGATATCACCCATGAAGGGCGTAAAGAGATTTGGACGGAAAGGGAAGTTGAGTCCAAGATATATAGGGCCTTTCAAGATCCTGAAGAGAGTCGGTGAAGTTGCGTATCAACTAGAGCTACCTACATCCTTGGAAAAAGTTCACGACGTTTTCCACGTGTCAACATTACGAAAATACGTGGCGAACCCGGAGCACGTGTTGGAAAATGAAGGACTCCACCAACGCCTGAAACCAGACTTGAGTTACGAAGAACAACCGGTGGAGATCTTGATGCGAGAAGAGAAACGACTTCGGAATAAAAATATTCCGTTAGTTAAAGTGCTATGGCGAAACCAATCAGTCGAAGAAGCCACGTGGGAACGAGAAGACGACATGAAGAATCGATACCCCGAGTTATTCCAGACAATCTAAATTTCGGGGACGAAATTTCTGTAAGGTGGGAGGATGTAACACCCGTAAATTTAACACGGGATTACGATGTAATTTATTTTGAACAAGTCCGGAATTAATAAAATTAATGCTCGAACGGATCGGAAACCGAGTGAGAGATACGGCCCAAACAATAAATGAGCTAATATTTTGGGCATAATATAGTAGAATTCAATAAATAATATTCCCAAAATTTCCTTAGAGCCCATGTAGGGGAAGCTAAATAATAGAAGGATGGTCCAAATAATTATACAAGGAATATAAAATATTCCAAGGCCCAAGTGGGAACAACTAGGGGCTAAGAGGATGGCCCAAATGAATTTAAAGGGATGAAAAACACCTTGAGGCCCAAAACATCTTTGCTAAATTTAAGGAGACCCAACACATAACTCCATTACCTATGCTAACCTAGGTCAAATCCATTGTTAGACACCCTTAAAATGTGGGATTTTATATTGAAAACAAGGCAACTCACGTGAGTTGCATATCACCACAACTAAAACCTCACATGAAAATAAAACTCACACTCCAACACAAAAGGAACGAAGCTCCCAAAAGAGAAGAGAAGTGGATTCTTGGCATTCTCCATCCGATCTCCACTCCGAAAGAAGTAAACCAAAAAATAGCTTGGAGGCTAGGTAGGTGTATTCTTCACCTACAACACATAAATAGGTTCAATAATTTCGAATTTTAATGCTTGGCCATTTTAAAATTCTAAACGATTGAATCTTGGTCTATGATGTCTTGATACCCGATAGTTGCTTGGTAGCTATGTGTTAAATGTTGGACCCAATATACGGGATTTAAGACAAACGTATTTGTTGTGTATACTCCATAAGCTTAGAAGATGAATTTGGATATATAAGCAAATAATCGGGTAGATTGACTTGGTGCTGTGTGAGTTAGGATAGTTAGTTTTCTTTAGAATTGTTTAATACATTTGGGCGACTCAGTGAGCGATTGAAGGTGGTGGTGTAACTTGGAGAAATCGGGCAAAAAGGAGTAGGACTGAAATTGGGCGAATTTAATAGGTCTCAAAATCGGGCAATAGATACATATAACATGATAAAGAAGAATACCGAATCAGCTGTAGTCTCAACAATCGGGTAGAACTAGGTAAGATTTTTACATCCTTAATGCCCCAGAATCGGGCGTTTCCAGCAAATAAATTCAGTCTCTTCAAAATCGGGCGAAACCTACCAAGAAATTCACAGAAATCGGACGAACTCATACAGAAGAAGGTCGGGCGATTCTCAGCTGCAACACGTGTCGGGCCGTCGAGAAATCGCCGAGCTGTTACACAAATCGGGCGATTCTCAATCGGGCGATTTGCTCCACGTTGTAGCCCTCTCAAAACTCAAATAATCGGGCGATTCTCTGCCACTCTTAAATCGTCCGATTCCAGTGAGCCTCAAATCGGGCGATCCCAAGTCGTCTTCAAATCGTGCGATTTCAGTGCCTACACAAATCGGGCGATTTCCGTCGGAACATCTCAAAATCGGGCGATTTCCCATTTTCTCAAATCGGCGGAAGCTGAAATCGCCGAGGACTTTCAAAATCGGGTGACTTCCTATCCTCTCAAATCGGGCGACGTTACTTGAGCATTTCGGAAATCGGGCGAGACACGTTGGAGAAGAAATCGGGCGAATTCTTTTCTTCAGCAACCACAAATCGCCGAGCTCAACTTTGAATCGGGCGATTCCTTCCGTCGTTGACCAATAGACGATGTTGACCTAGATTTAAGACATAGTTGGGCTTTAAATTAATTTGGGCCCATTCACACTCTTAAGTCTATTATTGAACAATAGGAGTTAAAAAGGCTTTCGAAACTATGCGATAAGTATCGTTTCTGTAGGGGCTGAAATACTTGATTCTATTTTTGTGGAATGATAAAATGTGCAAGTATTACATCATACGATTTATGACATGTGCATTTCATATCACGACACGTCACGACATTTTGGGGAAAGATGACCACGTTAGTGGCGACAACCTATGGGGTTGTTTGCGCGGGGTAGAATGAGACGATGGTGAGGATGTGGTTAGACTCATGGGGCACCGGTGGGAGACAGGCGTGAACGACCTGTCTACTCGGGTGTGAGCGACCCGAGGTGCAAACCACTTATTGTTAGCTCCAGAGCGGGAGACAGACGTGATCGATCTGTCTACTCGGGTGTGAGCAACCCGAGGTGCAAACCGCCAGATATTTGCTCAGGTGCGGGAGACAGGCGTGAACGACCTGTCTACTCGAGTGTGAGCAGCTCGAGGTGCAAACCGCTGGTTACGATAGCTCCAGAGCGGGAGACAGACGTGATCGATCTGTCTACTCGGGTGTGAGCAACCCGAGGTGCAAACCGCCAGATATAGCTCAGGGACGGCAGACAGGCGTGAACGACCTGTCTACTCGGGGAGAGCGTGGTAGCGCAACCCGAGGTGCAAAACCGTCAGTGGTGTGATTTGATTTGCGCGCGAGGTGCCGAGTCTAACCTAGGGCCCTAATGTGTAGGACTGTGAGAAAATGAGAGTGCATTGCACTTATTCTATGTTGTGAGATATTGGGATGGGGGCTGAGAGCACGTTGCATATGCACGAATTCACCTACTGAGCAAATCGCTCAGGCCTTTATGTGTTGTAGGTAACGATGAGCCCGACGTCGGCGAACGTCGGAATTAGATTAGCGGCTGGCGGCGGTGACTCCACGGGCTTTTGAAGGCGAGAGCGGTACATGGATGCGACCTGTGGAGCGGCTCTAGACATTTTTTTTGATTTTTTTGGGGCTTCGGCCCATGTAAATACTAACTTCTGTAAAATACTGTTTTACGATATGTAAATCTTTTATTTAAAAAGTTTTCGTAAAATGGGCCTTCTGTGGCTTTCGTTGTGGAAATCCGCCGAACAATATAATTAGAAAAGTAGGTCGTTTCACACTCTCCACTCCCCCTACTTCGAATTGTGCTGATCCTTGTCAGTGCAGTCGAAGTAAGTGAGGAGTATGCCTTCCTATTTGCCGACCTCAATCCTTCCCTTGCAAGCTGCACTTTGAGTACCCACGCCGATCCGTCTCGGCAGATTGCTGTACTCTGGATGTTTACTTATGGGTGACATTTCTGCCTCTCGCGCGTTCCTCCCAATATCTTACTACATTTGCATCCACCACTTTCATCTGGAAGGTTAAGAACATATTTAAACATGTACCTTGGATACATTTTTATAGGTTGAACCCATCGCTCCTTGCTTTTATTTCTACAGATTGGGGGCTCGTCATTGCCAGGTCGGTAAGCTACCAGGTAAGCTTTCCACCTGGGGCCTGTCTTTACCCCAGAAACGTTTTTCCATTAAGTATTTGTGGTCCGCCTTTCTGTCAATGCGGGGGCCTATACTACTACCTCTCTCTACTCCCCCTACTTCGGATTGTGCTAATGTCATTAGCACATTAAAAGTATAAAAGGAGCGTTCCTCCTTACTTACCAACCTCGCCTTCTATGTCGCTAAACCTTGGTGGTCTGCGTTAGGCCCTCCAAACAGTAACATCCCGAGTGTTCGCTTGTGAGAAGCGTTCGCCTCCTATGCGTTCTCTTTCCAACATCTTAGGGAATTTGTGTTTATAGATTTTTTGTCTAAGAGGCTGTTAGCGCACGAAAACGTGTACCTGAGAGCTCCTTGGTATACTAGATCCGACATCTCCTGTTTTCATTTTTTCGTCAGGCTCGTGTAATATCGACGAACCTTTCCCCCTGTGTAGGGCCAGCATTGACTGGTTCTATATTTCGTTTTGGAGTTGAGTCGGAGCTTAGGAGATCTCTTTCTTATCTGGAATGATCCAGAGCTAGTGCTTATCCCTGTTCGGGTCCGGGCATTAATCCAGGGTAACATGCACTTCTGCGCGCTTTGCGCAGCCCTCCAGGATATAACCCAATCTAGGTTCATCAGGGGTTGATCCAGGAAAACCTGGGGCCTGGGCACATTTATACAAGCACAATCTGCGCGAGGCGTGCTTTGCACAGCCCTCCTGGATATAACCCAATCTAGGTTCATCAGGCATTGATCCAGACTAACCTGGAGCCTGGGATTCAAGCGCAATCTGCGCAGGGCGTGCTTTGCATAGCCCTCCTGGATATAACTCAATCTAGGTTCATCAGGCGTTGATCCAGGATAATCTGGAGCCTGTGATTCAATCACATCTGCGCGGGGCATGCTTTGCACAGCCCTACTGGATATAACCCAATCTAGGTTCATCAGGCTTTGATCCAGGATATTCTAGATCCTGGAATTCAAGCGCAATATGCACGGGATGTGCTTTGCACAGCCCTCCTGGATATAACCCAATCTAGGTTCATCAGGCTTTGATCCGGAGTAACCTGGAGCCTGAAATTCAAGCGCAATCTGCACGGGGCGTGCTTTGCACAGCCCTCCTGGATATAACCCACTCTAGGTTCATCAGGCTTTGATCCGAAGTAACCTAGAGCCTGGAATTCAAGTGCAATCTACGCGGGGCGTGCTTTGCATAGCCCTCCTGGATATAACCCAATCTAGGTTCATCAGACTTTGATCCAGAGTAACATGGGGCCACAGATTGCACAGCCCTCCTGGATATAACCCAATCTAGGTTCATCAGGCTTTGATCCAGAGTAACCTGGATCCTAGTATTCAAGCACAATCTGCACGGAGCGTGTTTTGCACAGCCCTCCTGTGTCAAGAATGCGTGACCCTTGGCCACTTCATTAAACCGAGGATTCCAGCTTCTTGAGGCTTGGTGAAGTCCATAAATGGACTTGCTCAGTTTGCACACTTTATGAGCATCTCCTTGCGATGTAAAACACTAGGGCTGCTCCATATATTTT
Organism: Craterostigma plantagineum; assembly: GCA_027422505.1. NCBI lineage: Eukaryota > Viridiplantae > Streptophyta > Magnoliopsida > Lamiales > Linderniaceae > Craterostigma > Craterostigma plantagineum. The sequence continues at coordinate 439,661 of JAPQWV010000297.1, read as the reverse complement.
TCCTCCTTGAGGTATCTGTTAGGAACATGCTAGATCTCCTAGTCATTTTGTGCAGCTATTGCAAGCAATGTTCGAATGGGCTTCATCGTAGCAACTAGCAAAAAGGTCTCCACATAGTCAATGCCCTCTTTTTCACCGTACCCTTTCGCTACAAGCCTATCTTTGTATATGTCAACCAATCCGTCAGTCCGATCTTTCTCTTGTAGATTCATTTACACCCAACTGGAGCCTTAGGCTTACGAACTTTTAATGTTCGGGGTTATGAGTCCACTAGTGTCTTCCTCTCTCGTACCCATCAAGAACAGTGACTCAACTTGACACATTTGAGTTTGTTCATTTATTGCTTTATTGGATGATAAGTAAAGAACACATATATCCGATAAACGAACAATACCCATTTTAAACACACGAAATATCTTATTACATAAGAAGTCGAATGATAAATAAGCCAATGCCCTACTCAATCTAATCCTCGTATAGCATTCCAGAGACTGTGAATCCGTACTTTGCGGTCTAAGCTCGGCAATCACAAATCGGCATTAAGACCGCATCTGGCCTGCTGACCCATGCAACAGTACATCGAGTCGAGGGGAACCGGTGACAGTGGAGAAGTGGTGGACGTTCGGTGACTTTGAGGCCGTTAACGTGGCGAAGGACATTTGACGACTTCAAGACCTGTGCGACGACCCGAAGTCTTTTGGAGACGCATGTAGTAAGGATAGACTAGAAATAACTCGCTTGTTGTCTTGTAGATTATTTTCCTAGGGTTAATTTACTACCTACGTGCGTGTTGGTTTTTGAAATGATATGGATGTTTTATGTTCTCTTATGAGAGATGGTTTATTCTCCCATTTGATAAATACTAAGTCGGTAAAGGAACTGGATTCCTGTCTTCCATCAGCTTGAGATGTCTAGCATTGGGGAGTATTGTGATTTGTTCCGAGTAAGTTGGCGTCGTATATCCCGCCCCACTGTTAGCGTATCTGGTGTGTCTTGGACGCCGCTCATCATGTAAGTCCGCCCCCACGAAACGTATGGCAGCAAGGGGCGGCACATTCTGTGCAATTTGAGCATAACTTGATAGATCACACTTAGGCAGTTGTACGCAATAAGCAGGGTTAACTGTGAGGGTGAATGACTGACGCAAATTAAGGCTCGTGAATTGAGAGAAGGGAACTTAGCATACTATGAGAGGCCCCTGAACTCCATATAAATGGCCAACAAAATTAAGGCTCAAAGGGTTTGTGAAGTAGGGTTGGACCTCGCGACTTGTAAGTTCACGTAGTCACATCACAAACCCTAGTTCGCGAATCGTTAGTAGAGTGAACTTCACGAATTCTGAGGGTTTTTTGTTAGGTCCTAGTTTATCAACTCTATCAATCCTAGGCTTCAATCCTAAGCAATTCGACTAGAAAAGATTATCATTAAGATTCGATTGAAAAAACTTGTTGAAGACACTAGAGAGAATTTCGATTAATGAGAGAAAATACTTGCTGTTTCTCTCTCTAGAAATTGGATTGGGGATCAATTGACTAATTTTCTCTATTAAGCTCATTGTTTGTAAACGTACTTGGTATAAATTACAAACCAAGTCCTAAACCAAGGACTAATACAATCAACGCCCCTAATTACAAGAACATCTAATTAAATCAAAGCACAAATAATATTGATATTCTACAATCTCCCCCTTTGTGCTTGATTTCTCTTCCGCGCTGTCTGTCCTCGTCGGGTGTAGTATAACCTGTGCAAGCCCAACGCATGCTCAAGGAGCCACCTATGCTCAAGTAGCTGAACGCACGTTAATGGCGGAGCAAGCTGAACTCCGAATTATGCGCGCCCATGAAGCAAAAAGGAAGTTCGTTCAAGGACCGAAATGGAGCGGAGGTAACCCGAAGAAGCCATTTAACCCCAAGAATGCCCGACCTAATTTGCAGAACCGACCTGGACCTCCACTGCAATTTAATCCTAATCAAGTTAGACCTCCTATGACCATACCCCCATGTCCCAGGTGCACACGGCGACATCTGGGTGTGTGCTACTCTCAGAATGCTACCTTTTATAAGTGTGGCAAGACACGCCACTTCTCTAGGGCATGCACGGAAACGGCGTCCGAGAGTCAAGCACCTGTTCAAACTAGGCCGTCTACGGTACCTGCTAGGGTTTACACGCTGACTGAAGAGGCGGAGAACAACCCGTCTGTAGTGGCAGGTACTCTCCTAATCCATTCAACCCCGACATGCATATTAGTTGATTCAGGAGCCACGCATTCATTTGCATCTACTAATTACATGGCGAGACTCGGGGTTACACCTGACCTAGTTAGCTACGAATACCATGATACCATTCCCCATGGAACCTCTACGAGAACCAACCAAATCTTAAGAGATAGCCTCGTAATAGTGAACGATAGGACCTTACCCGTTGACCTGATAGTCATTCCAATGAACGATTATGAAGTAATCATTGGAATGGACTGGCTATCAAATTACGGAGCAGTTATTGACTGCAACCGTAAGCAAGTAACCTTTAATCTAGGAGACACTGAACCACTCACATTCACGGAAAGTAGCAAGCGTGGTAAGATTCCCAAGATTTCAGCAATGAAAGCATATCGTCTGATCAAGACATGATGCGAAGCGTACCAAATATATGCAATATCATCTGAAGAACGTACACCCCCGAAGCTAGAAGAAGTTCCAGTAGTACGAAATTTTCTCGATGTGTTTCTTCAAGACACTCCCGAACTTCCGCCGGATCGTGAAATCAATTCATGATTGATCTAGTGCCAAGAGTTGCACCGATTTCTAAGGCACCGTACCTACTCGCTCCAGCTGAGATAAAGGAATTGAGGGAGCAACTGGATGAATTGTTGCAAAAAGGGTTCATGCAGCCGAGCTTCTCACCATGGGGAGCGCCGGTTTTGTTTGTTAAGAAGAAAGATGGATCGATGCAGCTCTGCATTGATTATAGGGAGCTGAACAAGATTACGATCAAGAACAAATACCCCCTCCCACGAATTGATGACTTATTTGACCAACTACAAGGCGCAACTGTCTTTTCGAAGATTGACCTTAGATCAGGATATCATCAGTTGAAAATCCGAGAAGAGGATGTCCTGAAGACAGCTTTCAGTACCCGATACGGGCACTATGAATTCCTAGTCATACCTTTCGGGCTGACTAATGCACCAGCGGCATTCATGGACTTGATGAATCGAGTATTCAAACCATTTTGGGACAAGTGTGTCATCGTATTCATTGATGACATTCTCATGTACTCGAAGACCAAGGAGGAGCATGAACAACACCTGAGGACGGTATTAGAGATATTACGAGAAAAGCAGTTGTATGCAAAATTCAAGAAATGCGAGTTCTGGCTCAATCAAGTCGCATTTCTTGGACACGTTATTTCAGAGCTGGAATTTCTGTTGACCCCAGCAAGATCGAGGCTATTAACAATTGGCCTCAACCGACGAACGTGACGAAAATACGAAGTTTCTCGGACTAGCTGGGTATTATAGGAACTTCATCAAGGATATCTCCAAAATCGCATCAACCCTGACGAAGCTAACGTAGAACAATACTCCATTTCCATGGGACGATGCTTGTGAGCAGAGCTTTCAAGAAGTTAAGCGACGACTCACTACGGCCCAGTGCTAACTATCCCTACAGGCTCTGGAGGGTTTTCTGTTATAGTGATGCATCTAATGCGTTCTAATGCAAAATGGAAACGTAGTTGCATATGCTTCCCGACAGCTAAAGGATTATGAGAAGAACTACCCGACTCACGACCTAGAGCTTGCCGCTTCTTTGCTCTCAAAGTCTGGAGGCACTACCTATACGGCGAGCGATGCGAGATCTTCACTGATCACAAGAGTCTCAAATACTTCTTCACTCAGAAGGAGTTAAATATGAGACAACATCGAGAGTTAGTCAAGGACTATGACTGCATGATTAGCTACCATTCGGGGAAACCAAATGTAGTCGCGGATGCGCTGAGCCGTAAGACCGTAAACACGGAGTTACAGAGGCTCGAAGTAGAAGTGATACCAATGGGCGAAATCGAAACAAGATTAGCGGCACTAACACTTCGACCCACACTGATGGAGCAGCTTACGAAGGCTCGGGAGAACGACGAGTTATATCTGAAAATCAAATAAGCACCAATAGAACAATGGTCAGCAGACTTCACCATACGAGACGACGGGAGCCTATACTACAGAAGACGTCTATATGTCCCTAATGATGCCGAACTCCGAAAGACTGTCATGACAGAAGCCCATACCACTGTATATTCTATTCACCCAGGATCAACGAAGATGTACACGGATCTACGAGCCAATTATTGGTGGCCATGGATGAAAAGAGAAATAGCAACATTCGTAAGCCAATGCCTAACGTGTCAGCAAGTTAAGGCAGAATATCAACGACCGGCAGGAACCTTGCAATCCCTGCCAGTACCCGAATGGAAGTGGGGTCACATCACAATGGACTTCTTCGTTGGCTTACCTAAAACCGTGAAAGGCCACGACTCTATATGGGTTATCGTTGATCGATTAACCAAGTCCGCTCACTTCCTACCTATCAGTTCAATATTCTTAATGGAACGATACGCGGAACTATATATTCAAGAAATAGTACGACTTCACGGAGTTCCAATCTCAATTGTTTCCAATCGTGATTCAAGGTTCTTATCCAAGTTCTTTATGAGTTTGCTGAAGGCCATGGGAACTAAGTTATCATTCAGTACTACCTACCATCCTTAGACAGACGGGCAGTCTGAACGAACAATCCGGACATTAGAAGACATGCTAAGAGCTTGTGTGCTCGACTTTAAAGGAAATTGGAGCCGATACCTTCCTCTGATCGAATTTTCATATAACAACAGCTTTCATGCAACGATCGGAATGGCTCCATATGAAGCTCTATACGGACACAAATGCAGATCTCCAATCCATTGGGATGAAGTTGGAGAACGAGCGATACTAGGGCCCGATCTAGTGCAAGAAATGACAGAAGCCATTGCTCAAATAGAGAACGGATGAAAACGGCCCAGAGTAGACAGAAAAGCTACGCAGACCAAAAGCGTAGACCACTGGAGTTCCAAGCAGATGACTTCGTATTTTTGAAGGTGTTCCCAATGAAAGACGTGTGAGCCCACGATATATAGGACCATTTCGAGTCCTCAGGGAAGTGGGTGAAGTAAGATAATAGGCCTTTCTGGTTTCTCGTGCGCACTCCACTCAAAGGATCACCAGTTATTTGTTCAACGGGTTGTGCTCGAGTCCAGTTTCGCTCATAGGTCAGGGAAGAGATTGAAGCATCAACCATTCGTGGAACGAGACCTCCAGAAGTTAGAGGTCGTGCATCTGCCTAAGATATTTGCACATTCGGATTTTCAGCGTGAGGATCGATTGGAATATTCTCATCGGTTGATGTAGAACTTGCAGCACTTTGGGGTGATTCTGAATCGGGTGAGCTAGGGATTGTTGAAGAATTTGATGTATCAGCTTCAAGAGGGGGTATCCACTGAAGGTGTATTAATTTGGTTGTTCGGCCGGTATAAGTGCTCGAAGAGAGAGCCAAGCCTTCTAAAGCTATTCTCATGTGTTGTCTGACGATGAGTGCCGTGTTGTTGCCGTCATTTGTCGGTTTTGTGCCAGCACACCAGTAAGCACGTGTTCTGAACTGTTGTATTCAGAAACCATCTGGTTAGGCACGGGTCTTGAACTATCGTACTCAGGAGCCATATCTATCACTTCTTGGAAAGTGAAGTCGTAGGTTTTTATAATTGTTTTGATGGACATGATGTATAGTCGGCATGCCTTAGACGTTGAAGAATACCCGAGGAAAGTGACTTCGAATGCTTTAGGGTCGAACTTGGCACGTTGCTCTCGATCGTCCGCCACAAGCACTTGCACTCGAAGACCTTAAAAAAGAAGATGTTGGGTACTCTTTTGTTAATAATCTCATACGGAGTCTTACCAAAATGCTTCTGAACGACCGTCCTGTTCTGAGTGAAACTGGCAGTATTTACTGCTTCAGCTCAAAGAAAGTGTGAGAGGCCGAGTGAATCAACATCGTACGCGCGGCTTCCATAGAGTTCTGTTTTTCCTCTCGACTACCCCATTCTGTTGAGGCATCTTTTGTAATACCTGAGTCCCGTAAGTAAGCCGGCCAATAAATATGCATGCATACTATGTGATTATGTGATTGCATATGTTATGTTTATTTAATTATGTGTGATCATAAATTCTAACTCAGTAGAAATTATGAACGATTTTAAGTTTCGGTAGGATTTAATCAGAGAAGTAATCAGGAAACTTGGACCATCTAATAATTAATAAGTTAAATTTGGGCCTTAGCAAGTACTAACCCATATCAATATCGAAATAGGCCCAATTAGCAAAGATAAGTATGGATTGCTTAAACTTGAAGAAAAACTCACGTTACTTGATATCCTTTCAACATGTTTAATACTTATCAAACCATCGACACTATAAGGTAAGCAAATAAGGAAAACCCTAAGCAAGAACAAATACTTCAGCCAAAAACAAGAAAAATTTAGAAGGAAAGGGAAGAACTACCATAGCAACGATCGAGTCCGAATTTTGGGAAGGTATATTTCCTACCCTAAAGTATATGTTTTATACATGTGAAAACTTATATGCTTAACAGTTTGATGTTTGAAAAAATTTAAAACGATAGAAGAAAATTTCAAGTGTACCATTTTTCTAGGTTTGGCTAGTTTTCAAAGAAAATCACGATTTTATACTAATAGTTGAGTTTAGGTTTTCTAATGCATGGCATGTTAATCTAGGAGATGGATTTAGTATATCAAGTGTTGAGATCAAGACTGAGAATTGGTAGGAATAACTCGAGCATGAATTGGAAGGAATAACTCGAGATCAAGACTGAGAATGAGAAGAAATCTAACACCAGAACTCGAGATCCTTACCGAAAGTTAAATCTGGTATTGATTTCGAAATGTATATAGAATGTAGAGATCAATTTAAAAAAAGATCATGTCGAAATCTAGCTCTAAGGGTGACCTCGAAATTTTGTTAAAATATCGAATTGTGTACTCCTTTAAATCTCGAAATTACGTATTGTTCAAAGCTCGAGATCTATCTTGGTGTAGACATCGAGATCCTTATTTGTTATCCTAGGAATACATATCGAAATCTTATATACTATATCGAGATGTATTTTGAAAATGTCGAGACCTAATGTACAAGTGAGAACCATATCGAGATCCTTAGTGTAGTGTCGACATCTATTTGGTGTCGAGATAATTGTGCAGTATTTAAATGTCGAACTTTTGTATATACCGAAATCTATGCAGGAATATGTCGAGATCTACTCCTAAGAAAAAACCTCGAAGTCCCATAATCAAAACTCGACATTCACTTTAAGAACAATCTCTAAAGCCTCTTGTGAAGATAAACTCAAGATCTATCTTGAGAACCTTAGTCAACCATTTCGAAGTTTATTTTGTAAGTTTTATGCGATAATAATTAAATGAGAACCATGTTTATTAGGATTCAAAACGGTATTTTTCAAATTAGGTCATCGGAACTTTAGGGTTTCGAGATTTATAAATCAAAACTAGGGTTTTCAAATTAAGCCAATTTGGGGAAATTATAACTAGACTAACAAACCCTAATTTTATATGTTTCTATATTTAGGGTTCGAACGTTAGCAAGTTAACCATACGATAAGCTAAGGATACCAGGTAAGTGGAAGTCCCAACTACAACACATAATTGTCTGTGCATGAAATTATGTGTTATGTATTTCTATGACTTTACGTGAATTTATGTGACTTCCTACTTGAATTCATTGTATTACATGACACATATGAATTATTTATAGTATATGATGGCATGACACGCATATTCATGACATGAGCATATGCACCCATGTTTAGTACAAAAGGCATGATATGAGAGCGTGCATAATATACGATCGCCTGAAAGCGATAAATACTCGCCGATATGGGCGTCCGATGTCGACTCACAATTGAGTCACGGCTCTTCTATGCTACCATGGTGACGTCGTATGGCACTACCATTAAGACATGACATGTACAAGGCAAGACATGATTTTAGGGTTAATGCCCTCATGGCGGATCATGAAACCTGGAGGGTGTGAGCAGAGGGAGTAATCGACACCGGGGGTATCTCTGGTGTTGACTACCTCAGATTAGGCTACTATTCTGAAGCGTCCGCGTGGCGTATGAAACCACCTTGGGATAGAAAAGGCGCCCTAGGGTTAGCCTCCCTTGAGTGGGTATTGCCACTTATATGATTATTTATCCCTTGTGTATTCGAGCTCCATGATGGTGCATAGCAAGATAGCTGAGGGCCCTACATAACAAGACAAGACACGGAAAATATGAAGTCTAGGGAGCATTGGCGCGGATGCCTTTGCAACGTGCATGGCATGCATGACTTTCGCTTACTGAGCTTTATAGGCTCATTCCACGTATTTATGTGTTGTAGGTTCACGAGATCACGGTACGTGATCTTTACGAAGGCGAGGCCAAATTTGGAGCTTCCGGAGGACTTTTGAGGTGGCAGTGTGTACATGGATGCGACCTGAGTGGCGGGCCGTTAGATTATTTTGAACACGCATGCGCGCTCACCTTGTATTTATGTCCTATGAATATTTTGCATTGTACAGAAGAGTTTCCTTTATATAGAAGAAAAAATTTTGTACGCATTTTCGGATATAGATTTCATTTATATCACATGCAGTCACACGAATTAGTAATAAGAATGAGTGGTGGAAGTCAGGGGCGCCACATCTTTGCGGCTGAGAAATGTTGACTAGTCCCAAGTTATTTATAAAAGGCACTGTGAGATATTGAACTCAGTTCCATTGTCTGTTCGAATGACCTGGATAGTCTGCTGTAATAGATTCTGAGTTGAGTTCACAAAATTTAATATCTAGTCCCCTGTCTCATCCTTTGTTCGGAGGAACTTCGTCCATGTGTAGCGAGAAAACTCGTCAACTATGGCCGGTGCGTACTTGCGTCCGTTGATACTCTGTGTTTGCATTGGTCCACAAAGGTCCATGTGAAGTAATTCCAAAGGATGTGAAGTAGAGGCAACTGGCTTAATATGATGAGAAGCTCGCTTCATTTTTCCAAGTTGACACTGTAGAATATCTGTTTTGCTTGTGCTTTAATTTTATTACCTGTCCTTGTGATTAGGGGCTTTATTTGTAGTTGTCCTTAGATTAGGACTTAAATTGTATTTATACCAGATATGTTTGGTATTTTTACTTGTACACACATTGTGCTTAATAGAGAAAGTTTTAGAATTTGATCTGAAGGGCTGCCAATTCATATTCTAGAGAGAGAAACACAAAGGACTTTTTCACACTAGTAAAATTCTCCCTCGATTCTTCAATTGGGTTTTTCGTTCGAAATTTGATTCTCGACAATTATGATCGAATTCTTAGAATTCATGCCTAGGATCTTAGAGTTGATAGTCTAGGGACCTAACAATTGGTATCAGAGCGGATTCGTACCTGTTTTGGAAGATGAATTGTTAATCGAAATTGAATTCTGAAAAGTTTCTCGATCACTCGAAGAACTTTTTGGCGTGAAACTGAGATTTCGATCTAACGGATCAATTCTGTTCGTTGAAATAAATTTGATGTTTATGTGCTCGCAATAGTGTTAGAAATCATTTGCGATTCGATCGGTGTCAAATAAAACACCGAAATTGAGCTATTTTTCGAGAGAATTATAATAGATTTTTCACGCGTAAAATTTTCCATCGAAAAACTTTCTTCAGACTTTCAAGTTTGACCAAGCAAAAAATCATTGCGCTCGTAAAACTTTTTCTATCAACCAATTCATTTTGACTCAGCGAGAAACTTACTAACAGTATTGTTTCTTAACGATCGAAATAAATTCTTGCACTGGAAAAGTTTCTCGACCGAAAGATTTGACGCAAGTTTTTCTCCCTCGATAAATTTTTTGCCACTTATCACGCGAAAACAGTAACACATTTTATTTCGAAGAAAGTATTTTTTTATCAAACTTTAAAGATTGAATAAAAAGTAATTCTCGATTACTTTCGAATCAAACGCTACTAATAAATCTGCTCTTTTTGAAGCACATTACAACGAAATTCATCGATGAAAACAACAAACGAAGATCCTTCATCAACTCTATAAATAATCAATGGATGCTTACTCGCTTGGAAATGACAACCGTCCACCAATCTTTAAACGCGGCGAATACACTATCTGGCGAAGCCGCTTCCTTAGTTTCATTGAGCTAAAGGATCACGCAGATGATCTTCTTCAGTCACTTGAGGAAGGTCCGCTCAGTTCTGGGTCAACGTATCTGGCGACAACACAGGCAATCCACCTATTCCCCCTACTAGACGACTGAAAGAGCCTAAGGAATACACGGCTGAGGAAAGGACTCGAGATAAGGCTGATCTGATAGCCAAGAACACACTCATGCAAGGCATCCCAAATGACTTCTACAGACAAATGACAGTCTTCCAACGGCTAAAGGAATGTGGGATGAACTGTATCGAATGATGCAAAGAACGAAAGTGGGCATCAAGGCCAAGAAGGCAAAAACATGCTCACGGCTTACAACTCCTTCAGTGCAAAACCAGAGGAGAGCTTGCATGATCTGTATCAGAGATACCTCACACTTCTCAACGAGTTGAGGAAAATTGAAATCACCAAGACGAACATGGAGACGAACATCAGATTTCTATCCTCTTTGCCCTCAGAATGGAAGAAGATATCCACCCAGACAAGACAAAACAAAGATCTCGAGGAGTTGGATATCCACGCCATGTTCGATAATCTCTAACAACACGAGGAAGATGTAAGCGAGATTCAGAAGGAATAGAATAGGAAACTGATCGAACACACAGTCGCCCTAGTCTCAGAGAAACGGGGTTCAAGTCCTAGAAAAGAGAAGATCATCAGGCCTCCCGTCCCTTCAGAGTCGGAAGATTAATCAAACTCAGACGTGGAACCAAATATGAAAGCACTGGGAAACCAGTTGGCTCTAATTGGAAAAATGATGAGCAAGCAATACTTCGAGGAAAAGTCCTCATCATCAGCCAACCGACTTCGGGCTTCAAGCTCAAAGAACAAAGAACGTGCACCTGAGACCTCCAAAGTCAAGAATGCCAAAGAGCTGAACAAGTGCTTTAACTGCGGCAAATCTGGTCACTATGCCAGGGAGTGCACTCTCCCAAAGAAGAAAGATGTCAAATACTACTCCAAGAAACTTCAACTCACAAAGCAGAAAGAGGACGGAGTAGCTCTGATGGCTGAACAAGACCACTGGCTCGAAGACACGTCAAGCTCTGAAGAGGAGGATCTAGCCCTCATGGCCCGCCTGGATGAAAACTCAGATGCCAAAATCTCAAATTAAACGGACGATGACCAAGCATCCGAACCATCACAGGAGGTAGTCTCTCCTTCCACATTATTGACCATGTTAGAATCGTATCAACAAGCATATACTAACATGAAATGTGAGCAGAAAAGTGTAAAGGAAGTAGAAAAGGAATTATCTAAGTCTCAGGAAAGAATATCTACTCTCCAGGCTTAACTTAGGAGCTCTAGTGTCAAAATAGAAGAACTATCCAAGAGTCCCATTATTAGCAAGACTAAGTATATTTTCTTAGAGAAGCATAGGACGATTGTAAAAGATTTAGAACACATGCTTGAGAAAACTACAATGGCCTGGTTAGGAACCTCAACGAGAAAGCCAGCCTCAATTGTAGGTTAACAGATACTGCTACAAAGGTCACTAACAGATACTGCTAGAACCTGTAAAGCCGCCAAACTAACGCATGCTTGACGTGCGACATGCGAATTGTTGCTCTATCGCCAAAATGTCTCCTCTTGAATGCATCGTCGTGGTTCACCGGCGGTAATGCGGCTTCGAACTTGAGCCCGATGATTAGGCAGTACTCTGATTTTGAAAATCGGAGTGGTTTGTTGCCAACTATCATCCAGATCTCTTCGCGGTTGTGCAGCATGGTCTGCCTCTGGATGAGGTACCACAGCAACTGAAGCGAGAGGTTAAAATCCGGTGCGCCCCTAACAAGACGGTTGAACGGACTCTTGGCACAAAAAGTCTTCCACTCTTCCTGGTTAAGACACTGTCTTATCATCTCGCTGGCCTCGCCGTATAACGAGCTCAGCGTAAGACGTCAATTAGCAACTTCGTCCCCTGTGCCCAACTGCTTCTCCATCACAACCTAATTTATACGTAAAACATATTTTAGCCAATTACTTGGTATGAAAATTGAAAATAGAAACCCTAATGCACATATGGGCGGAGAACCGCATCGCATATGCTGACATTCAAGCACAGATGCGAATGAGACCCCTGCGCATGAGCAGGGGACCTGTGTGTATTTTCACGGGACCCCGCCCATTCAATGATGATCCAGGCACGGGTCCCATGCGTATAAGCGTGGGTTCCCTGCTTATATCATGCGGGTCCCCTGCTCGTAGTGCGCGGGTCCCGTGACATTCTTCACAGGCGCAAGGTCACGGGACCCGCGCACAACGAGCACGGAACCCGTTCGTTATAACCAGGGGACCACGCTTATAAGTAGTGGACCCTTGCTGGGACCATCATCTTATGGGGGTGCCGTGAAAACAGGTCATATGCTTATAAGTACGGTCCTATACTTACAAGCACGGGTCCGCACCAAATTAGGGTTCGATGCATCATTTCTCGCGTTGAATTGAAGAAGACGAAGAGTAGAACAAATACCTTCACTCTCTGGGTGTTCGCGTTGATTGCTATTGTTGATTGAGGTTTGGATTTGGGATTGACTTGTAGAGAAACGATTTGCAGGGCGTTTTTTGTGTGCAGGAAAAAGAACGATTGAATTTAATTGAAAGTGAAAGTGGTGGTTGGTTTTTTACTTTTTTTGTTCTATCATGGGACTGATGCTTGCCATTCGCTACAGTAAATTCTGTAAACCCTTTAATGCCCCTTTATGTTTGTTACATAACTAACCTAATTAAATATCACTATCTATATTTTTTAACCTTATTAAATATTATAAAACATAGTTAACTTAGAATACAATACTAATTATATCAGGGTCACAATATATAATGCTTAAAATTAATTCCTAAATATTGAATTGTTTAATTATTATCACGTACAATAGCATATCTTGATAAAATTATTAAATAATTTATTCTACCCTTCTTTTTCTCGCCCTTCTCCAACCCAAGCTTGTTCAACATCCTTCTGCACGGTGTCATTCCGAACAGCCTCGCCTGCTCCTAGGTTCACTTCGCTCATAGCATCGTCGTCGTCGTCGTTTCGAACATCCTCGGGTGCTTGTCCTTGGATCACTTCGCTCGTAGCATCGTCGTCATTGCCGTCGACCTCGAGAGCATCGTCGTCACCGTGTAGGAATGTATCGATCTCGGTCACAACGAATGCCCTCCTTGGGGAGAGGTCGACGCCGAGGTCGGCCTCTAGACGGCGGCGGACGGCGGTGGCCGTGGTATTCTTGGGGTCCGAGCTACGGACAATTTCGTGAAGGCGGGTGGTGGCCATCCCGTTCGAGCTGCTTCGTCTTGCTGACCCCTCGGGAGACGAATACCAACGATACTGCTGGGAACATCATCTAATGGAACAGATGATTAGAGGGCCCCCAACAGACTTCACAGTGAGCCCTCAACAACAACAACCAAGTCCTGAGGATGAGATGATTGCAGTCGCCTAGGAACTTGAACAGGAGCCTCCAACTCAAGAAGCTCAACTACAAGATCTTGAAGCCACGATGATCGACGTAGTGGCCCACGAATTGGAAGTTGAAGCTCAAGTTCAGGAGCTCCACGAGGAAGTGCCCATTATTGTTGGCCGTGTTCCAAGCATCTATTGAGGAGATCCTGCAACAGGAAGCTGTTGGGTTACCCGGTGTCTTCCGAAGACGCCACATCCTCGGGTACGGTGCGGAATAAAAATTTTCCGGGTCCCGATTGCCCTCGTAGCTCGGATCAGAATAATAACACGTAGGCACATAATAGGGCGGGTCAAACCCGTAGAGATTTACCAGTTGACGCCGTCCTTTTCCTCAAGACTTCGTCGATGGTGGTGGATGGCAATAGATCGTCACGCCGACCTCGAAGTGTACCACATAATCAGTTCTCTAAAGATGGCTAGAGAGAACCGAGTCGTCGCGTGGGAGAGAAATGTGTGCATTCGGTGTGTGTTTTGTGCATTCTATTGATTTCGAAAATCACTTTTCTCTACCTATGGAGCACGAAATTTAGCCTACTTAAAGGCTTGGATTTCGATTTCTAAGTCCTTAATAGGATTTTGCCAAATCTTACTCTCTTTTGAATTCCAAATCCAAACTTAAGGAAACTTGCTATTATTAGAAAACTAACTTAAAATATCAAGTCAAACTAAGTATATTTAAATATGGTATAAAATTTGAAACTTAATCCTAGATTAATTTCGAAATTTAAATAAATAATATTCCAAATATTTTAATCCGTATTTATTTATATCAAATATGCAAATTTCGAAAATACCCTCAAAGGCATATTTTGAAATTAGCTTAAGGTGAAATCCAATTTTATCCTCAAGCCCGTTAAGCACTTGGCCAAACCCAATTCTTAAAGTTAGTTTCATAAGAAGTCCAACTTCGATCCAGTAAATGGCCCGAGGCCCATTAAGGCGTGGCCCAACGGCCCAACGCCTGTTAAGGACCAAAACACTTTCACTCCTTATCAGTACACTTTGATGATCCTTTTTAAGCCCGACTCTCTAGGTTCGACTCAATCGGCAAGGGAAGAATCCAAGAGTCCGTTAGTTTCCTAGCCAATCCCGCAGTAAGGGACCACTTTCGTTTGCAATTCCGATGCAATTATTTCCAAAATAAATATTGCACATATTATTACTAACGGAACTCGTAACCATTTCCGCTCAAAATGGGAATAGAAACAATATTCTTAAGCCTCTTGCGCCAAACTAAACAATCGGAAAGCAGTAAACTATGTCTAATAGACAAAACGAGAATTCTTGATCCAATGTTGGTCACCGGTACACTATGTCCGCTTCCTACGTTGATCATGATCTCTCAGTCCGCCAGCTTCCTACTTCGTCCCATACCCTGGTTCGAAACACAGATTTGAGCACTAGCTCCCGTGTCTAAGATCAACGAAGCGGAATATACTGTCATAGAACAATTAGTTTCTAAAACATAAAGTTCTTTACCTGAGGCGGCTAGCTTTGGGCAATCGCTCTCCCAATGGACAAGCTCATTGCAGTGAAGGCATTTGTCCGTCGGCTTGGCGCCTATGAACACGTTTTTCTTCGCCTTGCCATTCAAAATTCATCATTTGGGCTTAGTGGGCTTGTCCGACTTTTTCTTTCTACTCGACCCTCGAGTCTTAGCATTCGCGACAAGGACAACTTGCTTTCCTTTCACCTTCTTCATCTGAGTTTGCGCCGCCGACAACTGGTTCATCAACCCAGTCAACGTCATCTCGGCCTTGTTTAGATTAAGTTCACAATGAACGAATTAAAGGAAGGTGGAAGCGACTGAAGTATCAGATCGTTCTGGGGCTTATGATCCATGATAAAGTCCAGTGCCTCGAGTCTTTCGATCCAATCGATCATCTTGAGCACATGCTCTCCAACGTCACCACCCTCAGCCATTTTGAAATGAAACAGTTGCTCCGTAAGGGAACAGGGAGCACTCCTGGAATATTCGCCACAAAGCTCTTTCAAATGAAACAAAATGGTGCTCACTTCCATTTCCGAGTGAGTGCGCTGCAACTCATTGCTCATGGAAACAAGTATATAGCCCTTGACCTTTGGCTCGTCAATCTGCCACTTGGCATACGCAGCCAGTCTTCGTCACTCACATCAGCCCCTGTGTAATACCCGTAAAATATAATTACGGGATTGACGATTTAATTAGCAATAAATTAGAAATTTTGTTGGATTTATTAAACAAAGAGATTAGGACTTTGGGTGATACGATGCTTTCATGCTTTCATGATCTGAAACGGCTTATGTGTCTATATGAGACGTGTTGTACGATTTTATGTGTCAATATGATTTCAAATTGGGTGTTACTAGGGTTACTAACCAAGTAGGGGAATTAATTGAAATTAGAAGAATGTTGAACAAATAGATTTCAAAAAGGTTAGATAGAGATTTTGATACATTACGGTTTTGAAACTAGGAATCTCGAGATCTTTGGGTCTCGACTCCTTAAAGCTTAAAATACTAAATGCTGAAATCAGTGAATGTCAGAATTAATAGGTGTCGAAACCTTTTAAATCTCAGTGAAGGTCGAAAGCTAACATAAATGTCGAAATAAAGAACTGTGATGTGTGTAATATCTCGAGAGAATTAAGCCTGAAATCATGACGCTCGAAGTCCTTGAAGAAGTCGACATCTTTAAAACTCGAAGACCAAAGATAGTAAAAGATGTCGATAGGTGAGATAAACCATGAAGTCTTAGCTGCAAAGCAATATATATAGTATAATAATATAATACATATGATAGGATAAGAATTACCAAACATCAATGTCATTTTTATAGTACACGCAACCTCTAAGATAAGAAGGGGAAACTTTTATTTCATCAATTAACCCATACGAAAACCCTCAAGAACAAACATTAAGAGAACAAAGGAAAGAAGAAGTCGAACTGAAGTTCTTCTAAGCTTGGAAATCGGTATAACTTCACTTTAATCCCATGCTTTTATTTAATAACATGATATAATAGTTTCTGAGAATGGATATATTATCAATTAAGGCTGGTACAAGTTGAGTCCACAAAGGTTTTAAGCGTTCATAATTTTGGATAACCACTTTTATGAGACCTAGATGTAGGAATAATTTTCTGTATAATTACGATTCCATCCAAGTAGTAGTATGATTTAAATGAAAACTATAGGCACCAAATTATCCAAGAACTAGGGTTTAATATGAAGCATATTCGATACTTAGATGGTCCCTGGGAGAAATAGATTTTGATCGTAGGTATAGATGTCGAGCAATAGGAATTTTGTTGATAGATTTCGAACTGTCTTAGTTGTAAAAAAAAAAAAAAGAAGATTTCAAAGCCTTCATGAAGGATTAAAAAGGTAGAAATTAAAGAAAATTTCTAGATATAATCTCGAGTTATATCGAGGTTTAATATAAAGGTTACTATAAAATATCGAGACTTATGTTTAAATCATATCGAGGTTTTATTCTACCACCAAGCTCGAAATTATAAGCTGTATCGAGATCCATTTAAATACAAGCCTCGACATCCTTAGGTATAAGGGATATGTATCTCGACATCTATCCTTGTTGTAATAATATCGATACAATAACTTCTCAACATCTTAATGTATCTCGACATTGGTGTAAGAGCTCAAAATCCCAATTATAATTCAACATCCATCTCGACATTTAACCCAAGCTCGTGATTGCCTTCGACATTAATATTCTTATATGCGATCTCGGAAACACATATCGGGATTTATAAACCCATGTCGAGATGCAAAGTTTAAATTCCATGTCGAAACCCATCTTATAATACATGTCGAGGTCTGGTTAAAGTTGTAAATTTTTAGGGTTTCGAAATTATAGAAGTCGAAACTAGGGTTTTCAAATTAAACCAATTTTGTGAAATTAGACTAGACTAACAAACCCTAATTTACTATGATTGTATATTTAGGGTTCGAAGGTTAGCGACGTACCGTGCGATAGGTTAAATAGCTAGGATACCAGGTAGGTGGAATATCCATCTACAACGCGTAAACACCTATTTGATAATTATGTGATTTTATGTGCTTCGGTGAATTATGTGTTTTAAGTATTTTATGTGCATTTCATGTGGCATCACGTTTCATGTATTATCACGTAAATGCATGCATGTGTATTACACGTCATTTCACGAAGTGTACCGTGGTGGAACGGTGGTACTGTATTGTACCTAGTGAGCGAGTAGCCGATATTGGCTGTCGACCCGTAGAGGAGTCACGTGAGTGGGGGCACTGCTGTGCATCAGCGCCTGTGACGGTGAGCCATTGGCCCGTTGGACATTGTGCGGCAGACTGCGCGCGACCTAGAAAGGAACGACTTGGGACATCCCCAAGTAGACTAGCTAGTGTAGGCCACGGTGTCGCATGCGGGAGGAGGCGACCTGGAGGGTGCGACCTGGGTACCCTTACGGGACCTGGTGTAGGCGACCAGCGTAGGCACCGCATTAGGCAGAAGAGGCGACCTGAGAGTGTGTCCTGATACGGCACAGGGAGGCTGCTCGGTGTAGGCCACTGCCGTAGTGTTGTGATCGTGTTGTGGTTGTGTTCGTGATCGTGGTAGTGATTTCGCGTGATGGTGCACAGTATGGAGCCCAGGGCCCGTTGTGAGGTGGTGAGTGTATCCCGGTTGTGATGAGTGATAGTGAGTGGCATTGCATTGGTGAGAATTGGGGGTGAGTGAACGTGAGTGAGTCACACGTGCATGTGCACTATTTCACCTACTGGGCGATAGCTGAGAGTTTGCGTGTTGTAGGTAATCGACGATCGAGGCTGGCTATCGGAGCTTCCATGGGCTTTTGAGGGCGGGGCTGTACATGGACGACGACCTGTGGGCGAGTGATAGGGTATTTTGGGCCTTCGGCCCGTTCATATTAACATTTTGTGTAAACAAATGCTTTTGTAAAATGGGTTCTCTGCGGCTTTCGCTGCTAAACCCGACGTGAGTTATCGATAACTAGCGATTAGAGAGTGAGGGTCGCCACAGGTGGTATCAGAGTTTAGGATATAGATTCTGTAGACTGTCCATGTACGGCCGCTCAAAAGCATGGAAGCCCAACCTCATCTGTAAGTGTTTATGTATCTGTGATAATTCTTATGTGTTAATATGAAACTTTGATTATAGTTAGTAGGATAAAGTGGTACGAACTAGGAGTGAGTTTAGTGGCGAATCAAGCCGACAACACCATGAGGAAAGGGAATCCGGTCCCGATGAACATGACTCGAACCGTACAATTTCCCAACTTGCAGATCTTGTTCGGCTCCAATCCGAACAAATTAATGCCTTGATCCGTAACTAGAATTCGTCAGAGCGACATACGTCGCCCCAGATCGATAGAACCGAAACCATCGGGCATAGGTTTCGTAAACTCAATCCGCCCATTTTCGAAGACACTGTAGATCCAATTGCAGCGGGTGAGTGGCTTAGGACTATTGAATCCACGTTCCAATATAGCCGAACTCCCGAAGAGGAGAAAGTTCTATGTGCTGCCTTTCAACTCCGGGGAAATGCCGGATACTGGTGGGATACCATCACAGCGATGGAGAATCCAAATACGATCACCTTGGAGCGCTTTAAGGAGCTCTTCGAGGAAAATTATTTTAGCATTTCTGCTCGTGACACGAAAATGGAGGAATTCACCAATCTACGTCAGGGCGGGATGTCTGTTGCGGAGTACATCCGCAAATTTGAGCAACTTTCTCGCTTTGCTCCCCATATAGTAGCGACAGACAACCTTAAAGTGGGACGTTTTCTAATTGGCCTGAAGTCAGAACTGTACCGAGATGTCGCGGTGACGAGGTCTCCGGATATGACCTATTCTAAGGCTGCCGAACGAGCTTTGGTGGCCGAAGAAGCCGAGGCGAGGCTATCTAAAGATCGAGAAGCAAAGAGAAAGATGGAGCAAGGACAATACGGTCGCGAAGGAAACGAGAAGAAAACGATTGGTCGTTCATGCTCCTAATCAGCCAAACCGCGGAGCCCAAATGAACCCAGATGGGAACAAAGGCCGAATGCGAGACCTAACAATGCTCTGGCCAAACAACCGATGCCGACTTGCCACCTGTGTGGACGTCAACATGTCGGCGTCTGTTTTGGTCCTAATCCTAATATCAAGTGCTTCAACTGTGGAAAGGCGGGCCATATCTCGCGATTTTGTCGTGAGAACACGCCGGTTAATCCGACCCCTGCACAGAATCAACAACGTGTGCAGAACCAACCTCCGAGGGTACCTGCTAGGGTATTTACCCTCACTGCTGAAGAAGATGAAGAACAACCTAGGGTAGAGCAGAACCAGATATGTAAGATAAATATGCCCTTATTTTGGGAACTTGTGAACTTAGGGGAGGTAATGTTTTGTACTGTAAGATAATATGAATATTTTGTCTAGTTGTTCAACACAATTAAATTAAGTAACAGGGGAGAACTGACAACCAAGGAATAATGATTCTAGATAAGAATCGTAAATTTTCAAAAATGAGGGTTATCGTTCGCTTTTCCCGAATACGAGAACTGCGACAACAAATACATCCTAAACCACTGTAAGGATAAAAGAAATCGATGCCCCGTGTTATTCCAATCGGCGTAATTTCGGGGACGAAATTCTTTTAAGGGAGGGATGATGTAATACCCGTAATATATAATTACGGGATTTACGATTTAATTAGCAATAAATTAGAATTTTTGTTGGATTTATTAAATAAAGAGATTAGGACTTTGGGTGATACGATGCTTTCATGCTTTCATGATCTTAAATGGCTTATGTGTCTATATGAGACGTGTTGTACGATTTTATGTGTCAATATGATTTCAAATTGGGTGTTACTAGGGTTACTAACCAAGTAGAGGAATTAATTGAAATTAGAAGAATGTTGAACAAATAGATTTCAAAAAGGTTAGATAGAGATTTTGATACATTAGGGTTTCGAAACTAGGAATCTCGAGATCTTTGGGTCTCGACTCCTTAAAGCTTAAAATACTAAATGCTGAAATCAGTGAATGTCAGAATTAATAGGTGTCGAAACCTTTTAAATCTCAGTGAAGGTCGAAAGCTAACATAAATGTCGAAATAAAGAACTGTGATGTGTGTAATATCTCGAGAGAATTAAGCCTGAAATTCATGAAGCTCGAAGTCCTTGAAGAAGTCGACATCTTTAAAACTCGAAGACCAAAGATAGTAAAAGATGTCAATAGGTGAGATAAGCCATGAAGTCTTAGCTGCAAAGCAATATATATAGTATAATAATATAATACATATGATAGGATAAGAATTACCAAACATCAATGTCATTTTTATAGTACACGCAACCTCTAAGATAAGAAGGGGAAACGTTTATTTCATCAATTAACCCATACGAAAACCCTCAAGAACAAACATTAAGAGAACAAAGGAAGGAAGAAGTCGAACTGAAGTTCTTCTAAGCTTGGAAATCGGTATAACCTTCACTTTAATCCCATGCTTTTATTTAATAACATGATATAATAGTTTCTGAGAATGAATATATTATCAATTAAGGCTGGTACAAGTTGAGTCCACAAAGGTTTTAAGCGTTCATAATTTTTGATAACCACTTTCATGAGACCTAGATGTAGGAATAATTTTCTTGTATAATTACGATTCCATCCAAGTAGTAGTATGATTTAAATGAAAACTGTAGGCACCAAATTATCCAAGAACTAGGGTTTGATATGAAGCATAATTTGTGGTTGTGTTCGTGATCGTGGTAGTGATTTCGCGTGATGGTACACAGTATGGAGCCCAGGGCCCGTTGTGAGGCGGTGAGTGTATCCCGGTTGTGATGAGTGATAGTAAGTGGCATTGCATTGGTGAGAATTGGGGGTGAGTGAACGTGAGGGAGTAACACGTGCATGTGCACTATTTCACCTACTGGGCAATAGCTCAGAGTTTGCGTGTTGTAGGTAATCGACGATCGAGGTTGGCTATCGGAGCTTCCATGGGCTTTTGAGGGCGGGGCTGTACATGGATGACGACCTGTGGGCGAGTGATAGGGTGTTTTGGGCCTTCGGCCAGTTCATATTAACATTTTGTGTAAACAAATGCTTTTGTAAAATGGGTTCTCTGCGGCTTTCGCTGCTAAACCCGACGTGAGTTATCGATAACTAGCGATTAGAGAGTGAGGGTCGCCACACCCTGGGACTTGCGGTACGGGGGAATCGAGTACATAAGTTACTTCTCCATTCCTAGGACTATCCTTAGGTTACTGAGCCAGTCCATGTAGTTTGGTCCCACCAAACAGTTTCTCTCAAGCAGCATAGTAATTATGTTCGCCATCGCAGTAAATAGAAAGAACCTAAAGCTGCAGAAAATAAAGATCTAATTAGGTTTATCTTATCATTCATCAAGCGCAAACAATGAGTTTTCGTTTCGCTTGACTCCCACTATTTTTCTCGAAAAACTATCCTCCTGAGAAGAGTTTCGGAAACCTCGTTGAAAGTTTTATAGTGGAGTTCATGTCCCTGACTCGACTAGGTTCGCCTCAGCCTTTAACGCAATATTTGGCTCATCTAATCTTATCAAAGTCACGTCAAACGTGAACTTATCCAATAAGAGTTTCAACTATCTTTGTGTCAGTCATTGACCCTCACGGCTAACCCTGCTTATTGGGTATAACTGCCTAAGTGTGACCTATGAACTTATGCTCAAATCGCACAGAATGTACCGCCCCTTGCTGCCATACTCTTCGTGGGGGGCAGACTGGTATGACGAGCAGCGTCCAAGATGCACCCGAGGCGCTAACACTAGGGTTGGATATACGACACCAACTTACTCGGAACAAATTGCAAAACTCCCCAACGCTAGACATCTCGAGCATGATAGAAGACAGGAATCCAACTCCTTTACCCACTTAGTATTTATCAAACGGAAGAATAAACCATCTCACATAAGAGCACATTGAACATGCATATCACTTCAAACCAACACGCACGTAGGTAGTAAATTAACCCAAGGAAAATAAACTACAAGACAACACAAGTGGGTTATTTCTAGTCTATCCCTATTACATGCGTATTCAAAAATAACTCGTATCGTCGCACGGGTCTTAAAGTCGTCAAACGTCCTTCGTCACTCGAACGGCCTTAAAGTCACCGAACGTCCACTACCTTGTCACGGGCGAGGGGGTTGTCAACCATCAAATGGGTGCTCGTGTTTGTATTTAAGCTAATCTTATAAAATGGCAATTACAACACAGGGAGATAATAAGCCACCCCGTATAAAACAAATACAACCGGGGGGACGTAACCCTTAACTAATGACCCGGAAACCAAATTCCTAAACCCGCTAGTGCGCCTTAAATCACATTCATGACGAGCACGTTGGCAATTAAATGATTATAAAAAGAAACGAAAATTGGACCCTAACGCAGCTGCCGCGACTCAAATCGCTCAGCCGTCAAAACACGCTGGAGAGCCACGACGGAGCATGCCGCCAGCATGGAGCCCCGACTGAAGCCGGAACCGCCGGCGCGGCGACGCACCGCGCGCAATGCGGGATTTCAGCCCCGACTGATCTGTGCCTTCGCTGCCGCTCCACGCGGTGGAACCACCTTCGACGGAGCCGGAGCCACCGTGGCCGGTGCCGGACCTAGAGGTCACGGCACAGCAGGTCCACTGGCTCGAAGACACATTCGATTCTGAGGAAGAGAATATAGCCCTCATGGCCCACCTGGATACCATACCGAACGCCGAAACATCCAGTCGGATGCATCCACCTCGTCACAAGAGGTAGTCTCTTCTTCCACATTATTGACCATGTTAGAATCATATCAAACACAATATGCTAACATGAAACGTGAGCAGAAAAGATTAAGGAATTAGAAAATAGGCTAGCAAATAAGTACAATTGCTTGATTAGGAATCTCAATGAGAAAACTACCCTAAATTGTAAGATAACCGAAGCTACCACTAAGATCACTGACCTAGAAGCCCAACCTAGAAATATCAACTCAAAGGTTAGTGAGCTTAGTAAAGAACTAGATGCCTGTCAAGCCACTAAACTAATGGTAGAAAATAATTATGCTCTCCTAAGTGAGGAACGCAAGAAGTTATATGCAAAAATTAAGAAATTAGATGATCTTCTTACGCGTAGGGGACATTCTTAACAAATGATATTTTCACTAACCCAGGTGTTTTACGGAAGAAAGAAATATATGATATTAAGAACATGGGTTTAGCGGCAACCCATAAGAAACTAAATGAAAATGCTTTCGATTCATCCATAAGAAAATCCTCATACGGGCCTGAAATCCCCTTTGACTACAACAAACTAAATGAAAGAGACAAATATAGGAAACCATCTTTAACACCTGTCAGTGATTTAGTTCAAGTTCTACCTCCTGACTCTCAAACACACTACGAGGAAGTGAAAGACGTTAATTATAAAAATTCTCTCTACAAACTTCCTATCATAAAATAGATAGAGGAGTCACAGCCAAAGTTAGATAGAGAACGAGAGAATTTCGAAGCTGAAAAGAGAAAGTTCTTTAAGGAGAAAATCTCAAAGCTTCCTCATCCTCCGAAGCTACCTCACACGCTATTATGAAAAGCGTGAAAATCGAAAAATCGCCTTTGAAAGATAAAAATTGCAAAGATAATTCTGTTAAAAGTGCTATGGCTAATTCTACTTCACCTATGTCTACAGGGAGCGTAGGGTCAGCACTGAAAAGGAAGGCGAGAGTGTCTAGTACTAAGATAAAGGGGGAGGCAGTAGATTTGAATGTTTCCAAGAATGTTACTCCTTCTGTTACAGTAAAAGACACTCGTAGTAATAAAAGAGCCATTTCTACGTTTAAGATAATTGCTTCTACTTGTTCACTTCAGCCGATCACCTTTAGAAGCGACAATTTCGAAATAGGCTCTACTTCAAAAATTACTAATAATCATTCTGAAACAAATGCCACTAGGAAGCCTCGTACGAAATAAGATCCAGCCATAAAGAAAGCTTATGGCGCTGTACATGCCTGTACTCACCTAAGGTATCCCGTAAAGATTGAGTCCCCCAAGCACCTTAGGAGATTATCGAAAGAAAAGATCTTTTCCTCGGTCATGCCTTCAAAAGCATTTGTACGTGCTCAAATTAACATTCCCTGCAAGGTTCAACCCAAATGGGTTCCAAAATCTCCGCCTAGGACGACAAAAGCCGAAAAGGCCAAGTCACCTAAAGAGACAAAACCCAACTCCACTTCTCCGAAAGTGAAATGGATTATTAAAACTCCTCCAAATAAAAATTTAGGAACCATATCTGAACCCAACACTATATCTGCTAATCTGAGAGGACCCATGCTTAAGTGGGTACCTAAAGCTCTCTAAATTGTTTTTCCAGATCCATCATATGTGGTACCTCGACTCTGGTTGCTCCACACACATGACTGGGAATCAAGAATTATTGAGCAACTACAAAGACCAACCAAAAGGGAAAGTCAGATTCGGAAACAACGACTCAGTGACAAAGGATTTCAAGTGGTCTTTCACGCTGAACGGTGCAGAATTTTGGACAGTCATGACACAGAACTCCTCTACGGACTTCGGAAATCAAATCTTTACACGATCAACCTGACGTCCGTGTGGCCCTCGACAGCTGTATGCCTCATCTCTCAGACCGTTTTACAGAGGAACAGCTTATGGCATCAACGAATGTCTCATCTGAATATGAAAGCTCTCCAACGCCTTTCTACGAAAAAGTTGCTCCACGGTCTTCCTACTATACTACTACAAAGGGAGCATCAATGTTCGGCATGTCAATTAGGAAAAATGAAGCGAGCGTCTCATCATGTCAAGAAAATTGCGTCTACTTCTCGCCCATTGGAACTAATCCACATGGACCTCTGTGGGCCAGTGCAGACACAGAGTATCAATGGATGCAAGTATGTGCTAGTTATCGTCGATGACTACTCTCGCTACACGTGGACAAAGTTCCTCCGAACCAAAGATGAGACAGGGGACTTGATTATGAACTTTGTGAACACTACCCATAATCTGTTATAACAGACTATTCAAGTTATTCGAACAGACAACGACACTGAGTTCAAGAATAATCACCTCAGTGAGTTTTATCAGAAACTTGGAATAAGTCCACAATTCTCAGCCGCAAACACCTCAACAAAATGGGGTCGTGGAAAGGAAAAACAGAACTCTAGTGGAAGTTGCTCGCACAATGCTCATCCATTCCGGCCTTCCACACTTTCTTTGGGCTGAAACAGTAAATACCGCCTGTTTTTACCCAAAACAGGACGGTGGTTCACAAACGGTTCAACAAGACTCCGTACGAGATCGTAGACAAGAGAGTACCCAACATCTTATTTTTTAAGGTCTTCGGGTGCAAGTGCTTTGTGGCGAATGACAGAGAGCACCGTGCAAAGTTCGACCCTAAAGCATTCGAAGCAACTTTCGTCGGGTATTCTTCAACATCAAAAGCGTACCGAGTATACATCAAGTCCAACCGCACGATTAAGGAAAGCTATAACGTCACGTTCCATGAAGTGAACCGTATGGCTTCTGCACACCTCAGTTCAGAACCCGTGCGAAACTCGATGGCTTCTGGGCACATCAGTTCAGGACCCGTGCCTAACCAGATGGCTCCTGCTCAAATCAACTCAGGACCCGTGCTCAAACCGATGGTTTCTAAAGAAAACATCTCAGAACCCGTATTCACTTGTGTGTTGGCACCAAACCAACAAAAGATGGCAACAACTCAGCAATCAACGCCAGACGAAGCGATAAGACTTGTGTTAGAAGACTCGGATTCCCTCTTTGAGCCTCTCATAGTCAAGTCTACACCCGACGAGGCCGACGTACCAAGTTCTTCAACAGTCCTTACCTCACCCGATTCAGATTTGCCTGAGAACAATGAAAAACCTACAATGGGTGTTGAGGAAGAATCACCAGAGTTGCTCCCTCCTAGCGCTGATTTGGAACTTCCTCACACAAATGAACAATCGGAGATCATAGGTAATCTACTCCCACAAATGGCTGACGCATCATCTTCAGCCTTGCCACATGAGCGCAAGTGGAGTAAGGACACGACATCAACACAGTCTTTTAAGCTGCTTCTTAAGCCAAAATGAGCCTACTAAGTTAGCAGACGCACTACGAGACCCGGATTGGATAATTGCGATGTAAGAGGAAATGAACCAATTCGAACGTCTTCAAGTGTGGAAATTAGTTCCCCGCCCGCATGGGAAGACTATCATCGGAACAAAATGGGTATTCAAAAACAAAAAGAATGAAGATGGCAAAGTGATCAGGAACAAGGCAAGACTAGTTGCAAAGGGATACAACCAACAGGAAGGTATTGACTACGACGAAACATACGCTCCTGTTGCCCGAATTGAAGCAATTCGTCTCTTATTGGCTTACGCGGCTCATAAGGACTTCAAGGTCTATCAAATGGACGTTAAAACCGCCTTCCTCAATGGTGTACTCAAAGAAGAAGTCTATGTCGCTCAGCCAGACGGCTTCGTTGATCAAGAACATCCCGATCACGTCTATCAGTTGGATAAAGCTCTCTACGGACTAAAACAAGCCCCACGTGCTTGGTATGATGTCTTGAGTGACTTCCTCGTCGGGTCTGGATTTATTCGAGGAACAATCAATACGACCCTCTTCATCAAATGGCAAGACAAGGATTTGATGGTTGTTCAAGTTTACGTCGATGGCATCATTTTCGGTTCAACAGATCCACAGCTCTGCAAGAAGTTTGGGACCTCATGAAGAGCAAATTCGAAATGAGCCACATGGGAGAGATGCAATTCTTTCTAGGACTTCAAGTCAGGCAGCTCAATGATGGGATTTTTATCAGTCAAACCAAATACATCAAGGACATTCTGAAAAAGTTTCATCAAGATCAGAGCAAGCCTCTCAGCACTCCCATGTCAACAAGCTGCTAGTTGGATGCCGATCCCACAGGAAAATCGGTCGACATCACACTCTATCGCAGTATAATTGGATCTCTTCTCTACCTCACTTCTAGTCGGCCGGACATCATGTTTGCCACTTATCTCTGTGCCCGCTTTCAAGCCGATCCCAAAGAATCCCATATGCTCGTGGTTAAAAGGATTCTGCGTTACCTTAAGGGCACTTCTACGCTTGGACTATGGTATCCAAAGGGTACAAACTTCAAACTTATCGGCTATACTGACGTTGATTATGCAGGTTGCCGAATGGACAGGAAAAGCACCTTCGGTGGCGCTCATTTTCTAGGCGAAAAGCTAGTCTGCTGGTCATCCAAAAAGCAATATTGTGTCTCAACCTCGACACTGATGCTGAATACGTCGCAGCCGCCAGTTGTTGCTCACAGATGCTATGGATGCGGACACAGCTTCGCGATTATGGGTACAATTTAAATAATATACCCATATATAGTGATAGTCAAAGTGCCATCGCGATTACGTGCAATCCTGTTCACCACTCACGCACGAAACACATAGACATTAGATATCACTTTATCAAAGATCACGTAGAAAAAGGCACCATTGACATGTACTTTGTGAACACGGAATATCAACTAGCTGACATGTTCACCAAGGCTTTGGATGAGAAACGATTCCAATTCCTTGTCGAAAAATTAGGCATGTTGAATCTTCCGTAATATGTGCATTCTGATCTTCTGTGCTACCATATGCTCTATTCTATGTGTTTTCCAGGCTTATTTGTTTTTATCTTGCGTGAAAAAAAAACACTATACATATACCTATAGTATTAGAGGAATGAAGAAATCTTTAGGATGCTCGATCTACGTCGCAATTAGATTTCCCTGGCATGCGACTGATTGCTTGCTTAATTTTGTCAGTCTAAGTCGCATTCTTGTGTCTAAAGGTCATTTAGTTTGCTCCACTAGACACAAAAAGCCAATTTACTTAAGTGAGGATTCTGGCCTTTTATTTTTCCTTCTAATGATTCATTCTTGAGCGAGTCACACATCAATTGCTTGTCTTAACTAGTGATTTTTGGCTTCATACTCGCCTTTCGATTGGATTCTTAGGAAAATGATTAGAGCACTTAGGAAATTCCTCACTTGGCCTCACATATATAAAGTTTCAATCCTTTAATATAGCCTTTAGTCATCCATTTTGAGCCTTATCTGATACCCTTTTCATCAATTGAAAACCCTCTGAGTCTTCAACCGACGACTGAATCTTTGATGGGATATTCAATCGAGAAATGGACGGGGAGAAAACGAGACGAAAAAAAAAATGACAAAAGAAGGTAGGAAACGCACACAAGGAATGCTCAACGCACAAAAAGCAGTCCAAAAGAACCTGCCCCTCGACTATCACAATCTCATATCATTAGAAGGGGGCATGATCTTGCTGTGAACTTCTCCATCGATAATCTCATACACTCGTCAGAATGGCTGGAAAGAGGAGCACCACGAAGTGAAATTCTCCAACGATAATCCGGTCTTATATCGAGACAACGGGAAGAGGAGCACATCCTTGGGTTCGAACTCCACAACTGCGAACTTCTTCAAATCGATAATCTCTGAAACTTTTCTAGGGATTAAGAGAAAAGGAGCGCAGTATCGGCCCGAGAACGAACAAGAAGATCTTCGCATTAGATAATCTCTCAGCCTCGTAGAGAAACGAAGCTTCAGCTTGAGCAAGTGCAGACTGAGTCAAAGAAAAATTATTACAGGATGCAAGCAATAAGAAAAGCGGCAAAAAGGAAGAGAATGACGAAGAAAATGAAGAAGATCCCCAGTCTACAATTCCAAAACATATCCTTCCTTTCTTAGTCAGAGCCAAATTAAAACCCTTCATAGTCTCTATGATTCCAAATCGACGATCTTTCGTAAAGGTAAAATGGTTAAAGACGCCTCGATCACAGGTAAATTGACTTAAGATTGCTTGTGTTGACTTGAGTGATATAAATATAATCATCCCATGGTAAAATAATTGAGTGCTAGAGTGAACCTAGTGAGAGTTGTCGAAATGGATCATTCTATGAACTTAGTACTCTTTAAGTTTGACAACATGACTCGACGGTTATGTGATCTCTTCGAGTGTCCGGTGAAATTTTAGGCGTGACGATGATCGTAGCAAAATAGTCTGACCCCATACTATTAATGATATTAATATACAAATGAAAAAAAACTAATCGCACATTCTGAATGCATGTTTAACTTGCATTTGCATTGAATTGATTAAAATGCGAATATTTGTCTTTGCTCATACCGTCGCGCAAATCTTTATTACATGATTAGGGGAACATGTAACTTGTCTTAAGTGGTTAATTGCGTGTTATATGATTGTTACTTGTATTGATTTGCATAATTACGTGTTAAATCAATACATGTACACTATTTGAGGGGGAGCATCTACAATGACTTTATGTTTTGAGCTCCAAATTTTTTTATGTTCTTCCTTTAAGTGTTGCAGAAATTTTTCATTTTGATTCGCTTTGGACAACGCTTAAATAAGGAGGACTTCACAAATCTTCATGACTATGGACTTAAGACATTGGTAAAACAATTCAGAGGGAGCCTTATTAGAAAAATTACTTCCCTAGTAACTCTCATATTCTCGACATTTTGCTCTAAGTATTGCAGATTTTCAAATATCGATTTTGGAGCCAAATGTCAATTCTTCGAAAATACAGGGAGTTAAATTGCATTATCGTTTACACGTAGGGGGAGTAATTCAGTGGTTTATTCTTAAAATTTAGGATCATGAAATATTAAGGAAAACTTACTATCGAGAAATTCGGGCGAATTTGTAATCTACAATCGCAGTTTCTCGAGCAAAAATTGATTTGGGACCAAATTGAAATTTTTGCCTTCATATTGATGAGCGAAATTAAACAGGAACCAAAAATGTTTTTGATTGGAATTGTCGAGCGAAATTCAACAGTAACCAAATCAAATTTCTCGATCATAAGTTTCTCGATCGTAAACAGTAATGGGCTTAATCCTCTAAGTGTCGAAAACGTCTAATCAGCCCATATTAAACGAAATCATTAGGTTGCAGTCGAAAATCCCTAAATACACGCAAAACCCTCTATCGCAAAAATCAACAGTCAAATTTCTCGAGCGAAAAAACTTCTCCTATAAGACGAACGTCAAAATCTTGAAAATTTTTCAATTTTTCAACTGATTTTCATCTTTAGAAGGTTGATTTGACTTGATAGGGTTTATCGTGCATTTAAAGTAGATCTGCATCTGTATATTGAATATTTCGCATGATTCTGTGTAAATTTCTCGACTATTCATACTCCGTGAACTCGAAATCCTCGTTAGCAGTTTAATAGGTCTGTTTCTAAGTAAAATTTGGGTTATAAACTGCAAATTAGGCAAGTTTCAATGATTCTTTATCATTTTGGGTGATTATAACTTCGAGTTTATGCGTTAATAGCATCCGATCGACAGATATGACTAAACTGGAGTTTAAAGGTTTAAATACATCGAAGAACTTTCTCGTTCGCAAACAGTGAAAATTGAATTCCAATTTGATTAAGTCACAGTTTACATCGTAAAAGCTTTTCGATCGCAAATTATTTTGAGTTAGTCACTAATATAAATAACGTTGATCGAAATTTATTTCCGATCGAGAAACTCAATTTGATTTTATGCGAGCGAAATATTACTGAGATGAATAGATAAAATAGATGCTATATCTTTTCTCCAACGATAATCCGGTCTTATATCGGGAACGAGAAGAGGAGCGCAGCCTTGGGTACGAATTCCATAACCGTGAACTTTTCCAAAAGGATAATCTCTGAAACCTCTCTAGGGAATAAGAGAAGAGGAGCGCGGTATCGGGCCGAGAACCAACAAGAAGAACTTCGCCTGCGATAATCTCCAAAAGCCTCGTGGAGAAGCGGAGCTTCAGCTTGAGCATAAACGGCGATAGATGAAAAAAAAGGATGAAAAATAGAAAATAAAAATATCGGTGGAGAAAAAAGACGAGGAAATGGAAGACGAAGAATTAAAGCTCACCTCTCCCATATCTTTCCTTCCCTTCTAAGTCAAAGCCTAATTAGATCCTTCAAATTCTCTTTGATTCCAAAACAATGACCTTTCGCATAGGTGAAATGATTAAAAACGCCTCGATCACAGGTAAATTGACATAAAATTGCTTGTGTTGACTTGAGTGATATAAATATAAAATCCCAAGTTAAAAATAATAGAGTGCTATAGTGAACCTAGTGAGAAACGGATCATTTTACGAACCTAGGACTTTAGTTTGACGACATGACTTGACGCCATAAGATCTTTTCACGTGTCTTGTGAAAGTTTAGGCGTGACGAGGATCGAAGCAAAATAATCTGACCCGATGCTATTAACAATAATATTAGTATACATAAGCAAATAATAATAATAGTAGTAATATATATATATATATACATATATACAGTTAAACCTTTTATATTTGAGAGTAGCGACCTTTAATAAATTCTCTAGAACATTACTAAGAAAAGGAACATTAAACGAAAACAGGGAGAGAGGGCATTCATTCAACAAAAGCGAAATAGGGCAGACGGAAGAACAACTCGAACAAAAATAAACCTTCCAGCTAGGGAAATTTACTAATCGAATTTTTGGACGTGACGTAAATCTCCTATGCTTAGTATGCTAATATTTTTTTAATGCTTTGAGAGGTTCAGTTATTTTTGTGAAGTTTTGAAGTGTTTATGTGGTTTGAGTGATTTCAATATTTTTTAGGTGAATCAAACGAGAATTTTCGTAGTTAGTCTGCTAGGGTTTCTTCCAGAATTTTTGAAATGGTTGCGTGGGTGTTTGTATGAATAATCTTCAATATTAGAGTTATGATGGAATATTAAGAGAAGGGGTAACATATTAGGGATGATACACTAGTAGAGAATATTGAATAGGCCACGGCACTTTGGGCAGACATTCAGGTAATTTAGTGATTATTTTACTTGTGTTCATTATCTGTTGATATAATTGATATTAATATACCCTAAATGTATTATCAGCGGACCTAGAACTTGCCTGATAATCCTGCTATAAAGAAGAAGGTGCTAAAAAAAGCCGGTGAGCTTCGCAAGAATTGGAAGCACAAATATGCTGTCAAGGAGAAGAAGAAAGGGCCTGAGTTGGCTAATGAGTACGGGCACCTCTGTCAGGAAGGACTGCTGTGGCGACCCTCGTTTTCTAAGTACGATTAGTGGCGGATTTCTACAACGTAAGCTGCGGCAGGCCCGTCTAATTAACACTTTTTCTAAAAGATATTATAATACAACAAAATATTATTTTACATAATAGTATCTGTACAATGGGCCGAAGCCCCCAAATTGTCAAAAAAAAGTCAAAAGCTCTATCGCCGCTCCACAGGTCTTCATCCATGTACCGCCCCGCCCTCAAAAGTCCGTGGAGCACCGCCAGCAGCCGCCTCAGTCTTGACGCGTGTCAGCGTCAAACTCGGTACCTACAACACGCAAAAGACTGAGCTATTGCCCAGTAGGTGAATATAATGCATCGTGCACTCATTCCCAATCCCAATTCTCACAACATGATATAATGCAATATAATAAAATATATCATCTAGTCGCTAACGCCAGACTAGCGGTGCCCACGCCGATAGTGCGCTGATCGATCATGTAGACGTCCTCCTATTAGGTCGCCCTTCCGCTACACAACTCATCCAACGGTTTGCACCTCGGGTCGCTCACGCCCGAGTAGACAGATCGCGAACGTCTGTCTCCTGTCAGGTGCCGCGTGAGTCCAACCTCAACTCCGCTACGAGTCTGACTGCCACAATCGGCACACTCTACCCCGCTCAATCGACACCTTAAGGTGTCACCACCAACGTGGTCATTATTCCTCACAATGTCGTGCTATGCCATGCACATACGTGATACACATGAAATCGTGATGCCACATTAAACATACGTAAAACACATAAATAATCGAGTCACGTAATCACACAGTAGCAGGTAAGCATTTACGTGTCGTAGATGAATGATTCACCTACCTACCCTTCTGTTAAAATTAGTCACGTAATCTGGTAATTCCCTATGCTTCGAACCTTTGAGTATTGAAAATATTTTCATATCAATATATTTACTAAGTCATATAAGTTTCGAAATTGCTAAAATTATTAAAACCCCAAAATTCATGAAAACCTTAAAAATAATGAAATTTCTAAAAATAAATAAACCCTAAAAATATCAAAAACCCTAGAAATAGCAAAACCCTAAAATACAGAAAATTTATTAAGTGTAGAAAATTTTTAAATTGCTGAAATTATTTTAAGTGTCGAAACCGTCTTATTCACAAGATCGAAGACTACTTACACACCCTAAATAGTTCATGTCGAAATCTTTATGAAGTTGTCGAAGTCCTACTAATATCGAGATCTTATGTCGAAATCTTACTAATGTCGAGACCTTGCCGATCATGAATAAAAGGGATGCCAAAATAGACAATGTCTAAGACTAAGAGGATGTCGAATTCTTTCTATGATGATGTCGATATCTTTGTAAGGTTGTCGACATCTTACTAATATCGAAACTAGTACACTTCGAAACCCTTCTATGCGAAGAACTATTATATCTCGAGAACTATATTGTGTATGTCTATGTCAAAATCTTCTTATATACATCTCGAGATCTTTTGTCGAAGTTATTTTGATATGTCGAAATCTTTATACAACGTCGAAACCTATGTTGAGTTCGAATTCTTTCTAATGTCGAGATCCATTACATTTCGAGGTCTTATAAAGATCGAGGCCTTACTATTATCAAAACATCTCGAAATCTTTTAATTATAGACCCTGAAATCTTTCTAATTATTATATTTCGAAATCTATCTATGATACATCTCGAAATCATTTTATGAAGTATCTCGAAATTTATCTATGATGAGGTCATTAAATCTCGAGATCTATTTATCATACATTTAGAAATCTTTCTATTACACAAATTATTATTCATTTTGAAATCTTTGGTGGTATAATACCATGTCGAGAACTTCTGAAAAATCGTGATTCTCCCCAAAAACCTTAAAAACTTCACTATAAAGATCATCTTCATAAATTATGCTCTTTCCAGAAAATGGTACACCCTAAATCCAACCCTCATTAATACCATTAATATTCCATGTACTGAAAATATCTTAGATACTAAGAATATCGAGAGTTGATCTTATTGAAGAAGCCGAAACTTTCTATCGCTGTTCTATCTAAAAAACCCTTATAATCAAGCTAACTGTCCTTATACTCATCTTATTGTAATAACAACCGTGTATTGTTACTAAAAAAAGTTAAATAGTAAGGATAGAGAAACTATACCTTTGGTAATTATCACTTCGAACTCCTTATGGTGTTTGATTCTCAATTTTCGTTGCAAAGCTCTTCTACTGTTCGACGTTCTTCATTCTTTCTTAGGGGTTTTCTTACTCAAATGACGTTATGGTATTAGAAATGGTAGATAAGTACTCAATGATCAAAAGCATAAATGATGGGACATGGGATAACGATTTCTTTTCCCTTAAGCTTAAGAAAGCTTATCAATATTGTATCTTTATATCTATATAATTTGGGCTTTATGCTGTAACATAGATAAACCAAATGTAGCCCAATTACAATTTCTATCTAATTATTTGGTATATTTCGAAATTATTCATGTTTATTGAAATTTTATATCTTAGTCTCCCAACTTAAATTTTTCCTACCAAACCTCCTAATTTACAAAATTGGAAAATTCAAGACTGATTACATCAAAATCCCGCATTAAAATTTACGGGTATTTCAACCCGTCAAATTAGTATGACCCGTGAAGTTTTATTTCACTATCTTTGGTTCGCCTAATTCGCCAACTTCCAGCTCCTACCTCCACTTCGCGAGTCACATCTCATCTATCTAGTTCGCTAAGTTCAGACAATTCGTGAAGTTCTCATCCTGTGAATTTGTGAAGTTTATATAGTTTATAATATTTTTCTATTGCCTCGTGAAGTCCAATTCATTCACCAAGTCTAATGTTCCACGCTACTTCACAAAGTCCATCATTGCCTACTAAATTCATGGGGCCTAAGTCATTAATAATATGTGAAGTCCATGACATGAGATATAGTTCCCTAGGTTCATATATTTATTAGGGGACGTTTCATATCAGGCCGCATCGTAACTTTCTGTTTGGATTCAGGCCCTCCTCACAATAAATATAGGTTTCAGGACCAAAATTAAATAAAATTCAGAGTAAAGAACATAAAGACTGATTTGACGAAAATGCCCCTTGTAGGCATTATATAAAGAGGTATGAATCGCTACTATTATGGTACCAGATGTTATTCAAATGGTATCAATCGAAAAAACTATTTGAACGATCGATTTACCGTAAATGTTCGAGCATACTGGGCACAAAACCAAGTCTGATGTGTACTCGACGTCCTCAGATTTAAAATCTATGAGGATAATTTCTAGAAATTTATTTCGCAATTAAGATAAATCGGGCATGTTTTAGTCGAAATTAAAGCTAATATGCATAAATTGGAGAGACCCATAGCTTGAAAATTACGTCACGCCTTAGTGGTGATTCAATCGTTCGTCCCTCAAGATTAACGACCTGAAACTGAAATCGCCAGAAAAAGAAAAGTTTAAATGAGTGTTCGTTGTGTGGTATAAGAATGGCATAAACTGGTATAGAGACCATAAGAATCGGTACAATGTAGTCGTAAAGTGGTATGAGATATTACTTCTAATATGTCCGGACAATTATATGATGAGGTACTAAAACAGTAATGGTAAAGTGGTATATCAACTTCATATGATGCGGTATTAAAACAGCATAAAGTAGTATTGTAGAGGCGTAAAGCAATATAGCAACGATAAGAGGCGTAAATACATCAAATCATATATTTCCATGATTTTTTATTCCTCCACAACCGAAAAAGCAACTTTTATTTACGAAATTATTCGATCCATTAATATGGTACAGATAATATATTATCTAGTATCAATACGACATAATGTGGTATCGTTTCGATGTTTATTGTTACCAGGACAGTATAAATGGTATGACATACATGTGATGTGGTATCATATAAAGATGGTGAGACCATATTCATTGACGGATCATGAAGCTTCTGGAATGTTCCTTATTTTTCGTTTTACATTACGCTGAAGTGTTATATTTTACATGTGTTTTGGTATGGTACAAATATTGATCAATATTCATTGATCGATCATGAAGCTTCTGGAATGTTCTTTATTTTTTATAATGAGTGTTCGTTATGTGGTATCAGAAACGTGTAAGTGGTATAATTTTGCTAAGATTAGGTACAATAGTGGCATGAAGTGGTATAGTTTTGGGCGGGAACTATTATGTAATAAGCAAGCCACTTTATTTTGGGCGGGAAAGCTAAATCTCACCATTATTGTGGGCGGGAACTTTTATGTAGTATGTATTCATGTAATAATGTGGTACCAGAAACGCAATATGTGTTACAGATTACGGTTTTCGTGCTAGGGTATCCAGTTTTATGTTTTAGAGTATCGGGTCTTAGGATAAACGTTTGCGGGGTTACGATTAAGGGTTTATTATCGTATGATTTGTTATTTATTGACGTATAATGTTGGTTAGGATACATTTGTTGTAATTCATAATGACAAATATCAATGTGATGTAAGTATAGTTGTCTAGGATTTGCATTGGTGTCCATTTTACATGATCCAAACCTCATTACTTGACTACTTACATCATATATGCATAAACGTGACAAAATCAAGGAACTTGGTGGTTTAAATACATCAAATCATATATTTCCATGTTTTTTATTCTTCTACAACCGAAAAAACCAACTTCTATTTACGAAATTACTCGAACCATTATATTGTACAGATCTGGTATTACAACGAGTTAATGTGGTATTGTTTCGTAATGTTTTGTTACCAGAATAGTATAAATGGTTATCAAATATTATTAAGTGGTATAATTTACATGTGATGTGGTATCATATAAAGATGGAGAGATCATATTCACTAACGGTCCATGAAGCTTCTAGAATGTTCTTATTTTATGAATGGAGTATAAATTGGTACGAAACTACGGTGAAGTGATATGATTTACATGTGATGTGGTATTTTATAAAGATGGAGATGATAATACCCATGGAGCTTCTGGAATGTTTTTAGTTTGGAGTATAAATTGGTACAAGAATATACTTAAGTGGTAATTTACATGTGATGTGGTATTGTATAAAGATGGAGACGATGGCCTATGAAGCTTTTGGAATGTTCTTATTTTCTGTTACGAGCGGAGTATAAATTGGTAGCAGAATATACTTAAGTGGTATAATTTACACGTGATGTGGTATTGTATAAAGATGGAGACGATGGCCTATGAAGCTTTGGAATGTTCCTATTTTCTGTTACGAGTGGAGTATAAATTGGTACCAGAATATACTTAAGTGGTATAATTTACACGTGATGTGGTAATGTATAAAGATGGAGACGATGGCCTATGAAGCTTTGGAATGTTCCTATTTTCTGTTACGAGTGGAGTATAAATTGGAACCAGAATATACTTAAGTGGTATAATTTACATGTGATGTGGTATTGTATAAAGATGGAGACGGTAATAGGCCCAAGACGCTTTTGCATTGTTCTTATTTTTTGTTATGAATGGAGTATAAATTGTTACCAGAATATTATTAAGTGGTATAATTTACATGTAATGTGGTACGAAAGTAGAACTAGTTCAAAACGCAAAATAGAGTAAAAAAACATAAGCAGTACAATCATTCAAAGCACTAAAAGTGCTAAACACAGTCAAAACACAATCAGAGCCATCATTCGACGCTGTTCCAACTTCCTTCTTCTTCTTCTTCCGGCCACTTTCTTGCCGATCGACGGGGTTTTTCTTCGGAGCCATCGCAAGATTCGTCGATGAAGTGTCGAAATCGGTCGGGTTTCATCGATTAAGGGTTCAGATCTGTAGAAAATTCTTCGGGTTTTCTCGATGAAGGCTGGCAAGCTAACTTTAGGGTTTGTGTACTGAAAATCGATTTTTAATCTCAGCATCTTATTACAGATCATAATACCACTTCATTCTTAATAAATACCACTAAATAAGATTTATGTACCACTTTATAACACGTGAGATTTAGTCTAAAAAGTCTGATGTAATTTCTGCAAAAAACAAGGGTAAAGGTGTCTTTTCAGCCTTAATTGGTCTTTTTTCCTAACGTGAATATGAGCTAGGTCCTTATTCCTATTTAAACAATAAAAGGGCCTGAAACCTACTTGAATTTGTTAATAGGGTCTGACATCTAATTAGCCCTATTTATTAATATTACCAGTCACAATATATTTTACACTTTTTGGCTTCGTGGACTTCCCATTTGTACTCATTGTGAGATGCTCATTGGTTGGTGAAATGGTTCACGCATGAATCACCTTTCCACTAACCCATTTATGTCGTGATTGGTTTATTAAAGTCCATAATAATTCGCCAAGTGTAGCCTCTAACAATTCGTCACTCTCTACTACTCTATATTCAATTCGCGAAGTTTTCATTGTTTTGTAAAGTTTTATTTTATCAAGGTTCGTGACTTAGTGGTTCGCGAACCTCTAAGCCCGTGCAAACACAAATCGTGAATTTTCTTAGGGTTCGTGAAACTTTCGCGACTCCAACACTTTTCACATTTAGAATTCTTTGCAACCGTCGGTCAAACTTAATTCCTTCAAGAACAGGTTGAACATCGTACGGACTTCATAAAAATTAATTATGTTTAATCTTGCATTAATTCAAACTAGATGAAATATGATTATAAGAACTTTAAATACTTTCAAGGCAGTAAAACCCTCGGAAATTAAAGCTGGTGCAACCCCTAATCATATATGATGTTTCGTACTTAACATACCTAAATATGGTAATTCATGTACTAAAATAATGTAAAAATTAAAGTAACACTAGTACAGAAATGCTCATGGGCGACGCATGTTAGGACTCATGGGCGACGGTTTGTAGGCGTCGCCCAGAGCAACGTCACCCTTGCGCACAATTTTGGGCGACGAACAAACAAGCGTCGCTGAAGATACGTTATGGGCGACGGATTCTTCCACAGAATGTGTCGCCCATTATCTTTTTTTCCCTACTTATCATGGGCGACGGTTTCTGGCGAAGAATGCGTAGCCCATGACCTTATGGGCGACGGATTCTTCCGCAGAATGCGTCGCCCATGATCTTATTTTTTTCCCCTGCTCATCATGGGCGACGGTTGCTCCACCAAAAACCGTCGCCTCTGTTACTATTTTTTTTTTTATTTTTTTCTTTTTTTTATGCCCAACAATGCAATCCAAAATCAATTCCAAAATCAATAATGCAACCCAAAATGCACCAACATTCATTAAATTACTAATCATCGTAATTAAATCAACATCTACATCATAGTCCAACAAATCCTCGTAACATAAAAACAAACATAACGTAAAAGTCGTCTAACCATCAAAGATTGCATATAAAATGCTCCGCCCACAATTCACGTACTCATTGAGTTCGTCGTCGTAAGAGGAGTGCTCTAGTATCTATAAAACAGGATAATGTTAAAACATACTAAATAAACATATTAAACTTGAAACATAAAAAAGCTGATGGTTTCAAGGTTCAATACCGTTGGCAAGTTTGATGTATCATCTCTGCCGATACGATTCCAGATAATATCGTACATGTATCTCATGACGTAAATTCCACATAATTCGCTCTCGTTTGGTTGTCGTGGGCACTAATTTAGAAAGATTTTCATGTGATTCAATATCGAATAATGGTAATAATTCCACAAATAACACTGAAAATTCATATGTCAAATGCGAACCTTGCATCTCTTCCAAGAAACCTTCGATTTCCTATTCCGATTTTGGACTGCATCCGTCAGCGCCGCCGTGAGAATTGCCCTGAAACTCGAAATTAGATAAAATAAGTTAATGTCTTGATATAGAGTTACTAATATATGAACTTTATTGTAGCATGATAATTTATGGTAATAAATTAATGCCCTGAAACTAATATATATCGTCCGTGAAAATGTCAAGAAGAACGATAATAGAGTCCTAGCACGTCAAGCCCGAAGCCCTAATTTCGTTCAAAATAAAAGTTGTTATTAAAATCGTTATTTGGATTTCAAAAATCACACAAAAATTATAAATTAAACCTAAGCCTCAAATCATAAAAACAACATTGAATATAACACAAGTCTAAGCCTCAAATTGCATGAATTAAGCCATGAAATCGCACAAAATAACTCCAAACTCGAAAAATTCGAACTCAACTAAGCCCTAAAAACCAAAATTTCGCCAATAAATCAACCCAAATCGAACATAATACAACCCTAATTCTCAGATAGCAGAAATTAAGCCGTTAAATCGCCCAAAACAACTACAAATTCGAACTCAAAAAGCCCCAAATTTTCGAACTTAAAATTCGCCCAAATTCGCCACAAATTCGAACTAATCAAGCTCCAAATCAACCACAAATCGAATATAGCACAAGCACAATCTTAAATCAATCCTCAAATCGAAATAACTAAGCCCCAATCGCTAAAAAATCGAAAACCCCAATTTCGAAATCGCAAATGTTCGAAAGTTTAGAACATTAAATTCGAGAGAATAGAAGAAGGAATAGGTAGTGAGGTGTTTTACCGTGTTTTTGTAGCTCGGAGACGTCGGAAAGTGAGCAATTTCGCCGGAAATTCGCCCCAAAAATCGCCTTAAAATTTCTTTCGTCGCAGCTAAGTGAAATAGGAGATGAAGGAGACGTGTTATATAAGCTTATGGGCGACGGTTGTTAGCCCGTAACCGTCGCCCATAAGTTAAACACATAGGCGAAGGTTTGTAACGGCGTAACCGTCGCCTGAAGCAAAAAAAGTAATTTTTTTAAAATAGAGTTATGGGCGACGGTTTTTTGGTATAGCGGACAACCGTCGCCTATAATCGAAAAAAATACGTTTTAAAAAAAACCTCCATCATGGGCGACGGTTGGTACGATAGAAGTCGTCGCCCAAAAGAAGCGAAAGTCCTAGGCGACGCCTTCGGCGACGAAACCGTCGCCCAAGATCACCCGAACTTAAATTTAATTACCATTATGCCACCGCGCCTGTTATAGCCGACTGTTTTTTAGAAACCATCGCCCATACTGCCGTAGCCTATACATCGTTTTCTATTAGTGTAAGAGTTGAAATTATACACCTTTCCGAGCTTAAATATGTCGAGAGCCTTCGTTCTTTCTCGTTACTTCAGTTTTCCAAAGTTTTCCTTTTGTGTTATTTATTTTCTCTCTACTTGAGCTTTCGTTGGTTTCTAGCTAGTGACTTAAACCCTTTCCTTATCCTATTGATAGCGTGTTTCATTAGCAAATGACATCATCTAACCTTTTAATACTTATCTTATAGGTATTATTATTATATTATTAAAATTACTTTTCCCTTCCCATTAAGGTATCGATGCTACATAAGAAAATTCTAAGTCTTCAGAATTCTCCTTTTATTAACTCGTTGCAATTTTTTCTACCCTTCGGAATTTATATTTAGAACTAAATATTTCAATATTCCCATTTTCGAAACCTATTCAAGATGAAATCAATTCTAAATTCTACTCTAATTTTCTACAAGTTAGAATTCATAATAACACATAATTTAAATAAGCACATAATATGTAGTTACATAGACAGATAATATGCATGCAAATTTATTGGCCAATTACTTACGGGACTCGGGTATTACAGCTGAAGGGTTTATACGTAGTGCTATAATCTATAGTGAGGTTCTGGAATAAAACTGGGTCGAAATTCACACTCGAATCGTGTTACGGTCTGGTACTGCGGAATTGGCTAGGTAACTACTGGATTCTTAGATTCCTCACCTGCCGATTGAGTCGAACCTAGAGAGTCGGGCTTACAAAGGATCATCAACATGTACTGATTAGGAGAGAAAGTGTTTTGGGACTTAACGGGCCTTCGGCCGTCGGGCCGCGCCTTAGTTGGCCTCGGTCCATTTAATGGACCGAAGTGGGACTTCGTAAGAAACTAACTTTACGACTTGGGCTTGGCCAAGTGCTTAAAAGGCTAGAGGTTGAAATTAGAATTTAACCCTAAGCTGATTTTTGAATTATACCTTGGGAAATAATTTAGAAAAATTAAATATATTGAAATAATATGTTTGGAATATTATATGTTTAAGTTGGAAATTTCGAAATTAATCTAGGATTAAGTTTCGAATTTTATATCATATTTAAAAGAATACTTGGTTTGCCTTGGTATTTAAGTTGGTTTTTTTAATAATAGCAAGTTTCCTTAAGTTTGGATCTGGAATTCAAAAGAGAGAAAAATATGGCAAAAGAATCACTCCACTTACGGAGTAAAAATCGAACACATATATTTGAGATATTCTTGGGATTTTCGATTATGGCTTAGTATAAATAGGCAGCCTTATTTTATGATTCAAGAGAGAAATTTCGTGCTCCACAGAGAGAGAATTTTCGTCCATCACTAAGGCACAAAACACACACCAAGCGCACACACTTTTCTCCCACGCGATGGCTCAGTTCTCTCTAGCCATCTTTAGAGAACTGATCCGTGGTACACTGCGAGATTGGCGTGACGATCTAGTGCCATCCACCACCATCGATGAAGCATTGAAGAAAAGGATAAGGAGCTGCCACTCGGTTCATCTGATAATTGTCTTCGAGTTCGATCGGCCCTATTACGTGTCTATGGGTTACTATTCTGATCCGAGCAATGAGGGCAATCGGGGAATCCAAAAAGTTTTTGTTCTGCACCGTACCCGGGGACGTGGCATCTCCAGGAGACACGGGGTAACCCAACAGTGGTATCAGAGCGGGCGCTCATGATCGGAATCATAACGTGTTTGAACTAAAATGACGCGCGTGGGAGACAATTGAAACGCCGACGCGGTTTGACCGTTGTTGGGTTGCCTGATGCATCATTTGCCAACCCACGACCACCAACTTGTGCAGTACAGACCGACGAGGAACCACGGACCGGGTGGGGACCCACACGGTGGCGGGAGCTGGGAAGCCACGCGTTGTGCTTGGGCTGCGAGCAGTGCAGCGACGCTGTAGCCCTGGGATCGGGCTGCTTCGTGGCAGGCCCGATACGCCTCGTGCTTTGATGCCAGCCATGGTGGCTTAGGCACCGGGCCCGAGCAGCGCCAATAGAGATTTTCCGTGGCTTTGGCCGTAGACTACGATGGCTCGCACGGTGTGCGTTGTGCGAGACAGCAGCATCGACTCCGACTCAGCCGGAATGTTACGGCTGCGATCTCTCTCAGCGAGGCTATGACTCTAGCATGGAGGGGCTGAGGGGACGAAGGAACGACAGTTTTCTGCCGCGAGCTGAACACGTGCGTTGCGTACCGTGTTGTCGCCGGCGGCGGTGGTTCCGGCTCCGGTCGGGACTCCACACCGGCGGCATTCTCCGTCGTTGCTCTCCGGTGTGTTTTGACGGCTGAGCGAGTTGTGTCACGGAAGCTGTGTTTGACGGCTGAGCGATTTGTGTC
Organism: Craterostigma plantagineum; assembly: GCA_027422505.1. NCBI lineage: Eukaryota > Viridiplantae > Streptophyta > Magnoliopsida > Lamiales > Linderniaceae > Craterostigma > Craterostigma plantagineum. The sequence goes on along the minus strand of JAPQWV010000297.1, from coordinate 395,378 downwards.
ACGGCAGCTGCGTCAAGGCTTCGCGCTCAAAGCCTTAACGGGCCTTCTACTGGGCTTGGCCCGTTTGAGGCCCAATTTTCTTTTCTTTTTAAATCATGCAACTGTCAACATGCTCGTTATAAATGTGATTTAAGGGGCACCTGCGGGTTTAGAAATTTGGTTTCCGGGTCATTTGTTAATGGTTACGTCCCCCGGGTTGTATTTGTTTCATACGAATTGTTCGGGACTTATGATCCCCCATGTTGTAATTTACCGTTTTATTAGATTAGCTTAAATACGAACACGAGGGCTCGTTTGATGGATGGCAAACCCCCGACGGTGACAAGGTGGTGGACGTTCCGTGACTTTGAGGCCGTTCGAGTGACAAACGACGTTTGACGACTTCAAGACCCGTACGACGACCCGAAGTCTTTTGAAGACGCATGTAGGGATAGACTAGAAATAACCCGCTTGTGTTGTCTTGTGGTTTATTTTCATAGGGTTCATTTACTACCTACGTGTGTGTTGGTTTTTGAAATGATATGCATGTTTTATGTGCTCTTATGTGAGATGGTTTATTCTCCCGTTTGATAAATACTTAGTGGGTAAAGGAATTGGATTCATGTCTTCAATCATGCTCGAGATGTCTAGCACTAGGGAGTTTTGCGATTTGTTCTGAGTAAGTTGGCGTCGTATATCCCGTCCCAGTGTTAGCGTCTCGGGTGCGTCTTGGACGCCGCTCGTTATATTCTGTGCCCACGTAGCAAGGGCGGTACATTATATGCGATTTAAGCATACGTTGATAGGTCACACTTAGGCAGCTATACCCAATAAGCAGGGTTAGCCGTGAGGGTCAATGACTGAGACAAAGATAGTTGAAACTTTTATTGGTTAAGTTCACGTTTGACGTGACTTCGATAATATTAGATGAGCCAAATAAATGGCTAAAGGCTAGGCAAGTCTAATCGAGTCGACATCAACTCCACTATGAAACTTTCAAAGAGGTTTCCGAAACTCTTCTCGAGAGGAGTTTTTCGAGAAAAATAGTGGGAGTCAAGCGGAATGAAAAGTCCTTGTTTGCGCTTGATGAAGGACAATGTAAACCTAATTAGATCTTTATTTTCTGCAGCTTTACATTTCTTTCTATTTACCGCGATGACGAAAGTTATTACTATGCTGCATGAGAGAAACTGTTTTGGTGGAACCAAACTACGTGGACTGGCTCCGTAACATGAGGATAGTCCTAGGTCTGGAGATGTTAACTCATGTCCTTGATTCCCTCGTACCACAGTCCCAGGGGCTGATGCGCGTGACGAAGATCGGGCTGCATATGCCAAGTGGTAGATAGACAAGCCAAAGGTTAAGGGCTATATATTTCTTTCCATGAGCAATGAATTGCAGTGCACTCACTCGGAAATGGAAGTGGGCGCCATTTTGCTTCGTTTGAAGGAGCTTGTTGGCGAACATTCCAGGAGTGCTCGCTATACCCAGACGGAGCAACTATTTCATTGCAAAATTGCTGAGGGTAGTGACGTCGGAGCGCATGTGCTCAAGATGATGACTGGATCGAAAGACTCGAGGCACTGGACTATTCATGGATAACGAGCTCCAGAACGAATTCATACTTCAGTCGTCCCCACCTTCCTTACATTCCTTCATTGTGAACTTTAATCTGAACAAGGCCGAGATGACATTGACTGGGTTGATGAACTAGTTGTCGGCTGCAGACTCAAATGTAGAAGGTGAAAGGAAAGAAAGTTGTTCTTGCCGCAAATGCTAAGATTTGAGGGTCGAGTAGAAAGAAAAAGTCGGACAAGCCCACCAAGCCCAAAGGACGAATTTCAAAAGGCAAGGCCGACAAGAACGTGTTCAAAGGTGCCAACCCAACGGACAAGTGCCTTTACTGCAATGAGCTTGGCCATTGGAAGCGCAATTGTCCAAAACTAGCCGGCTCAGGTAAAGAACTTTACGTTTTAGAAACAAATTGTTCTATGACAGTATATTCCGCTTCGTGGATATTAGACTCGGGAGCTAGTGCTCACATCTGTGTTTCGACCTAGGGTCTAGAATGATGTAGTAAGCTGGCGGACCGAGAGATTATGATCAACGTAGGAAGCGGACATGGTGTGTCGGCGACCCACATTGGATGAAGAACTCTCGTTTTATCTACTAGACATAGTTTACTGCTTTCCGATTGTTTAGTTTTGTCCAAGGGGCTTAAGAATATTGTTTCTATTTCCGTTTTGAGCGGAAACGTTTACGAGTTCTGTTTTAGTAATAATATATGCAATATTTATTTTGGAAATAATTGCATCGGAAATGCAAGTTTACTAAATGGATTGTATTATCTAAATGTCGAAGATAAAACAAAAACTGTGAATACAATCACCAACAAACAAAAATTAGAGTGAACTCGAGACTGCTGTGGCATCTTCGACTCGGTCACGCTGGAGAACAGAAGATTCTTGAGTTGGAGAAAACCGACGTTATAAAGCCATTTGGATCAGATCTCTATCCGACTTATGAATCTTGTATCCTTGGAAAGATGACCAAGTCGCCCTTCACAGGGACTTTTACAAGAGCCACATAACTTTTCGGTTTGCAGACCGTTCGGGTAGCGGCTCGCAGTAACTTCCATTATTTCTTTACCTTCACTGATGATCACTCTCACTTCCCCAAGGTGTATCTCATGAAGCACAAGTCTGATACTTTTGAATGGTTCAAAGAGTACAAGGCTTTGGTAGAAAATCATACTGGAAAGAGCATTAAAGCCGTTCGATCAGATAGAGGCGACGAGTACATGAGCCTCGAGTTTGACGGGTTCTTGAAAGAGAACGGGATCATTTCATAGATGACACCGCCCAATACCACAGTTGAACGGTGTGTCCAAATGCAGAAATCGAACCCTGCCCATATCATTGTGGGGTCATGCCCCGTCGACACAACGGCACACATTCTGAATAGATGTCCTACAAAGTCCGTTGATCGTATTCCGTATCAGATATGGACAGGACAAAAACCGAGCTTGAATCACATTAGAATTTGGGGTTGCCCCATATTTGTGAAAAAGCTCAAGACAGATAAACTGGAATCGACGGCCGCACTCCCTTTTGGATGGATGGAGTTTCGGCTGGTAGGTGGGCCATGAAGGCTACTCCTGCTTCCTTCGGCTTCGTGAGTTGAAGCTTCTTGGAGTAGTAATTAGCATCTCTTTTCCTGGGAAGAGTGCATTCTCTGACAAAATGACCAGGCTTGCCACAGTTGAAGCACTTGTTGGGCTCTTTCATATTCTTGACTTCGGAGCTCTCTGGTGCATGTTCCTTGTTCTTAGATCTTGAGGTCCGAAGTTTGTTGGACGAGGATGAGGACTTCTTCTTGAAGTATTTCTTGCTCATCATTTTCTCGATTAAGGCAAACTGCTTCCCTAGTGCCTTCATGCTTGGCTCGACGTCTGATTCTGATTCTTCTTCTGACTCTGATGAGGAGGGAGGCCTAACGATCTTCTCTTTGCGAGGCTTTGTTCCATGCTTCTCTGAGACTAGAGCAACGGTGTTGTCAACCTGCTTGCCCTTCTGCTCTCTCTGAGTCTCGCAAACATCTTCCTCGTGTTGGGCGAGATTATCAAAGACTGCATGAATATCCAACTCCTCCATATCTTTGTTTTGTCAAAGTTGAGTGGATATCTTTTTCCAGTCCGAGGGCAGAGAGGATAGAAATCTGATATTTGTTTCCATGTTCATTTTCGAGATTTCTATCTTCCTCATCTCATTGAGAAGAGTGAGGTATCTTTGATATACACCATATAGGCTCTCCTCCGGCTTGCTTTAAAGGAGTCAGAAGCACTGAGAATATTCGCCTTTTTGGCCTTGATACCTACTTCCGTCCTCTGCATCATCCTATGCAACTCATCCCACATTCCCTTAGCCGTTGGGAGGCTGTCTATCTGTCTATAGATGTCATTGGGGATGCCTTGCATGAGTGTGTTCATGGCTATCGGATCAGCCTTCGCGCGGGCCTTTTCCTCGATGGAGTATTCCCCAGATTTCGTGATCGACTTTAGCAGGAGGACAGGTAGGTGGATCATCCATCTACAATACGTAGACACATACGTGAATTATGTGCTTTCATGTGATTCAAGATTTTCGTGACTTATGTGATTTACGTGATTTACCTGTTGTACGTACGTTTTGTTTAAATCATGCTTCCATGAGATTTTGTGAACATGCATGGCACATGCATATCACGTCAGGAAGAGAGTGTTGTACCGTAGTGAGGCGGTGATATTGACGTACTGAGTAGAATGAGATGCTTGTGATTGGTGACTCTTAGAGGAGTCGAGGTTGGGCTCACTGGGCACCTAGCGGAGACAGGCGTGATCGATCTATCTACTCGGGCGTGATCGTCCTGAGGTGCACACCGCCGGATGAGATATTGAGGTGACCTGATAGGAGGCCATTGGCGTGATCGTCCAGTGCACTATCAGTGTATACTTTTGGTGCGGAGCGACCCGGTAGGAGGCCATTGGTGTGATCGTCCAGTGCACTACCAGGGTAGGCTGCCGCGAGACTTGGGGGTGGCCTCCCAGTAGTCTTTGCGCGCGAGGGTGTCGAGCATAACCTAGGGCCCTGTATTGTGTGAAATAGGAATGTGGGAAAAGAAAGAGTGTGCATTATGTCATGTCGTGAGGAATTGGGATCGGGATTGAGTGCACACTTGCATACGTGCATTTTATTCACCTACTGGGCAAATTGCTCAGTGTTTACGTGTTGTAGGTACTGAGTCTGACGCCGGTACGCGTCAGGACTGAGGCGGCTGGTGGCGGTGCTCCACGGACTTTTGAGGGCGGTGCGGTACATGGATGAAGACCTGTGGAGTGGCTGTAGGACTTTTTGTTCTTTTGATATTTTTGGGGCTTCGGCCCGTGTATAGAGATGACGATGTAGACAGATGTTTATAGTAATATATGTTGAAATAGGAAAAAGTTTTAATTAGACGGGCCTTCCGCGGCTTACGTTGCGGAAATCCGCCACTAATCCTAATTAGAAAAGTCGGGTCGCTACACACATAGACATTAGATATCACTTTATCAAAGATCACGTAGAAAAGGTCACAATCGACATGTATTTTGTGAACACGGAGTACCACTTAGCCGATATTTTCACCAAGCCATTGGATGAAAAACGATTCTAATTCCTTGTCGGAAAATTATGCATGTTGAATCTCCCGTGATATGTACTTTACCTGATCTTCCGTGCTATCACATGCTCTATTCTATGTTTTTTCCATGCTCATTTGTCATATCTTGCGTGAAAATAAAAAATAAAAATAAAATAAAAATAAAATAAACTATACATATACCTATAATTCAGGGGGATGATGAGATCCTTCGGGATGCCTCGGTGTAAGTCACGTAGAATTTTTTTGACATATGACCGATTCAACTGCTTAATTCTGTCAGTCTAAGTCACATTCTTGTGTCTAAAGGTCTTTAGTTTAATCCACTAGACACAAAATCACCCTTCAAATGCGAGGTCTCTAGCCTTTCAATTTTTCCCTCTTTGGATCTATCTCTCGAGTGAAGTCACACTTCAATTGATTGTCTTTACTGGTGATACTTGGCTTTATACTCGCCTTTCTTTAAATCGTTAGGAAAATGATTTGGGAATTTAGGTAATCCCTCACTCGGCCTTATATAATCCTTTCCAATACCATAGCTCTTAGTCATCCACTTTGGACCTTCTCCGAATTCCTTTTCTTCATTTGAAAATTAGGGGGAGAATATAATCCTTTCCAATACCATGATTGTTCAAACGAGAAAATTAGGGGGAGAAAATAAAAGAAGACGAGAATATGACAAAAGAAGGCAATGCTCAACGCACAAAAACAGACCAAAGGAACCTGCTTTTGGAAACTACAAAAAGGAGGCATCTATCCTGCTGTGAACTTCTCCGTCGATAATCTCATACGCTCGTCAGAACGGCTGGAAAGAGGAGCACCACGAAGTGAACTTCTCCAACGATAATCCGGTCTTATATCAGGAAACGAGAAGAGGACCGCAGCCTTGGGTATGAATTCCATAACCGTGAACTTCTCCAAATTGATAATCTCTGAAACCTCTCTAGGGATTAAGAGAAGAGGAGCACGGTATCGGCCCGAGAACCAACAAGAAGAACTTCGCCTACGATAATCTCCAAGAGCCTCGTGGAGAAGCGGAGCTTCAGCTTGAGCATAAAAGGAGTATTAAAAAAAATAACAATAATAAGGGATGGTATTGAAAAGATGAAAAAGATTTGCCGAAAGAAAAGAAGGAGACGGACGTAGAAATGGAAGACGAAAAAGATAAGCTAACCTTTTCCAAATTCCTTCCTTTCTAAGTCATAGCCAAATTCAAACCTTAAAAGTCCCTTTGATTCCAAAAACGACGATCTCTCACTTAGGTGAAATGATTAAATATGCCTCGATCACAGGTAAATTGACTTAAAAATTGCTTGTGTTGACTTGAGCGATATAAATATAAAATCCCCGAGTCAACAATGTCAGGACCCGCTGTCCCAACTACCTAATTCTAACGTATCCTACGTGTCTAACGTTGCTTGAACTTAAAAGAGATGCGGAAATGCGTATGAAATTTTTTCCATTTATGTAATGGAAGTAGTCTCTATACATGACAAAAGAATTACATGAATTCCTAACTTCATGTGAATCCTAATTACACGAGATGTGTATACATGCACATCAAAAGAATCTCTATGCGCCCGGCCTCACAGGTCGTCATCCATGCACACACTCCCATCCCCAAAAGCTGCTGGAAGCGCCAAAAGATTTCCTTGCCATCTAAGCGATCACGTACCATGGTCGCTCGCACCTACAACACATAACGTAAGGGATGAGCGATATGCTCAGTAAGTAGAAATCATGCATGACGTGCACGTGACAAAATCCCGGAAAGGCAATCCACGCCGATGCATCTTACGTCTTATGGATTAAACTTAATCTCATATCTTTTATCTTGGGCCCTTGGCAGACTTTTACCCAGGCGTACACCGTAAAGAGCTCTATCCAACCACGGGCATCAGCCCAAAGTATGAGGGCATCAACCCAACCATACTAAAGCATGAGGGCATCAACCCAACCACGCTAATCAGGGATATAAGGGCATCAACCCAACCATGAACATCAACCCAACCATGGTAATCCCCCGACGCATCAACGTCGTTCATATACTGGCGACGCATCAACGCCGTCCCGGTGCCCCGGAAGCCGCCAATTAACTTAACTCATAATATCCTCGCCCTACCTCGGCATTTTATTTTTGCTATTTGCGACATAATCATGCACGCTCATCATTTCATTACCCCCAATTGTGTCGTGCATGATCGTGCATATGCATAATGCATTAACGCCATAATGCTTACCGAAAGCATGCAACCATATTATACAAGTTCACGTAAACACGTAAGCACCTTATCACGTAATCACATGAATTAAGCACGTACACATATGCTATGTGTTTTAGTTGGATTTCCACTTACCTGGCGTCCGTAGATTCTAGCTACTGGTTCGGTGAACTCCCCTAGTTCTTGACCTTAAGCAATAAACAATGGTATCAGTACTTTGTCCAATTACTTGGCTAGCTAATTCGCTAATTTTTTAATACTCCGAGCTAATTTTCGACTTATAGCTCGGGACACTTGTAAACCCGTGAATTCTACCTGACTCGTGAACTAATCCTAGCCTCATATGATTCGTGAACTTATATAGTTCACTAACTTGCTATTGACTCATGAGGTTACATCGCGAACTTATATAGTTCGTGAGGCGTACGAAATTCGTCCTTAAGCTATTTGCTAGCCGGTCTAGTGAAATTCCTAACATTTCGTCCTTTAAACCTGCCAAGGCTATAAAGTCAGTCCATAAATTATTTTAAATCAACTACATAATTTTTTGTTCCAAATTTCTATCGAATGCAACGTCTACCTATACCGAAAATTGGCCCTGACGACACCGATAGGCAAATTATGATCGGGCGTTGAAAGAGCCTATGCTCATTGGAATCGGAATATTTTTCTGATTAAATGGTGCGAAAATTGGCCCTGAGGACACCAATATTTTTTTTTATAACTTAAAACGTTTTTTAATCTAGGGGGTTCAATTCGCGATTTGTATGGAGTTCGAACTCCTCCTAGTTCGCGAACTATCCTACTTCGCGAAGTCATCTCTTTCTTATACCTAGTTCGCGAACTTATGTAATTCGTGAACTTCATCTTCGCGAATCCTATGTAGTTCGCGAACTACTCATGGTTCGCCAAATTTCCTACCCTAGTTCGCAAAAGGTCTAATCATGCTTTGCGAACCCTATCTTCCCTTTCCCTCGGTTAGTGAAACTCAATTCGCCAATTTCGGGATTCGCCAAAGCCTATATTAAGTTTCGCGAAGTGTCTCGTTTCTTGTCGAGTTCGCAAACCTCGTAGGGTTGTGAATTTATTCATGGTCCGCGAAATTAACACCTACCCTAGTTCGCAAAAGGTCTAATCATGCTTTGCAAACCCTATCTTCCCTTTCCCTCGGTTAGTGAAACTCAATTCGCCAATTTCGGGATTCGCCAAAGCCTATATTAAGTTTCGCGAAGTGTCTCGTTTCTTGTCGAGTTCGCAAACCTCGTAGGGTTGTGAATTTATTCATGGTCCGCGAAATTAACACCTAGCCTAGTTCGCGAACTAGAGTTCGTGAGCTTTTTCATTCCGCGAACTCGTGTGTTTGGATCTTAAGTTTTGCGAAATCCATCTAAAGGTTCGCGCATCATTCATACTTCGTGAAGTTAACGTTTCGCGACCCCAATTCGCGAACTGTATTATTTCGCGGGTCCATGCAAACGTAACCCCTTTTATGGATTCGCGATCTTCATTTTGCTAAGGGTTCGAGATCTGCACTAAGTTCGCGAATTTCTAACGTTTTGCGAAACTCATCGTATGGTTCGCGATCCACGGCTTTGCCCAATTCGCGAAACTCTCCACGGCGTTTCACGAATCCATGCATGATAGTCTCAAACCCGATTCGCGAAATATTCTATACTAATGGGTCGCGAAGCTTATTTCTAAATTCATAGTTCGAAAAACTCCCATGAGTTCGCAAACTTAAAGCCACTTATGGTTCGCGGTCTTGGGTTGGTGAACTTTATTTCACGAATCCACTCATACCCATAAACATCTTTTTCACCTAACTTGTTAGATCTTTTTTTGATCAAAATATACTTTTATCTCAAGAACACTTTGAATGTCCATATGAACTATGAAACCCAAAATCTCCACCCACCTGAAATACGGTTTTGTGCAAATTTCTAGTGTGCTTAGCCCCCTAAACATGCTAAATCCGAATTTAGAACCCTAAATCATAAGATTAAATGTAAAACACGTAGTAAGAATCTCATACCTTCTCCCAAGCTTAGTTTCGATTCTCCCCTTCTTCTCTCTTCTTTCGTTCTTTCTTGTCCCAACTCTCGTTACTTTCTTACACTGGGGTTTGTGGACTTCAAATGGATTTTAGGCTACATTTAATTCTTTTAAGGGATGATGATGGGACTCAATTGACGAAAATATCCCTTATTTTAAGGAAATTTGTCCCTAAGCCATTTAATGTTTTGGGCTCAACCCTCAATTTAGCCCATTAGTGCTCCTAGTAAATTTTGGGCCTAATTTTAATTTTAGCCCAAACCTTGTTCATGGCCCAAATTTCTTGAGCCTATCTTTCAAAAATTCCTAACTAAATTAGGGGTCACTTAGTACGAATTAATTGCACTAACTTCAAGAAATCACCAGCACGTAATTTTCCACACAAATTTCACGTAAGCCACATAAGCACGAAAGTAACACATGAAAGGTACATAATTGCATTCCATATCTTATGCAAATTTATTGGCCCTAATTGCTTACGAGGACTCGGGTGCTACAAACAATAATAGAGTGCTAGAGCGAACTTAGTGAGAGTTGTCAAAATGGATCTTTCTATGAACCTAAGACTTTAGTTCGATGACTTGACGACAGTGTGTCTCTCAAGTGTCATACGAAAATTTAGGCGTGACGATCGATTGAAGCAAAATAATCTGACCCCATACTATTATAAATATTAATATGAAAAAAAGTCGCACATTTTGACATGAAATTCTATAATTTATTATGTATTTATTGACTTGTATAAATGCGAAAATTTTATCGTCTTAAAATTCGCACATTTTGAAAGCATATTTAACTTGCATTGGTATTGAATTGAATAAAATGCGAATATTTTATTTTGCTCATACCCTCGTGCAAATCTTTATTACATGTTTAGAGGAACGTGTATCTAGTCTAAATTGATTAATTGCGTGTTATAATGATTGTTACTTGTATTGAATTTGTATGATTACGTGATAAATCGATATAGGTGCACTATTTGAGGGGGAGCATCTACAATGATTCCATGTTTTGAGCTCCAAATATTTTTTATGTCTTTCTTTAAGTGTTGCATAAATTTTCTTTTAGATTCGCTTTGGACAATTGTTAGGTCCTCAGATTAACAACTCTACGATCCTAGGCTAGAAACCATAGCAATTCGATCGTTTAGATGATCAATTGAATTCGATCGAAAAACTCAAAATAAGAACAAAAGAGAGAATTCAATTAGAGTGAGAAAGTTACTGTTGTTTCTCTCTCTAGAAATCGATTTGCAAGCCATTCGGATCAATTCTCTAAACTTTCTCTATTCAGCTCAATTCATTTACAAGTATTTATACCAACAATCTTGGTATAAATATCGAACTAGTCCTTAATCTAAAGACTAATACACGTAAAGCCCTTAATTACAAGGACAACTAATGAAATCAAAGCACAATTACAAATGATATTCTACATTCTCCCCCTTTGTGCTTGATTGCGTCTCCGCGCTATTCATCCTTGTCGGGCATAGTACGATCTGCGCAAGCCCAGCGCATGCTCGTAGTCCCTAACGGTCTCCCTGAGCTTCAAGCGCTCCTCGATGTCATCCAGCAATTCCATCAGGAGCGGCTGTTCTCTCACAAACCGGTGGATCCTCAGCATCGTGTCTCTATTTATCTCTTCCAACCTCTGTTCGATATTTTGCCTGACGATCTTGAGGGTTCCGTCGCAAAAATTGTGAATTTCTGTCTTCAGCATCATCCTGGTCTTCTTGGCAATTGGATTGTTGTAGGTGATGCCGGTGACAGAGCTGATGTGTATGTGATTGCTTGGAAGTCTCTCGATCTCAGGTCCTTTGAGGAGTGGTTCGGCCATGTTGACCTTCTTCATATTGCTCTCAAGCGCCATTTGAAGGTCGTGAGCGGCGAAGTACTTGCTTGTCGCATCATGAACCGGTAGAGCCCTTCGAGGCCTTCTTTCTTGATGAAGCCCTGAGGACCTTTGTACTTCTCCACGTATAGCTGATAAAGACGGTAGACTTCATCGGCGGGGAGGTACGGCAGGTCGCTCTCGCTCAGTTCCTCTCGGGTCCTGTCCACTCGTTCGATGATGGAGTGAGGTGTTGGAAGTCCTCCTTTGGCACAGTAGACACTGAGAAGTTGGCAAATTGGGGAGAGTTCCCTGAAGTGACTCTTCAGTCGATCCTTCGGGATCCCCAGCCTAACATCCGGTCCTAATTGGGTCAGCATCCACAAATATGTCATTCTCTTCTGCTGATCCCAGTGAGAGATCCCTCTCAGCTCGAACTCATCCGGCTTCTTAATTCGATCCGGTGACCTCCAAATGTTTTCCCTGACTTCTTCAAGGAAAGGTATCTCGATGTGAATGTTCTCCCACGGCGTGTCGATCCGCGGTCCCTGGCATTTTCTTGTAGGGGAGGCTGCTCGCTGTGCGATCAACTTCGGTAGCCTTGGGATTTCATTTTGGTAGTCTACACCTTCTTGAAGTTCGTCGTCTTCAATGATCACGAGATCCACGGATGCTTGTTGTAAGAAGTGGCGTACGTCCTGAAGCCGTTGTCTCTGATGCTCCTCGGGCATGGAATGGGTCATCCACTGGCATTCGAAGATGTACTTGTCCAATACTTCGTGTGGATTGACTCCATGTCCAGAGGGTCCCGGTTGGTCTGGAGTGACGGAGGGAGTAGCTTGGGTAGCTGCCAGAGCTACAAGCATTGCAGCGCTTGCTTCTTCTTCCGGAAGCAAGGGGCTTGAGTAGATCGGCGGTGTGGGCGGAGGCGTCCTGAGCTGAAAGGTTGGTGGGTCGATATCTGGTAGAGTGGCTGTGCGGTGCGTGGTTTGGGTAGTTTGGGTGGTTTGGGTAGTCTGGGTTTCACCAGCTCCAGCGCTTGTCCGCGTAGCGCCCGAGCCTTGTCCTTGGCCGGATGTAGATGTCCTCGGTCTCTTCTCCCCCTCATGATGGTCCTGATCGTCAGGATCGTCATGTCTGCGCCGGGAGTGGGAGCTTTGGCCTCGGCAGGTGTCAGTCGGTGGCTCAGGATGATCCACCAATCACCGATAGAGGGATTCTTCTTGAGGCGATCGGATGGACAGGCCTATCAAACGGGCGAGGAGAATGTCGTGGAGCTCGGTGATGGGGATGGTGTATGGGTTGATGAGGATGGAGGAAGTGGCTAAAGGGTCGGTGTGCGTGGGTTATGGAGGTGTGGGGTGGGTTTGTGACGAAGGGCCTTCAGAGGCAGGTGCTTTCCCAGTATCTCTTCGGGATGCCTCGATAGCTTGAAGTACTCTCTCCGTGATCTCTTCCATAGAATGTACAGCGGCAGAGAGAGCGGCCTGGAACTGCTCGTTCATTACAAAGTGTGTGGACGCCTCCATGGATGGACCAGGACGATTGATGTCGCCTGTTATCAACCCTAGAGTAGACACCGACTCTTGGGGTTGCTCACAGTCACTTGAGGTTGTGACTGTATGAGACTTCCACCCAATCCTCGAGTCGAATCCTGAGGATTCGCCTCCATGGGTGTTAAGGCAGGCTCAGGTTGCGCCTGCGAACCAGACACCACGTGAGTTGGTTGCGGCTCAAGATTGAGCGAAGAAATGCCAGCAACACTTGTCGATGTGGTCAGCGTAGTATCTGGTGCGACGGTGACGGCCGGAAAGAGAGACTCCAGCTGAATGCTCAGTCTTCTGGGAGTCCTCCTGATCAGACTTATTTCCTCGTCAGACTCTGTGTCAGACGAGGTGGCCGTGTGAGGAGTAAGGTCACGATTGACGTCCTCCAGTGCCTGATCCGTCACCGATGGAAGAGAGCTTTGCCCCATTTCTGTCTCGGGCTGTGCCTCTTGCGGAAGAACTTCCTCAAAAGTTTCTTCGAGCACGCCAATATGTATGGCACTTCCACTTGTAATTCGAGTGCAGGAGCCTCAAGCGCCAACTCTGTAGCCACGACGTCTATCTAAGCATCTTCCACGTCGGGCATCGGCTCTTCGATCAAAGGAGACTCCTGTTGAAGCTCCTGAGCGACAATGTCAATCATCGCGTCGTCAGGGCTTGGTTGGTGTTGGGGAGGGCTCACATGGTGATCTGCCGGGGGCCCTCTGATCATTTCCTCCATCAAATTGTGTTCCCGGCAGAACCTCTGATACTCAGCTCCCGCGGGGTCGGCGAGCCTGAGTAAGTTGAGTGGAATCGGCATCGACGGTTGGTCCAGGTCCGTGAGCCGTGGGTTGTGGAAAAACTTAAACCTTGGCGGCTGGTAGTTTCCACCAGGAGGTAGCTGAGGGATGTTCTCTGCATGTAGCTCCATGAACTCCCTGATGATTACGTTGAACCAGCGAGCATAGGGCACGTTCTTTGACCATCTTTTCTCCTTCAACCGAATCTGTTCAGCTAGATCGTTCCAGATCAGCTGTGCAAAGTCGTAGTTTCTGGCGAAGGCGAGGCCGTGAAAGATCCGCAGTATGTTGCCGTTGCCCTTGTCGAATCCAGCGTGTTTGGGTGACAGACACTTGTTCATTATGCCGAACAGTGTCTTCCAGGGGTGAGGGATACCGCTGCTCTGGACCTGAGCTAATCTTGTAAGCGGCGGTTGGTATCCCATGTGCATGAAGTCCTGAATCATCTCTGCGTCCGTCGGGAGGGGGTCGTAGTTGTCGTGGTGAGGCAAGTCCAGCATTATCCCGAACTGGCTCTTGCTCATGAGAATATGCCGCGTCCCGAGTTTTGTTGTGAAGAAGAATGCCCCATTTGCTACAATTCCTTGTATATATCCCCAGAACGGCTGGAGATCGACCATCGGCACCGATGCGGTGACCGTTAACGCATGCCAGATGGGGTGGCCTCTAAGGATGGATACGATGATCTTGTCCGGGCACCGAAATGTGTCCAGATCGAGCTGAAAGTTCGTATCCTGAACCTTCAGGTACATATTGTGATCATATATGTGGTTGTATCTTGGGTAACAATCCATCTGAAATATAAGATATATAAAAGTTCATTAGTTCAATTTTATTTTTCAGTCGAAATATGAATAAATTTCATCAAACTATAGTAATATTGCAAATAATAGCATGTTCGATGAATTTTGAATTGAAATCATATCAAATGCATAGTGTATGTTCAATTTCAAAAATCGTGATGGCATGAATGTAATTTCGAATGAAATATTTGTCGCGTGAAAAATGGTTCGAAATTTCACTAAGTGTTAAATCAGTAAGTCACTGTTCATGCCGAGAAAATTTTCGGTCGATAAAATTGAATTGCAATTTGATTGCCTATATGTTGATTTCAATTGTAGACATTCCGTCTAATTTTGCGATCGAAAAAATTTTATTCGCTAACGTTCGCCACAGTGTAAAAGACTTAGGAAAAAATTTCTAAGCGTTGAGTTTGAAATTGAGACTGTAGTCGATCAATTTACGATCGAGAAAAATTCCGTGTAAATTTACAATCGAGAAATTATTTCTCAGGTAAATTTACTGTCGAGAAATTTTCTTCGAGTGAATAAAATTTTTCGATTTGAGAATTTGTCGAGCGATATGTGATTTCGTTTGTAAGTAAAAATTCGCGGTGAAATATTTTTATCGAGAAATTGGTCAACGACGAAACTATGTCAATCGTCGAGAAATTTTTCGATCAATTTATTCTAAGCGGCGAATTTTACGATCGAAAAAGTTAAGCATTGAAAAATAAATTCGCTGCTAACATTTTTTGCGACCGAAATGAAGTGAAATCGAAATTTTAATTTTGCGATGGTAAGTTTAACGCTCGATTTGAATTTTGTCAAGACCCGTCGTCCCGCCCTCGTATTCCGTTCTAAATCTAAGTGTTAATGCTTTGTTATCGTGCGAGTACGTAAAAATGCGAATAAAATTTTTCATTTTAAACGTGCATGCGGAAGTCTTATATACATGTCAAAAGAATATTCGTAATTCGTTCTACAAATCATCGAAATCGTGTCTACACAAAATACAAGTGTGTGTGTGTGCAGCCAAAAGCTCCCTATGCGCCCGGCCTTCACAGGTCGTCATCCATACACACACTCCCACCTCAAAAGCGGTCGGATTGCGTCAAAAGATCGGCCTCGCATAAAAGTCTGATCACGTACCGTGATCGTCAGTACCTACAACACGTAACATAAACAATGAGCCACCGAGGCTCAGTAAGCATAAATTATGCATGAATGCACGTGTCCTAACGATCGACAATCCACGCCTTCGTTTTCTAACGCTCGTACTCTTTTTCCTCATTCTCGTACTCTTTTCTTACGCTCTTATTCTTTTTCTTATACTCTTATTTCATACGGGCCCTCGGCTTTCAATTCCCACTATGCACCCTATCATAGAGATCTCAAGTGTGGAGGTTCTCACACTAGAAGGTCACCTTCCGGAATCTTCCCTTACTCAGTGTGGCCTCCACGCGGGTACTTCGCACTGGTAGCCAACACCGAAGCCACCAACCCGGAGGTCACCCGAAGGCATCTTCCCTCCGGGTAGTGTTTTACACGCTAGTAGGTCACCCGAGGGAATCTTCCCTTACTCAGCGTGTGCCCCGAGCCGCGTCCTCCAGGTTGTACTTCCCGCATACGAGGTATTCCCCCAGCATCTTATTCAGGCCTTATAGTACGGGGTATCCCTCAGCCTCTTATTCAGGCCTTATAATACGGGGTATTTTCCACGCCTCTTATTTAGGCCTTATCGTACGGGGTATTTTCCCAGCCTCTTATTCAGGCCTTATCGTACGGGGTATGTCCCCAGCCTCTTATTCAGGCCTTAGAGCTTCATTCGCTTTAAGGCTGCATAGGGGAAGCCGTGACTCTTCATTCGAGTCGACACACACGCCAATATCGGCGAGTTTACATCGCACACAGGCGATCTTATGCACGCTCATACTTCGCTCCTTACGTACTACTCATGCGTGCAGATGCTCATGCTATGCCCATGTACTTATGCAAATCATACCATCATGCATATAAATTTATCATGTCTTAACATACACGTTCCACATAAAATACACGAGCACGTAGTTCATATAGATGGACGCAAGCAAGTTACGTGTCGTAGATGAATTTCTACTTACTTGTCGTCCAAGCGTAATTAATGTTCTCCCCGTTTGCTCCTATTGTACGACCTTTTAAATAAAAAGGTTAGGGGGTTAGTACGTTGCTTCCTTAGCTAATTCGTCGAAGTAATTAAATTCCTTCTTTTAAATTATTTGAACTGGTGAAATTTCCTAGACTTCAAGTAAATTGATTCACGCCCTTTTAAATTTCCTAAGTCCCTTGATTTCTATAGCACATGACCTTATATATGGGTTTCGATCCTTAGTAAATTCCTTAAGTTAAAGGATTGGAATTTCTCTCATAAAAGGGGCTCGGCGAAAGTCACTTAATGTTACTTGGTTTCTCCTAATTCGATTTCGTCGAATTGAATTTTTAATTTACATGAGTTTCGCCCGAAACTCATCCTCTAGTTGCTTTCGATCGAAAGTCACATTCGCTAGCCACTTTCGATCGAAACTCATTTAGATCAAATCCTGATTTCAATTTGGCATTTATCACGAATTGGTTTCGCTCGAAACAATACTAGTTTCGCCGAGTTTTCCTTCGATCGAAACCTTCTCAATTATCTAGTTTCGATCGATTGATTAGAGTTTTGCCGAATTCAATTTAATTTGAGGGTTTTCGATCTCTTCCACTTTCGATCGACTTGAGTTTCGCCGTGTTATTACGTGTGCATGGCGTCACCACTTTCGCTCGAAACCATGCATGGCAGGGAGATCAATTTGATTCGATTGCATGGCTTGGATGGGTTTCGCCGAGAGTTGCTTCGGTCGAAACTCATTTAATCGGCTATTTTCAATAAATTTTAGGGTTTCGCTCGAAGCTATGCATGGGGAAGGGTCAATTTGATTCAATTGCATGGGCTTAGGGTTGAGTTTCGCCGAGATCTATTTCGGTCGAAACTCCCCTTCTCTTAGCTACTTTCGATCGATTACATGGATTAAACTTGAGTTTCGATCGACACTTGTGTGTTAATATGAGTTTCGATCGAAACTCATATCTTATTGAATTTATTATCTTGCAAATCAATTTGATCGAAACCTAGTTCCATTCAAGGGTCACCCGAAACCCTAAAATCAATTTCTTAGTTTCGATCGAAACTCAACTATTCATTTGGTCGAAACTACTTTCTTCCCCAAATTCATCCCCTCGAAACTTCTGCATTTCATCCCTTCTTGTTACCTAAATCGTGTGATTCCTTCTTACAACAGATTATCTAAGTTCTAAATTGTACCAAAACCGTTTTGGGACTGATTTTACTTAAATCGGGACCCTATCACGAGCTTCTATATAGCATTTAGGGTTTTCGAAATCTTCTCCAACTACTTGCTTTTAATGCCATTAGTAATCTTCAACTACCCTAGAGTGCGAAATTGAAAGCTTAAGAAGATATTTCGCTTACCAACTTCGACTCCCTAGCTAGTTGGAGTGACCTTGTTCGATTTTTGTCTCGGCCTTTCTTCCTCCTTCTTGGGTGTTTCGTTACTTTTTGGGGTGTGTTTGAAGTGTTGAAATGATTTAGATATTTTCCTTAGCTTTTATTGGATAGGGCATGGGCCTCTCTTAATTTTAGGGAAAATTTGTCCCCTATTTGGGCCCTTTCTTACCTCTAGCCCAACAATAAATAAATTCCTAGCCCACTCTACCATTTGCCACTTCCTAAAATTTACCCTTCCAATTTAGGGTTCATATTGGACCCAAAGTCCTTCGCACTTAATGGCACCCAATTCGCGTAGCATTCACGAGCATAAAATTCATAACATCGTATACACATATATCAAATACAAAATTAACGTAAAATCACATAAGCCATATACGTAATTTATTGGCCGACCTAATTTCCGGGGACCGGGGTCCTACATCCTCCCCACTTAAGGAGGATTTCGCCCCCGAAATCAGCCCGTGTAAAACAGCTCGGGGTAACGAATTCTCATTTCATCCTCCCGTTCCCACATGGCTTCTTCCGTGGATTGGTTCCGCCACAGTACTTTCACTAAGGGAATATTCTTATTCCTAAGCTTCTTAGTCTCGTACATCAATATTTCCACCGGAGTCTCCTCGTAACTCAGATCCGGCTTCAATTGTTGATGTAGAGACTCGTTTCCTAGCACGTGGTTCGGGTCCGCTAGATATTTCCGCAGCGTCGAGACGTGGAACACCTCATGCACTTGCGCTAATGACGCAGGCAGCTCCAATTGGTATGCTACCTCGCCTACCCTTTTCAGTATCCTGAAGGGTCCTATGTACCTAGGGCTTAACTTCCCTTTCTTTCCAAACCTTTTCACCCTTCATTGGCGATACTTTTACAAACACCATATCGCCTTCTTCAAATTCCAGCGGTCGACGTCTTCGGTCAGCATAGCTCTTCTGTCGACTCTGTGCCGTTCGCATTCTTTCTCGTATGGTGGTAATAGCTTCCGTCATTTCTCGTACGATGTCGGGACCTGACATTGCCCGTTCGCCAACTTCGTCCCAATGTACTGGGGATCTGCACCTACGCCCGTATAGCGCTTCGTACGGTGCCATCCCAATGGTGACGTGGTAGCTGTTGTTGTACGAGAACTCGATCAGTGGGAGGTACTTACTCCAATTTCCTTTGAAATCGAGTACGCATGCTCGCAACATGTCCTCCAATGTCTGTATCGTCCGCTCGGATTGACCATCTGTCTGTGGATGGTAGGCGGTACTAAAGGATAGCCTCGTTCCCATCGCCTTTTGCAAGCTCATCCAGAATTTCGATAGAAATCTGGAGTCGCAATCCGAGACTATCGATGATGGAACGCCGTGCAGTCGCACTATCTCTTGGATATAGAGCTCCGCGTATCGTTCCATGGAGAACGTTGTACTTATTGGTAGGAAATGGGCCGACTTGGTTAGTCGATCAACGATTACCCAAATCGCGTCATGCCCTTTCGCATTTCTAGGCAGTCCTACTACGAAGTCCATGGTAATGTTATCCCATTTCCATTCCGGAATGGGTAACGGTTGCAGGGTTCCTGTCGGCCTTTGATGCTCGGCCTTGATCTGCTGGCACGTCAGGCACTGACTCACGAAGGTCGCGATGTCCTTTTTCATGCCTGGCCACCAGTAGTTTTCCTTGAGGTTTCTGTACATCTTCGTCGCTCCTGGATGTACCGAGTACGCCGTCGCGTGTGTTTCCGTCGTTATTAGCCGTCGTAGTTCGACGTCGTCTGGCACATACAACCGATTCTTGAAGTATAACCGTCCGTCTTCCCGTATCACGAGGTCTCCCGTCGGTTGTTCCGGCTGTGCCTCCTTAATCTTTGCATACAACTCGTCTGCTCCTTGCGCCGTCTTGATCTGTTCTAACAGCGTTGGTTGCAAAGCTAGGGCCGCTAACTACGCCTCAACTTCGCCTACCCTTACGACTTCTACTTCTAGCAGTTGCAATTCTGCACTGACTGCTTTTCGGCTTAAGGCATCGGCTACTATGTTCGCCTTGCCTGGGTGGTAGTTGATTACACAGTCGTAATCCTTAACTAACTCTAACCACCTCCTCTGCCTCATATTTAACTCCTTTTGCGTAAAGAAGTACTTAAGGCTCTTGTGGTCAGTGTATATCTCACACCGCTCTCCATAGAGGTAATGCCTCCAAATCTTGAGAACAAAGACCACTGCCGCTAGTTCTAAGTCGTGCGTCGGGTAATTCTTCTCGTACTCCTTTAGTTGACGAGAGGCGTATGCTACTACATTCCCGTTCTGCATTAGCACACACCCTAACCCGTTCTTAGACGCATTGCTATAAACGGTGAATCCTCCAGTTCCCGAAGGTATTGTGAGAACTGGGGCCGTCGTAAGTCTTTCTTTCAACTCTTGGAAGCTCCGTTCACATTCTACGGTCCACTGAAAAGGCGTATTCTTCTTGGTCAGCCTCGTCAGTGTCGATGCTATCTTTGAGAAGTCCTTTATGAACTTCCTGTAGTATCCGGCCAGACCGAGGAAACTTCGTATTTCCGTCACGTTCGTCGACCTGGGCCAATTGCTAATATCTTCTATCTTCTTTGGGTCCACAGAAATCCCTTCTCCTGACACTATATGCCCCAAGAAGGCGACTTGGTCAAGCCAGAATTCGCACTTCTTGAACTTGGCGTATAGTTGCTTCTCCCGTAGTATTCCTAGAACTGTTTTCAGGTGTTCTTCGTGCTCCTCCTTCGTTTTCGAGTAGACTAGGATGTCATCAATGAAGACGATGACAAACCTATCTAAGTATGGCTTGAACACCCGGTTCATTAAGTCCATAAACGCTGCGGGCGCATTAGTTAGCCCGAATGGCATCACCAGAAATTCGTAGTGGCCATAACGGGTACTAAAGGCCGTCTTCGGGACATCTTCCTTCCGGATCCTTAGTTGGTGATAGCCCGATCTTAAGTCGATCTTAGAGAAGACCGTTGCACCTTGCAGTTGATCGAACAGATCGTCTATCCTAGGGAGTGGGTACTTGTTCTTTATCGTTAACTTGTTTAACTCCCTGTAGTCTATGCACAATCTCATGGATCCGTCTTTCTTTTTCACGAATAGCACCGGCGCTCCCCAAGGAGAGAAACTCGGTTGTATGAACTCCTTTTGCATGAGTTCGTCGAGTTGATCCTTCAATTCCTTCATCTCCGTCGGTGCTAGCCGATATGGGGCCTTAGATACTGGTGCCGCTCCAGGTACCAGATCTATAGCGAACTCTATTTCCTGTTCGGGTGGTAGTCCCGGTAACTCCTCGGGAAATACGTCGGGAAAGTCCTTTACTATCGGCACTTCCTCGAACTTCGGGGAAGCGTTCTCTTCCGCTTTGATAGCAAATACCAAATAGGCTTCGCATCCTGGTCTGATCAGTCGTTGGGCTTTCAACGCTGATATCCTAGAGATCATGGTCCCCTTGCTAGTTCCTACAAACCTAAGGGGTTCATTCTCGTCCGCATTAAGCCTGACTATCTTGCGGTGGCAGTCTATGACAGCTCCGTACTTCGATAGCCAATCCATTCCAAGGATCACCTCATAATCATTCATAGGGATAATTATGAGGTCTATGGGCAGTTTCTTGTCCCCGATTACTATTGGGAAATCCCGTAAAACCTGATTAGTTTGGGTGGGATTCCCGTTCGGAACTGTTACCCTAAATTCGCACTCAGCTCGGTGAGGCGTGACTCCTACTCTCGCGACATACTTCGTAGACGCGAACGAATGGGTCGCTCCTGAGTCAATGTGGGTGTTCATAGGCGATGAGGGTACCTGTTAATACGGCCGGGTTGTTTTCTGCTTCCTCAGAGGTTATAGTGTAGACCCTGGCCGGTACCCTTGGAGGCTCTATCTGGTTCCTAGCTTGGTTTCCGGATCCACCTTCCGGACATGCCCTCAGGTAGTGGCCTGTCTTGCCACATTTGTAGCAGACGGCATTCTGGGAGTTGCAGACTCCCGGGTGTCTCCGTGCGCACT
Source organism: Craterostigma plantagineum (assembly GCA_027422505.1). Lineage (NCBI taxonomy): Eukaryota > Viridiplantae > Streptophyta > Magnoliopsida > Lamiales > Linderniaceae > Craterostigma > Craterostigma plantagineum. The sequence continues at coordinate 373,461 of JAPQWV010000297.1, read as the reverse complement.
TCGGGCATACGGGTAGATCCAGTTGTGGTGTACCCTTGTTGGGTTTGAACTGTGGGGGTGGTCCAGGTTGATTCTGAGGCCCCTGTTTCCCTTCCTTGGCAACGAATTGCCGCTTCGGATTACTTCCGCTCCCCTGCGGCCCTTGTGCGAACTTGCGCTTAGCTTCTTGGGCGCGAGCTATTCTAGACTCGGCCTGCTCCGTCACGAGCGCTCTCTCAGCCACTTGTGCATACGTGGCCCCTTGCACTCCCGCCAACTTACATCCCGATATAACTCGGGCTTCAGCCCTTCCATGAACCGCTCGATCTTGAGCGTGTCCGTGCTAACCATATGAGCAGTGAACCTTGAAAGCTGCTCAAACTTCCTGATGTACTCCGCCACTGTCATTGCTCCTTGGCGGAGGTTGATGAACTCATTCATCCGCTGTGCTCTGACAGGGGCGGTGTAATACTTTCCCCTGAAGATCTCCTTAAACCTATCCCAGCTCATCGTTAGGGGGTTTTCGACGGCTGAGACGGTTTCCCACCAGTGTCTGGCGCTCCCCCTTAGCAGGTAGGCAGCGCACATGACCTTTTCCGCCTCCGGGGTGCGGCTGTGCTGGAACATGTTCTCCAGCGTCCTCAGCCAATCCTCAGCGGAGGTAGGGTCCAGCGCATCCTCAAACAGTGGAGGATTTAGCTTCCTGAACCTCTCCCCAATCATCTCGATTCGTTCAAGTGGGGGAGGTAGATTGGCTGATTGCCCACCAGCATTTTGCTGCTGGATCAGCTGCTGAATCTGGGCCGACTGTTGCCGGACCAGTTCAGTCAGCTGCAGGATGGTAGCATCCCGACTGTCAGGGGGGTTATTAGTGTCCCTACCCTGATCAGATTCCCTGCTTCCTTCTCCTCTAAGTCTTACCATTTTCTCAACCTATCCTGATAATTCCTAAGGCCAATAAATCAAACCATACACGAAATTCACATAACATGGTACTTACAAGCAAGGCCGCTTCCGCGCTTTTGAGTGTGCGTGTATGGACAGTCTGCAGGACCTGTGACCGAAGCTCTGATACCACTCTGTCAAGACCCGTCGTCCCGCCCTCGTATTCCGTTCTAAATCTAAGTGTTAATGCTTTGTTATCGTGCGAGTACGTAAAAATGCGAATAAAATTTTTCATTTTAAACGTGCATGCGGAAGTCTTATATACATGTCAAAAGAATATTCGTAATTCGTTCTACAAATCATCGAAATCGTGTCTACACAAAATACAAGTGTGTGTGTGTGCAGCCAAAAGCTCCCTATGCGCCCGGCCTTCACAGGTCGTCATCCATACACACACTCCCACGTCAAAAGCGGTCGGATTGCGTCAAAAGATCGGCCTCGCATAAAAATCTGATCACGACCATGATTGTCAGTACCTACAACACGTAACATAAACAATGAGCCACCGAGGCTCAGTAAGCATAAATTATGCATGAATGCACGTGTCCTAACGATCGACAATCCACACCGTCGTTTTCTAACGCTCGTACTCTTTTTCCTCATTCTCGTACTCTTTTCTTACGCTCTTATTCTTTTTCTTATACTCTTATTTCATACGGGCCCTCGGCTTTCAATTCCCACTATTCACCCTATCATAGAGATCTCAAGTGTGGAGGTTCTGACACTAGAAGGTCACCTTCCGGAATCTTCCCTTACTCAGTGTGGCCTCCACGCGGGTACTTCGCACTGGTAGCCAACACCGAAGCCACCAACCTCGAAGGTCACCCGAAGGCATCTTCCCTCCGGGTAGTGTTTTACACGCTAGTAGGTCACCCGAGGGAATCTTCCCTTACTCAGCGTGTGCCCCGGGCCGCGTCCTCCAGGTTGTACTTCCCGCATACGAGGTATTCCCCCAGCCTCTTATTCAGGCCTTATAGTACGGGGTATTCCCTCAGCCTCTTATTCAGGCCTTATAATACGGGGTATTTTCCCAGCCTCTTATTCAGGCCTTATCGTACGGGGTATTTTCCCAGCCTCTTATTCAGGCCTTATCGTACGGGGTATGTCCCCAGCCTCTTATTCAGGCCTTATAGCTTCATTCGCTTTAAGGCTGCATAGGGGAAGCCGTGACTCTTCATTCGTGTCGACACACACACCAATATCGGCGAGTTTACATCGCACACAGGCGATCTTATGCACGCTCATACTTCGCTCCTTACGTACTACTCATGCGTGCAGATGCTCATGCTATGCCCATGTACTTATGCAAATCATACCATCATGCATATAAATTTATCATGTCTTAACATACACGTTCCACATAAAATACACGAGCACGTAGTTCATATAGATGGACGCAAGCAAGTTACGTGTCGTAGTTGAATTTCTACTTACTTGTCGTCCAAGCGTAATTAATGTTCTCCCCGTTTGCTCCTATTGTACGACCTTTTAAATAAAAAGGTTAGGGGGTTAGTACGTTGCTTCCTTAGCTAATTCGTCGAAGTAATTAAATTCCTTCTTTTAAATTATTTGAACTGGTGAAATTTCCTAGACTTCAAGTAAATTGATTCACGCCCTTTTAAATTTCCTAAGTCCCTTGATTTCTATAGCACATGACCTTATATATGGTTTCGATCCTTAGTAAATTCCTTAAGTTAAAGGATTGGAATTTCTCTCATAAAAGGGGCTCGGCGAAAGTCACTTAATGTTACTTGGTTTCTCCTAATTCGATTTCGTCGAATTGAATTTTTAATTTACATGAGTTTCGCCCGAAACTCATCCTCTAGTTGCTTTCGATCGAAAGTCACATTCGCTAGCCACTTTCGATCGAAACTCATTTAGATCAAATCCTGATTTCAATTTGGCATTTATCACGAATTGGTTTTGCTCGAAACAATACTAGTTTCGCCGAGTTTTCCTTCGATCGAAACATTCTCAATTATATAGTTTCGATCGATTGATTAGAGTTTCGCCGAATTCAATTTAATTTGAGGGTTTTCGATCGATTCCACTTTCGATCGACTTGAGTTTCGCCGTGTTATTACGTGTGCATGGCGTCACCACTTTCGCTCGAAACCATGCATGGCAGGGAGATCAATTTGATTCGATTGCATGGCTTGGATGGGTTTCGCCGAGAGTTGCTTCGGTCGAAACTCATTTAATCGGCTATTTTCAATAAAATTTAGGGTTTCGCTCGAAGCTATGCATGGGGAAGGGTCAATTTGATTCAATTGCATGGGCTTAGGGTTGAGTTTCGCCGAGATCTATTTCGGTCGAAACTCCCCTTCTCTTAGCTACTTTCGATCGATTACATGGATTAAACTTGAGTTTCGATCGACACTTGTGTGTTAATATGAGTTTCGATCGAAACTCATTTCTTATTGAATTTATTATCTTGCAAATCAATTTGATCGAAACCTAGTTCCATTCAAGGGTCGCCCGAAACCCTAAAATCAATTTCTTTGTTTCGATCGAAACTCAACTATTCATTTGGTCGAAACTACTTTCTTCCCCAAATTCATCCCCTCGAAACTTCTGCATTTCATCCCTTCTTGTTACCTAAATCGTGTGATTCCTTCTTACAACAGATTATCTAAGTTCTAAATTGTACCAAAACCGTTTTGGGACTGATTTTACTTAAATCGGGACCCTATCACGAGCTTCTATATAGCATTTAGGGTTTTCGAAATCTTCTCCAACTACTTGCTTTTAATGCCATTAGTAATCTTCAACTACCCTAGAGTGCGAAATTGAAAGCTTAAGAAGATATTTCGCTTACCAACTTCGACTCCCTAGCTAGTTGGAGTGACCTTGTTCGGTTTTTGTCTCGGCCTTTCTTCCTCCTTCTTGGGTGTTTCGTTACTTTTTGGGGTGTGTTTGAAGTGTTGAAATGATTTAGATATTTTCCTTAGCTTTTATTGGATAGGGCATGGGCCTCTCTTAATTTGAGGGAAAATTTGTCCCCTATTTGGGCCCTTTCTTACCTCTAGCCCAACAATAAATAATTCCTAGCCCACTCTACCATTTGCCATTTCCTAAAATTTACCCTTCCAATTTAGGGTTCATATTGGACCCAAAGTCCTTCGCACTTAATGGCACCCAATTCGCGTAGCATTCACGAGCATAAAATTCATAACATCGTATACACATATATCAAATACAAAATTAACGTAAAATCACATAAGCCATATACGTAATTTATTGGCCGACCTAATTTCCGGGGACCGGGGTCCTACAAATTTGCATCTTAATTATATATTCAGTGCATAAGTTTTTCGCTCGCAGAAAATTATAATTGGATTTTTCGATGGTAAGTTTATCGGTCAAAATCTTTTCGTGATGACTTAAATCAAAATTTTGCGATCGAAAACTAAATCGACACAAATAGTATCTCGATTGAATTGAAATCCAATTAAGATAATTTGTGATCGACAAAGTTCTTCGACAGCTTCAAAACTTCAAAATATCCAGTTTCATCGAAACTCATTTTATCATCACAGATGGAAATTTTTCTACGATTACGCTATTTGTTTCATCAAAAACATCAAATCTAAACAACAGGCATTTAACTCAGAAAATCCAAGAAGCATGCCTAAATTTAGTGACACAGTATACGTTTAAATGATTTTGAAGAACAATCGAAAAATTCTTAACTAAACATGCGAAAAACTACAAAATGTAAATGCAAATCAAGTTATAAGATTCGCAATCGTTAACCGAATCGAATTTCTACCTTAATCAGACGATTTGAAGTGAAAATTAGAAGATTTTTGAAGAATTTTGTACCGTCTGAGAAAGTTTTGCGTGAGAGAATTTCTTTCGATTAGGGTTGCGTGAGAAAAAGTTTTTCGACTGACAAAAAGTGAACTTTTAATAACTCGCTGTAAATCAATGTTGAGTTTGTGATTGGACGTGTTGCGATTAAATGAATCGGGCCCATTACTATTTGCGCTCGAGAAACTTTTAATTCGAAAATTGCTTCTCAATTCAAATTTTTCGATCGCAAATTATCGCGGCCAATCAAAATCGCCAACACTGTTTACGATCGAGAAACTTTTAGATTGCGAATTAATTCTAATATCCAGTTTCTCGATAGTAAGTTCTTCTAAAGAATTTCAGATTGACCCCTAGTAATTAAAATAAATGCAATTAACTCCTGTATTTTCCGTGTAACGTCTAGCTCCCCTGGCAGAAGTTTAAAAATCTGTACCACTTAGAGATAAACGTTAGTAATAATGGAGTTAATCAGCAATTATTTTTGGCAATTTTATCTTTGAAATATTTGGTCTTGTGTCTAGCTCCTCTCTTTGTAGTGTCGACGTCTCACTCCGTAATTTTGTTTGAAGGAATCTGAAACACTTAGAAAAAAACGTCGAGAATATTTGGAGCTAATCCACGATTTTTATATTTGCTCCCCCTCAAATAATGCGCAAGAATTGACTAATTATGCAAGCATATTAAATCAATTCAAGTCACGAGCATATAACACACAAATCTACCAAGTAAGTGCATATACATGGTCCCCGAAAACATGTACTTTAAAATATTGTGTGAGGGTTAGAGCATAGAAAAACTTATCGTATTTAAACAATTCAGTACCAATGCAATCTAAAATTGCATTTAGAATGTGCGATGTAAAAAAAAAAATCGCATTTATTCAATTCAACGCATATGAAACATAACATTTCATGTCAAAATGTGCGAAGTATATGAGTTTAAATTTTATTTTCATTTTTCATATATATATATATATATATATATATATATTTTATTATTATTTACCTATATATATATAAAATATTTATTATATATATATTTGTTTCGTATTTTACTATCATTATAGTATGGGGTCACATTATTTTGCTTCGATCAATCGTCAGCCTAAAATTTTACGAGACATTTGAAAGAGAAAATGCCGTCAAGTCTTGTCGTCAAACTAAAGTCCTAAGTTCATAGACTGCTCCACTTCGACAACTCTCACTAGGTTCGCTATTGCTCTCAATAATTTCTATCTTGGGATTTTTATATTTTTATCACTCAAGTCAACACAAGCAGTTTCAAGTCATTTTACCTGTGATCGAGGCGTGTTTAATAATTTCACCCAAGCAAGAGACCGTCGATTGGAATCAAAGGGGTGTAAAGGTTTTAGTTTGGCTAGGACTTAGAAGGGAAGGAATTTATAGGAAAGTGAGCTTATCTCTTCGTCATCTTCCATTTCTAGGTCCGTTTCCTTTCTTTTCGGCGTCTTTCTGTTTTTCAATCAATTATCCCTGCTTTTCTTTTAAGAACTATCCCTTGTTATGCTATGCTCAAGCTGAAGCTCCGCTTCTCCACGAGGCTATAGGAGATTATCGTCGGCGAAGTTCTTCTTGTTGGTTCTCGGGCAGATACCGTGCTCCTCTTCTCTTAGTCCCTAGAGAGGTTTCAGAGATTATCTATTTGGAAAAGTTCACGGTTATGGTATTCGTGCCCGAGGCTGCGCTCCTCTTCTCGTTTCCCGATATAAGACCGGATTATCGTTGGAGAAGTTCACTTCGTGGTGATCCTCTTCCAGCCGTTCTGACGAGCATACAAGATTATCGTTGGAGAAGTTCGCAGCAGGAACCATGCCACTTTCTACAAGGTAGTCGGAAGGCCGGTTCCTTTGGTCTGATTTTTGTGCGTTGAGCAATGCCTTCGTTTGTCATCATCCCCTTTTGATTTCTTTTGTTTTTCTCCCCCTCCTTTTCTTCGTTTGAGCAACCATTCAAAGAGTGTTGAATTCGGTTGAAGGCTTGGAATGGGTTTCAAAGGATGAAAGGACATCGGAGAAGGCTCAAAGTGGATGATTAAGGGCTAATGTGAGAGAAAAATTATATAAGGCCGAGTGAGGAATATCCTAAGCTCCCTTATCATTTTCCTAACGATTTGACGCAAGGTGAGTATGAAACCATGAATCACTAGGTAAGACAAGTAATTGATGTGGGACTCACTCGAGAAGTAGATCCAAAGAAAGAAAAAGGAACAAGGCTTGAATCCTTACGCATGTAAAGTGACTTTGTGTCTAGTGGAATAATCAAACGACCTTTTAGACACAAGAATGTGACTTAGACTGACAATATTAAGCAATTAAATCGATCGCATGTCGGGGTAAAATTCTTGGTGACTTTAGATCGAAGCATCCTAACGGATTTCGTCATACCCCATTATATATATATATATATTATATATATATATATATTACTTTTTTTATTTTTAGCACGCAAGATATGGACAAATAAGCATAGAACACATAGAATAGAGCATGTGATAGCACAGAAGATCAGGTAATGCACGTATTACGGAAGATTCAGCATGCCTAATTTTCCGACAAGGAATTTGAATCATTTCTCATCCAAGGCCTTGGTGAAAATGTCGGCTAGGCGAAACTCGGTGTTCACAAAGTACATCTCCATCGTGCCTTTTTCTACGTGATCTTTGATAAAATGATATCTAATGTCTATGTGTTTTGGGCGTGAATGATGAACAGGATTGCAAGTAATGGCAATTGCACTCTGACTATCACTATATATGTATATATTAGTTAGATTGTACCCATAGTCGCGAAGCTGTGTCCGCATCCACAGCATCTGTGAGCAACAGCTGGCGGCAGCTACGTATTCTGCTTCTGCCGTCGAAGTGGACACACAGTTCTGCTTTTTGGATGACCAGCAGACCAGCTTTTCGCCTAGAAATTGAGCGCCACCGGACGTGCTTTTCCTGTCCATTCGGCAACCTGCATAGTCAGCGTCAGTGTAGCCGATAAGTTTGAAATTCGTACCCTTTGGATACCATAGGCCAAGGGTAGAGGTGCCCTTAAGGTAGCGAAGAATTCTTTTGACCACGAGCATATGGGATTCATTGGGTTCGGCTTGAAAACGGGCACACAAGCAGGTGGCAAACATGATATCCGGCCGACTCGAAGTGAGGTAGAGAAGAGATCCAATGATACTGCGATATAGTGTGATGTCGACCGATTTACCTAGGGATCGGCATCCAACTTGCAGCTTGGTGACATAGGAGTGCTGAGAGGCTTGCTCTGGTCTTGATGAAACTTCTTCAGAATATCCTTGATGTATTTGTTTGACTGATGAAAATTCCATCATTGACCTGCCTGACCTAAAGGCCTAAGAAAAATTGCATCTCTCCCATGTGACTCATTTCGAATTTGCTCTTCATGAGATCTCCAAACTTCTTGCAGAGCCGAGGATTTGTTGATCCGAAGATGATGTCGTCGACGTATACTTGGACGACCATCAGATCTTTGTCATGCCATTTAATGAAGAGGGTTGTGTCTATCGTTCCTCGTATGAATCCAGACTTCACGAGGAAATCACTCAGGACATCGTACCAAGCACGTGGGGCTTGTTTTAGTCCATAGAGAGCTTTGTCCAAACGATAGACGTGATCGAGATGTTCTTGATCAACGAAACCTTCCGGCTGAGCGATGTAGACTTCTTCTTTTAACACGCCGTTGAGAAAAACTGTTTTAACATCCATCTGATAGACTTTGAAGTCTTTGTGAACCGCATAAGCCAGCAGGAGGCGGATAGCTTCGATACGGGCAACAGGAGCATAAGTCTCGTCGTAGTCGATGCCTTCTTGTTGATTGTATCCCTTAGTTACTAGCCTTGCTTTGTTCCGGATCACTTCACCATCTTCATTTTTCTTATTCTTGAAAACCCATTTAGTTCCGACCACTGTTTTCCCATGTGGACGGGGTACCAAGGTCCCCACTTGAAGACGTTCGAATTGATTGATTTCCTCTTGCATTGCAATTGTCCAATCCGGGTCTCGAAGTGCGTCTGCTACGTTGGTAGGCTCATTTTGGCTCAGGAAGCAACTGAAAAGACTGTGTTGACGACGTGTCCTCACACCATCCGAAGGATCGCCAATTATCTGATCGACCGGGTGACCTCTAGTCCACTTGCGCTCATGAGGCAAGGCTGTAGCAGATGCGTCAGCCATCTGTGGATCTAGATTGCCTATAGTCTCTGATTGATTATTTGTCTGAGAAAGTTCCAATTCTGCAATTGGATCGATCGTCTCTGATGATACTTCCTCGAGGACCACTGTAGGTTCTTTGGTATTCTGTGGCAAATCTGAATCGGGTGGGGTAGAGGTGTGAGATGAACTTGGTACTTCGGTATCGAACGGTGGAGAATCCAAATCGTCTATTGCAAGTTGCTTCGTCTGACATTGACTTTGATGTTGTTGCCATCTTCTGTTGATTTTGTGCCAACACACCAGTGATTACGGGTTCTAAAATGTTGTCTTCAGAAGCCATCAGGTTGAGCACGAGTCCTGAACTGATTTGAGCAGGAACCATCGGGTTAGGCACGGGTCCTGGACTGAGTTGACCAGAAGCCATCTCCGCCACTTCGTGGAAAGTGACATTATAGCTATCCTTAATAGTTCGGTTGGACTTGATGTATACTCAGTACGCTTTAGATGTTGAAGAATACCGGACAAATGTAGCTTCGATTTTAGGGTCGAACTTTGCACGTTGCTCTCGGTCGTTCGCCACAAAGCACTTGCACCCGAAGACTTTAAGGAAGGAGATGTCGGGCACTCTATTATTCACAATCTCGTACGGAGTCTTGTTGAACTGTTTGTGAGCCACCGTCCTGTTTTGAGTAAAACAAGCGGTATTGACTGCTTCAGCCCATAGAAAGTGTGGAAGTCCCGATTGGATCAACATTGTACGAGCGGCTTCCACTAGTGTTCGATTTTTCCTTTCAACGACCCCATTTTGTTGAGGTGTTTTGGCGGCTGAAAATTGTTGACTTATTCCAAGTTTTTGATAAAACTCACTGAGGTGATTGTTCTTGAACTCAGTGCCTTTGTCTGTTCGTACAACTTGAATAGTCTGTTGCAGCAGATTTTGAGTTGTGTTCACAAAATTGATAATCAAGTCACCGGTCTCATCTTTCGTCCGGAGGAACTTTGTCCACGTGTAGCGAGAATAGTCATCTACAATCACTAGGACATACTTTCTTCCATTGATACTCTGAGTCTGCATCGGACCGCAGAGATCCATGTGAATTAGTTCCAATGGTCGAGAAGTAGACGCAATTTGCTTGACGTGATGAGATGCTCGCTTCATTTTTCCTAGGTGACATGCCGAACAATGATGCTCCATTTGTAGTTGTATAGTTGGAAGACCGTGAACCAACTTTTTCGTAGAAAGATGTTGGAGAGCTTTCATGTTTAGATGAGACAGTCATTGATGCCATAGGCTGTTCTCTGTAAGTCAATCTGGGAAATGAGGCATACAGCTGTCAAGGGCCGCACGGACGTCAGGTTGATCGTGTAAAGATTGGATTTCCGAAGTCCTTGAAGGAGTTCTGTGTCCGGACTATCCAAAATTCTGCACCGGTCAGCATGGAAGACCACCTGGAAGCCTTTGTCACAGAATTAGCCTATGCTGAACAAGTTATGGCGGAGGCCTTCGACGTATGAGACATCTTTGATGGTCAGATTCTTCAAAATGATATCCCCAAGTCCTAGAATCAGGGCTGAATCGTTGTTTCCAAATCTGACTTTGCCATTTGTTCGGTCTTTGTAGTTGCTCAGCAGCTCTTGTTTACCAGTCATGTGTGTGGAGCAACCAGAGTCGAGGTACCACACATGATGGATCTGCAAAAACAATTTAGAGAACTTTAGGTACCCACTTAAGCATGGGTCCTCTCAGATTAGCAGATTTAATTTTGGGTTCAGATATGACTCCTAAATTTATTTTTGGAAGAGTCTTAATAACCCATTGCACTTCTGAAGAAGTGAGTTTGGGTTTTGCCTCTGTAGGAGACTTGGCCCTTTTGGCTTTTGTCGTCCTAGGCGGAGATTTAGGAACCCATTTGGGTTGAACCTTACAGGGAAGGTTAATTTTAGCTCGTACAACTGCCTTGGAAGGTTTGACTGAGGAAAAGATCTTTTCTTGTGATAGTCTCCTAAGATGCTTGGGGGATTTAATTTCTACGGGATACCTTAGGTGAGTACAGTCATGTACGGCGCCATAAGCTTTCTTTATGGCTGGATCTTGTTTCCTACGATTTTTCCTTTTGGCATTTGTTTCAGAATGATTAGTAGTAATTTTCGATGTAGAGCCTATTTCGGGATTTTCACTTCTATAGGTGATAGGCTGCAGTGAGCACGTAGAAGCAATTATTTTGAACGTAGAAATGGCTCTTTTATTACTACGAGTGTCTTTTATTTTGACAGAAGGAATAACTTGTTCAGAAACATTTAAATCTACTCGCTCCTTCTTTATTTTAGGACTAGACACTCTCGCCTTCGTAGTCGGTGCTGGCTCTACGCTCCCTGTGGACGTAGGTGAAGTAAAATTAGTCTTAGCACTTTTAACAGAATTATTAATGCTCTTTTGATCTTTCGAAGGCGATTTTTCCATTTTCACGCTTTTTATGATAGCGTGTGAGGTAGTTTGGGAGGACGAGGAAGCCTTGAGATTTTCCATCTCCTTATAGAATTTTTTCTTTTCAGCTTCGAAATTCTCTCTTTCTTTGTCTAGTTTCGCCTGTGACTCCTCTATCTATTTTATGATAGGGGTTTGTAGAGAGAATTTTGATAATTGACCTTTTTTACTTCCTCGTGGTATTCTTGAGAGTCCGGAGGTAGAAGTTGAGCTAATTCGCTGACAGGTTTAGAGTAGGTTTCCTATTTTTGTCCTTTTCAATTAGTTCATTGTAGTCAAAGGGGATCTCAGGCCCATGTGAGGCTTGTTTGATGGATGAATCAAACGCATTTTCGTACGTCGATTCCGTAATGTTCCTAAGAGAGGTTGCAGCTAAACCCATGTTCTTAATGTCATACATTTCTTTCTTTCGTAAAATACGTGGGTTAGTGTAAGCCTTCTATTGGATTATAAAACTCTATCCTTGGGCTTGTTTAAGAATATCGTCTGTTCAGAGTGTCCCCTACACGTAAGAAGATCATCTAATTTTTTAATTTTTGCATATAACTTCCTGCGTTCCTCACTTAGGAGAGCATAATTATTTTCTACCGTTGCTTTGGCGGCTTGACAGGCATCTAGATCCTTACTAAGCTCACTAACCTTAGCGTTAGATATTTCTAATTGAGTTTCTAAGTCAGTGATCTTGAAGTAGTTTAGGTTATCCTACAATTTAAGGTAGCCTTCTCGTTGAGATGCCTAACCAAACAATTGTAGTTATTTGCTATCCTGTCTTCTAATTCTTTGACCTTATCACTATGTTGTCCTAAAGGAGGTTGACTAGTCTCTCTACAATGTAAGCTCTTAGTAAGTTCTTCTATTTTTGCACTAGAGCTTCTAAGGCCTGACTCGAGACTATTTATCTTCTCCTGAGCTCTTTCAAGTTTAATCTCTACTTCCTTAACACTTTTCTGCTCACGTTTCATGTTAGTGTATGCTAATTGATACGAATCTAACATGGTCAATAATGTGGATTGAGAGACTACCTCATTTGAATACGTGGATGGTTGTCGTCGTCCGTACGAGATGTTTCGGCGTCCATTTCGTTGTCGAGACGAGCCATGAGGGCTAAGTTCTCTTCTTTGGAGCTCGACGTGTCCTCGAGCCATTGGTCCTGCTCGGCCATCAAAGCTACTCCAGCTTCTTTCTGTTTTGTCAATTGAAGCTTCCTGGAGTAGTAGTTTGCATCTCTCTTATTCGGGAGAGTGCACTCTCTGGCGAAGTGACCTGCTTTGTTCTTGGAGCTTGTAGTCCGAAGTCTGTTGGCTGAGGTTGAAGACTTCTTCTTGAAGTACTTCTTGCTCATCATTTGTCCTATGAGAGCTAACTGCTTTCCAAGGGATTTCATGTTCGGCTCTATGTCGCAGTCCGATTCATCTTCCGACTCCGATGATGAAGGTGGCCTAACGATCTTTTCTTTTCTTGATCTTGTGCTCCTCTTCTCCGAGACTAGGGCAACCGTGTCATCGGTTTGTTTGCCATTCTGTTCTTTGATAATCTCTCGGGTATCATCCTCATGTTGAGCTAGATTATCGAACACGGCATGGACATCCTCATCTTTATTTTGTCGTATTTGTGTGGATATTTTCTTCCATTCCGTAGGTAGAGAAGATAGAAATCTAATGTTTGTTTCCATGTTTGTCTTTGTTATTTCTATCTTCCTCATCTCGTTGAGAAGAGTGAGGTATCGTTGGTAGATTTCGTATAGGCTCTCCTCCGGCTTAGCTTTGAAGGAGTCATATGAAGTGAGAATGTTCGCCTTCTTGGCCTTTATGCCAACTTCTGTCCTTTGCATCATCCTATGCAGCTCATCCCACATCCCCTTAGCCGATGAAAGGCTGTCGATTTGTCTGTATATATCGTTGGGGATCCCCTGCATAAGGGTATTCATGGCTACTAGATCAGCCTTGGCTCGAGCTCTTTCCTCCAGAGAGTATTCTCTAGGCTCCTTTAGTTGCCTAGAAGCTGGAATTACTGGAGTAGCTGTTTCGTCCTCGGGTACATGAACCCAGAATTGTGCCGGTCCCTCTTCAAGGGACTGCAGTAGATTTTCGGCTTGATCCTTTAGTGCTATGAAATTCAGGAAGCGGCTTCTCCATGCTGTGTATTCGCCTCTTTGCAAGATCGGCGGACAGTTGTCATTTTCAAGTGAGTATGCATCCATGTTTGTATTGTAGTGTTCGAGTTGTTGAAGGATCTTCGTTGATTGTTTTGAAGGATGAAAATTATGTAAAGTGCTTCACAAGTGACAAAATTAGTTAGTAGCGTTTGATTCGAAAATTAGATCGACAATTATTTTCGATTCAATTTGAAGTTTGATCGAAATTAATATCGTTGAAATAGAATGTATTTACTGTTCTCGTGCGAGAGATTTTGTCAGCGAGATATTTTACGAGCGAGAAAAATTGCTCAAAATCATTCGATCGAGAAAAACTTCTTGATCGTGAATTTATTTCGATCGTAAAGAAACAGTACGTTAGTATGTTCTCGACAAGTCAAAATAAATCCGTTGACTAGAAAAGTTACTCGAGTATAAATGATTTTCGCCTGGTCAAACGTTAAAAGGTTTGACTGAAAAAGTTTTGCGAGTGAAAGTTGTTATGCATGCAAAGTCAAAATTGGTCTCTCTCGAAAAAGTTTTTCGCTGTATAATGCTCGAGAAATATTTCTAACTAAAATCGTTTCTGCTAATGACGATTCTAGCGCTGACTTCGTATTCTGACCGAGAAAAATGTTCGCGCCAAGTTTTTCGATCGAGAAACTAATCCGATCGCAAACCCTAGCGAAAAAAATTAGGGCAATCGAGAAAAATTCACAGAATACGATTAACACAAATTCGAGCAAAAACAAAGAATTAGACAGTGAAATTTCAGGTAATCGCTCGCAATCAAGTACTAATCACGCAGGAACAAACAATTAAACACGTTATGAAGCAAAATATATCGAATTTGATCAAAATCAGAACGTGTTCTTCATGTTATTCGTCAACAGTAAAATTCCAGAATCAAGTTAATCTAAATTCGGAGTTCAAACTGCTACTGATCTAGTCGCAATGATCGTTTATCGCTTAATCTAGCACTGAAGCATCAAATTCAAGTCAAATACGCACAGAACTAAGCTATTTGGATCGAAAACAGGTTTCGCGCCAAACTGTTCTTCGATGAACAGTATTAAAAAATTAATTTTCGATCCGCTTCTAACAATTTTCGATTCAAAACAGAACGAATCTGCTCTGATACCAATTGTTAGGTCCTCAGATTAACAACTCTACGATCCTAGGCTAGAAACCATAGCAATTCGCTCGTTTAGATGATCAATTGAATTCGATCGAAAAACTCAAAATAAGAACAAAAGAGAGAATTCAATTAGAGTGGGAAAGTTACTGTTGTTTCTCTCTCTAGAAATCAATTTGCAAGCCCTTTGGATCAATTCTCTAAACTTTCTCTATTCAGCTCAATTCATTTACAAGTATTTATACCAACAATCTTTATATAAATATCGAACTAGTCCTTAATCTAAAGACTAATACAAGTAAAGCCCCTAATTACAAGGACAACTAATGAAATCAAGCACAATTACAAATGATATTCTACAACAATGCTTAAATAAGGAGGACTTCACAAATTTTCATGATCGTGAACTCAAGACATTGGTAAAGCAACTCAGGGGGAGCCTTATTGAAACAATTACTTCCTAATTAACTCCAACATTCTCGAAATTTTGCGCTAAGTACTGCAGAATTTCGAAGATCAATTTTCTCGTGCGTAAATAGTGATGGTCTTGAATTTTACCTCAATCACAAAACTTATGATCGAGAAATTGACTAGGAGATAAATTTTTCAATTCAAAGTTTCTCGATTGTAAACAGTAGTGGTCCTCATCTATAGTTTCTCAGCGAAAACAGTCTTGGGCCTGATCTATTTCAGTAGTCAAAATGTCCCATCGAAAACCCACAAATCCACTCATTAATTAAAAATTCACTTTTTGCAGTCGAAAATTTTTACGCAAAACCCTTACACGAATACCAACAGTCGAACATTTTTCTCTCACGCAAAACTCATTCGAAAGACAGAATCTCAAAATCAAACAACTCGTTCTTTGATTTTCAACTCTTAACTGTCTTTCAGAGGTAGATTCGACTATTTTTATGTGTTTGCGTATTGATTTTCTTCATTAGCATCCACATTGTGGAATTTTTCGTTCGATTTGTGATTTTGTTTCTCGACTTTTATAGATTTGAAAATCCGTAGGTCATTTTGCACGATTAGAGCTTGTTTTGTGATTATTTGATACAATCCCCTGCTTAAAATGACTATCTTAAGGTTTTTCGATCAATCTGGTAGGATAAATTTTTGATTATCTGCATTTTAGGGTTCAATTTCGAAGCCTCGACTATCTGGGTTTTTGAACACATGAAGAGATCGAAGAACTTTCTCGATCGCAAATCGTTCCAATTGGATTTAAATTTAATTGGAGTACTGTTTGCATCGTAAAATGTTTTCGTTCACTGAATTTTGACTTAGTCGACAAGTTAAGTAACGCTGTTTGCCAATTCACTTACCATTGAGAAATTCAATTAGAATTTTATGCAAGCGAAAATTAACGCGTCGAATTGGTAGAAGGATGCAATTTAATTCGAGCGCAAAACTTACTATCGCAAAATAATTTTTGATTTCATTTCAATTTCGATCGACAATTTTAGCGGCGATAAAATTAATTTTGTCGAAGATAAAATTTCTCGATCGCCAAACTTCGCAGCGAAAAACTTACTTACAATCGAAAAACTTTCCCGCTGGACTAAAATTGTAACGAAAATTTTATTATGAGCGAGAAAAATTTCCCGATCGTAAATTTGGGCGGATTTCAATCTTCACAATTGCAAATTACACAGAATTTTTCTCGAGCGTGAAATTTCTCAGCTACAGTGACATAAATAACGTTCCAACACTTAGTAAAACTTACTAAGTCTTCTTCACTGTTGCAAAATCTAGCGAATAAAATTCTCGATCGTAAAATGGAACAGAAATCTATATTGGAATTCAGCACTTGGGAAATTAAATTGAGAAGTTTTAATTCTCGCACAATAAAAAGAACGGAGTGAATAGTGACTTCAAACACAGAATATATTTCGCTTGCACTAAATTATATCATATATCCTTATGTCGAAAAAAAAATTCTTATCAAATCATCACTCACTTCGTATGACCTATGTGCCTCATATCTGTTTTCCAATTGCCAAATTTTCAAACATACTATCACATGCTGGAACATTATGGTTTCATAGAAATAATATTTTCGACACAAATTGTGTATTTTGAACTAATGATCTGTGATTTCCCAATAATTCTAAGATGGATCGCCATCCTACATACAACCACATTTATGAGCGAAACCTGTACCCGAATCTACAAGACACAAATTTTCAGCTCGACCTGACAACTTTCAGATGCCCATACGAGATAATTGTGTCTATCCTACAAGGCCATCCCCTCTAGCATGCTCTCACGACAACTGCCTCTGTACCGATGGTCTACCTTCAGCAGTTTTGGGGGAGGATCACAAGTCATGTGATTGAGGGAGCGTACAGCTTCACTTCGGTGCTCGGGACTAGGCATATCACCATGACCAAGAACAATTCAGCCTCGTTCTCGACCTCCCTTACAATCACAATTATGACCCACCACCATCAGACGCTGAGATGATTCACGATTTCCTCCAGGTGGGGTACCGTCCGCCGCTCACCAAGCTAGCTCAGATGCAGAGCAACGGGATTCCAATCCGTGGAAGACCCTTTTTGGAATAATCAATAAGTGTATGTCTCCGAAGCATGCAGGCTTCGACAAAGGCAACGGAAGCATCCTCCGGATATTTCACGAAGTAATGTTCTCACGAATTACGATTTCGTTCAACTGGTCTGGAACGACCTCGCAGAACAAATCACACAGAAAGAGAACAAACGGTCCAAAACTGTGTCGTATGCGAGATGGTTCTCCATTATCATTCGACAATTCATGGAACTACATGAGGACATCCCTCGCTTGCCTCCTAGAGGAAATTACCAGCCCCCACGTCTGAAGTTCTTCCATCTGGGCCAACCGTCGATGGCAATTCCGTTTGAGCTGCTTCATCTCGCCGACCCCTCGGGAGACACCTATAAGCTCTACTGTCGGGAAAATCATCTCACTGAGCAGATGATTCGAGGGCCCCCGACAGATTTCAACGTCAGCCCTCCACAGCCACGACAGTCGCATGCTAGTCCTGAAGACACGATGATTGATGAAGTGGCTCAGGAACTAGAGATGGAGCCTCCAACTCACGAGGAAACAATGCCAGATGTTGAGTCCACGCTAATAGATGCTGTGGCTCAACAGTTGGAACTCAAAGCTCCACAACTATCACTTGGTGCTGAAGTCCCCATTCATGTCAGCACGCTCGAAGTACCTATTGTGGAGTTACCATCTCAAGGAGCTTCGCTCGAGGCAGATGCGGGGCACACCTCACCACCACCGGCTACTACACCGGAGACAGAGGCTCTAATCTCAAGGATTCAGCCCTCCGAGCCTCAGATGACAGAACCAGCCAATGACGATGTAGAACGAGAACTCTCACTTTACACGGCTACCTCATCAGCCACCTAGTCAGATGAGGAGATCCAATTAATAAGAAGGACTCCGAGACGACTAAGTATATCATTTGAGTCCATCTTCCCCGTCGTCACCACCACACCAGACATCGAGTCAATCTTACCGTAAAGCGCTGCGGACATAACTTCGCTCAATCTTGAGCCACTGCACAACTTACCGATGTCTGGTTCGCAGGTTCACTCAAAACCTGCCGAAACACCCATAGAGGAGAATCTTCAAGATTCGACTCAAGATTGGGTGGAAGTTTCGAACAGTCACAACCTCAAGTGACTGCTAGCCAACTTGAGGAGCCGGTGTCTGCTCAAGGGTTACTAACAGGCGACATCAGTTGACCTGGTCCATCATCGACGGAGGCGTCTGTCCAGTTCGTGACTGAAGCCCAGTTTCGGACCGCACTCTCTGCAGCCATCAAATCTCTAGAAGACAAAATGATGGAGAGAGTGCTCGCTACTATCGAGACGTCCCAGCGTGACATTGGGAAAGAACCCGTCTCTGAGAGCCCTTCAGCACTAACACACCCAACCCCACAACCCACTCACACCGACCCACTCGCAGACTCCCCTATCCTCATCAACCCATACACCATTCCCATAACCCAGCTCCACGACATCCTTCTCGCCCGCCTCATCAGCCTTCCTATCAGAACGCCTCAGGAAGAATCCCTTTTACAGGTGTCTCGTGGACCACCCTGAGCCACCAACTCAAACTTGCCAAGGTCAAAGCTCCCGCACCCGGCATCAACATGACGATCAAGATGATCAGGATCGTCATGAGGGGGAGAAATAGCCTACAACCTCATCAAGTGGCCAAGGCGAAGGTCAAGGACAAGGCGTAGGTGCAACTCAGACAAGTGCTGGAGCCGGACAAACCCAAACCACACAAAAAACCCATACCACGCACCATACCACTCATCCAACCCACGAAACCCAAATTAACCCACTAAACTTTCACCTAAGAACGCCTCCGCCCACACCGCCGACTTTCACAAGCCCTTGCTTCCGGAAGAAGAAGCAAGTGATGTCCTTATGACCTAGCACGGACTCAAGCAACTCCATCAACTGCTGACCAATCGGGACCATCTGGAAGTGGGGTCAACCCATATGAGATCCTTGACAAGTACATATTCGAAGGACAGTGGATAACCCACTCCATGCTCGAAGAGCATCAGAGACAACGGCTCAAGGACGTTCTACAGTTCCTGCAGCAAGCTTCGGTAGACCTTGTGCTCATAGACGCAGAACTTCAGAAAGGTGAAGATCATGAAGCAGATCTCTCAAGGCTACCCGAGCTAATTGCTCAAAGCGCGGATCCCCTTCCAAGAATGATCCCGGGAAATGTTCGAATAGATACTCCATGGGAGAACATCAGAATAGAAATCCCCTTTCTTGAAGAAGTTCTGGAAAACATATGGAGGTCACCAAATAAAGTAAAGAAGTTGAACGAATTCCAGCTCAGAGGGATTTCTCACTGGGATCAGCAAAAGAGAATGACATATCTTTGGATGCTGACCCATCTCGGACCAGATGTGAGGATGAAGATGACTAATGCGCAAGCAAGTCATCTTCTATCTGCCAGCTGCTAAGTGTCTACTGCGCCAAAGGAGGACTTCCAACACCATTCTATGTAAATGAGCGAGTAGACAGAACTCGAGAAGAACTCAGCAAGAGCGGCATACCCTACCTTCCTTACGAGGAGGTGTACCATCTCTACCAGCTCTACGTAGAGAACTACAAGGGTCCACAAGGCTTCATCAAGAAAAAAGGACTCGAGGGACTCTACTAGTTCATGATACGCCCGGTCAAGTACTTCCCCGTGCACGACCTTCAGATGGCTCTGCAGAGCAACATGAAGAAGGTCAACATGACCGCTCTGCTCAACAAAGGACCTGAGATCGAAAGGCTTCCCAATAATCACGTGCACGTCAGCTCAGTCCTAGGCATCACCTACCACAATCCAATCGCGAAGAAGAATAGGATGATGCTGAAGACTAAGATCCACAAATTCTGTGATGAGACGCTCAAGGTCATCAGGAGGAATATAGAGCAGAGACTGGAAGAAATCAATAGAGACACGATGTTGAGGATCCATCGGTTCGTAAGAGAACAACCTCTGATGCTGGAACTCCTTGGTGACATCGAGGAGCACCTTGAGCTGCAAAACAGTCTAAGGAACTTTGAGCATGCGCTGGGCTTGAGAAGATCGTACTTTGCCCTATGAGGACAAATGGAACTGAAGAGCAATCAAGCACAAAGGGGGAGATTGTAGAGACTATATTTTATTGTGCTTGATTTCATTATTTGTCCTTGTAATTAGGGGCTTTAGTTGTAATAGTCCATAGATTAGGACTAGTTTGTTACTTATACCAAACTTGTTTGGTATAAATACTTGTACAAACAATTAAGCTGAATACAGAAAATTAGAGTCAACCCGAAAGGCTTTTGAATTAAATTCTAGAGAGAGAAACAACGAAAAATTTCTCACACTAAAAGTTTCTCTCTCGTGTTCTTCAAAGAAAAGTTTCCGATCGAGATTCAATTTCTATCATTCTAGTCTATTACCTTAGAATTCATGCTTAGGATTGTTTGAGTTGATAATCAAGAACAGGCTTATCGCCGCTAAAGAAAGCGATGCATTTGTTTGTCGATTTTCAATTTTTGCTTCAAACAAATCGACTTTGAAAAAATCGTAGATTTGATTTTGTATGGTCGCTAAAGTCAAATTGGTGGTATAGGGCTAAGCATTAAATTCTATATACTTAAAATCGGTAGAAAATTTCGCGTTTATCAGTTTAAGGGAAATTAGTGAACTTAAATTTGTCCAATCCACAATTAATTCAGGAATCCCTCATTTCAAGTTTTCAAATTTTTTTAACTATTTAATTTTTCGCGAATTTACTTCACGAACTCTACATCTTATCCAAGTTCGCGAAAGCATTAACTTTTCAATTTACTTAGTGGCCTAAAACTTACTTCGCGAACCCGACTTCACGAAGTCACTCTTAATCCAGTTCGCGAATCCTCTCCAATATCTTCAAGAACCAATTCACGAACTAACAGCTTCCAATTGGCGAACTATCCAATTCGCGAACTACACTGGCTTCGCGAATCCTCAGTGGGCCATCATCTCAAAATTTTGCGGCCCAATTTCGACCTCAGCTTCAAACTTCGGCCCGCGAAATTTTTTTATCCCTAAAAACCTAATTCGCGAACCAAGTTCGTCAAATTCCCAAATCTTCATTTTCTCCTTCGCAAATCCCCTTCACTAAGCTAATCAGATCTCACTCTCGCTGGTTTTTCTGTGGTTTTCTAGCTCAAATTCGTTCTTCTCACATACACACGAACCTTCATGTGGTACGGAACTTTTTTTACTCGTTAACGATTTTATTTATTATTTGCAGGGATGATCTTCGAAGAACAGGCTTTATTGCAGTCGAT
The DNA here is from genome assembly GCA_027422505.1 of Craterostigma plantagineum. Taxonomy (NCBI): domain Eukaryota; kingdom Viridiplantae; phylum Streptophyta; class Magnoliopsida; order Lamiales; family Linderniaceae; genus Craterostigma; species Craterostigma plantagineum. Next base: position 351,934 of record JAPQWV010000297.1, on the reverse strand, counting down.
TTCTGTAGAAATTAGTCTGTTGGTATTAAAATGAGTGGTCTTGTTTGAGAATTTTACTGAAAAGAGTTTATCTTTTCAAATTTGAATTTAAATCGATGTTTTCAGTTTTTAAGAGGAATTAGGGTTCGCGGTTGTTTTTAAGAAAAGTACATTTTGATTCTTCAAAACGGAATTTCACGGGTCCAAAAAATATTTTCACCAATCCAATCTATTTTTGACTTCGTCAAATCCGCAAATCATGTTTGCGAACTCTGGTTTTGGTTCAAGTTTTTACTTCCCGAATTGGACTCCCCAGCTTTGCGATTTTGACATCGCGGCCCCATGGATTCGCGATTCGAACTTTGCGAATTTATGATTTAACCCGCGAACCTTTGGTTTCACAGTTCGCGAACCTTGACAATTCTGAAGTCCTTCTTACCCCAACCCGCAAACCTTCGAGTTCGCGTCAAATTCGCAAAGTCCTTTTATAACCAACCCGCGAATCTCCGAATTCGCAATATGAAATTCGTGAAGTTCTTTAAAATCAACTCGCGAACCATTCAGTTCGCAATATGAAATTCACAAAGTCCTTTTAAAACCAACCCGCGAAGCTCCGAATTCGCAACATGAAATTCGCGAAGTTCATTAAAATCGACGCGCGAACCTTTCAGTTCGCAATATGAAATTCGTGAAGTCCTCTGTTTCAAACCAACAAACCACACTTAGAAAATCTTAGCCGAACAACTTTGAAATATGAATGGGCCAAACAGTGTTGGATCAAATTAATGTTAAGAAAAACGATTTTATACTCAAGCCCACACCTTTTTCACAACACCACATCTTTCATTATTATAATGTTACATTTCTAATCTTTTTCTCTATCGTGTTGCAGCTTCGGCAGGAATTCCTGGTGTCTCACATTCAAAATATATATATATATATATATATATATATATATATATATATAAAGAAAGAAAATGGTGACACCAACTGACCTCGTATACTCGACCTCAAAATGGATAGCTACGAAAGACAACAATTTCCAACTTGACTTGAACAACTTCAAATATCAGGACGAGATCCTCCTATCCATTTTGAGGAGTCATCACCTCGGGTATGCCTTCTCGGCATCAGTCCAAGTCCCTACAGTCTATCTCCAACAGTTCTGGGGGACGATGAAGACCAAGATTGCTGCCAACAATAGCATCTATTACGAAGCACAGATAGCAAGTGAGACGGTGCAAATCACTAGGGAATTTATTCGACAAATCCTTTGACTACCAAGTCAACCCGAATACGAAGATGAGGCATCCAAGGATGAACTCCTAGAGGACATGACAAAGATGGGATACTACACTCAAATCAAATTTATATCCCATTTTCAGCAGTCCATGTTACCCCACCCTGGCGAACACTCTTTGCATTCGTCAATAAGTGCTTCTCTCCAAAGCACTCTGGATGGGACAGATGCAATCTAACAATTCTTCGCATCTTCCACGGTATTGTGTTAAGGAAAATTTACGACTTCGCCAAGCCCGTCACTGCGGATTTGGATGATCAACTGCACCAGCGAACAAAGTCGAAATAGCCACAGAACTTGCCATATCTCCGATGGTTCTCATTAATGCTTCACCAATTCATGACAATAAAGGCAGAGATACCCTGACGACCTGCAGATGAGAACGTCACCCCACCAAAGCTACGATATCTTCAAAAGGGGTAGACCGTGAGAAGTACTTGCATAAAGCCATGCCAATTCCGTATGACCTTTTAAGGCTTGCTCGCCCAGAAGACATCGAATCCTACTGCCAGAAATACAACATTCCCCACTCCATGACTTTGGAAAACCCACCCGAGTCTAACCCAGGGGTTAGTGATAGTGAGAGAGAGACCGACGAACATACAGACACCACCGATACATTACCTACCCCTCAACAAACAATCCCAGAACAACCACTCAAAATACTACCACAGCCTGACCAGATTGAACAAAAACAAACAGTTGTTTCTGAGCTATCGACGTTTGAAGCCCCTCAGTCAGAAAAGCCGGGTTCCCTAGGATAGAAGACGCCGACATCGACCCAACGGTGCAAACACAACCTGAATGTGACCATTCACTTGACTCTCAACAGGCAAGTGTCTCAAAACCCTCAGAACCTCCCCAAATCACACACACCCCGGCTTCTGTGTTCACTCCCAAAGTAGATATCACTATTCCTGCGACACAGTCTGAGTCTCAGCCTGTCTTACAGGCCTTAACGCCCATAGAAGAGCAAATTAAACCTCTTCAATGATTGGACGGAAGTCTCTTGGATGATGATGACCTCAGCAGCTCACCATCCGAGAGCCACCATAGAGGACCTAGTCCTATACGTATGCCAACGGGAAGTGGCTCCGGTGAAAGTTCCACTCAAGTCCATCTCCTTGATGAGGCCTTAACGACCCGAGCACCATCTCCTAAAGATGTGTCGCAAGGAGAGGTCGGAAGACCCAAGGAAACGAAGTCCCACAGACTCCTATGGACGAGGGCCGCCCTGACTCAGCCAGGGTCCTAACGGCTAACCCTAGTGGTGCCGGAGTAATTCCTCAAACTATGACGACGGCCTACCTGGAAAATCACCTATTTGAGTTCTTTGAATCCGTCACCTTACCACGGGTTCGACGACTCATTAGGGATGCATCCAATCCACCTCAACCGACAAAGGGAAGGGCTCCATGGTAGAATAGTTGTCGTCACAGCCTCGCGTCCTCTCTTTACCACCACGAGCAACAAGCCCACTTGATCCATACACCATGCCACCAAGTGAGCTCTTCGACATCAGTATTGCCCGTCTTCTGGAACTAGACACTACACGCAACCGTGAAGAAGAAGAACTCTACAGGAAGCTGCTCGTAGGTGGTGTCATACCTCCACCAGACATCTGCCGTGAAGAAGACCCTAGCGAGAAGCATCGTCATGACGATCCTGACGACCAGGATCGTCCTGAGGGGGAGACGAGCAAGAGGACAAGAACCACTGCAGCAGGTGTACGAGTACGAGGAAGAGGAGCTAGGATTGCTGGATCTCGATCTTTAAATCCACTACCACCACCAAGGTCCTACGGAGTTAGACGAGCCTTGCCAGGGCCGAACCAAGAAACTTACCTTGTCGAAGTCAAGTCTGGCTCTTTGAGGATCTTCACCCAGTCAGTCAAACAACCACAAACACTCAGACCAATGATTCAACCATGCCAGTTAAAAAACTGTACAATCCACACGATGTAGTGGAGAAATACATCTTTAGCGAAGAATGGAAGACTCATCCGGAGAATACAATTATGACCAGAAATTTAATGGACAATGTTAGATACTTCCTCTCGAAGGCAAACATAAGTCTGGTCCGAATTGAAGAAGAGGATCCTAATGAAGGTGAAGACTACAAAGCTGAGATACCTGAACTTCTCGAGCTTCTCCAACACACAGTCATAGACGAAGATTGCCCTCTAAATAACGGGAAAGGAATAGAAGAGCTGAAACTCCCATGGAAAAATGTCAAGGTGACTGCTCCATATCAACAAGAAATACGAAAGAGAATCTGGAGGAGGGAGGACAAGATCTTGAAGATAGACGAACCTGACCTCAGAGACCTACCTCATTTCTCACGATCAAAAGCCGTTCAGTACCTGCTCTCTCTACGTCGAACACTACTGTTCAGAGGAAGAGGAGGGGACATAGATGATCTATGAAAAGAAGAGAAGGAACGTCCCAGAATCAGAGAAGTTCTGACAATTCATAAGGAGCGATATGGGGACAAAAAGTTTCCTATCTATTTGATACGGCGAGAAGATGAGTCAGTTGAAGAGCTAAGTGAAGGCAACCTATCATATCTCAGAGGTAAATTGATCAAATGAGAGTGGACTACAGGACGCTTGGGGTACTTAGGACTCCAGAATTAAGGATGGGGTATGCTTTGTTGAAAAGATTCATACTATGCCAAGTCAAGTTTAACACAACACATGACCTCCAAATGGCACTTGAGAGCAACATGAAGAAGGTGAATCTCACGAAGCCTTCCTTTGAAGCCCATGAGTCAGACAGCTATGGAGAAGGACATATCTTTGAAGGGGAAGATCCTTTAGTGATATACTTAATTACAAGGGAGAGAAGAGACTGATGAGAACTTCAGCGATTCACAAATTCTGCGATGGAACCCTCCTTATTCTTCGAAAGAAACTTAGGAGAATCACTGTAGATTATATGTCTTAATTGTGCTTGATTTTATTAGTTGTCCTCGTAATTAGGGGTGTTTTGTATAGTAGTCCTTAAATTAGGACTAGTTTGATATTTATACCAAGTTTTGTTTGCTATAATACATGTAAACAAATTGCGTTGAATAGAGAAAGTTTTGGAAATTGATCCGAAAGGCTTGCAATTCAATTTCTAGAGAGAGAAACAATAGTGACTTTCTCACTCTACTCGAATTCTCTCTCTCGATCTTCATTTGAGTTTTTCGATCGATTCTAAATGTCGATCAGTATCATCGAATTACTTAGAATCCATGCCTAGGATCATAGAGTTGTTAATCGTAGGACCTAACAATTGGTATCAGAGCAGATTCGTTCTATTTTGAATAAAAAATAGTTAGATTTGGATCAAAAATCATTTTCTGATTACTGTTCATCGAAGAACAGTTTGGTGCGAAACTTTTTTTCGATCCAATAGCATTATTCTGTGCTTAATTGACTTGAATTTGATGTTTCTGTGCTTGTTTTAAGTGTTAAATGATGATCGCGATCAGATTTGTAGCTGTTTGAACTTCATTTTATTGGATTAAATCGATTCTGTGATTTACTGTTTGCGCAGAACACGTTCTGCTTTTGATCAAAATCGACATACTTTGGTTCATTACGTGTTTAATTGCTTGTTCGTGCGTAGTTAGTAAATGATTGCGAGCAATTACCTGAAATTTTACCGTCTACTTCCTTGTTTTTTCTTGAATGTTAATCGTATTCTGCGAATTTTTCTCGCTCGTTCTAATTTTTCTCGCTAGGTTTACGATCGGATTAATTCTCGATCGAACAACTTGGCGCGAGAATTTTTCTCGGTCAGAATACGAAGTCCATCGCTAGAATCGTCAACACTAGAAACGATTTTAGTTAGAAATATTTCTCGAGCATTATTCAGCGAAAATCTTTTTTTTTGAGAGAGACCAATTTTGATTTTGCATGCCTAAAAACTTTCTCTTGAAAAACTTTTTCGGTCAGACCTTTAACGTTTGACCAAGCGAAAATCATTTACACGCGAGAAACTTTTCCATTCAACAGATTTATTTTGACTTGTCGAGAAACTTAGTAACGTACTGTTTCTTTACGGTCGAAATAAATTCACGATCAGGAAATTTTTCTTGACCGAACGATTTTGGGCAATTTATTTCGCTCGAAAAATATTTCACTGACAAACTTTCTCGCACGAGAATAGTACACATTATATTCTACTTCGGCGAAATTATTTTCGATCAAATTTTAAAGATTTAATCGAAAATAATTTTCGAACTATTTCTCGAATCAAACGCTACTAACGAACTTTGTCACTTGTGAAGCACATTACATCATCTTCAAACGTTCAAAACACTTAACGAAGATCCTTCAACAACTCAACTACAACACAAAATGGATGCATACTCGCTCGGAAATGACAACCGTCCGCCCATTTTGCAGCGAGGCGAATATACCATGTGGAGAAGCCGCTTCCTCAATTTCGTCGCTTTAAAAGATCAAGCCGAGAATTTACTGAAATCATTAGAAGAAGGACCCGCACAGTTTTGGGTGCATGTCCCCAGTGATGAAATGGCAACCCCTCAAATTCCCGCGTCTAGGCGACTGAAGGCGCCTAGGGAGTACACAATCGAGGAGAGGGCTCGGGCTAAGGCTGATCTAGTAGCCATGAATACCCTCATGCAGGGCATCCCCAACGACATATATAGACAGATTGATAGCCTTTCATCGGCTAAAGGAATGTGGGATGAACTGCATAGGATGATGCAAAGGACGGAAGTTGGCATAAAGGCCAAAAAGGCGAACATTCTCACTGCTTACGACTCCTTCAAAGCAAAGCCAGAGGAGAGTCTATATGAGATATACCAAAGATACCTCACTCTTCTCAACGAGATGAGAAAGATAGAAATCATGAAGACCAAAATGGAGACAAACATCAGATTTCTGTCTTCTCTGCCCGCGGAATGGAAAAAAATATCCACTCAAATTCGACAAAATAAAGATCTAAAGGAGTGCCGTGTTTGACAATCTCGCACAACATGAGGATGATATAAGCGAGATTCACAAGGAGCAGAAGGGCAAACAGACCGAAGACACTCTTGCCTTAGTCTCGGAGAAGAGGAGCTCGAAATCAAGAAAAGAAAAGATCGTTAGGCCTCCTTCTCCTTCAGAATCGGAAGAAGAGCCAGACTCCGACGTCGAGCCAAACATGAAAGCCCTATGAAAGCAGTTGGCTCTAATAGGAAAAATGATGAGTAAGAAGTACTTCAAGAAGAAGTCTTCAACCTCAGCCAACAGACTTCGGACGACAAGCTCTAAAAACAAAGAACGTGCACCAGAGAGCTCCGAGGTCAAGAACCCAAAAGAGGCTAACAAATGCTTCAACTGTGGCAAGCCAGGTCACTTTGCCAGAGAGTGCACTCTTCCAAAGAAGAGAGATGCCAACTACTACTCCAGGAAGCTCCGATTGACTAAACAGAAGGAAGCTGGAGTAGCTCTCATGGCCGAACAAAACCAAGGGCTCGAGGACACGTCGAGTTCTGAAGAAGAGAATTTAGCCCTCATTGTAGGACCCCGGTCCCTGTAAACTAGATTTGGCCAATAAATGATATATGTGACTCAAATGATCATGCGTTTTAATGCGTACATGTTATACGTTTATGTGAATTCATGAATTTCATGCTCATAACTTTTATGAGAATTAAGTGAAATTATGCGACGTTAATTATGTGTTTGCGATGGTTCCCAACAAGTAGGAAATTCTCGAGAATGGTATATAGAAATACGGACTAGGATTTACTAGACCACGAAGCATCGAATTTGGGCTAGGAAGTCACTTTGGACCATGAACCTATTGTGGTGGGAATTACCAAGTGGGCTAAAAGTAGAATTAGGCCCAATCCATAAAGAGAGATCAACTTAGGAGACAAAACCCCCATGAATTAAGGGAAATCCACGCCCAACCCTATGTCTCACCTATCATACCCCAAATAAAATATCTAAAATACCAAAACCTAACCATTGAACTCGATAACCACTCATAAGAAAAGAAACGAAAAGCAAAAGAGAGAGCAAGAAGGGAAGGAGAAGGAGCCGAGACCAAAAGAAATCCGAGCAAAGAGCATTCCCAAGCTAACTTAGAAAACTCGAAGTTGGGTAAGTAAAGCTAACCTCCTAAACTAATTCGACATCTTTTACCAAGATTATTTAGTTAAACATGTTTAGGATTAGAAGTTTTCCGAGACGAGGGGACTATAAATTCGTGTTAAATGTTCTAAAGGTAGAAGAGAGGTTTAGAGCTTATAATTCTAGGAAGAACAAGCTAAGAATCTAGTTTCGAGTAGTGAAGAGCGTTTGAAGATCGAAGTATATGATAAATGTCGAGGCACAATGTCGAGTGTTAGCAAAGGTGTCGACTTATCATATCGAGATATCCATTGTATAAATGTCGATATTCAAGTCGAGATCAATGTCGAGTAAAAATGTCGTGTCCTTCTACTTGGAAAGAAATGTCGGGTTGAGCACAAAATATCGAGACCTTCAAAATGTCGAGATATTCCAAGGTACAAATGTCGAAACCATATTAAGGAAAATGTTGAAACCATGTTAAGGAAAAATGTCGAAACCATGTTAAGGAAAAATGTCGAAACCATGCCAAGGAAAAATGTCGAAACCTTGTTAGGAAATATGTCGAGACTTATGTTGAATTTATGTCGACATTTTCTGTTTCATATATCGGAAGGCGATGTCGAGAGGATAAGTAAGAATGTCGAAGAATAATGTCGGGGTACTCAAGTAAATGTCGAATGATAAATATAATGTCGAGTAAAACGTCGAGAGGCAAGGTAAAATGTCGAAGCTAGGAAAAATGTCGAGATCGTTACATATAATATATATATGTCGAAACCCTTGTGATTATATCGAGTTGAATTTCGAAGATTCACTCATTGTATCGACATTTAAATATAAGAAATGTCGAGAACCATGCTAAAATCTATGTCGACATTTGTTTAATGTCGAAGTACATGGCATGGTTGTGTGTTTAATTAAACCCGAGATTTATCCCCATGCCGAGATTTAGTTTGAATTCGAGAATTACTTTGATAACAATAGCTCGAGATTTTCTTTAAAATGTCGAGAGCTATCCTGAAAATGTCGAAACCATTTCCGAAACGAATGTCGAACTAGATAGGATGTCGAAATAGAGGACAATGTCGAGAGCTAATGAAAAATGTCGAGATCTCTATTGTACAAATATCGAGATCAACCTCGATATCAATGTCGAGACCCTTAAATAGCCCAAATGTCGAATCCTTACACATACAAATGTCGAGATCAATTTTAATGCTAAGGACGTTGTAATATCGAGATCTTTACATACAATATTAAGGAAAATATTTCAACACTTGTCAAGAACATAGATAACAAATATTTTAGATAATGTACTGACATAATAATTTTATGATTAAGGTCGAAAATTAGGAATTTCGCCAAACTAGTAGCAGTTAATCTACGGACCCCAGGTAAGTAAAAATTCAACTACGACACGTAACCTGCCTGCGTCGAATTATGTGAATTACGTGCTCGTGATTTTTGTATGAGATGTGTACGTATGATACGATCAAATTATGTGCATGATGGCATGATTAGAATATGTACATGAGCATGGCATGAGCATTTGCACGCATGCGTAGTGTATAAGACGCGAGGTATGAGCGTGCGTAAGATCGCCAGTGTGCGATGTATATTCGCCGATATTGGCGTCTGTGTCGACTCGAATGAAGAGTCACGGCTTCCCCTGTGCAGCCAGTGAGGCGAATGAAGCTATAAGGCCTGTATAAGAGGCTGGGGAAAATGCCCCGTATGCGGGAGATGCAACCTGGTGGATGCGGCCCGGGGCACACGCTGAGCAAGGAAAGACTCCTTCGGGTGACCTTCTAGCGTGTAAAGCACCACCCGGAGGGAAGGTTCCTTCGGGTGACCTCCGGGGTTAGTGGCCTCGGTGTTGGCTACTAGTGAGAAGCGCTCGCGTGGAGGCCACACTGAGTAAGGGAAGATTCTTTCGGGTGACCTTCTAGTGTGTGAACCTCCACACTTGAGATCTCTAAGAATGGCGCAAAGTGGGACTAAAAGCCGAGGGCCCGCAAGAAGTAAGAGCATGAGTCGAGGGAAGAGTACGTATAAGAAAAATAGTATGAGCGTTAGAAAACGACGGCGTGGCTTGTCGATCGTTAGGACACGTGCATACATGCATAATTTCTGCTTACTGAGCCTCGGTGGCTCATTCTTTACGTTACGTGTTGTAGGTTCTGCCGGTCACGGTATGTGATCTGATCCTTATGCGAGGCCGATCTTTTGAAGCTATCCGGCTGAGGTGGGAGTGTGTGTATGGATGACGACCTGTGAAGGCCGGGCGCATAGGAAGCTTTTTTGGCTGCACACACACACACACACTTGTCTTCTGTATAGACATGACTACGATGAATTGTAGAACGATTTGCGAACATTCTTTTGACATGTGTATAAGACTTCCGCACGTAGTTTTAAAAGGAAAAATTTTATTCGCATTTTTACGCTTTTATCCGATAATAAAGCATGAGATACTTAGGATCAGAACGGAATACGAGGGCGGGACGACGGGTCCTGACAGAGTGGTATCAGAGCTTCGGTCACAGGTACTGCAGACTGTCCATAGACACACACTCAAAAGCACGGAAGCGGCCTTGCTTGTGAGTATCATGTTATGTGAATTCTTTGTATGGTTTAATTTATTGGCTTTAGGAATCGTCAGGATAGGTAAAAATGGTAAGACTTAGGGGTGAAGGAAGTAGGGAGTCGGATCAAGGTAGGGACCCCAATAACCCTACCGACAGTCGGGATGCTACCATCCTACAACTCACGGAACTGGTCCGGCAACAATCGGCCCAGATCCAACAGCTGATCCAACAGCAAAACGCTGCTGGACAATCAGCCAACTTACCTCCCCCACCCGAGCGAATTGAGATGATTGGGGAGAGGTTCAGGAAGCTTAATCCTCCACTATTTGAGGATGCCGTAGACCCCACCTCCGCCGAGGATTGGCTGAGAACGCTGGAGAACATGTTCCAGCACAGCCGCACACCTGAGGCGGAGAAGGTTATGTGCGCTGCCTACCTGCTGAGGGGGAGCGCTGGGCACTGGTGGGATACCATCTCAGCCATCGAAAACCCTCTAACGATGAGCTGGGATCGGTTTAAGGAGATTTTTCGAGGGAAGTACTACACCGCTCCTGTTAAAGTTCAGAGGATGAACGAGTTTATCAACCTCCGCCAAGGGGCAATGACAGTGGCGGAATACATCAGGAAGTTCGAGCAGCTTTCAAGATTCGCTGCTCATATGGTTAGTACGGATGCGCTCAAGATCGAGCGGTTTATGGAAGGGTTGAAAGCCGAGCTGTACAGGGACGTGAGTATGGCCGGGATACAAGGAGCCACGTACGCGCAAGTGGCTGAGAGGGCGCTTGTGGCGGAGCAAGCCGAGGCTAGGATTGCTCGCGCCCAGGAAGCAAAGCGCAAGTTTGTACAAGGGCCGCAAGGGAGCGGAAGCAACCCAAAGCGGCAGTTCGTAGCCAAGGGTGGAAAACCGAATTTCCCGAATCGATCGGGACCACCCCCACAGTTCAACCAAACCAGGGTAGACCCCAGTTGGACCTACCCGTATGCCCGAAGTGTGCACGGAGGCACATGGGAGTCTGCAACTCCCAAAATGTCGTCTGCTTCAAATGTGGCAAGACGGGCCACTATCTGAGGGCATGTCCGGAGAGCGGATCCGGAAGTCAAGCTGGGAACCAGGCAGCACCACCAAGGGTACCGGCTAGGGTTTTCACCATAACCTCCGAGGAAGCAGAAAACAACCCGGCCGTGGTAACAGGTACCCTCCTCGTCTATGAAACCCCCACATGCATCCTAGTCGACTCAGGAGCGACACATTCGTTCGCGTCCACTAAGTACGTCACAAGGGTAGGAGTCACGCCTCACCAAGCTGAGTGCGAATTTAGGGTTACAGTTCCGAACGGGAATCCTACCCAAACTAATCAAGTTTTACGGGATTGCCCAGTAGTGATCGGAGATTAGGAACTGCCCATAGACCTCATAATAATTCCCATGAATGATTACGAGGTGATACTTGGAATGGATTGGCTATCGAAGTACGGAGCTGTCATAGACTGCCACCGCAAGATAGTCACGCTCAATACGGATGGAAATGAACCCCTCAAGTTCGTAGGAACTAGCAAGGGGACCATGATCTCTAGACTATCAGCGATAAAAGCCCAACGGCTGATTAAATCAGGGTGGGAAGCCTATCTGGTGTTCGCTATCAAGTCAGAGGAGAACCCCTCTCCGAAAATCGAGGAAGTGCCGGTAGTAAAGGACTTCCTCGACGTATTTCCCGAGGAATTACCGGGACTACCACCCGAGCGGGAAATAGAATTTGCCATAGATCTGGTACCTGGAGCGGCGCCAATATCTAAGACCCCATATCGGCTAGCACCGACGGAGATGAAGGAATTAAAGGATCAACTCGACGAACTCATGCAGAAGGAGTTCATACAACCGAGTTTCTCCCCATGGGGAGCGCCGGTGCTATTCGTGAAGAAGAAGGATGGGTCCATGCGATTATGCATCGACTACCGGGAGTTGAACAAGTTGACGATCAAGAACAAGTACCCACTCCCTAGGATAGACGATCTGTTCGATCTCCAAGATCGACTTAAGATCGGGCTACCATCAGCTGAGAATTCGGAAGGAAGACGTCCCGAAGACGGCCTTTAGTACCCGTTATGGCCACTACGAGTTCCTGGTGATGCCATTCGGTTTGACTAATGCGCCCGCAGCTTTCATGGATTTAATGAACCGGGTGTTCAAGCCATACTTAGATATGTTTATCATCGTCTTCATTGATGACATCCTAATCTACTCGAAGACGAAGGAGGAGCACGAGGAACACCTGAGAACAGTTCTGGGAATACTACGGGACAAGCAACTATACGCCAAGTTCAAGAAATGCGAATTTTGGCTCGACCAAGTCGCCTTCTTGGGGCATATAGTATCCGGAGCAGGAATCTCCGTAGACCCGAGCAAGATAGACGCAATTAGCAACTGGCCCAGACCGACGAATGTGACGGAAGTACGAAGTTTCCTCGGTCTGGCAGGATACTATAGGAAGTTCATAAGGACTTCTCGAAAATAGCGTCTACACTGACGAGGCTGACTAAGAAGAGTACACCGTTCCAGTGGACCGCGGAATGTGAACGGAGTTTCCAGGGACTGAAAGAAAGGCTTACGACTGCCCCAGTTCTCACAATACCATCGGGAACTGGAGGGTTTACCATTTACAGCGATGCGTCGAAGAACGGGTTAGGGTGTGTGCTAATGCAGAACGGGAATGTAGTAGCATATGCCTCTCGTCAACTGAAGGAGTACGAGAAGAATTACCCAACGCACGACCTAGAGTTGGCAGCAGTGGTCTTTGCTCTCAAGATCTGGAGGCATTACCTCTATGGAGAGCGGTGTGAGATATACACTGACCACAAGAGCATCAAGTACTTCTTTACCCAAAAGGAGCTGAATATGAGGCAGAGAAGGTGGTTAGAACTAGTCAAGGATTACGATTGCGTAATCAACTACCACCCAGGCAAGGCGAACATAGTAGCCGATGCCTTAAGCCGAAAAGCAGTGAGCACGGAACTACAGCTACTGGAAGTTGAGGTCGTACGACTAGGCGAAGTCGAAGCGCAATTAGCAGCTTTGACCCTGCAGCCTACGCTGTTAGAACGAATTAAGACAGCGCAAGCCGCCGATAAGCTTTATATAAAGATCAAGGAAGTGCAACAGGAACCACCGGCGGGAGATCTCATAATACGGGAAGACGGACGGATATACTTCAAGAACCGGTTGTACGTGCCAGACGACACCGAACTAAGAAGGACTATAATGATGGAGGCACACGCCACGGCGTACTCTGTACATCCAGGAGCAACGAAGATGTACAGAGGCTTAAAGGAAAACTATTGGTGGCCAGGAATGAAGAAGGACATAGCAACGTTCGTGAGCCAATGCCTGACGTGCCAGCAGATAAAAGCCGAGCATCAAAGGCCGGCGGGAACTCTACAACCGGTACCCATTCCGGAATGGAAATGGGATAACATTACCATGGACTTCGTAGTAGGACTGCCAAGGAATGCGAAAGGGCATGACGCGGTTTGGGTAATCGTTGACAGACTAACAAAGTCTGCCCATTTCCTACCTATTAGCACGACGTTCACCATGGAACGATACGCCGAGCTCTATATCCAAGAAATAGTGCGACTGCACGGCATTCCATCCTCAATAGTCTCAGATCGCGACCCCAGATTTCTGTCGAAATTCTGGACGAGCTTGGAAAAGGCGATGGGAACGAAGCTATCATTTAGCACCGCATACCATCCACAGACGGACGGCCAATCCGAGCGAACTATCCAGACGCTGGAGGACATGCTCCGAGCATGTGTGCTCGACTTCAGAGGAAATTGGAGTAGGTACCTCCCACTAATCGAGTTCTCATATAATAATAGCTACCACGTCACCATTGGGATGGCACCGTACGAAGCGCTATACGGGCGTAGGTGCAGATCCCCAGTACATTGGGACGAGGTTGGTGAACGAGCAATGTTAGGCCCGGACATCGTACGAGAAATGACGGAAGCCATTACTACCATACGGGAAAGAATGCGAACGGCACAGGGTCGACAGAAAAGCTACGCAGACCGAAGACGTCGACCACTGGAATTCGAAGAAGGCGATATGGTGTTCGTTAAGGTGTCGCCAATGAAGGGCGTGAAAAGATTTGGGAAGAAAGGGAAACTAAGTCCTAGGTATATAGGTCCCTTTCGAATAGTAAAGAGGGTTGGCGAGGTAGCCTATCAACTAGAGCTGCCAGCATCGCTATCACAAGTACATGACGTGTTCCACGTCTCAACCCTACGGAAGTACTTAACTGACCCGAACCACGTTCTAGGAAACGAGTCCCTGCATCAACAATTAAAGCCGGATTTGAGTTACGAAGAGATTCCAGTGGAGATATTGATGTACGAGACTAAGAAGCTTAGGAATAAGAACATTCCTTTAGTAAAAGTACTATGGCAAAATCAGTCCACGGAAGAAGCCACATGGAAACGGGAGGACGAAATGCGAATTTGTTACCCCGATTTGTTTCACATGGGCTGATTTCGGGGGCGAAATCCTCCTTAAGGGGGAGGATGTAGGACCCCGGTCCTTGTAAACTAGATTTGGCCAATAAATGATATATGTGACTCAAATGATCATGCGTTTTAATGCGTACATGTTATACGTTTATGTTAATTCATGAATTTCATGCTCATAATTTTTATGAGAATTAAGTGAAATTATGCGACGTTAATTATGTGTTTGCGATGGTTCCCAACAAGTAGGAAATTCTCGAGAATGGTATATAGAAATACGGACTAGGATTTACTAGACCACGAAGCATCGAATTTGGGCTAGGAAGTCACTTTGGACCATGAACCTATTGTGATGGGAATTACCAAGTGGGCTAAAAGTAGAATTAGGCCCAATCCATAAAGAGAGATCAACTTAGGAGACAAAACCCCCATGAATTAAGGGAAATCCACGCCCAACCTTATGTCTCACCTATCATACCCCAAATAAAATATCTAAAATACCAAAACCTAACCATTGAACTCGATAACCACTCATAAGAAAAGAAACGAAAAGCAAAAGAGAGAGCAAGAAGGGAAGGAGAAGGAGCCGAGACCAAAAGAAATCCGAGCAAAGAGCATTCCCAAGCTAACTTAGAAAACTCGAAGTTGGGTAAGTAAAGCTAACCTCCTAAACTAATTCGACATCTTTTACCAAGATTATTTAGTTAAACATGTTTAGGATTAGAAGTTTTCCGAGACGAGGGGACTATAAATTCGTGTTAAATGTTCTAAAGGTAGAAGAGAGGTTTAGAGCTTATAATTCTAGGAAGAACAAGCTAAGAATCTAGTTTCGAGTAGTGAAGAGCGTTTGAAGATCGAAGTATATGATAAATGCCGAGGCACAATGTCGAGTGTTAGCAAAGGTGTCGACTTATCATATCGAGATATCCATTGTATAAATGTCGATATTCAAGTCGAGATCAATGTCGAGTAAAATGTCGAGTCCTTCTACTTGGAAAGAAATGTCGGGTTGAGCACAAAATATCGAGACCTTCAAAATGTCGAGATATTCCAAGGTACAAATGTCGAAACCATATTAAGGAAAATGTCGAAACCATGTTAAGGAAAAATGTCGAAACCATGTTAAGGAAAAATGTCGAAACCATGCCAAGGAGAAATGTCGAAACCTTGTTAGGAAATATGTCGAGACTTATGTTGAATTTATGTCGACATTTTCTGTTTCATATATCGGAAGGCGATGTCGAGAGGATAAGTAAGAATGTCGAAGAATAATGTCGGGGTACTCAAGTAAATGTCGAATGATAAATATAATGTCGAGTAAAACGTCGAGAGGCAAGGTAAAATGTCGAAGCTAGGAAAAATGTCGAGATCGTTACATATAATATATATGTCGAAACCCTTGTGATTATATCGAGTTGAATTTCGAAGATTCACTCATTGTATCGACAGTTAAATGTAAGAAATGTCGAGAACCATGCTAAAATCTATGTCGACATTTGTTTAATGTCGAAGTACATGGCATGGTTGTGTGTTTAATTAAACCCGAGATTTATCCCCATGCCGAGATTTAGTTTGAATTCGAGAATTACTTTGATAACAATAGCTCGAGATTTTCTTTAAAATGTCGAGAGCTATCCTGAAAATGTCGAAACCATTTCCGAAACGAATGTCGAACTGGATAGGATGTCGAAATAGAGGACAATGTCGAGAGCTAATGAAAAATGTCGAGATCTCTATTGTACAAATATCGAGATCAACCTCGATATCAATGTCGAGACCCTTAAATAGCCCAAATGTCGAATCCTTACACATACAAATGTCGAGATCAATTTTAATGCTAAGCACGTTGTAATATCGAGATCTTTACATACAATATTAAGGAAAATATTTCAACACTTGTCAAGAACATAGATAACAAATATTTTGGATAATGTACTGACATAATAATTTTATGATTAAGGTCGAAAATTAGGAATTTCGCCGAACCAGTAGCAGTTAATCTACGGACCCCAGGTAAGTAGAAATTCAACTACGACACGTAACCTGCCTGCGTCCAATTATGTGAATTACGTGCTCGTGATTTTTGTATGAGATGTGTACGTATGATACGATCAAATTATGTGCATGATGGCATGATTAGAATATGTACATGAGCATGGCATGAGCATTTGCACGCATGCGTAGTGTATAAGACGCGAGGTATGAGCGTGCGTAAGATCGCCAGTGTGCGATGCATATTCGCCGATATTGGCGTCTGTGTCGACTCGAATGAAGAGTCACGGCTTCCCCTGTGCAGCCAGTGAGGCGAATGAAGCTATAAGGCCTGTATAAGAGGCTGGGGAAAATGCCCCGTATGCGGGAGATGCAACCTGGTGGATGCGGCCCGGGGCACACGCTGAGCAAGGAAAGACTCCTTCGGGTGACCTTCTAGCGTGTAAAGCACCACCCGGAGGGAAGATTCCTTCGGGTGACCTCCGGGGTTAGTGGCCTCGGTGTTGGCTACCAGTGAGAAGTGCTCGCGTGGAGGCCACACTGAGTAAGGGAAGATTCTTTCGGGTGACCTTCTAGTGTGTGAACCTCCACACTTGAGATCTCTAAGAATGGCGCAAAGTGGGACTGAAAGCCGAGGGCGCGCAAGAAGTAAGAGCATGAGTCGAGGGAAGAGTACGTATAAGAAAAATAGTATGAGCGTTAGAAAATGACGGCGTGGATTGTCGATCGTTAGGACACGTGCATACATGCATAATTTCTGCTTACTGAGCCTCGGTGGCTCATTCTTTACGTTACGTGTTGTAGGTTCTGCCGATCACGGTACGTGATCCGATCCTTATGCGAGGCCGATCTTTTGAAGCTATCCGGCTGCTTTTGAGGTGGGAGTGTGTGTATGGATGATGACCTGTGAATGCCGGGCGCCTAGGAAGCTTTTTTGGCTGCACACACACACACACTGGTCTTCTGTATAGACATGACTACGATGAATTGTAGAACGATTTGCGAACATTCTTTTGACATGTGTATAAGACTTCCGCACGTAGTTTTAAAAGGAAAAATTTTATTCGCATTTTTACGCTTTTATCCGATAATAAAGCATGAGATACTTAGGATCAGAACGGAATACGAGGGCGGGACGACGGATCCTGACACTCATGGCCCGTCTCGACAATGAATCGGACGCCGAAACATCCAACCTGACGGACAAAGACAACGCATCCACCTCGTCAAAAGAGGTAGTCTCTTCTTCCACATTATTGACCACGTTAGAATCATACACAATATGCTAACATGAAACGTGAGCAGAAAAGTATTAACGTAGTAGAGGATAAACTTGCGAGATCTCAGGAGAAGATAGATAGTCTCGAATCAGAACTTAGAAGCTCTAGTGCTAAAATAGAAGAACTTACTAAGAGCCTACATTCTAGAGAGACTAGTCAACCTCAAATAGGACAGCATAGTAAAAAGATTAAGGAATTAGAAGATAGGCTAGCAAATAACTACAATTGCCTGGTTAGGAATCTCAATGAGAAAGCTACCCTAAATTGTACGATAACTGAGGCTACCACTAAGATCACTAACTTAGAAGCTGAATTAGAAATATGAAATGCTAAGGTTAGTGAGCTGAGTATGGAACTAGATGCCTGTCAAGCCGCTAAACTAACGGTAGAAAATAATTATGCTCTCCCAGGTGAGGAACGCAAGAAACTATATGCTAAAATTAAGAAATTAGATGATATAGTTACGCGTAGGGGACAATCCGAACAGACGATATTTTTGAACAAGCCCAAGGATATAGAGTTCTACAATCCTATAGAAGGCATAGGTTTTACTAATCCACGTGTACTTCGGAAGAAAGAAATATATGATATTAAGCACCTGGGTTTAGGAGTAACCTCTCTTAGAGAATTCACTGAATCGACGTACCAAAACAATTATGATTCATCTATGAGAAAAGCCTCACATGGGCCTGAGATCCCCTTTGATTACACTGAACTAAATGAAAGAGACAGAAGTATGAAACCTTCCTTAACACCTGTCTGTGATTTAGTTCAAGTTCTACCTCCTGAATCTCAAGCACACAACGAGGAAGTCAAAGACGTTCATTATAAAATTCTCTCTACATACCTCCTCTAATAAAACAGATAGAGGAGTCACAGGCAAAATTAGATAAAGAACGAGAGAATTTCGAAGATGAAAAGAAAAAGTTCTTTAAGGATATGGAAAATCTCAAGGCTTCCTCATCCTCCCAAACTACCTCTCACGCTATTATGAAAAGCGTGAAAATCGAAAAATCGCCCTCGAAAGATCAAAGCGCATTAATAATTCTATTAAAAGTGCTAAGATTAATTCCATTTCACCTACGTCCACAGGGAGCGTAGGGCCAACACTGAAAACGAAGGCGAGAGTGTCTAGTACTAAGATAGAAGGAGCCAGTAGATTTGAATGTTTCTAAGAATGTTACTCCTTCTGTTAAAATAAAAGACACTCGTAGTAATAAAAGAGTCATTTCTATGTTCTAAATAATTGTTTCTACTTGTTCACTCCAGCCTATCTCCTTTAGAAGCGGCAATTTCGAAATAGGCTCTACCTCAAAAATTACCATTAATCATTCTGAAACAAATGCCTCAAGGAAGACCCGTAGGAAACAAGATCCAGTCATAAAGAAAGCTTATGGCGTTGTACATGACTGTACTAACATAAGGTATCCCGTAGAAATTAAATCCCCCAAGCACCTTAGGAGATTATCACAAGAAATTATCTTTTCCTCGGTCAAACCTTCCAAAGCATTTGTACGTGCTGAAATTAACCTTTCCTGCAAGGTTCAACACAAATGGGTTCCTAAATCTCCGCCTAGTACGACAAAAGCCGAAAAGGCCAAGTCTCCTATAGAGGCAAAACCCAAACCCACTTCTCCGAAAGTGAAGTGGGCTATTAAAACTCCTCCAAATAAAAATTTAGGAATCATATCTGAACCGAAAACTAAATCTGCTAATCTGAGATGACCCATGCTTAAATGGGTGCCTAAAGCTGGTTGATCCACACACATGACTGGTAATCAAGAGCTGATGAGCAACAACAAAGAACGACCACACGGCAAAGTCAGATTCGGAAACAATGACTCAGCTCCAATTCTTGGATTTGGAGATATCATTCTGGAGAATCTGACAATAAAGGATGTCTCGTATGTCGAAGGCCTCCGCCATAACCTGTTCAGCATAGGCCAGTTCTGTGACAAAGGGTTCCAGGTGGTCTTTCATGCTGCCCGGTGCAGAATTTTGGATAGTCAGGACATAGAACTCCTTCAAGGACTCGGAAATCCAATCTTTACACGATCAACCTGACATCCGTGCGGCCCTCGACAGCTGTATGCCTCATCTCTCAGATTGATTTACAGAGGAACAGCCTATGGCATCAACGACTGTCTCATCTGAATATGAAGCTCTCTAACGTCTTTCTACGAAAAAGTTGGTTCACGGTCTTCCAACTATACTATTACAAATGAAGCGAGCATCTCATCAGGTCAAGCAAATTGTGTCTTCTCACCATTGGAACTAATACACATGGATCTCTGTGGGCCGATGTAGACTCAGAGTATCAATGGAAGAAAGTACGTGCTAGTGATCGTCGAAGACTACTCTCGCTACACGGGGACAAAGTTCCTCTGAACCGAAGACGAGACTGGTGACTTGATTATCAACTTTGTGAACACTACTCAAAATCTGCTGCAACAGACTATTGAAGTTATTCGAACAGACAACGACACTGAGTTCAAGAACAATCATCTCAGTGAGTTTTATCAAAAACTTGGAATTAGTCAACAATTCTCAGCCGCGAAAACACCTCAACAAAATGGGGTCGTTGAAAGGAAAAATCGAACCCTAGTGGAAGCAGCTCGTACAATGCTGATCCATTTAGGACTTCCACACTTTCTATGGGCTGAAGCAGTCAATACCGCTTGTTTTACCCAAAACAGGACGGTGGTTCAGAAACGGGATTGTGTATAATAGAGTGCCCAACATCTCATTTCTTAAAGTCTTCGGGTGCAAGTGCTTTGTGGAGAACGACAGAGAGCAACGTGCAAAGTTCGACCCGAAAGCATTTGAAGCAACTTTCGTCGGGTATTCTTCAACTTCAAAAGCGTACCGAGTATACATCAAGTCCAACCGAACAATTAAGGAGAGCTATAATGTCACTTTCCACGAAGTGGCAGAGATGGCTTCTGGTCACTTCTGTCCAGGACCCGTGCCTAACCAGATGGCTCCTGCACAACTCGGTTCAGGACCCGTCCTCAACCCGTTGGCTTCTGAAGACAACATCTCAGAACCCGTAATCACTGGTGTGTTGGTACAAAACCAACAGAAGATGGCAACAACGCCGAATTCAACATCAGAAGAAGCAACGAGACTTGTATTAGACGATTTGGACTCTCTCTTCGGGCCGGTATTTCGGTCACACACTGCTACACCTACAGTGGATTCTCCACCCAACGAGACCGACGTACCAAGTTCTTCTCACGTCCCTACCCCACCCGACTTTAGCCTTGCCTCATGAGCGCAAGTGGACTAGAGGTCACCCGGTGTACCAGATAATTGGCGATCCTTCGGATGGAGTGAGGACACGTCGTCAACACAGTCTCTTCAGCTGTTTCTTAAGTAAAAATGAGCCTACCAAGGTAGCAGACGCACTTCAAGACCCGGATTGGGTAATACCGATGCATGTGAAATTCATCAATTCGAACGTCTTCAAGTGTTGACCTTAGTACCCCATCCGCATGGGAAAACAATAGTCGGAACTAAATGGATATTCAAAAACAAGAAGAATAAAGATGGAGAAGTGATCCGGAACAAAGCAAGGTTAGTTGCGAAGGTATACAATCAACAGGAAGGCATCGACTACGACGAGACATATGCTCCCGTTGCCCGAATCGAAGCTATCCGCCTTCTCCTGGCTTATGCGGCTCACAAAGACTTCAAAGTCTATCAAATGGATGTTAAAACCGCCTTTCTCAACGGCGTTTTAAAAGAAGAAGTCTATGTCGCTCAGTGTAGCGACCCTAGCCATCGCTACCATTTCTAGCTTAACTCTAAGTGTCTAATTGTACGATAACTTAGAGTATACGAAAATACGATAGAAATTTTTCCTTCTTCATAAGGAGTTCGTGTCCTGTACACGTCAAAAGAATATAACTACGCGACAGAATAATTTCTTCAAGTCCTAATTACACCCTAATCCTAGTTCATAATTACTCGGGACGGTTGCGATGGCACAGCAAAAGCTCCTATGCGCCCGGCCTCACAGGTCGTCATCCATACACACACGTCCACCCCCAAAAGACGCTCGGAAGCTTCAAAAGATAGGCCTTGCCAGCTAGGCGATCACGTACCGTGATCGTAAGTACCTAGAACACATAACATAAAAGAATGAGCCACCGAGGCTCAGTAAGCAGAAATCATGCATGTATGCACATGTCCCTTCCCCGCAAAGGCAATCCACGCCAATGCATATACTACCTACGCAAAGGCGATCCGCGCCAATGCACCTATACTTCGCAAAGGCGATCTGCGCCGATGCTCATCATATTCGTACTAACATCACTCAGGGCCCTCGGCTAATCTCACTATGCACCACAAAGAGCTCACGTCCACTAGGGACAAATAGACAGCGGTCCACGCCGGATGGTCATACCTAGGATGCACATCGTTCCCCTAGGTTTCCATATGTACCCGGGCGTCCCCGACTGTCGGCGTTCGCTCACGCTGGTAGCCCACGCTGAGGTTGCCTACACCAGGGTTCCACCCTGTGTTGCTTATACCCTCAGGTCGCACCCTCCAGGTCGCACCCTACCGTCACGGGCATCGCCCAATTTTAACATAAACATACATATATATGGCCCTTTCGCCAACGGGCATCGCCCTAATATATTTCATTAGATACAAATAATAATATATGTACACGGCCCTTTCGCCAACGGGCATCGCCCTAATATATTTCATTAGATACATAATAATAATATATGTATGTACGGCCCTTTCGCCAACGGGTCTTCGCCCTAGTATATTTCATTACGTACATAATAATAATATATATATACGCGGTCACTTCGCCTGCGGGCATTGCCCTAGTATATTTCATTAGGTACATAATAGTAATATATATATATATATAGGCGATCTCTTCGCCAACGGGCATTGCCCTAATATATTTCATTAGATACATAATAGTAATAATATAATACAGGTACGGCCTCATTCGCCTAAATATATTTCATTACGTGTACAATAATAATAATATATGTATACGGCCTTTTCGCCATCGGGACATCTGCCCTAATCATAATCCATATATTTCATATAATAGTTTGACGACGCTAAACGTCGCCCTGGTGGCATAGTGGACAGCCCTAGACTCAACTGAGTCAACAACACATGCCCATATCGGCAATGTATCAACCGCTTTCAAGCGATACACCATATATATGCATACTCGACTCATACAACCCTCCCACATATGATAGTGTATGCACGTGAGTATGAAAATGCAACAAATGCCAGACGATATTACCAAGAGACCGAATATACAATTATTCCACGTAATTCATGTAATCATCGAGGCACTTAGTCACGTAATATCAAGTAAACACAATTCAGGTAAGCCTCGAAGCACCTAGTCATCCAATTAAAAACTTCAGACACATTCACATGAAGACATATCAATTAAATCACGAAAACATGAAATCACCGAAGCATGTAGTCGCATAAAGCAAGTACATTCAAACAAGTTATGTGTCGTAGTTGGATTTCTACTTACCTGTCGTCCGAGCGTAATTAGTGTTCTCCCCGTTAGCTCCTAACGTACGACCTTTAAACATAAATATTATCGTATTAGTATTATGCCCTCGTTAATTAATTAGTTAGGTCGAACGAGATCATCTAACTTCATTAATTTCGCTAGATTATAAATTGCCAACTTCGAGTCTAGGCTAATTTCCCGCCCAATCAATTTCTAAGTTATGTTAGTACTAACTTCTAATCTAAGGAGCTCGGCGAAATATCTAAGTGTTAGTTCGATTTATTCGATTTGGGAAGCTTGAAAATCGCCCGATTCCACGAGATATCCCTTCATCGATTTGCTAAGGTTCACACTAGGTTCTACCCCATTTGATCTCGCGCGAGTGGATTTTGATCGATCATGCATTGTGCATGAAATCGCCCGATTTCGTACATACATGTTCATGTCCGATTCGACCATTAATCCTTGCGAGATCGCCGAGTATTTTTACCATCATGTCGTCGTCCAATTCGCCCGATTTGTGCTGCCACGAATCATGGTTTCGCCGATAGCTTCTTAGGACCTCAAATCGCCCGATTTAATGTTGGTTGAGTGTGTCTTCGGCGATTTATTCTTCTCCTGCCACGTGTAATACCTGTCTAATTCGTCAGATTTGTGCACTCTTAAATTGGTTTCGCCCGATTTCCTTTGCATGTGAAATGTCCGATATCGATTGCATGGAAATTCTATCGCCCGATTTATAAATCGCCTTCCTTTTTCATCATCATGACATCATCCCGAATCCATGCATGGAGTTGGGATTGTTTTCGATCGATTTAGGGTATTCCATGAGTGAAATCGCCCGATTTCAAGCTTGCATGGATTCGCCCGATTTCTAGGGTTTGTTCAACTAAGTCTCGGCGATTTCTTCTCCTAATGCCACGTGGTGTTTTGTTCAAATCGTCCGATTTCTATCCCACATGGACTGGTTTCGATCGATTTCCCTCATGCAACTAATCGGCCGATTTGTGATGTATGAAAACTACATCGCCCGATTTGATCCAAATCTAAGTCATCTACCCGAAATCATCTCTATCGTCCTATCTGCCCTAATTTCTCAGTTCTTAGGTTTCCTTCTATGCCATAATCTTAAGATTCCTAATTTAAAAGCACCCTCCTAAGTTCTAAATCGCACCTTAAACTATTTGGTAGTTAGTTTGTCCGAATTGAGACCTTAGCATGCATTTATATCTCGCATTTAGGGTTCTTTCAGCATTCTTCTTCACTACTTGCATTAAATGCCATTAATACTCTCAACCACACATACTGTACGAAATTAATAGCTTAAAGAAGAGTGTTTTACTTACCAACTTCGAAATCCTAAGCTAGTTGAGGTGTTCTTGGTTCCATTTTTGGCTCTCGGCTTCTTCTTCTCCTTTCCCTCTTGCTTTCGTTAGTTGCTTAGGTGAGTTTATGGGGTGTTAAAAGTGTTTAAATTAGATATTTTCTTTCATGTTAAGGGTTGGACATGGTATATGCGTGGGTTTTCCTTGTTTTAAGGAACCTTGTCTCTAAGATTTGGCCAAGTATGATTTGGGCCTAAATTTAAATGTTTAACCCAACTAGATAATTCATAGTCCAGGAAAATCTTAGCCTCAACTCCAATCTAGCCATTAGTGTTTATTTCTATCTCCCTTTTTCATACTTTCGGAAATCCCTATTTAACTCGTAACGTCACCGTGACCTTTAATTAACTTCGCAAGGTTTCACATCACCACATAACTCCCATCGTCACATAGACGCTTAACTTATAGATTTATGTAACACGTATATCATGTAGTCATTTAAATGCAATAATCACTTCAGGGCATAAAACACGAAAGTGTCTTATCGCACTTTATGACACATAGTTCATATGAATCACATTGCATGCAATCATAGACACATAAGCCATGTAGGAGCATGTAGACATATATCGCGCACGAATTAATTACATGCCCTAAATAAAATATTTCACCCAAAATCCTATCTTCCTAACGTAATTAATTCTATGATATCCCTAATTCATTATTTCCACCCTTAATTATACCGTAAATACCGTAATTAAATTTCCGGGAATTACACTCAGCCAGAAGGTTTTGTCGATCAAGAACATATCGATCACGTCTATCGTTTGGACAAAGCTCTCTACGGACTAAAACAGGCCCCTCGCGCAGATGTCCTGATCGAATTCCTCGTGAAGTCTGGATTCATACGAGGAACGATAGACACAACCCTCTTCATCAAATGGCAAGACAAAGATCTGATGGTCGTTCAAGTATACGTCGACGACATTATCTTCGGATCAACTAATCCACGGCTTTGTACGAAGTTTGGAGATCTAATGACAAGCAAGTTTGAGATGAGTCACATGGGAAAGATGCATTTCTTCTTAGGACTCCAAGTCAGGAAACTCGAAGATGGGATTTTCATCAGTCAGACAAAATACATCAAGGATATTCTGAAGAAATTCCATCAAGATCAGAGCAAGCCTCTCAGCACTCCTATGTCACCAAGCTGCAAGTTGGAGGCCGATCCCTCTGGAAAATCGGTCGACATCACGCTGTATCACAGCATCATTGGATCTCTCTCTACCTCACCTCAAGCCGGCCGGATATCATGTTTGCCACCTGTTTATCTGCCCGTTTTCAAGCCGATCCCAAAGAATCCCATATGCTCGCGGTTAAAAGGATTCTACGTTACCTTAAGGGCACTTCCACCCTTGGACTATGGTATCCAAAGGGTACGAATTTTAAACTTATCGGCTATACTGACGCTGATTATGCAGGTTGCCGAATGGATAGGAAAACCACGTCCGGTGGCGCTCAATTTCTAGGCGGACGGATAGGAAAAGAACCGTGTGTCAACTTCGACGGCCGAAGCGGAATACGTGGCTGCCGCCAGTTGTTGCTCCCAGATGCTGTGGATGAGATCTCAGCTTCGCGACTATAGGTACAATTTAAATAATATACCAATATATAGTGATAGTCAAAGTGCCATCGCTATTACTTGCAATCCTGTTCATCACTCACGCACAAAATACATAGACATTAGATATCATTTTATCAAAGATCACGTAGAAAAAGGCACCATAGATATGTATTTTGTGAACACGAAGTTTCAACTAGCCGACATCTTCACCGAGGCTTTGGATGAGAAACGATTCCAATTCCTTGTCGGAACATTACGCATGTTGAATCTTCCGTAATATGTGCATTACCTGATCTTCTGTGCTATACTCTATTCTATGTGTATTCCATGCTTATTTGTCTTTATCTTGCGTGATAACAACTAATAATAATAATAATAAATATATAATATATATATACCTATAACATAAGGGGGGATGACGAAATCCTTTGGGATGCTTTGATCTAAAGTCACTTAGAATTTTACCCCGACATCTGATCGATTTAATAGCTTAATTTTGTCAGTCTAAGTCGCATTCTTGTGTCTAAAGGTAGGTTGCTCCACTAGACACAAAGCCACTTTACATCTGTGAGGATTCAAGCCTTGTCCCTTTTTTCTTTCTTTGGATCTATTTCTCGAGTGAGTCACACATCGATTACTTGTCTTAACTAGTGATACTTGGCTTCAAACTCACCTTGCCTTAGATCGTTAGGAAAATCAATACATGTGCACTTTACATCTGTGAGGATTACTTGTGAGGCTCACACAAAGCCACTTTACATCTGTGAGGATTCAAGCCTTGTCCCTCACGTTAGCCCTTAGTCATCCACTTTGAGCCATCTCCGATGTCCTTTTCTTCATTTGAATCCCATTCCTAGCCTTCAACCGTATTCTATACTCTTCGGATGGTTGTTCAAACGAGAAAAGGAGGGGGAGAAAACAAAAGAAAAAGGGGATGATGACAAAAGAACGCATTGCTCAACGCGCAAAAATCAGACCCCTGCCTTCCGACTATCTCTTAGAAAATGGCACGGATCCTGCTGTGAACTTCTCCAACGATAATCTCGTACGCTAGTCAGAACGGCTGGAAAGAGGAGCACCACAAAGGGAACTTCTCCAACGATAATCCGGTCTTATATCGGGAAACGAGAAGAGGAGCGCAGGCTTGGGTACGAGTTCCATAACCGTGAACTTTTCCAAAAAGAATCTCTGAAACCTCTCTAGTGATTAAGAGAAGAAGAGCACGGTATCGGCCCAAGAATCAACAAGAAGAACTTCGCCTACGATAATCTCCTAATAGCCTCGTGGAGAAGCGGAGCTGCAGCTTGAGCATAGCATAAAAAGGGATAGTTCTTAAAAGAAAAATATGGAGGAAAGATTAAAAAAAAGAGACGGACGTAAAAACGGAAGATGACGAAGAGATAAGCTCACTTTCCTCTAAATTCCTTCCCTTCTTAGTCCTAGCCAAACTATACCTACAACCCTTTGATTCCAATCGACGGTCTCTCGCCAATGTGAAATGATTAAAAATGCCTCGATCACAGGTAAATTGACTTAAAATTGCTTGTGTTGACTTGAGTGATATAAAGATAAAAATCCCAAATTAGAAATAATTGAGTGCATGAGCGAACCTAGTGAGAGTTGTCGAAATGGATCAGTCTATGAACTTAGGACTTAAGTTTGACGACATGACTCGATGGCATGTTCTTCTTTCAAATGTCTCGTAAACTTTTAGGTGTGACGATTGATCAAAGCAAAATAATCTAACCCCATATAAACACATATTATATACATAAAACAAAAATAAATAAATTTTTTTATGTATACATATAGATATAGAAAAATAAAAAAAAAACGTGAAAGGAAAAATATCGCACATTCTAAATGCATGTTTAACTTGCATTGGCATTGAATTGATTAAAATGCGAATATTTGTCTTTGCTCATACCCTCGCGCAAATTTTTGTAACATGATTAGGGGAACATGTAACTAGTCTTAAGTGGTTAATTGTGTGTCATATGATTGTTACTTGTATTGATTTGCATAGTTACGTGTTAAATCAATACATGTGCACTATTTGAGGGGGAGCATTTACAATGAATTTGTGTTTTGAGCTCCAAATATTTTTGATGTTCTTCCTTTAAGTGTTGCAGAAATTTTTCATTTTGATTCGCTTTGGACAACGCTTAAATAAGGAGGACTTCACAAATCTTCATGACTATGGACTCAAGACATTGGTAAAACAATTCAGAGCCCTATTAAAAAAAATTATTACTTCCCTATTAACTCTCATATTCTCGACATTTGGCTCAAAGTATTGCAGATTCTCAAAGATCGATTTTGGAGCCAGATGTCAATTCTTCGAAAATACAGGGAGTTAAATAGCATTTTCGTTTACACGTAGGGGGAGTAATTATGTGGTTTATTCATAAAATTTAGATCAATCTGAAATATTAAGGAAAACTTACTATCGAGAAATTCGGGTGAATTTGTAATCTTCAATCGCAGTTTCTCGATCGAAAATTGATTTGGGACCAAATTGCAATTTTTGCCTTCATATTGATGAGCGAAAATTAAACAGGAACCAGATTTTCAATCGGAATTATCGAGCGAAACTTCAACAGTAACCAAATCAAATTTCTCGATCAAAAGTTTCTCGATCGGGTGTTCTTTCTTATCTTATAGTAATTTTATTTTTACCGTGGTAGTTACTGTGCGGGTCCCACCAACTTTACCACGCGGGTCCCACTTCTCTCGATCGTCGTACTGCCAAATCAGGACATGCTCCGATGCGCGGCCCACTGACCACCGCGGGGCCCACCACCATTCGCAACACTTGATAGTTTAAGATTAATTTCAATTGTTGGTTTTATATTTTTATATATTGATTTCTTCAAATTTAAAGCAGTTCCCACATCTATTATTGAGGGTTTTTCGACCAAAATAGGGCCGATTAACCCTTAGTCTTCAACATACGAGAGAAAAAACCCAATCAAAGTGGAAAAGTATGGGGAAACCGAAATTTAAGAGTGGGATTGCCACAACAACTTCCGCGGGGTCCCACTTCTCCCGATCGTCGTACCGAGCAAAATCGGGACCCATTATGGATGCCCACTGACCACCGCGGGGCCCACCACCATTCCCAACAAGTGGTATCAGAGCGTGATAGTATTCTGAGTATGCTCTGTGGTTGCAGCTTTGACTGATCCTCCGCATCAGAAAAGATACTAATAGGTTGCTGGTAGCTTTTGATAACCATGGAGAATGACAGAGAATGATCAAGCTGACAGTAACAAATTACTCCATATGAAAATCAAGGATGGAGGATTATCTTTATTGCAAAGACCCTCCACGTACCAATCAAAATGAAGGCAAGATGCCCGAAGGCGGGAAGGCCGACCTATGGAAGAAACTGCAAAGAAAGACGCTAGGTGTGATCCACCAATGGGTGGACATAAGCCTCTACAACTACGTTCGAAATGAGACAGACCCCCACAAACTCTGGACAAAATTGGCGGGTATGTACGAAAAAATCCGCTGAGCAAGGTATTCATGATGCAAAAACTCATGAGTGTGAAGCTAAACGAGGGACGAGTAGTTGCTGAACATCTGAATGACTTTGAAGGGCTGGTAACTCAATTCACAATTGCCGGTCTAATCCTTGATGATGAGCTACAAGCATGTCTACTACTGGGTTCTTTACTTGATAGCTAGGATACGTTGGTGGTACCACTCACCAACTCGGCACCAATCGTTAAAGTCACAATGGATATGGTTAAAAACAGGCTCTACAATGAAGAGCTGCGACGGAAGGATAGTACCAGTACGGGACATCAGGTCCTTGTCACGGAGAATAGGGGTCGGAGCAAGAGTAGAGGATCAAATGGATACGACAAGTCGAAAGATAGATCCAAGTCCAGGGAGATGAGGAAGTGCTACCATCGTGGAAAATTGGCCACTTACAAAGAACTGTAGGCATCTCAACAGAAAACAGAAACAAGATGATGACAAGAACAAGTCTGAAATTGCCTCCAACGATGGAGGAGAGATTACTCTGGTGAATGAAATAGACTGCTGTCATGTTGCGGATGCAAGCACGGAATGTGTAGTGGACTCTGGTGCCTTCTGTCATTGTGATCCAATACGTGAATACTTCTCTACATACAAGGAGGGAAGCTTTGGCACTACCAAGATGGGTAACCAAGTGTTTCCGAAATAATGGAGATCGGTGATATCTGTAGCCAGACGAGCGTCGGGTGCACATTACGGCTGAAAGATGTGCGATATATTCCAGACCTGCATCTCAACCTAATTTCTGTGAAGGTGCTGGACCACGAAGGATACTATAACGAGATGGAAAATAGCAACTGGAAACTCACCAAGGGATCGTTGGTGTAGCGAAAGCTATGTTGCTCGCTGTACAAGATGAACGCAACGGTATGTGCTAACCAACTGAACGCAGTTGAAGATGATGCTTCTCCAAATTTATGGCACAGACGGCTGGTGCACGTAGGAGAGAAGGGCTTGAATGTCTTGGCTAGAAAGTTCCTCATACCAGTAGCCAATGAGAAAGCGCTGAATCCGTGCGATTATTGTTTATTTGGGAAGCAACATAGAGTCTCATTCGCTAAGAACTCAACCAGAATATCTCGGAGGCATGGAAGTCGAATATCTCGGAGGCAATAAATATTTTCTGACCTTCATTGATGATGTCACGCAAGACCTGAGTATATCTGTTGTGGACGAAGATCAGGTGTTTTATTATTGGAAGAAGTTCCATGCGATGGTGGAAAGAGAGATGGGAATGCCACTAAAGTGTCTATGTACAGATAATGGTGGTGAATATATCTCCCGGGAGTTAAGAGATTACTCCATGAAGTAGGCCATTAGGCATGAGAAGACAGTTCCTGACACTCCTTAGCAGAATGGTGTCGCAGCGAGAATGAATCGAACCATTATGGAGAGAGTCCGAGCAATGCTCAAGATGGCTAATCTAAGTCATTTTATGGGGAAGCTGTCAACACTGCAGTTTATCTTATCAACCGACTACCTTCATCCGTGTTGGATTTCGATATACCAGAGAGGGTGTGTATTGGCAGAGACATCTCATATTCACGTTTGAGAGTGTTTGGCTACAAGGCGTTCATGCATGTGCACATGGAACAAAGACCGAAGCTCAATGATAAATGGAACCCTTACATATATTTGTTGGGTATGGAAACGAGGAGTTCGGCGACAAACGTTGGGATCCAAAGAAGAAGAAGACTGTTCAAAGTCGCGACGTAGTATTACATGAGCATGAGACTATGGGCAACTCAGATGTGGATGTGACAAAATCTACAAGTGGTGGTGTATACGATTATACACCAGTCAGCATTCCATTTGACAGTGCCACAGAGGAAGGAATGCAACAATCAGAACCTGAACCAGAAGAGCCTGCCGTTTATGATGACGAACATGTCGTAGATGAACACACTGAAGGTACTGAGCAGGGGGAGCCTTCAGATGTGCAGGAAGCAGTTGAACCTCGGCTGAGAAGGTCAACTAGGTAACGCCAACTCGGACGAGGAGGAGGCAGAGAGCTTTCAGGAAGTACAATCTGGTAGGGACAAAGGCCATGCAAGAGGAGATGGATACTCTGAAGAAGAATGATACGTATGAGTTAGTTCGATTGTCGAAAGGAAAGAAGACACTCAAGAACAAATGGGTGTACAAATTGAAGAAGGAAGATGGCAAGATGGTGAGATACAAGGCTTGGTCAAGGGTTTCACTCAGAGGAAGGGATCGACTTTGACGAGATATTTTCACAGGTCGTGGAGATGAGTTCAATTAGAGTTGTACTGGGACTAGCTGATACCATGGATCTTCATTTGGAGCAACTCGACGTGAAGACCGCATTCTTGCATGGTGATCTTGATGAGGAGATATATATGGAACAACCCGAAGGGTTCAAGGTTAGAGGTAGAGTGGACATGGTTTGCCGGCTAAAGAAAAGCATGTATGGTCTGAAACAAGCTCCACGACAGTGGTACAAGTTTAATTCTTTCATGGTACATCAGTGGTTCAAAAGAACATATGCAGATTCATGTGTTTACGTCCGCAGATACTGTAACGGTAAATATATCGGTCTTCTCCTTTATGTTGATGATATGCTAATTGTCGAACAAGATGCAGAGATGATTAGCAGGTTGAAGAAAGAATTGTCAAACACGTTTGATATGAAGGATTTGGGTTCGAAAAGAGGATTCTCGAAATGGAGATTACCCGAGATCGGAAAGCTGGGATATTGTGGTTATCCCATGAGCGTTATATTGAACGAGTTCTAGAGGGTTCAACATGGAGGATGCTAAGCCAGTGAGCATGCCACTTGCCAGGCACTTCAAGTTGCGAAAGAAATCTGGTCCATCAACAAACGAAGATGGAAAAGATGTCCCAGATGTCCCATATTCATCGGCGGTCGGAAGTTTGATGTACGTCATGGTGTGTACGAGGCCAGATATCGCTCACGCAGTTGGCATTATGAGTCGATTTTTATCGAATCCCGGGAAGTCACATTGAAAAGCAGTGAAGTGGATCTTCAGGTACCTGAGAGGAACTTCCAACTTATGCCTTGTGTTTGGAATTGGTTAATGTTTTCTTACAGGCTATACGGGTGTTGACATGGTCGGTGATCTTGATAGCAGAAAGTCAACGTAAGGATACATATTTACATTCTCAGGGAGAGCTATCTCATGGCAGTCGTGGTTACAAAAATGTGTTTCTTTATCAACTACTGAAGCGGAGTATGTTGCAGCAACGGAAGCTGGCAAGGAGATGCTTTGGTTGAAGAGATTTCTTCAAGAGTTGGGAATTCAGCAGCAGGAGTATATAATATTTTGCGACAGTCGAAGTGCTTTGGACTTGAGTAAGAATACTATGTATCATTCGAGGACGAAATACATCGACGTTCGTTATCATTGGCTCAGAATGGCTATTGAGGATAAAGCGTTCAAGTTACAGAAGATCCATGCGGACAAGAATGTTACGGACATTCTGACGAAAGTTATTCCCAAGGAGAAGACTGAGTTCTGTGCTGGGCAAGCCGGCATAGGCTATCGCTGAGGCGGTAGGAAATCTTCCCGCAAATAATGAAGGAGGCTGGAGGGGGAGAATTGATGGGTCCAGCCACATGCAAGTGACGCCCACCAAAGAAGAACAAAGAAAAAAATATTATAATATTTTCTTATAATATTACATATATAATAAATTAATGAACGGCTCATATTGAGGGCGATGCGGTGGATTCCTGTCCACCCATTCCGAACGGTCCAGAAGGGCTGAAGACATCTATAAATAGGCTGAGGATTCTTCAGTTATTATCATCACAAGCTCATTCGAGTTTTACTATATAGAGAGAAGTAGTTCGAGTGAATTGTGAGGTTATAAGTTCAGGTAGAAACTGATAGGGTTGCACATCCACAGAGAGGTGTGAGGTAAACACGAGTGGTAAAAGTGAGATAGTAAAAATTCGAGGGTTGTAATTCTTACTATAGTGCAGATTTTGCCGACTCAGCAATGATCTTTCCCTCTTCGTTAACAGAGGGTTTTCACGTTAAATTCTAGTGTTCTTTCTTACCTTATGGTATTTTATTTGTACCGTGGTAGATACTGTGCGGGTCCCACCAAATTTACCCTGTGGGTCCCACTTCGCCCGATTGTCATATCGAGTCCAACAGGGACCTATTCTGCAGCGGGGCCCACTGACCACCGCGGGTCCTACCACCATTCCCAACACTTGATAGTTTAAGATTAATTTCAATTGCTGGTTTTATATTTTTATTATATTGATTGCTTCAAATTTAAAGCAGTTCCCACTTCTATTATTGATGGATTTTCGACCAAAATAGGGCCGATTAACCCTTAGTCTTCAAAACATATGAAAGAAAAAACCCAATCAAAGTGGAAAAGCACGGGGAAACCGAAATTTGACAGTGGGATTGCCAGAACAACTTTCGATCGAGGTACGTAAGGCTTAGGTTTGCTTGGACGTATTTGGACGCGGCCGTTCCCATTTCGGATGTCGGGTTCAAGCATCTTTTGTGCTAGGTTTATCAGGTTTCTTTTGGGTTCGAGATTGATCGTTTGAGACGGTTATTCACTTTGATGGGCGGTGCCCCTTTTCTGCCCCATTTCGCCATGTGTGATGCTGATTGATTTCAGCTGTAAAAGGTCAGTGGGGTTGGGTTGGGGGTGGCCTGTCCGGGGTGGGGCGTGGGGTTCAAGTTTGGCCTGTCTCTGGCAGCGTGTGGGTAGGGATGATGTATCTGTTCGCGAGGCTGGTCTTGGGTAGCGAGCTCGAGCTACACTCTCTCTTATATATTAGTGTTTATTTGTTTCAGCAAAATTAGAAGAGCGTCTGAATGGTGCTACATCAGATGGTTCTCCACCTTCCACAAAATTTGAAAGAGAAAGTCAAGAATCGCATGCGTCAACCAAAGTCGCCGTCGACAGACATATGGATGAGTTAGTTTTTCGTATTTTCTTTTTTAATACAAGTATTGTGAGATTAATAACTTTTCTATTCGAGGTAGGGATGGCGGGATGGTGCGCACAATTCGTAAAATCATCATATATTCATCATAGGTACCCTTCTCAATCTCTGCAATTGTCAAATGCTGAAAATAAATGTCACATTCTTACATAACACGTTGTGTAAAATAGGGAATATCCTTTTTGAAACATTTGAGCCATACACCAGATTCTGAAAAAAGTCGAAGCACAAAGAAATCACAAGAACTTCTCCAAACCGTACACCAGATTCTAGAAAAAAAAAAAAAAAAGCATGAAAAATTACTTTGTGTGTGTGTATTTGTTAATATAAATCAATGTATATTTTCGTTTTCTTTTTTCATGAATACCTTGAGTCGCACGACTTTTCTGATGCCCAAAATCAGCCCAGGCATGAGGGATTGCACGTCCGTGACTTCATGTTTGATTGTGTATATCTATCCTTACATAAAAAAAAAAAAAACACACTGTCTTTATCGTGTAATAAAAAATAAATGTCTATTTATTACGAAGCTTTCCCTTGTACGAACCTCTCCTGGGCGTGAAAAGTAGACCGTGGTAGTCGATGGGAGACCAGGGAGAACCATACAGTGCACTCTCACTCCATCTTCTCCAAGAATTTCACCTCTTGCCTATACAATCATACAAGGTTATAATAATTTAATAACTAATCATTGCATTAATTCTTCTTCAGATTCGTTACGCGGACACGTACTTTGGATTCTGTTGAAACATCTTCTCTGTTGTATATCTGTCCGAGATTTGTGATGTTGTTTGCTATTTGCACTGCATCTTGTGATGGAAAATCCTGACCGGCCGAGAAAATGAAGCATTCATATGTAATTAAAAATTAAAAGGGACAATGAACTAAGGTTCTTCTGCATTATATACAGCTATATATCTACATAAGTGACAATGTACATGGCTATATAAAATCTTGCAATGTTCATAACTCGGAAAATCCCAAGTCCGTTATGTAATCTATGCTTAACCTTATTTCCTTCTAATGTTAATTTGGCACGCGGAATTCGATGCATAAAAGAATAGAAACACTGTAATTGTACGACCCCAAGAAGTGTAACATATAATGCTACGATTCGTATCATTACATGTTTTTCCTTTTCTTTTCTGCATCGACTCTGCATACCAAACGCACAGTTACTTCAAGTTCATACGCTATTCGAAAACATCCCTCCATATCTATCATGAAATAATATCGAAAATAATACGTGTAACATATCTAAAGACTCACGCCAGTTGCTTTGGCCCTCGATTCGACAATCTCAACGTTGTTGTAATGAAACGAAGCTGTAATTGCAGCTTGTTGAAGGAGTATGGAACCGATCGAAAGGGTTGGCGCCACTAGACAACCCTAACGAAATACGAAATTTTCTACTTATTGAAATAACAATAATAATAATATATAGTTAACATAATGCTATATCGAATACGGGAAAAATTTCAACCTGTGATCACCCACCGTGCTGGCTTTTTCACAAAATGCCGACAACGCAGAAACAGTCTCTGCCTTCATTCGAGGTACGAAGACGACACTCCTCATCCCAAAAGCTGTTGCCTGGTTAAATTATTACTCTTAATTAGTATTTTTAAGTATTTTAGTTATGCGACGAAAGAATCCAATTCGAGCTCATGAATGTCGAGTTCGAGCTTAGTTCGTCGAGCAAAATGAGCTGAGGAGCTAAGGTTGAGCCTAGTTATTAGTCATCGAGTTCAAACTCTAAAATATTCGTCGAGCGCAAACTATATACCAGGGACCTAAAATAACTCGTTTTTACACCCTCAGTGTGATTAATTATAAATCTGCTTAGCTAATTATGCCTTAATTAAAAGTGAAGAAAGAACCTGTTTGACATTGTCGTAAACCATTGAAGGATCGGTGAAGTCCACCACAACTGCAGTTGCTTTTGACTGCAAAAGAAGTTTTTTTATTCACGAAAATTAAAGGTATGTATATAAAATACATCGTAGTGTTATCAAATGTTAATTACCTGAGATATAGAACCTAGGACCATTGTAAGATCATTTAGTATAGGTATCTCCAAAGGCTCTTCCATGCCACAAACCTATAATTATCAACAGTGAATCAATCCCTTCTGCATTTGTTATGCAAACCCAATCCCATTAAGTTACTACGACTTCTTAAATTGCAATTACGCGGAAACAAGGAAAAAAAAGCATTAAAAAAACAGATGAAACCTTTCCTATGTCTTCCCCCAGGAGGCAAGTATCAACTGCACCAGCAATTTCAATTCCTCTAGCTTTTGTCACAGCTAATACAGCTGCTCTACCAATTTCTTTTGCAGCCCCGTTGATGATTACCTCTTAACATTAACGCAGTGAAACATAAAACAACTTAGATTATGGAAAATGGATAATAGTTATACTGAAAAAGAAAATTGGATACATATTTTAAGCTTTTATTACAAGTTTTTTTTTTTTTAATTGTACCTTGATGTTGCTCTGAGATGGTTGCATCGAGCAGTAAGCAGAAGATTTCTGTGGACTTCTCTTCATGGGCTTGAGCAGTGGTTTATAAGATGTGGGATGGAGTTTACAGGCCAAAGCTGCCATTGATGTATTGGAAGAGAGATGTAAAAAGATTTTGACTATTGTCTGGATAAGCTACGGAATTTAGGTAGGTAGTTCAAAGATAAGGTTCTTTTTAAGATGGAAGATGTGGGAACAAAGAGCAGTTTGGTTAAAAAAAAAAAAAAAAAAAAAAAAAAAAAAACAAACAAACAAACAAAAAAAGGTTGACAGCTCTGCAAAACAAATGAATTAAAAAATTTTGATTGATATTTCACTAATAATTAATGTCCACATTTTCTTAAAAATATTTACTGCTGGCATAGTAATCATGTACACCAAGATTTTGAAACTCGAAATAATTGCTGGTTTATGGTTTAGTGTTTAATTGAAATAAAACTGGAATAGAATCGGATAAAACGGGTGTCATTAGACATAATAAAAACGTATGAAGCAAGATAAAATGAACTAAATAAAACGGGTTCAAAAATTAAGCAAACGTAAATTGTATTGTTTTGTTGGGTCACAAATAAAATGTAAAGTGGCTGTCAAGATTTAATTATAAATTGAAGTTTAATTTCTAGTAGGAAAGAATCTAACACAAAAAAATATTGGTGAAAGACTAATGTATAAGAAGTTACCATAGCCCACAATAACAGTTGAGCTTATCATCCTCCAAGGTTTGGGATCAAGTCAATCTCAAAGAGAAGAAAAGGGTAACTTAAGACATACGGACAGAAATTAGGCAGAGAAATAACGAAATTAAGAAAATAATTTAGATAGGACATACTTGATAGAAATTAGAGTTTTGGGAAATAGGGGGATAAAAAACATGAAATAAGGCTATTAGAGACATCTGACAGGTTTAAGGGGCCTCCAACAGACTTTAGGAAACTAACACCTGTGTGAGGGGAGTTTCTTGGGATCTACCATGATAAGCAGGTCTTGACGTCCTAAGGAAACGTCTGGAGGAAGCCATGCTGAAGGCTTGAAAGGACGTTTGACTGCACCTGACAGCACTGTAAAAGCTGCTTCTGACAGGACTGCAAAAGCTATGCATCACATTGTCCCAGGGCTTTTCTTCAAAAATAACGCATTTATGAATCTAGGTATAAAAAATAATGCCAAAACCGGTGGTACTTCAAAAATAGGTGAACGCGTCACACTGAGTGGCGCGTTCGGAATGCGTCACATGGAGTGGCGCGTTCAAACGCGACCTAACCCCGCCCCCATTTCCTCCTCTTCCTTTCTTCTTTCTATTTCCAACCTCACAAACCCAGAAATTCGACAAATCCAACGTGAATTCACGCTTGCAAAGCCTAAAATCGTTTCAGTTTCATCAAGTAAGTGCGATCAGTTTTTTTGTTCTTTTTTTTTGCGATTTGGCCATGATTCCGAGGCTCGCCAGAGCGGCCCGCCGGCGCAGCTGGGCGCCGCGCTCGCCGGCGCTGGTGAGGCCGCTGCTGGCCGGTGCGGACGCTGTCGGGACATTGTTCGGCCGGTACCGTCAAAACGAGCCTGGGCGTCGGCCGGCCCGCAACCGATACCCATGGGGCGGGGCGGGCTGGCCCGCCGTGTGACGGGCCTACAAAAATGAGGCCCAGCCGCCCTGCAGCGGGCCACGGGCCGTGCCTGAAAGTCCCGCCCGTCTGGATTTGTTTTTGTTTTATTTAATTTTAAATTATTAAGAATTATTTAGTTATGATATTTAAATATAGTTTAATTATGTATTAATTAACAAATGCATTATTAATTCCATATTAAATCATTAATTAATTCCTTTAATTAAATTAATATATATTTAATATATAATATAAATCAACTAAAATATATGGCGGGCCGGCCCACGGGCCAGCCCGCCCCGCACCATTTAGCCCGCGGGCTAGCCCGTTTGGCCGGTGGTCGCCGGCGTTTGTAGCCGGTGGCCGTCGTTTGTTGCCGGTGGTTGTCGCTTTAAATGTTGGTATTTAGTTAGCGGCGTTAGGTTTTGGTCCTTACTTATCGACATTTTTTTCTATTTCAAGATGGACGAGACTTCACTCTATGGACCGAGGGATTCGTCTTTGTTGATTCAACAACAGTCGTATCGTTCATCGTATATTTTTCGAGATGAGAATTTGCTAGACGTCACCCTTCAAACGAGGGGTCCAGAGGTTTCTGTATGGGGTACGGTGGGCAACCCAAGAGATCTTCATATTCACGTACTTACAAAGCTGGAGTCAATGGGGTTTTACGGCGTATATAGCTGTAAGTTGTAAAAGGTTGATCCGCATCTCCTCACAGCTTTAGTTGAGCGAGCATAGCGAGACACGCACCTTCCATCTCTCTGTAGGAGAAGCCACCGTGGCCTTGCTGGATGTTGGTACTTTATGGCGCTTACCGATCGATGGAGAAGCTGTTACTGGAGTTGCTTATGCGAGGAGCAAGTCCCAGTGGTCGGCCTATTGCCATATGATGACGGGATTTGCTCCAGAGGATCGAGATTTTGATAGCCCGTCTAAGATGAGTGTAATGACGTTGAGTAACTGGTTACTTGAGAATCCAGTTACTGATGACAGTACAGAGGAGTAGTCGATGAAAGGGCACGCGGATATGCGCTTTTGTTGATTGGATGCGTTTTGTTTCCCGATAAGAGCAGCTCACGGGTTAATCTCAATTACCTACAATTTTTGCAGCGGATCGACGAGGTCCGCGACTACAGCTGGAGAAGTGTTGTGCTTGCGTGTTTGTATCAAGAGTTGTGCGCAACCTCTCGCGGAATTGTACAGAACATCGACGGACCCCTGCGCCTATTGCAGGTATGTATTTGTTTTATTTTACATAAAAAAATTTGTAAGCAGTATACTTGTTTTAACTTAAAAATCTCAATTATGTAGGTGTGGGCTTGGATTCATAAATTGCCTTTGAGACCTATTATCCGATCGACTACAGCAGACCTAGTCGAGACAATACACGATGGCGAAGTTGTGCTACCCAAGCCACCGCGCGCGGCTTGGTAAGTTAGTCTATAATATTACATTTGTTCCTTTTTAGTGTTATTGTTCACTAATGAAAAATGTTCGTAGATTGAGATCGTCATTGACCTTCACGTCTACGGCTCGTTCGAACGTGCGGTAGATTCGAGAAATTTTAGATAATTTGAATCTCACACAGTTTGTTTGGGATCCGTATAGTTACGAGTGCCCTGAGATCGCTACACTTCCTGGCGACTATAGGCCAGCGTCGTGTAGGTCGAGATGTCCGTTGATTTTCTTAAACATCGTTGAACTGTATTATCCAGACCGGGTCCTACGTCAGTTCAACATGATGCAATGCATACCCTCAGCACCCGTGTGTGACCATACAAGACTACATGACATCAATGAGAGTAGAGGCCGTCAAAGTTTTAATTGGGAGACATTTCACGCGCAGTGGTTGGTGATGTGGAATAATCGAGATGACAATGTGGTTTACGGTGATCCTATGGCCTCTGGTAACCGTTCGGTAGTGAATGGTTACTATCAGTGGTATGATAACGTGACTCCGCGGTTTTCTCTGTAATGACCCTCGTTTTCTAACAAATATTTTGGCGGATTTTCGCAACATAAGTCGCGGTAGACCCGTCTAATTAAATTTTTTTCTAAAATAAAACGTATTAAAATATACCTCATCTACATAGTTGTATATTTACACAAGCCGTAGTCTAAAATATCAAAATATTAAAAATCCTAACATCGCTCCACAGGTCGCATCCATGTACCGCCCTGCCCTCAAAAATCGCTGGAGTCCCCGCCAACAGCCCGCCTCAGCCGCGACGCGTATCAGTGCCGGACTCGTATGTGCCTACAACACGTAAACTGAGCTCCTTGCCCAGTAGATGAAACATGCATGTATGCAACGTGCGCTCAACCCCATTCCCAAAACACCTCACAAGTGCACGCACAACTCGACTCGACTCATCTCAACACTAACACGTCTCAACACCCCACACTATTCGACACTAAGTACATTTCTAATATCCCACTCAGGTCTCGTTAGAATAGGTTACCACTCAAGTCACGTTAGAATGGAATATCCTATTCAGGTCTCGTTAGAGTGGGTGGCTACTCAGGTCTCGTTGGAGTCGCATATCCCGCTCAGGTCACGTTAGAGCGGGTAAGCTACTCAGGTCTCGTTAGAGTCGCCCTATACTCGAAATGTCCTGTAATGTCGTAACATATCCCATCACTCGACACCTCATACGCTCGGGCGGCCAACTCGGGTCACGTTCGAGTTAGCACACACACGAGTTCCCCTCTACCCAACGTAATAACCTACACCTCCCATCGACGTCCCAAACGTTACCGTTCCGCACGGTACTCGACTCCCTCGCACTGACGTGGTATGCAAGTGCAATGCAAGTCACATATATACATAATAACATGCAGAATATTGAATACATATAAATCACTTAAATCACTAAACCGCATAAGCATATAAGCACATAAGTATCACATAATGTTTACGTGCCGTAGGTGAGTTTCACCTATCTGTCGTCCTTAGTTTTGCAAGCAGTAATTCCTTAATATTCTGAACCTCTGAACCTTTTAGACGTAAAAATATTATCATGTAAGTATATCTAATAGATCAAATTAATATGAATGTTTTTTTAACCCTAATTGTCAAAAACCCTAGAAATACCATAACTAATATGCATATCATCCTAAGCTCGGAAAGTAGTAAACCCTAAAACATCAAAACCTTAAGAACACCGCATTTATATATAACATCATTAGCTATGAATATGAATTCTATTTTCGAAAACCCTAAAATTCCACATCCAACGTTATCATATCCTAAAATATCTCAAATCTCATATTAACAATTCACTAAACACTGACACATTGAAACACTAAACAAATTAAATCACGAAAACATACATATGAATTTGTCATTGCCGAAACCTAGACTCGATTTGTCCTATATTCAAAGACTAATCGTTTAATACTCGAAAGATAATGCAATTCACGTGTGTAGAAAATTTAGTAATAACAAACCTCGGTTATTGAAAACTTCCCAACAATCAACATAAGTGTCGAAACTTCCTAAGATCAAAATCACTTAATCACTCATTAATAATGAAGACTCAAAAGTATAAGCCCATACAAAACCCTAAACACCAAAAACCTCTCAATACCCAAACATGTTCACGTAACTAAAACGTTCTAAAACGTATTAAATAATAGCTTATCAACATAAGCACATAACTAAAACCCAAAAATCTGGGTTTCCAAATACATATAGCATTTTGAAATTTAGATCAACCATCTTCTACCACACAAATCGTATATCTCATGACATAAATCGTATAACACCAAAAACATATAATAGCCATTTTATTAACGTGTTGTAGATGATATATTTCACCTACCACTTCTTGATTTTCAAATCTACTAGTTGATCGAACATGACCTCGTTAGATTTCCTCCCTAGCCTTCGTTATCTTCTTACGTTCTTCTCTTTCTTTTAGTTCGTGTGTGAGTATTTTCATAACATGATAATTTATATGTGGATATATTTAAAGTATCAGGTATCGTGAGAGGGGACAAGTAGGACACTAATTAATTTCATCTCATGCTAAGCAAATTTGTCCCCATGTATGATATTTTGTTATTTCCTTATAATTGCCTTATGTCAACTTATTCAAGGTTTTCCTTTCGTAATGATATGGTACATGCGTAGATACAATATGTTGATTAATGTTATAAAGACAAGCAAGTTGGAGTAGGTAATAATCCTTTTCCCTTTTTATTAAGCAAAGCAAGTTGGAGTAGGTAATCATCTTTTTCCCTTTTGATTAAGCAAATTCGTCCCCTATGAAGTATTTTATAAATTTCATTTGTCATTGTAATACCCGCGAAATTAATACGGAATTTCGATGTAAGTAGATATGTAAATGTTGAATTAGAAAGTCTGATAAAGGAATTTCGGTTATAAAACAAATGTATAAACTCCTACGGTTTCAAGTTAAATTTCGAAATGTATCAAGCTTACTAGAAATTATAAAAATAAATATTA
Source organism: Craterostigma plantagineum (assembly GCA_027422505.1). Lineage (NCBI taxonomy): Eukaryota > Viridiplantae > Streptophyta > Magnoliopsida > Lamiales > Linderniaceae > Craterostigma > Craterostigma plantagineum. The sequence continues at coordinate 308,641 of JAPQWV010000297.1, read as the reverse complement.
ACTTGGGCTGTATTTGGTGGTTTTAATCCCAAGGTGAAGCCCGTCATAAAAATAAAAATGTGATAAGCTTACTTAAGAGGGAGGTAACAATCGTTCACCACCTTGTCACATCATGTATACTATCGAAAAGGTTGATGTTTATCTAACATCCATCCTATGTCAACAATGAGTGATAAAAGAAACCATTATTTAACACACAAGAGCTTGAACAGAAGAGGTGGAGATTAAGGAATCAACGACATATAAGGACACCTAGCAATTCGAAGTTGGAATTTTCAAAGCAAGGTATGGAAAGACCTCTTGTTTATTATATTAAATATGTTTGATGATCTATACCACTACACGATTATATGATAACCAAGGGGAGTTTTCGAAGATTATAAATGCCTAGGGACTTAAGGACTCTCAAAGTTAGTTCTGTATAATATGAGTTTATCTGATAAGATAGGTTATGAGTTACAATAATTTTTGGATATATATGTATACACAAGTCTTAGTAATTTTCAGAAGGTGTGATGTTCTTGAGCGGAAGTTTCAAGGCGTACGATATTCTGGACTCGAGATAGATTCTGAAGAGGGTCTTCCTAGTTCCGTTTTTAGGGTTTTCTGAAAGGAACATTTTTAGATCTCGAGAATTGCCTATGTAAATGTCGATATTATAATAAAAGTCGACATATATATGTCTCGACATTTCATTGCCCACCAAAGTCTCGACATTGGTTGCCCAAAATGATTGATAACAATGATGGTAGATGTCGATATAAGTCTTGATATTATTAATAGGTCTCGAAATTTTTAGGAGGTCTCGACATTTACTTCCACAGAATAGCTCGACATTTTCTTTTAATAAACTCGACATTTCATTTTAATGTAGGTCTCGAGATGTTTGATAATAACAATATAGATGTCGACATCATTTTAGAGAGGATTTCGATAACATCATAATCTCGATAAAAGCTGGGCTTTGAATGTATAAATGTCGAATGATAATTATAGGATAAATGTCGACATTTAACTAGGTCTCGACATTTTTCAGTCTCATTTCGACATTTTCCATGTGTTTCGACATTTAATCACATCTCGACAATTCTTTATGCCATTTCGATATTTACCTTAACCAATCCAGATCAACTTGTAAAGATTTCTATATATTCTATTATCATACATAACGATCTCGACATTTAAGGACTTAGACAATATGATCGCGACATTTAAGGATTCGACATATGATCTCGAGATTTATAGAACTTCGACATTTAACCTCCCCAACAAGATTTTCGGAATTTAGTAGTTCTTAACAAATTAGGGTTTTCATCATTTTAGGGTTTTCGTGATTTTTAGGGTTTGATAATTTTATGATTTCAAAATTTAGAGTTTGAAAATTTCGAAGTTAGGTGACTTAGTAAATATACTGATATAATAATATTGTGTACTCAGATATTCGAACTGTAGGGAATTCACCAGGATTGTCGACTGATTTTATCGGGAGGACAGGTAGGTGGATTATCCATCTACAATACGTAAACACAATTATGTGTTTCTATGTGCTTAAATGATTTACGTGATTTATGTGTTATACATATTTTACGCACGTTTCATGTAGATCATGCTTTAATATGTTATCACGTTTATATGCATGATATATGCATATCATATCACAGGGGTGAGATATTTACACCGTGTTGAGACGGTTGATTTAAAATATTGTCGAGCGGGGTAGAATGAGAGTTTGTGATTTTTGTTGTTGACTCGTTGAGGAGTCGAGGTTGGTACTCGTATGACACCTGACGGCAGACAGGCGTGATCGATCTGTCTACTCGGGCGTGAACGTCCCGAGGTGCAAAACCGTCGTGATTTTATTTTTAGCGGAGGGAGCGACCTGACAGGGCAGTTGCGTGATCGTCAAAACGCTGTCAGCGTAGGCTACCGCTTACGGAAGAGCGGCCTAGCAGGGCAGTTGCGTGATCGTCAAAACGCTGCTAGTGTAAGCTTCCGTATGTTATTGTTATGGGCGCGCGAGGTGTCGAGTCTGACCTAGGGCCCTGTGTTGTGTGTTTGATAGGATTGTGGGAAAAGAAAGAGTGAACAGTGCATGTGAGATATTGGGATCGGGAATGAGCTTCCACGTGCATACATGCATTTTTATTCACCTACTGGGCAAATCGCTCAGTGTTTACGTGTTGTAGGTACTGAGTCTGACGCCGATGCGCGTCAAGACTGAGGCGGCTGGTGGCGGTGCTCCACGGACTTTTGAGGGCGGGGCGGTACATGGATGAAGACCTGTGGAACGATAATAGAGTTTTTGTTCTTTTGACATTTTTGGGGCTACGCCCGTTGTACAGATACTACTATGTAAACTAATATTTTATTGTATTATATTATCTTTTAGGAAAAAGTTTTAATTAGACGGGCCTTCTGCGGCTTACGCTGCGGAAATCCGCCAATAATCCTAATTAGAAAAGTAGGGTCGCCACAGGTGGTATCAGAGCGTAGGCTCTAGATTCTGAAGACTGACCATGTACTGCCGCTCAAAAGCCTGGAGAACCAGCCTGGCCTGTAAGTTAAATGCTTGATTATGTGATTATGTGTTATCTAATATGTGTTTTATTGGAATTATTGTAGATAATAGTTGAAAAATGCCAAGAACCCGTAGTGAACATGTGGCTGAATCCAGCCGTAGGGCCGAACCGGAGTCCCCTCCAAATGAAAGGGACTCCACTATTCTACGACTGACCGAATTACTTCAACGTCAGTCGGAACATATCAATCGCCAGTCGAGTCAAATCGACGAACTACTCCATCATCATAGCTCGTCCGAACATCGTCCTTCCCCACAGCCAGCGCGTGTAGAAATTATAGGGGAACGGTTTCGGAAAATGGATCCCCCAACCTTTGCTGATGCTACGGACCCAGCAGTGGCGGAAGATTGGCTGCGTACTATAGAAGATATGTTCATATATAGTCGTGTGCCTAAGAATGAAAAGGTCTTGTGCGCCGTTTCCATGCTCAGAGGAAACGCCCGATTCTGGTGGGATACCGTTAAAGTCCTAGAAGATCCGACGAATATGTCGTGGGAACGATTTAGAGAATTGTTCCACGGCAAATATTTTACTGCCCATGAACAGGAACGACGGATGTTAGAATTTATGAATCTCAGGCAAGGAGGAATGCCTGTAACTCAATATATCCGTCGATTTGAGGAGCTGTCCCGTTTTGCTCCTCACATGGTGGCAACAAATCTACTTAAAGTGACGAGGTTCATTACGGGCCTCAAACCTGAGCTTTATCGTGACTTAAGTATCTCGGGGGCCAGACAGATGGAATTTACCCAAGTAGCAGAAAGGGCCATGATAGCTGAGCAAGCTGAGGCTCAAATTTTTGAAGCTCAAGAGGCGAAAAAGAGGAGGGAAAGTCAGCAAGGACCTGGAAGTGACCGTAAACGCCAATTTTTCAACAAAGGTCAAGGTAACCAAGGGAATCGCCAGGGCCAACAGAATTGGCGCCCAGCGCTGAATCAGGGGCCTGTAAATATCCAGAGCAGACCTCCAAACCCAGCACCCCAATGTAGACAGTGTGGCCGTTACCATGTCGGCCCCTGTTATCAACCCAGACCCAACCCAAACCCACAGTGTTTCAGATGCGGAAGGATGGGGCACTATGCAAGGAACTGTAACACGAACATACCCCATAACCCGACCCGAACACCAGTTCGACCTCCACCGGTTCCTGCACGGGTTTTCACGCTTACCAGTGAGGAGGCCGAGGCGAACCCTTCTGTTGTGACGGGTACGTTAACTATCTATAACGTGCCCACTTCGGTGTTAATTGACTCTGGAGCCACACATTCGTTTGTGTCGGCTAAGTATGTGACGAAGGTAGGAATATCTCCTACCTCATCTGAATGCAACTATGTAGTTACTCTACCACATGGGAATCCGACGCATACCAACCAAATACTGCGAGGATGCGTCGTAAATATTGAGGGTAGGAACTTGAGTACCGACCTGATTGTAATCCCGATGAACGACTACGATGTCATCTTCGGAATGGATTGGCTTTCAAGATATGGAGCCATCATAGATTGCAGTAAAAAGGTCGTTAAATTTCAACTACCCGAGGAAGAAGCATTCACTTTTCCGGGTAAAACATATAAGAATAGTATTCCAAGAATATCGGCTCTGAAGGCTCAACGACTTTTGAGGTCAGGTTGTGAGTCTTATCTCGTGTATGCAGTGAAGGCGGAGGATTTACCTCTGCCGGAACTAAAAAATGTACCTGTAGTTAACGAATACTCTGATGTATTTCCCGACGATCTCCCGGGGTTACACCCTGATCGAGAAATACAATTCAAGATAGATCTGATGCCAGGATCAGCCCCAATTTCTAAAGCCCCTTACCGTTTATCACCGAACGAGTTAAAGGAGTTGAAGGAACAGCTGGAGGACCTACTATCTAAAGGGTTTATCCAGCCGAGTTTTTCGCCGTGGGGCGCACCCGTCTTTTTGTGCGAAAGAAGGATGGGTCGATGCGACTCTGCATCGATTACAGGGAGTTGAATAAGATCACGATCAAGAATAAATACCCTTTGCCAAGGATCGATGATCTGTTCGATCATTTGCAAGGAGCTTCGGTATTCTCGAAAATCGACCTCCGTTCGGGATACCATCAGTTAAAAATCAGGGAGGCAGATGTTCCAAAAACTGCGTTCAGTACAAGGTACGGCCATTACGAGTTTCTGGTTATGCCTTTTGGACTGACAAACGCCCCAGCTGCTTTTATGGACTTGATGAATCGAGTCTTCAAAAACTACCTCGATCGGTTCGTTATCGTCTTTATCGACGATATTTTGATCTATTCTAAGACAAGAGACGAACACGAAAGCCATCTACGAACCGTCTTAGGAATCCTACGAGAGAAACAGCTCTACGCCAAATTCAAGAAGTGTGAATTCTGGCTTGAGCAAGTAGCCTTCTTGGGACACGTGATTTCTGGGAATGGAATCTCTGTGGACCCGAGTAAGATCGAAGCTGTGAATAATTGGCCACGACCTACTACTCCTACTGAGGTCCGAAGTTTCTTAGGACTTGCGGGATACTACCGTAAGTTTATAGCGAACTTCTCCAGTATTGCCTCTACATTAACCAATCTGACGAGGAAGAACGTTCCGTTCAAATGGACCGAAGCATGCGAACAGAGTTTTCAAGAGTTAAAGAAACGTCTTACCTCTGCTCCGATATTGACAATACCATCGGGAACCGGAGGATTTGTAGTATACAGCGATGCTTCGAAGAACGGCTTGGGATGTGTGCTGATGCAGTACGGAAAGGTGATTGCCTATGCTTCGCGACAACTAAAGGAATACGAGAAGAACTACCCAACCCATGACCTCGAATTAGCAGCAGTGGTCTTCGCTCTGAAGATCTGGAGACATTATCTCTACGGAGAGAAATGTGAGATCTTTACAGACCATAAGAGTCTGAAATATTTCTTCACCCAGAAAGAGCTGAATATGAGGCAACGACGATGGCTGGAGCTGGTAAAAGACTACGACTGCGTTATCAATTATCATCCGGGCAAAGCGAACGTAGTCGCAGACGCGCTTAGTCGAAAGGCGATGAGTACAGAATTGCACAGGCTTGGAGTGGAAATAGTCAATTTGGGCGAAGTCGAAACGAAACTAGCAGCGCTGACTCTTCAGCCGACGTTGCTAGAGCGAATTCATAGAGCACAAGAAAAGGATGAATTCTATCTAAAAGCGAAGGACACACTACCCGAAGACTCCGAAATCCGGGCAGACGGAACCTTATTATACAAGAATCGGCTATATGTACCCAACGACGAGGAGTTACGACTAACGATAATGACAGAAGCCCACGCAACAACATACTCTGTACATCCGGGAGCTACAAAGATGTACCAAGATTTGCGGGTGATATATTGGTGGCCGGGAATGAAGAAGGACATCGCCACGTTCGTAAGTAAATGTATGACGTGTCAGTTGATCAAAGCAGAACACCAACGACCGGCTGGAACTCTGCAGCCTTTACCGATTCCTGAATGGAAATGGGACCATATCACGATGGAATTCGTCGTTGGTTTACCAAAGACGACGAAAGGCCATGACGCTATCTGGGTGGTAGTAGACCGCTTGACGAAATCAGCCCATTTCCTTCCAATCAGTTCTACTATTTCCATGGAACGCTACGCTGAATTGTATATTCAGGAAATTGTTCGACTCCATGGGATTCCAATTTCTATCGTCTCGGATCGAGATTCGAGATTTCTATTCAATTTCTGGCAGAGCTTACAGAAAGCGATGGGTACTAAGCTCTCGTTCAGTACTGCGTACCATCCTCAAACCGACGGGCAGTCTGAACGGACGATCCAAACCCTTGAGGATATGTTACGAGCGTGCGTGCTAGACTTCAAGGGAAATTGGAGCAAATATTTGCCGCTGATCGAATTTTCTTACAACAATAGCTTCCATGCTACGATCGGGATGGCACCGTACGAGGCATTGTACGGGCGCAAGTGTCGATCCCCTGTTCATTGGGACGAAATCGGCGAACGAGCTGTATTAGGACCCGATATGATTCGAGAAAGAACCGAAGCAGTGACCAAAATCCGAGAAAGAATGCGAACGGCTCAGAGTCGACAAAAGAGTTATGCAGATCATCGCCGACGACCCTTGGAGTTCGCAGAAGGGGATCAAGTATTTCTAAACATCTCCCCGATGAAAGGAGTAAAGCGTTTTGGAAAGAAAGGCAAGCTAAGTCCCAGATACATAGGCCCCTTCAAGATAGTTAAACGAGTGGGCGAAGTCGCGTATCAATTAGGGTTGCCATCGTCCCTATCGCAAGTTCACGACGTATATCACGTATCGACATTACGAAAGTACGTCGCGGACCCGAGCCACGTTATTCAGAATGAGCTTATTTATCAACAGCTCAAGCCCGACTTGAGTTACGAAGAGAGGCCTGTAGAGATTTTGATGTACGAGTCGAAACGACTACGGAATAAGAATATTCCGTTAGTTAAGGTTTTGTGGCGGAATCAATCAGTTGAGGAAGCCACTTGGGAGCGTGAGGATGATATGAGAGTTCGTTATCCCGAGTTATTCCTGTCGGCGTAATTTCGGGGACGAAATTTCTTTAAGGGGGGGGAGGATGTAATACCCGCGAAATTAATACGGAATTTCGATGTAAGTAGATATGTAAATGTTGAATTAGAAAGTCTGATAAAGGAATTTCGGTTATAAAACAAATGTATAAACTCCTACGGTTTCAAGTTAAATTTCGAAATGTATCAAGCTTACTAGAAATTATAAAAATAAATATTAACTTGGGCTGTATTTGGTGGTTTTAATCCCAAGGTGAAGCCCGTCATAAAAATAAAAATGTGCTAAGCTTACTTAAGAGGGAGGTAACAATCGTTCACCACCTTGTCACATCATGTATACTATCGAAAAGGTTGATGTTTATCTAACATCCATCCTATGTCAACAATGAGTGATAAAAGAAACCATTATTTAACACACAAGAGCTTGAACAGAAGAGGTGGAGATTAAGGAATCAACGACATATAAGGACACCTAGCAATTCGAAGTTGGAATTTTCAAAGCAAGGTATGGAAAGACCTCTTGTTTATTATATTAAATATGTTTGATGATCTATACCACTACACGATTATATGATAACCAAGGGGAGTTTTCGAAGATTATAAATGCCTAGGGACTTAAGGACTCTCAAAGTTAGTTCTGTATAATATGAGTTTATCTGATAAGATAGGTTATGAGTTACAATAATTTTTGGATATATATGTATACACAAGTCTTAGTAATTTTCAGAAGGTGTGATGTTCTTGAGCGGAAGTTTCAAGGCGTACGATATTCTGGACTCGAGATAGATTCTGAAGAGGGTCTTCCTAGTTCCGTTTTTAGGGTTTTCTGAAAGGAACATTTTTAGATCTCGAGAATTGCCTATGTAAATGTCGATATTATAATAAAAGTCGACATATATATGTCTCGACATTTCATTGCCCACCAAAGTCTCGACATTGGTTGCCCAAAATGATTGATAACAATAATGGTAGATGTCGATATAAGTCTTGATATTATTAATAGGTCTCGAAATTTTTAGGAGGTCTCGACATTTACTTCCACAGAATAGCTCGACATTTTCTTTTAATAAACTCGACATTTCATTTTAATGTAGGTCTCGAGATGTTTGATAATAACAATATAGATGTCGACATCATTTTAGAGAGGATTTCGATAACATCATAATCTCGATAAAAGCTGGGCTTTGAATGTATAAATGTCGAATGATAATTATAGGATAAATGTCGACATTTAACTAGGTCTCGACATTTTTCAGTCTCATTTCGACATTTTCCATGTGTTTCGACATTTAATCACATCTCGACAATTCTTTATGCCATTTCGATATTTACCTTAACCAATCCAGATCAACTTGTAAAGATTTCTATATATTCTATTATCATACATAACGATCTCGACATTTAAGGACTTAGACAATATGATTGCGACATTTAAGGATTCGACATATGATCTCGAGATTTATAGAACTTCGACATTTAACCTCCCCAACAAGATTTTCGGAATTTAGTAGTTCTTAACAAATTAGGGTTTTCATCATTTTAGGGTTTTCGTGATTTTTAGGGTTTGATAATTTTATGATTTCAAAATTTAGAGTTTGAAAATTTCGAAGTTAGGTGACTTAGTAAATATACTGATATAATAATATTGTGTACTCAGATATTCGAACTGTAGGGAATTCACCAGGATTGTCGACTGATTTTATCGGGAGGACAGGTAGGTGGATTATCCATCTACAATACGTAAACACAATTATGTGTTTCTATGTGCTTAAATGATTTACGTGATTTATGTGTTATACATATTTTACGCACGTTTCATGTAGATCATGCTTTAATATGTTATCACGTTTATATGCATGATATATGCATATCATATCACAGGGGTGAGATATTTACACCGTGTTGAGACGGTTGATTTAAAATATTGTCGAGCGGGGTAGAATGAGAGTTTGTGATTTTTGTTGTTGACTCGTTGAGGAGTCGAGGTTGGTACTCGTATGACACCTGACGGCAGACAGGCGTGATCGATCTGTCTACTCGGGCGTGAACGTCCCGAGGTGCAAAACCGTCGTGATTTTATTTTTAGCGGAGGGAGCGACCTGACAGGGCAGTTGCGTGATCGTCAAAACGCTGTCAGCGTAGGCTACCGCTTACGGAAGAGCGGCCTAGCAGGGCAGTTGCGTGATCGTCAAAACGCTGCTAGTGTAAGCTTCCGTATGTTATTGTTATGGGCGCGCGAGGTGTCGAGTCTGACCTAGGGCCCTGTGTTGTGTGTTTGATAGGATTGTGGGAAAAGAAAGAGTGAACAGTGCATGTGAGATATTGGGATCGGGAATGAGCTTCCACGTGCATACATGCATTTTTATTCACCTACTGGGCAAATCGCTCAGTGTTTACGTGTTGTAGGTACTGAGTCTGACGCCGATGCGCGTCAAGACTGAGGCGGCTGGTGGCGGTGCTCCACGGACTTTTGAGGGCGGGGCGGTACATGGATGAAGACCTGTGGAGCGATAATAGAGTTTTTGTTCTTTTGACATTTTTGGGGCTACGCCCGTTGTACAGATACTACTATGTAAACTAATATTTTATTGTATTATATTATCTTTTAGGAAAAAGTTTTAATTAGACGGGCCTTCTGCGGCTTACGCTGCGGAAATCCGCCAATAATCCTAATTAGAAAAGTAGGGTCGCCACAGTCATCCTTATCTTTAACTATATTATTAGTAATAAAGTGTTCTAAGGCATGTAATGTAGTAGTTGCGAAAACTTTAGATTATATCATTGGAGTCATTTCTCTTTCTTAGTTTTCATTATTTCAAGTCTTCTAGATGAATTCCTTCTCACATACATATAATTATATACATGTACACGTATGTGCTTTGCTCATTTACCTTAAGGTTAGGGAATCTATCTAGTCATACTTAGCACACCACATGTACTTCAACTTTTCTAATGGGTTAATACTATTTTATATATTTACACGTTTGCATGTAGACATATCATCTCTAATCTTTTTGTAACAAATTAATTTCCCACAAAAACATCTTACTTTTCTCTTAATTAATTCTCCTTTTTGATATACACGTAAGGGTTGCTTGGGATTTAGTAAGTTGATAAGACAAGAAGGTGACGAAAAGATAACAACTAACATGTAATGATAAGTACTAATATTAATCCTTAAAAAATTCACTTTAAAATACTTAAACTTACCCAAATTTATAACTAATCGTACCCAAACTCCACTAGTCCATTGAAACTCATTTGGACTTAAAAATTGAAGATTTGATTTTATTTGGGCTGTGAATATTTATTCAAGTTGGGCCGAAAATTATTTATTTAAAGATATCTTCATTTGGGCCTTACTGATAATATTAGAGTTTCTTTTACTTGGGCTTCCACACCCCAGTATTTAACTGGGATTGTTTGGCACAATATTATTTATTGGGAGAATAAATTCTTACATTTCATATAAGGTAATTACAGTAATTCCACGGGTATTACATTCTTCCCCTGTTAATTGAATTTCGCCCCCGAAATTAGGCCAATTGGAATAACTCGGGGTTTCTACTTTTATTATACTCTCAAGGAGGATTTATTCCCACCACGCTTCCACTGCGCTAGTTTCTTATGCTTTCTCAGATTCTAAATAAGATAGGATATATTCCTACCTCTGCACGTAAATGGCCGACACATCCGAATGTGTGGCTTGATTCTCCGAAGTATCAGAGAATCTCGCTCATGCGTAGGGAACTTAGGTTCGCCCTACGACTTGAACAGCCTACATACTCCCTAAGAGTTCTGGGCATTTCGCTAATTATTTTCTACAATCATCAAAACATGTAATGCAAATCAACAATCAAATAGTCACGTCAAATCTTAAAACTTACAGGCGAGGCTGATTCTTCAGGCTTTTGAGCGGCAGTACATGGATAGTCTACAGAATCTATATCTTAAGCTCTGAAACCACCTGTAACTATAACGACCCGTCCCATACCAGGCGGCACTGTAGCATCAGTCCCTACCGGGACACGTGGGATTGGGCCCACCACACTCCGACTAATAGTCGGGCCTCCCTGTACGACCATTTAACCTTTCAGCGTGCTTCGTCCTCGCTCACACGCACCCTGGGCAAACTTCCCAGAGGGTCACCCATCCCAAGATTGCTTCAAGTCAACCACGCTTAACTTTGAAGTTCTTTCGGATGGACTCCCAAAAAGGTTGGTCGACCTTGGTGATATGAGTAGTACTATCAATTCTCTTATACGATTCTTAGCCTGACACGCCCATACATTGTCAGTCTCAGGATCTCCTCTCATTCGGGTGTCGGATCGGTTCGCTCATGTACCCCTTCTCCTAGAAGCTTGGAGCCGCTCCTTGTCCGTGCACCTCTCTGGCACCGACGATCACTCCCCGCCCTCGTTGGCCCCGAGCGTCACATGCCCACTAGCTTCCACCTGGTTCGTCCCCGAACCAGCACCGTACTGCGAGAGGTTGTGCTCTGATACCACCTGTAACGACCCTTCCCATATCGGGCGTCACTGTAGCATCGGTCCCTACCGGGACACGTGGGATTGGGCCCACCACACTCTGACTGATAGTCGGGCCCCACTGTACCACCATTTAACCTTTCCAGGGGGTCACCCATCCCAAGATTATTTCAAGTCAAGCACGCATAACTTTGAAGTTCTTTCGGATGGACTCCCGAAAAGGTAGGTCGACCATGGTGATATGAGTAGTACTATCAATTCTCTTATACGATTCTTAGCCTGACACGCCCATACATTGTCAGTCTCAGGATCCCCTCTCATTCGGGTGTCGGATCGGTTCGTTCATGTACCCCTTCGCCTAGAAGCCTGCCAGGAGCCGCTCCTTGTCCGTGCACCTCTCTGGCACTGGCGATCACTCCCCGCCCTCGTCGGCCCCGAGCGTCACAGTAACGACTCTCATTTTCTAATAAATATTTTGGCAGATTTTCGCAACGTAAGTCGCGGAAGATCCGTCTAATTAAAATTTTTTCTAAAATAAAACGTATTAAAATATACCTCGTCTACATAGTTGTACATTTACACAAGCCGTAAGTCTAAAATATCAAAATATTAAAAATCCTAACATCGCTCCACAGGTCGCATCCATGTACCGCCCTACCCTCAAAAGTCGCTGGAGTCACCGCCAACAGCCCGCCAGCTGCGACGCGTATCAACGTCGGACTCGTATGTACCTACAACACGTAAACTGAGCTCCTTGCCCAGTAGATAAAACATGCATGTATGCAACGTGCGCTCAACTCCATTCCCAAAACACGCTCAACTCGACTCGACTCATCTCAACACTAACACGTCTCAACACCCCACACTACTCGACACTAAGTACATTTCTAATATCCCACTCAGGTCTCGTTAGAATAGGTTCCCACTCAGGTCACATTAGAATGGATATCCTATTCAGGTCTCGTTAGAGTGGGTGGCTAATCAGGTCTCGTTAGAGTCGCATATCCCGCTCAGGTCTCGTTAGAGCGGGTAAGCTACTCAGGTCTCGTTAGAGTCGCCCTATACTCGAAATGTCCTGTAATGTCGTAACACATCCCATCACTCGACACCTCATACGCTCGGGCGGCCAACTCAGGTCACGTTAGAGTTAGCACGCACCCGAGTTCCCCTCTACCCAACGTAATAACCTACACCTCCCATCGACGTCCCAAACGTTACCGTTCCGCACGGTACTCGACTCCCTCGCACTGACGTGGTATGCAAGTGCAATGCAAGTCACATATATACATAATAACATGCAGAATATTGAATACATATAAATCACTTAAATCACTAAACCGCATAATCATATAAGCACATAAGTATCACATAATGTTTACGTGGTGCCGTAGGTGAGTTTCACCTACCTGTCGTCCTTAGTTTTGTAAGCGGTAATTCCTTAATATTCTGAACCTCTGAACCTTTTAGACGTAAAAGTATATCTAATAGATCAAATTAATATGAATGTTTTTTAACCCTAATTGTCAAAAACCCTAGAAATACCATAACTAATATGCCCTTATAATTATCTTGTAATATCATCCTAAGCTCGGAAAGTAGTAAACTCTAAAACATCAAAACCTTAAGAACACCGCATTTATATATAAAATCATTAGCTATGAAGATGAATTTATTTTCGAAAACCTTAAAATTCCACATCCAACGTTATCATATCCTAAAATATCTCAAATCTCATATTAACAATTCACTAAACACCGACACATTGAAACACTAAACAAATTAAATCACGAAAACATACATATGAATTTGTCATTGCCGAAACCTAGACTCGATTTGTCCTATATTCAAAGACTAATTGTACAATACTCGAAAGATAATGCAATTCACGTGTGTGTAGAAAATTTAGTAATAACAAACCTAGGGTATTGAAAACATAGACAAAATCAACATAAGTGTCGAAACTTCCTAAGATCAACATCACTTAATCACTCATTAATAATGAAGACTCAAAAGTATAAGCCCATAGACAACCCTAAACACCAAAAACCTCTCAATACCCAAACATGTTCAGGTAACTAAAACATTCTAAAACGTATTAAATAATAGCTTATCAACATAAGCACATAATTAAAACCCAAAAACTTGGGTTTCCAAATACATATAGCATTTTGAAATTTAGATCAACCATCTTCTACCACACAAATCGTATATCTCATGACATAAATCGTATAACACCAAAAACATGTAATAGCCATTTTACTAACGTGTTGTAGATGATATATTTCACCTACAACTTCTTGATTTTCAAATCTACTAGTTGATCGAACATGACCTCGTTAGATTTCCTCCCTAGCCTTCGTTATCTTCTTACGTTCTTCTCTTTCTTTTAGTTCGTGTGTGAGTATTTTTATAACATGATAATTTATATGTAGATATATTTAAAGTATCAGGTATCGTGAGAGGGGACAAGTAGGACAGTAATTAATTTCATCTCATGCTAAGCAAATTTGTCCCCATGTATGATATTTTGTTATTTCCTTATAATTGCCTTATGTCAACTTATTCAAGGTTTTCCTTTCGTAATGATATGGTACATGCATAGATACAATATGTTGATTAATGTTATAAAGACAAGCAAGTTGGAGTAGGTAATCATCCTTTTCCGTTTTTATTAAGCAAAGCAAGTTGGAGTAGGTAATCATCCTTTTCCCTTTTTATTAAGCAAATTCGTCCCCTATGAAGTATTTTATAATCTTCATTTGTCATCCTTATCTTTAACTATATTATTAGTAATAAAGTGTTCTAAGGCATGTAATGTAGTAGTTGCGAAAACCTTAGATTATATCATTGGAGTCATTTCTCTTTCTTAGTTTTCATTATTTCAAGTCTTCTAGATGAATTCATTCTCACACATGTATAATTATATACATTACACGTATGTGCTTTGCTCATTTACCTTAAGGTTAGGGAATCTATCTAGTCATACTTAGCACACCACATGTACTTCAACTTTTCTAATGGGTTAATATTATTTTATATATTTACACGTTGCATGTAGACATATCATCTCTAATCTTTTTGTAACAAATTAATTTCCCCCAGAAACATCTTACTTTTCTCTTAATGAATTCTCCTTTTTGATATACACGTAAGGGTTGCTTGGGATTTAGTAAGTTGATAAGACAAGAAGGTGACGAAAAGATAACAACTAACATGTAATGATAAGTACTAATATTAATCCTTAAAAAAATCACTTTAAAATACTTAAACTTACCCAAATTTATAACTAATCGTACCTGACGTGTAAAATATGCCTAAGAAGGGGGGGGGTGAATTAGGCTATAAAAATTTGGCTTATTCTTCTTTGAAAAATACTTTTCTTTAAGAAGATATTTGCAGAGTATGTTATTTCCCAGAAATCAATACGAGTATTAAAGTTATCTCCCTAACCCTGTTTCAAAATATCACGTTAGTTTCAGAAATGGATTCTACGATATCACCTAGATATTAGCGCGCATTCCGGGTTTGTCTCACAGAAAAGTAAATAGCAGAAAGTAAAGTGAGACGAGATTTTTATACAGGTTATATCCCCAACTAGGGTTTAATCCTGTCCTTGGGATTTGATCACCCCAAGAGTTCCAATCAATCACTAGGTATTACCGGTTATGGTTACAAGATAATTGACCGTTACACAACCGAAGCACTTTGGAAACTAGACCTCCACCTAGGCTGTTGCCCGCCAAGTTTCGATCCACGTCGTTAACCCAGAAACTTATTCCCCGTCTGGATACAGCTTGCTACCGAAGGGCCACCGAATCCACCATTCGTCCCTCCGCGTGCGAAAGACTCTAACCGCGCTCCTTTGTGCGTTCAACGTGTCCGCAGACACAACACGTCCGAAGACAAGGGTTTAGGATAGGGTGTTGCTAAAGATCGCTCAAAGGGTACAGAATTCGCAAATGAAAGCTCAACACAAACTACGAATTAATCGCAAATTTCGCTCAAGAACTCTGAGGGATTCGCTAGCTTGTGTGTTCGTTGTCTCCCCTTTAATCGTGAAGTGTTTCCTTCTATATAGACCCAAGAATAGCTTCTACACTTCACAAGGAAAGTTAAGCACAGAATATGCAAGAGAAAGCTCAATAATCACGTGCATTAACTCAAACAATCATGCCAAGAATAAACCAATTAAGCTCAACGTTCATGCATGATTTCTTACCATAAATACCACAGATTTACTTTCATTCCAAGGTAATCTCATCCGTTGTCAGCACATTCCATATATAATTCCACTCAGCATATTATCAACGTAAGCTCAATCAACTGATTTCTTTCCCACAATATGATAGCCAATTCGCACAGAGAAATATCTGATTTACTGAGTTTAATGCAAAGTATATTTTCCACGTATAGTGATCTCATCCGATTTCAGCACATTCCGTAAATAGACTCAATCAGCATCTTACCACATATAAGCCCAATCAATTAATCACTTTCCATAATATAAATCCTAAGTCGCACAAGGAAAGCAGGATCATGATTCACTGATTGAAGAGTCAATTAAGATAGCAATCAAACGGATATATCATGATATTCTTTCCTAAAATAGATCAATCACATTTCAGCACTTAATCAGAATATCCTTTCCATAGATATAACATAGTCATTCATATTCGGATGATCGCAGTGATATTCTTTCCAAAAACACTCAATCTCGCAGACAGTTTGCATATCACTCAACATGATATATTTTCCATATATAGCACGCAACGAGATTCCATTCATACGAAAACGTTCATAACCAGGTGATCACATAAATTTTCCAGTTAAGCACATGATCACTCAAATTCGATTTTCTTAATAGTTTAATCACATTTGAGCACTTAATTGAACATTTTCATATACTTAAACATAATATAACATGCATATCGAGTTTTCTAATTTGTACCCTCCAATTTACATAATTACTTGGAATAATCAACTCTCATAATCATTTGGACCAAAAAGGTCTACAATCTCCCCCTTTTTGATGATGACAAGTAATTAATGCCTATCTTAAGCATGTGGGTACACTCGATATGAAGCCATTAGCATGTGATATATGATCAGAGCAAATAAATTATCAAATTTCATAGCATGCTCCCCCTGTCTAATTGCTAATATTCCTATGTAAAGTACAGAAGCAAAGATTTAGCAATTATCAGGTCATATCACATGGAATGTCACAAGTTACCACGGAATCTTGCAAATTAGCACATCATGGAATGTCTCAAGTTATCACATCACATCAGTTTGCTCCCCCTACCTATGTGCGGAATTCCTAATCCTTAACAAGTCATCAAGCTAAAGCACAGAGGATTAAGACATAAGCATATAAAAGCAAATAAGCCGATTATATTATATCATTTCAAAATAACAAAATAAGGCATTATTTGCCTAGACTTCTCCCCCTTCAGCATAAAAAAGGAGGGACCAACACCACCAACATACCTAAACCTGCAACCAACCTCGACTCACAAACCAAGAACCAACTAAAGAAAAGTACTGAGCGACCTAGAGCTAATCCTAATAGAGCTAGGTAATCACTAAGGAACTAAGTTCTAAGGGCTGGAATTGCTATCAGATGTGGCAGATGAGGATTCATGGATATCAAGAGCCGTGGAGATCTCCTTCAGATACTTGTTAACTCTTTCGAAGTTCCGTGAGATCTTTTTGAAGTTTTTGCGGTTCTCATCCTTAAGGCCCTTGATACTCTTTTTCATACCAGCTATCGTTCCCTGCTCGTCGTCGCTTTCATCATCTTTCTTCTTCCTGGTCGGACTTTTTGAAGAAGCCTTCAAATCCCTTGTCTTGAACCATCCTTTCCGCTCATTAAAGTGTATACCAACACGCTTGAGTGTGACCATATCTACTGCATGCTTTGCGCTATCCCAAGCCTTGGGCAGAGTGATTCCCTCGTATTCAAGCATGTGCGTAAGCAGCATTCCATATGGAAGTTCCTTATCAGAGCTCTTAATGGCATGGACCATGTACTTAAGAACAAACTAACCTAGATTGAGCGGCCTATTTTGGGATACCAGATAGAGAGTCAGCATGCTCATGTTGTTCATGGTGGTGGAATGACCTCCACTGCCAACGCGGGCAGTCCAGAGGGTAAAGTGCAGAACTTTATAAAGGAAGAACAGATCAACAGGGAGTTTGTTCAGCGCTTCTCCTTCAGAGAGCTTAGGCTTGTAAGGGGAATTTCATAGGGCTTTCACACAGTCACGCAGGGGCACCTCAGACGTACACCAGTGGACGAAGTCGAAGTAGCATAACCCTTCATTCTCAACTCCCAACATCTCGTTCACCCTTACGCTATTCCATTCATGGTTCGTTCCAAGCACATAAGACTTCACTGTAATCTCAGTTTCATCTTCAACGAAAGTGATATTGGCGTACACTAGTATAGATAAGGGAATAGGCTGCGGCACAATGGGCGACTGTTGTTAACAACAGACGCCAATTAGTAAAAATTTTGACATTTGGCGACCTTTGTCGAAGCAACGATCGCCACTACAGGAACGTTTGACATTTGGCGACTTTTATTAAACCAACAGTCGCCCATAGTATTTTCGTTTTTATTTTTTTTATTATATAAGACATTGCGCGACTGTTGTGAAGCGTAACAGTCGCCCATAGTCGATTAATTTTTTTTTAATATTTGAGGATCATTGGCGACTGTTACGCGATACAACAGTCGCCGATGTTGTTAAAATAGCAGATTGAACACATACTCACACACGCACAGATCGAACTTCCTCAGCTCGAAAGCAGTCGCGCCCCACCACTATTTCGCCTTCTTTTCCGCCGCCCGCCCCTTTGCAGTCGCGCCCCACCACTTGCACAGCCGCCGCGCCGCTCTACGCATCCCATCTTCCTCAGCTCGTTCTGCGCCACACCTCGCAGCCACCGCCCACCTCCTTACTGTCGCCGTTGCCGTTGCCGTGCCGCCCACCTCCTTGCTGTCACCGCCATCCCTCACCAGCCGCCTCACAGCCGCGCCGTGCCCCACCACTCACAGCCGCGCCAGCGCCAGCGCCCCATCAGTTGCTGTGGCCGCGTCCCAAACCTCGCATCCGCAACCTCGCCGCCCCACCTCGCCACCCCACCTCGTCGCCCGCCCCTGCCCCGCCCCGCCCCTCTCAGCCGCAGCCACCGACCCAAATTAAAAGGTAATATATATCTCTTGGAACCCTAATTTATTTAATTTGGGGAATTTAGGTTTGCTTTCGATTTCGGTTCCATATTGTGATTTAAGGTTCTATTAACGTCCTATACCATGTTAGAAATTATAATTGTTAAAAAGGCGAAATTGCGACCCGACCCGATGGTACCCGATGTGTTCGATTGTCGGGTACCCGAGATTTTTGTGTTTGGATAGTTATTTTTATGCTTCGTATTTGTTTGGAATTGCCTATGATTTGCGAATTTATTGTTTTCGTTAAGCTTAGATATGTTCAAGGTTTGCTCATTTGGAGGAAACATTGAATGGTCCCCTGGGACCATTCTTAAACGCACGCTATCGCTTTACGATGTCAATTTGTTTGTTATCTAACTTAGGTGGTTGGGATGGATCGGGTTGGATGTCTAGTAAGCGAACAATGGCCGAATATTTGAATGGTGTAGAAGAGTTTATGAATTGTTCAGAGCAAAATCGTAGAAAAAAGAGGCAATCCAAGATTTCATGTCCTTGTCGTAATTGTATTAACACAAAGTGGTGGAATAGTGAGATTGTTAGGGATCATCTGATAGTCTCGGGTTTTAAACCTGGTTATACAATTGGATATGGCACGGTGAGTCTGTAGCTGGTCGGGTGGATGAAGGATCTAGTACAAGAGTGCAAGGCGAGGCAGATGTAGATGTTTTAGCTAATAGTTATTCATCTGATAATGATCGTATTGAGGACATGCTCCGTGATGTTCAAGAGGATTTCGATGAACGTCCTCCCATATTGGATTCCAGCGTCATTCAACTTTTCTTGAGGTAGGTTCATTTATTTTTAGTTTAAATTTAACGTTAAATTTTATTGACTGTCGTCCATTGTAGGTATCTTCTTTTGGAATTGGCGCCGGAGATTGCGTGCTTCAACCCTAATCGGTTAAACTTGATGAACACGAACCCCTCGGAAGTTGAATATATGACTACAGTTTTTAAAAATTCGTATAACTCATCGACGTACTTCTTCGCGCCTTACTTCTTCGCGCCTTACTTCTTCGCAACTCTTTTGAGCAATTTCTATTAAAATTATAACGATTAGGTTATAATAAGATATTTGTTTAAACTTAATGCCCACGCCAACCGGGTGATAGTCAACTATGTGGAAACTTCGTCATGCGCTACATGTACGACATTGCGAGAAATATCGGCTATCAAACTCAAAATTTGTCAAAGGTACGATAAAGTTGAAGCATTGCTATCAAATATATTTAGTTGTAACGTTTATGAATCGTGTTCATATTTTAGAATTGGAACACGATGTCTACGTCAAAGAGACGCATGAAGAAATTCGAGAGTTGTGGGCGAAGCACTTCATTGAAGTATGTCTGCAACAAAGCACATCGTTTTAGGTGAAGACTGTGAACATTGTTATGTAATTGCTCACTTGAGACTTAGGTTGTTTTGTGATTATGTTATTGACATGTTTATGGATATATTGAGTTGAACTTTCTTGTGTGTGTCCTATATCATTGAGCCTTATTTATTTGGGATTGTCGGGTTGTTTATTATATATACAGGTTTTTGGGTATTAGAAAACAAATATTATATTTAAAAAATCAAACTACCAATTGGCGACTGTTGCAAACAAGGGTCGCCAATTCTGTCGACTATGGGCGACTGTTCAAACGAAACAGTCGTCAATACCTCAACAATGGGCGACTGTTGTGTGACTAACTGTAATACCCGAGTCCCGTAAGTAAGTCGGCCAATAAATACACATGCATATTATATGATTATGTGACTGCATATGATGTGTTTACGTGATTCTATGACATGTGTTTCTTTAATTATATGATACTAGGATAATTGACTTGGTCAGAAATTTAAATTAAAACTTAGAAATTATTTTGCATAAGGCATGAATCATTTAATAGGCATTAGTTACTAGAATTTAAAGATTTCAACTTAGATGACTTTCGAAATGATAGAATAAATATAGAAGGAGGTCAAAATCGATTTCAGGACTTAGGAAATTAAATAACTGGTTCGACTACCTAGCTATACGAAAATATGCATAATAATAACATATTGAGTATTTCATGTAGGAATTAGGATATCATATCTGCACATGACTCGACAACTTAGCAAAAGGAAAGGATAAGTAAACAAATATTATAAGGTCTATTACTTAGGAAACTGAACTAATGAAGCCCGAGATTAATTAAAGATGTCGAGATATTGGATAACTATTAATTACTTAGAGGAAAAGCAAAGTCACGTTGCTTAGGGTCTTATCAAGTAAACTATTGGACAACCTTTAGAACTTATCAAAACCATTTCGATGGACTAAATTTAAGTAGACAAAACAACTCAAACAATACAAGTTTCAATAAATAAGAAACCCTAAGAAAGGACACTACATCAAACGAAAGCAAAGGCAAGAAAACAGCTAGACCACTAACGAGAATATCACTATAGAAGGTATAATTTCTACCCATGGCTTAATTGCATCTATATCTGTGGCTTAATTTCATCTATATCTGTGTTAGAAAATACTAGGAACGAAGTATTCTGGTATAAAGCCTATGTTGATCTATTTTTAGGGATTTGAGAATATTGGAATTTAATAATCACGTTTATGAAGCTTTAATGAAGTTTTTGTTATGCTTTTATGAATTATTCTAGATAATATCATGATCTAAGGATTATAACATACAAGACTATTATACGCTAGTGTTGTACGAATTAAGGGCTAAGAATAGTTGAGGTTCATATGATACTTACTATGATGAGAAAGATAGAGTTGATCAAAAGGGTCTAGGTGTCGAATGATAAGATGCCATCTTGATGAATCTCGAAACCATGTTGGTTATGTAGGAATGATGAACGATGATATAATCTGTCCAAATGAAACCTCGAAGCCATAGTAATTTTAGAAATTAAATTCGAAGTTGGAGTAGACATTGAGATACATGTCGAAAGGTTTAAGATGATAATGTCGAAATGTTTGAGTGTAGATATCGAAATCTCATATGTTGTATCGAAATGTGTTTTGAAAATATCGAGACCTTCATAAGTAATCAAGAATGTCGAGTTACTAGTATATACAATGTCGAAACCTTTGTTTTAATAATAGTAATGATGTCGAGATGTTAGGGTTGAAATATCATGTGATATATCAAAATTTAATCCCAACATATCGAGACCTAATGCATATCGACATCTTAGTATAAATGCATATCGACATTGTTATATGGTATTGTTTAAATCTCGAGGTCTATCTGGGATAGGGAGGTCGACATTTGTTTATAATTTCCACAAGCAACTCGACATTTTACTTGTAACATGACACCCAATTCGAAATCTGTTATAGTATCCCGATATGTTGTCAACTCGACATCTTGTATGCTATATTGAGAATTATCTTATATCATTTCAGTATCGAAATTTTATTGTAAAGTCCAAATGTCGAGCCCTTGCATAGTGAAATATCGAGACCTCTATATCGACATTTCATATATTGCTTAGTTTAATGTCGAGACCTTGGTGCTAGTTAAAATATCGAAATTTAATTCCACAGCTAGGCTCAAGTATCCATGTCGAGATATATCTTAATTAATGCCGAAACTTATATAAATAGTATTTCTCATATTAGATTAAAAATTTTAAATTTTAGGCTTTCGAAATTTATAGAAGTCAAAAAATTAGGGTTTTCAAATTAAGTCATTTTATAAAATTATAATTAGACTAACAAAACCCTAATTTTATATGTTGCCATATTTAGGGTTTGAAGATTAGCGACTTACTGATAAGCTAATATCTAAGGATACCAGGTAAGTGGAAGTCCCAACTACAACACATAATTATATGTGCATGAAATTATGTGTTATATGTTTATGTGAATTTATGTGATTTCCTACGTGGATTATTTGCGTTATATGACACGTATGATTTAATTACATGATATAATGGCATGACATGCATATTCACGACATGATCATACGCACGCACGTTTAGTACAAAAAGGCATGATATGAGAGCGTGCATAATATACGATCGCCTGAGAGCGATAAAGATTCGCCGATATGGGCGTCTGATGTCGACTCACAGTTGAGTCACGGCTCTTCTATGCTACCATGGTGACGTCGTATGGCGCTACCGTTATGACATGACATGTACAAGGCAAGACATGATTTTAGGGCTAATGCCCTCATGGCGGGTCGTGAAACCTGGAGGGTGCGAGCTGAGGGAGTAAGCGACACCGAGGGTACCTCTGGTGTCGACTACCTCAGATTAGGCTACCAGTGTGAAACGTCCGCGTGGCGTATGAAACCACCTTGGGACAGAAAAGGCGCCCTAGGGTTAGCCTCCCTTGAGTGGGTATTGCCACTTATATTTATTTATCCCTAGTGGATTCGAGCTCCATGATGGTGCATAGCAAGATAGCCGAGGGCCCTATATGACAAGACAAGACAAGGAAAAATATGAGGTCTAGGAAGCATTGGCACGGATGCCTTTGCGAATTTAGGACACGTGCACAGCATGCATGACTTTCACTTACTGAGCTTTATAAGCTCATTCCACGTATTTATGTGTTGTAGGTTCACGGGATCACGGTACGTGATCTTTACGAAGGCGAGGCCAAATTTTGAAGCTTCCGGAGGACTTTTGAGGTAGCAGTGTGTACATGGATGCGACCTGAGTGGCGGGCCGATAGGTTATTTTGAACACGCATGCGCACTCTACCTTGTATTTATGTCCTAGGAATATTTTGTATTGTACAGAAGAATTCCTTTATATAAAAGGAAAAATTTTGTACGTATTTTCGTATATAGATTTTAATTATATCACATGCAGTCACATAAATTAATAGTAAGAATGGCGGTAGGAGTTAGGGGCGCCGCAGGTGGTATCAGAGCTTTCGGTTACAAGTTCTGTAGACTGTCCATGTACACACACTCAAAAGCACGGAAGCGGCCTTGCTAGTAAGTTTATGTTTTTATGAATGTTGTATGTGCGTAATTTATTGGCCATAGGGACTATTAGGGTATCAGGATAAGAATGGGTAGAACAAGAAGTGAGGGCAGCGGAAGTGTTAGCAAAGGTAAAGAGCCCGAAACATCAACCGATAATCGCGATACAGCGATTCTTCAACTCACCGAACTTGTTCGCCAGCAATCCGCACAAATCCAAGAAATGATGCAACAGCGAAATGCGGGCGGACAATCTAGTAATAATCTCTCTCAGGCGGAAAGAGTCGAAATTGTTGGGGAGCGATTTCGTAAACTCAATCCCCCAACGTTTGAAGATGCCATTGACCCTACAGCGGCGGAAGATTGGCTTCGAACTTTGGAAAGTATGTTTCAATACAGCCGCATTCCCGAAGAAGAAAGGGTGTTATGTGCCGCCTTCCTACTAAGAGGAAGTGCAGGCCACTGGTGGGATACCATTCTCGCCTTTGAAGATCCTATTACAATGGTGTGGGATCGATTCAAGGAGCTTTTTCGAAGCAAATACTTCACTGCCCGGTACGAGCCCAAAGGATGAACGAATTCATCAATTTACGCCAGGGTCCGATGACCGTAGCAGAATATATAAGGAGGTTCGAGCAACTGTCTCGATTCGCAGCTCACATGGTGAGCACAGACGCGTTAAAGGTGGAGCGTTTCTTGGAAGGCCTGAAGCCTGAACTATACAGAGACGTGAATATGGCCGGATCCCAAGGAGCTACCTATGCTCAGGTGGCTGAACGCGCGTTGATGGCGGAGCAAGCCGAACTCCGAATTTTGCGCGCCCATGAAGCAAAGAGGAAGTTTATCCAAGGGCCAAAGTGGAGTGGAGGCAACCCAAAGAAGCCCTTTAACCATAGGAATGTCAGACCTAACTTCCAGAATCGACCTGGACCTCCCCAACCATTCAATCCTAATCAGGGGAGACCTCCAATGAGCATACCCCCATGTCCCAGGTGCACACGTCGACATCTGGGCGTGTGCTATTCTCAGAATGCTATTTGTTATAAGTGCGGCAAGACAGGCCACTTTTCCAAGGCATGCCCGGAAGTGGCATCTGGAAGTCAAGCCCCTGCTCAAACTAGGCCACCTACGGTACCTGCTAGGGTTTACACGCTGACATCTGAAGAGGCGGAGAACAATCCGTCTGTGGTGGCAGGTACTCTCCTTATCCATTCAACCCCGACATGCATATTAGTTGATTCAGGAGCCACGCATTCATTTGCATCTACTAATTACGTGGCGAGACTCGGGGTTACACCTAACCTAGTTAACTATGAATACAACGTTACCATTCCTCACGGAACCTCTACAAGAACCAACCAGATCTTACGAGATAGCCCCGTACTAGTGAACAATAGGACTTTACCCGTTGACCTGATAGTCATTCCAATGAACGATTATGAAGTAATCCTTGGAATGGACTGGCTATCGAAATACGGAGCAGTTATAGACTGTAACCGTAAACAAGTAACCTTTAACCTAGAAGACAGCAAACCGTTCACGTTCACGGGAACTAAAAAGAGTAATAAGATTCCCAAGATTTCAGCAATGAAGGCCCATCGTTTGCTCAAGACAGGATGCGAAGCTTTTCTGATATTCGCGATATCATCCGAGGAACGTGCATCTCCGAAGTTGGAAGAAGTTCCAGTAGTACAAGACTATCCCGATGTGTTTCCTGAAGATTTACCCGGACTTCCGCCGGATCGTGAAATTCAGTTCACGATTGACCTAATGCCAGGAGCTGCACCGATTTCTAAGGCACCGTACCGACTCGCTCCAGCAGAGTTGAAGGAATTGAGGGAGCAACTGGATGAACTATTGCAAAAAGGGTTCATTCAGCCGAGCTTCTCACCATGGGGAGCCCCAGTTTTATTCGTTAAGAAGAAGGATGGGTCGATGCGGCTATGCATCGATTATAGGGAGCTGAACAAAATTACAATTAAGAACAAATACCCCCTCCCTCGAATTGATGACTTATTCGACCAACTACAAGGCGCAACCGTCTTTTCGAAGATCGACTTAAGATCGGGGTATCACCAATTGAAGATTCGAGAAGAGGATATTCCGAAGACTGCTTTTAGTACCCGTTATGGGCACTACGAATTCCTAGTCATGCCTTTTGGGCTGACTAATGCGCCAGCAGCATTCATGGACCTGATGAATCGGGTATTCAAGTCGTTCCTCGATAAATGTGTCATCGTATTCATCGATGACATTCTCATCTACTCGAAGACCAAAGAGGAACATGAACAACACCTGAAGATCGTGCTAGGAATATTACGAGAAAAGCAGTTGTATGCGAAATTCAAGAAATGCGAATTCTGGCTCAATCAAGTCGCATTTCTTGGACACGTTATCTCGGGAGATGGAATTTCTGTTGATCCCAGCAAGATCGAGGCTATTAATAACTGGCCTCAACCGACGAATGTCACAGAAATACGAAGTTTTCTCGGACTAGCTGGGTATTATCGGAAGTTTATTAAAGATTTCTCCAAAATTGCATCAACCCTGACGAAGCTAACGAAGAAAAATACTCCATTTAAATGGGACGACGCTTGCAAGCAGAGTTTCCAGGAACTTAAGCGACGACTCACTACGGCTCCAGTGCTAACTATTCCCACAGGCACTGGAGGATTTTCTGTCTATAGCGATGCATCTAAGAATGGCCTAGGGTGTGTTCTGATGCAGAATGGAAATGTCGTAGCATATGCCTCGCGACAACTCAAGGATTATGAGAAGAACTATCCGACTCACGACCTAGAGCTTGCCGCTGTAGTCTTTGCTCTCAAGATCTGGAGGCACTACTTATACGGCGAGCGATGCGAAATTTTTACAGACCACAAGAGTCTGAAATATTTCTTCACCCAGAAGGAGTTGAACATGCGACAACGGCGATGGCTTGAATTGGTTAAGGATTACGACTGTGTAATCAGTTATCACCCAGGAAAGGCGAACGTGGTAGCTGATGCACTAAGCCGCAAGACTGTGAATACGGAGTTACAGAAACTCGAAGTAGAAGTGATACCAATGGGCGAAATCGAAGCGAGATTAGCGGCGTTAACACTTCGACCTACACTGATGGAACAAATTACGAAAGCCCAGGAGAATGATGAATTATACTTGAAAATCAAAGAAACTTCCACGGAGCAAAGATCTTCAGACTTCACCCTACGAGACGACGAGAGCTTATATTACAAAAGACGTTTATATGTTCCTAGCGACCCCGAACTTCGCAAGACTGTCATGATGGAAGCTCATACCACTGTCTATTCTATTCACCCAGGAGCAACGAAGATGTACAGAGATCTACGAGCCAACTACTGGTGGCCAGGAATGAAAAGAGAAATCGCAACTTTTGTGAGCCAATGCTTAACGTGTCAGCAAATCAAGGCAGAGCATCAACGACCGGCAGAACCTTGCAGTCCCTGCCAGTACCTGAATGGAAGTGGGACCACATTACCATGGACTTCGTTGTTGGCTTGCCTAAGACTGTAAAAGGCCACGACGCTATATGGGTCATCGTTGATCGATTGACTAAGTCCGCTCACTTCCTGCCTATCAGTTCAACATTCTCAATGGAACGATACGCGGAACTATACATTCAAGAAATAGTACGGCTGCACGGAGTTCCAATTTCGATCGTTTCCGATCGTGACTCGAGATTCTTATCCAAGTTCTGGATGAGTTTGCAAAAGGCCATGGGAACCAAGCTATCATTTAGTACTGCCTACCATCCTCAAACAGACGGGCAGTCTGAACGAACAATTCAGACGTTGGAAGATATGCTACGAGCCTGTGTGCTCGATTTTATAGGAAATTGGAGTCGATACCTTCCGTTAATTGAATTCTCATACAACAACAGCTTTCATGCAACAATCGGAATGGCTCCATATGAAGCGTTATACGGACGCAAATGCAGATCTCCAATTCACTGGGATGAAGTTGGAGAACGGGCGATACTAGGCCCTGATCTAGTGCAAGAAATGACGGAAGCAATATCAAAGGTACGGGAACGGATGAAAACAGCTCAAAGCAGACAGAAAAGCTACGCAGACCAAAGGCGTAGACCACTGGAATTTGAACCAGGGGATTATGTGTTCCTAAAAGTGTCCCCGATGAAAGGCGTAAAACGGTTTGGAAAGAAAGGTAAACTAAGCCCGAGATATATCGGACCGTTCCGAATCCTCAGAAAAGTTGGCGAAGTTGCATATCAGCTGGAATTACCGAATTCGCTAGCTCAAGTGCATGACGTCTTTCATGTATCGACGTTACGAAAATACGTCGCAGACCCAAGCCATGTGCTGAACACTGATAATCTTCATCAACAGCTCAAACCAGATTTAAGTTATGAGGAAAAGCCAATGGAGATTCTTATGTATGATGTGAAACGATTACGGAATAAAGAAATTCCGTTAGTCAAGGTGTTATGGCAAAATCAGTCCACGGAAGAAGCTACGTGGGAACGAGAGGACGATATGAGAAACCACTACCCTGAGCTATTTCTCCCTGCCTGATTTCGGGGGCGAAATCCCTTTAAGGGGGGGAGGATGTAATACCCGAGTCCCGTAAGTAAGTCGGCCAATAAATACACATGCATATTATATGATTATGTGACTGCATATGATGTGTTTACGTGATTCTATGACATGTGTTTCTTTAATTATATGATACTAGGATAATTGACTTGGTCAGAAATTTAAATTAAAACTTAGAAATTATTTTGCATAAGGCATGAATCATTTAATAGGCATTAGTTACTAGAATTTAAAGATTTCAACTTAGATGACTTTCGAAATGATAGAATAAATATAGAAGGAGGTCAAAATCGATTTCAGGACTTAGGAAATTAAATAACTGGTTCGACTACCTAGCTATACGAAAATATGCATAATAATAACATATTGAGTATTTCATGTAGGAATTAGGATATCATATCTGCACATGACTCGACAACTTAGCAAAAGGAAAGGATAAGTAAACAAATATTATAAGGTCTATTACTTAGGAAACTGAACTAATGAAGCCCGAGATTAATTAAAGATGTCGAGATATTGGATAACTATTAATTACTTAGAGGAAAAGCAAAGTCACGTTGCTTAGGGTCTTATCAAGTAAACTATTGGACAACCTTTAGAACTTATCAAAACCATTTCGATGGACTAAATTTAAGTAGACAAAACAACTCAAACAATACAAGTTTCAATAAATAAGAAACCCTAAGAAAGGACACTACATCAAACGAAAGCAAAGGCAAGAAAACAGCTAGACCACTAACGAGAATATCACTATAGAAGGTATAATTTCTACCCATGGCTTAATTGCATCTATATCTGTGGCTTAATTTCATCTATATCTGTGTTAGAAATTACTAGGAACGAAGTATTCTGGTATAAAGCCTATGTTGATCTATTTTTAGGGATTTGAGAATATTGGAATTTAATAATCACGTTTATGAAGCTTTAATGAAGTTTTTGTTATGCTTTTATGAATTATTCTAGATAATATCATGATCTAAGGATTATAACATACAAGACTATTATACGCTAGTGTTGTACGAATTAAGGGCTAAGAATAGTTGAGGTTCATATGATACTTACTATGATGAGAAAGATAGAGTTGATCAAAAGGGTCTAGGTGTCGAATGATAAGATGCCATCTTGATGAATCTCGAAACCATGTTGGTTATGTAGGAATGATGAACGATGATATAATCTGTCCAAATGATAAACCTCGAAGCCATAGTAATTTTTAGAAATTAAATTCGAAGTTGGAGTAGACATTGAGATACATGTCGAAAGGTTTAAGATGATAATGTCGAAATGTTTGAGTGTAGATATCGAAATCTCATATGTTGTATCGAAATGTGTTTTGAAAATATCGAGACCTTCATAAGTAATCAAGAATGTCGAGTTACTAGTATATACAATGTCGAAACCTTTGTTTTAATAATAGTAATGATGTCGAGATGTTAGGGTTGAAATATCATGTGATATATCAAAATTTAATCCCAACATATCGAGACCTAATGCATATCGACATCTTAGTATAAATGCATATCGACATTGTTATATGGTATTGTTTAAATCTCGAGGTCTATCTGGGATAGGGAGGTCGACATTTTGTTTATAATTTCCACAAGCAACTCGACATTTTACTTGTAACATGACACCCAATTCGAAATCTGTTATAGTATCCCGATATGTTGTCAACTCGACATCTTGTATGCTATATTGAGAATTATCTTATATCATTTCAGTATCGAAATTTTATTGTAAAGTCCAAATGTCGAGCCCTTGCATAGTGAAATATCGAGACCTCTATATCGACATTTCATATATTGCTTAGTTTAATGTCGAGACCTTGGTGCTAGTTAAAATATCGAAATTTAATTCCACAGCTAGGCTCAAGTATCCATGTCGAGATATATCTTAATTAATGCCGAAACTTATATAAATAGTATTTCTCATATTAGATTAAAAATTTTAAATTTTAGGGTTTCGAAATTTATAGAAGTCAAAAAATTAGGGTTTTCAAATTAAGTCATTTTATAAAATTATAATTAGACTAACAAAACCCTAATTTTATATGTTGCCATATTTAGGGTTTGAAGATTAGCGACTTACTGATAAGCTAATATCTAAGGATACCAGGTAAGTGGAAGTCCCAACTACAACGCATAATTATATGTGCATGAAATTATGTGTTATATGTTTATGTGAATTTATGTGATTTCCTACGTGGATTATTTGCGTTATATGACACGTATGATTTAATTACATGATATAATGGCATGACATGCATATTCACGACATGATCATACGCACGCACGTTTAGTACAAAAAGGCATGATATGAGAGCGTGCATAATATACGATCGCCTGAGAGCGATAAAGATTCGCCGATATGGGCGTCTGATGTCGACTCACAGTTGAGTCACGGCTCTTCTATGCTACCATGGTGACGTCGTATGGCGCTACCGTTATGACATGACATGTACAAGGCAAGACATGATTTTAGGGCTAATGCCCTCATGGCGGGTCGTGAAACCTGGAGGGTGCGAGCTGAGGGAGTAAGCGACACCGAGGGTACCTCTGGTGTCGACTACCTCAGATTAGGCTACCAGTGTGAAACGTCCGCGTGGCGTATGAAACCACCTTGGGACAGAAAAGGCGCCCTAGGGTTAGCCTCCCTTGAGTGGGTATTGCCACTTATATTTATTTATCCCTAGTGGATTCGAGCTCCATGATGGTGCATAGCAAGATAGCCGAGGGCCCTATATGACAAGACAAGACAAGGAAAAATATGAGGTCTAGGAAGCATTGGCACGGATGCCTTTGCGAATTTAGGACACGTGCACAGCATGCATGACTTTCACTTACTGAGCTTTATAAGCTCATTCCACGTATTTATGTGTTGTAGGTTCACGGGATCACGGTACGTGATCTTTACGAAGGCGAGGCCAAATTTTGAAGCTTCCGGAGGACTTTTGAGGTAGCAGTGTGTACATGGATGCGACCTGAGTGGCGGGCCGATAGGTTATTTTGAACACGCATGCGCACTCTACCTTGTATTTATGTCCTAGGAATATTTTGTATTGTACAGAAGAATTCCTTTATATAAAAGGAAAAATTTTGTACGTATTTTCGTATATAGATTTTAATTATATCACATGCAGTCACATAAATTAATAGTAAGAATGGCGGTAGGAGTTAGGGGCGCCGCACTAACAGTCGCCAATACCTCAACAATGGGCGACTGTTGCGAGTCTAACAGTCGCCCATACCTTTTTGATTTAATTTTTTTTTAGTTTTTATGTATATGGGAGAATGTTATGATAAGCAACAGTCGCCTATACCTCGATTATGGGCGACTGTTACTGAACAACAGTCGCCCAAAGTCGAGGTATTGGCGACTGTTAACAACCGACGCCAATGGCCTTGGGTATGTGCGTTGGTGCCGTCGGCGACCCTGAGCAACAGTCGCCCATACATAATAACAACAGTCGCCAAAAGTATGTACTGTACTAGTGGTAGAACAGTTTCATCGCCTCTACATACACGGATTTGTCTATCCTCAGAAAGTTCTCCCAGCTACTCAGTCAGCCATGTCGCCACTTGGCGCTCAGCCAGTTCATCAAAGTTGACGCTCCTTCCTCGTGCAACGCGCCGCTTCTGGAGTTTCTCATGAAGTTCCTTGGTACTCTCAGTCAGAAATTTGATCTCATCGGTGATTTCCTCCAGATTATCAGGGTTGAACGATTTTAGCCCTTCAGTATCATGGCTGGAATCTCGTTGGGGTGACTCAATTTGAGCAGAAACGTCTTTTTCTGGAGAGGCAAATTTCTCGAGAGAAACAGATTGATCGTGGGAAGAGGTAGGAGATGGAATTGGGATTTTATCGATCTTAGCCTTTTTATTCTTCGGTTTCATAGGGGATTTAGTGGATTTAGGACTGGTTTTTGACTTCGAACGGGTGGCTTTTGGAGAGTGTGGGGTTCGATTAGGGCAGCCTCTCGCTTTTTGTCGGACTTAGATCCGGCACCTTTGGTTTTCACCATGGTTGAGATCGATGAATTGAAGGATGAAGGTATGAAGTGAAGAGCTTAGGATTTGAATGGAATGAAGAAACAAAGAAGGACGGTTTATAAAGCCGAGTCTATTATGGATAAGGATGGAAAGAAGTTAAAGAGAGATGTGATCTCGACAAGACATGTGTCAGATAAGGAAGAGATTTTAAAATTTGAATTTGAAAGATTTCTTAATAGAGAAGGAAAATGCCCGTTAATTTGAATTAACTAAAGATAAAAGGATATCTCGCGGGAATTAAGGAAGGAAATAAGTAAAGATCAGAGCTCGAGGAAAATATCGGCTGAAAATAGATTTTTGACATAAATGTCGAAAAAAATCTCCCCCTGAATGGAAAAGATCTTAAAAGATAAGAAGGATAGAATAAGGAAAAATATTTATAGAATCAAGGAATAAACTCGAGGAGAACCTAAAGGATAAGATCAAGAAAATACTAAAGGCTTTTCCTATTTGAGCTCAATAATTCCTAATCGGTCACGGATATCACAAAATCTACTCTCAATAATGGGTTTCGTGAAGATATCAGCCGACTGATCATTAGTTCTACGAAATTCACGCTGATATTCCCATTCTGAACATGATCTCGTATAAAATGATGTTTCACTTCTATATGCTTAGTTCGAGAATGGTGTATGGGATTCTTAGTTATACTAATGGCACTAGTACTATCACAAAAAATAGGAATTTGGTCGTACCTTAAATCATAATCCAAAGGATTTGCTGAGAACAACTTCCTAAGGCCATATATTCTGCTTCGGTTGTGGATAGGGCCACGACATTTTGTTTTCGACTTGACCAGGTAACAAGGGAATTTCCTAATAGTTGGCGAGTACCACTAGTGCTTTTCTTATCTTCCCTAGAACCGGCATAATCCGCATCCGAGTATCCCATTAATGGGAATTCCTTGGAATTTGGATACCACATACCATGATTGATTGTTCCCTTCAAATATCTAAGTATTCTCTTGACTGCTGTCAAGTGAGATTCCCTAGGACTCGATTGATATCTAGAACATAGACCAGTAGCAAACATAATATCGGGTCTGCTTGCCGTAAGGTATAGCAAACTTCCGATCATACCTCTATACTTAGTTTGGTCAAAAGGCGTACCTTGTTCATCCCTGTCAATTTTAGCGGTCTGGTGCATAGGAGTGGGAAGTACCTTGGAATCAGCCATTCCGAATTTTTCAAGTAGTTCTTCGTGTACTTTGTTTGAGATATGAATGTTCCCGTATCCAATTGCTTGATTTGCAATCCAAGGAAGTACGTGATTTCTCCCATTAGACTCATCTCAAATTCCTATTGCATAGACATAGAAAAATTCTCGCAAAGAGTGATGTCAGTGCTACCAAATATGATATCATCAATGTATATCTGCACAAGTAGTATGTGATTCCCTTCGCACTTTATAAACAGAGTGTTATCCATTGTTCCTGTTGTAAGCCCATGTCTAGTAAAAACCTACTCAGTCTTTCATACCATGCCCTAGGGGCTTGTTTTAAACCATATAAAGCTTTGTTTAGTTTAAAGACGTGATTTGAAAATTCTTCTTTTTCAAAACCGGGAGGTTGTTCGACAAAGACTTCCTCATTTATAAAACCATTTAAATGCACTTTTCACATCCATTTGAAAAAGCTTAAATCTTTTAAAAGATGCATATGCAAGTAAAATGCGTATAGACTCGAGCCTAGATACGAGTGCAAAGGTTTCTTGAAAAGCTATACCTTCTTCTTGGGAATAACTTTGGCGACTAACCTGGCCTTATTTCATGTCACGTTACCATTCTCGTCCAGTTTGTTGCGAAACACCCACTTCACGCCTATTATGGACTTATCTTAGGTCTTTCCACAAGAGTCCACACCTGTCTCTTTTCGAATTGTGCCAGCTCTTCTTCCATGGCAATCACCCACGATTGCGCTTCATTCACTGTCTTAGGTTCCATGGTTGACAACAGCACGTCATGTGATTCCTCAGCAATATCGTTTCGTGCAGTTGCTCTCGTTTTGATCCCTGAAGTGATATTCCCTATGGCTTGCTCAATGGGATGGATGGAGGCATGTGTGAATTTTCTGCGTTGTTGTTCATCTGAAGCTTCAGGTTCCTCTGACTCAGTATCTAGTTCCAATGGAATCGCGTTCACTTCTTTGCCAGTAACCCGTATATCTGCACGAGACACAACGATACCTTCCTCTGTAGCATCTGCGTTAGGAAACTCATCAAATGTAACGTGCACAGATTCTTGAACAGTTTTCTTCCTATTATTGAACACTCTAAAAGCTTTGGAATGAAGGCTATAACCTAGGAATATCCCTTCATCTACCTTGGAATCGAACTTTCCTCTCTTATCCCTATCATTCAAAATGAAACATTTGCAGCCAAATACATGGAAATATCCTATGTTAGGGGTTTTATCATTCCAAAGGTCATAGGGAGTTCTCTTAATAATCGGTCTAAGGAAAATTCTATTCGAGACATAACATGCCGTACTAACAGCTTCGGCCCAAAAATGTTTTGGAGTATTATATCCTAGCCATTTCTTGTAATACTCTATTTTTCCTCTCGACCACTCCGTTCTGTTGAGGCGTAATAGGGGCTGAAAAATTATGACTATAACCATTTTCATCACAAAAGGATGCAAAGGATTTACTATCAAATTCTAGACCATTATCACTCCTAATCTTACGGACCTTTATCTCTTTCTCATTTTCTAGCTTCTTAATCAATGGCGTCAAATTATCTAAAGCCTCACTTTTGTGCGCTAGAAATAAGACCCATGTGTACCTAGTATAGTCGTCTACGATAACAAAGGCATATCGTTTACCTCTCAACGACATAACCTGTACCGGAGCAAAAAGGTCAAGATGCAGCAGTTCCAGTGGTCTGGACGTAGAGATCACATTCTTAGGTTTAAAGGACGTCTCTGTTTCCCCATTTGGCATGCTTCACAGATTCTGGCTTTAGTGCTTTCATATATGGAATACCTCTCACTTATTCATTGCATGATATGTGAGACCATGTTAGCATGTCCCAGACGTCTATGCCATAACCATGTGATATCCTGCGTAACTGCTAGACACTTGGCATTTTGGTTAGCAATATCATCAAGAGTGATGCAGTAAATGTTACCATGCCTAGATGCACTAAACACAATCTCAAGAGTGATGCAGTAAATGTTAGCAATATCTTTGGCGAAAGCTACGGTATGTCCATCACTTCCGTATCTCCCTGCCGACGAGGTATACAACCTCTATCAGCTGTACGTGGAGAAGTACAAAGGTCCTCAAGGCTTCGTCAAGAAAGAAGGCCTCGAATGGCTCTACCGGTTCATGATGCGCCAAGTCAAGTACTTCACCGCGCATGACCTTTAGATGGCTCTGGAGAGCAACATGAAGAAGGTCAACATGACCGCACCGTTCAACAAAGGACCTGAGATCGAAGGGCTTCCAAGCAATTATGTGCACGTCAGCTCAGTCCTAGGCATCGCCTACCACAATCCAATCATCAAGAAGACTAGGTCGATGCTAAAAACTGAGATTAGGAAGTTTTGCAACGGAACGCTCAAGGTCATCAGGAGGAATATAGAGCAAAGGTTGGAAGAAATCAACCGAGAGACGATGCTGAGAATCCATCAGTTCGTGAGAGAACAGCCTCTCCCGATGGAGTTGTTAGACGACATCGAGGAGTGCCTGAAGCTGAGGGAAACGCTCAGGAACTTCGAGTATGCACTGGGCTTGCGCAGGTCGTACTACGCCCAACGAGGACAAACAGCGCGAAAATGCAATCAAGCACAAAAAGGGAGATTGTAGAGTATATATTTTAATTGTGCTTGATCTCATTAGTTGTCCTTGTAATTACGGGCTTTATTTATATTAGTCCATTGATTAGGACTAGTTAGATATTTATACCAATTATGTTTGGTAGAAATAGATGTAAACTAATTGTGCTTAATACAGAAAATCAGAGAATTGATCCGAAAGGCTACTAAATTCATTTCTAGAGAGAGAAACACACAAAGCTTTCTCACAGTAAAGGTTTCCTCTCTCGTGTTATTCAACAAAAGGTTTTCGATCGAATTTCAATCTTCATCATTCTAATCGA
This sequence comes from Craterostigma plantagineum, assembly GCA_027422505.1. Classification (NCBI taxonomy): domain Eukaryota; kingdom Viridiplantae; phylum Streptophyta; class Magnoliopsida; order Lamiales; family Linderniaceae; genus Craterostigma; species Craterostigma plantagineum. The sequence continues at coordinate 272,142 of JAPQWV010000297.1, read as the reverse complement.
TTTCCTTAGAATTCGTGCCTAGGATTAATTGTGTTGACAAACAGGGACCTAACAGAAGATGAGTTATCTCAATTCGAAAAGAGCCAAGTATGGACACTCGTAGAGAGACCGAATGAGAAATCCATCATAGGAACCCAATTGGTATTCCGCAACAAACTCGGCGAACATGGTAATGTCACAAGAAAAAGAGCGAGGTTAGTTGTAAAAGAGTATTCCCAGGAGGAAGGTATTGATTTCGATGAAACTTTTGCTCCGGTAGCTAGATTAAAGTCTATACGTGTCTTACTTGCATATTCATGCTTTAAACGTTTTAAACTTTTTTCAAATGGACGTAAAAAGTGCATTTTTAAATTGTTTTATAAATGCGGAGGTTTATGTAGAACAACCACCGGGCTTCGTTAGGGAAGATTTTCCAAATCATGTTTTCAAATTGAATAAAGCTTCATATGGTTTAAAGCAGGCTCATAGGCATGGTATGAAAGGCTAAGTAAGTTCTTGATTGACATAGGGTTTTCGACTGGAACTATTGATAATACACAGTTTATTAAGTACGAAGGTGATCACATGATACTGGTCCAAATCTACGTTGATGATATCATATTTGGAAGTACTAATATCCTTCTTAGCGAGGAATTCTCTAAGTCTATGCAGATGGAATTTGAGATGAGCTTAATGGGTGACTTGAACTACTTCCTCGGGTCGCAAATAAAGCAACGTGACAATGGAACTTTTGTATCCCAGACAAAGTACAGCAAGGAATTACAAAATTTGGGATGAGTGATTCCAAAGCAATTTCCACCCGTATGCATCAAACCACTAAAATAGACTGTGACAAATCAGGTACACCTGTTGATCAAACAGAATATCGAGGTATGATCGGAAGCCTTCTTTACTTAACTGCTAGTCGTCCTGATATCATGTTTGCTATTGGTATGTGTTCGAGATATCAGTCTGATCCTAGGGAATCCCACTTGACAGCAGTTAAGCGTATACTTAGATATATCAGTGGTACTGTCAATTTTGGTCTATGGTACAGGATGAATTCCCATTATTGGGATATTCCGATACCGACTATGCCGGCTGTAGGGAAGATAGGAAAAGTACTAGTGGAACTTGCCAATTACTTGGAAATTCCCTGGTAACTTGGTCTAGTAGAAAGCAAAATGATGTCGCCCTCTCCACAACCGAAGCTGAATATATGGCCTTAGGAAATTGTTGTCAATAAGTTCATTGGATGAAACAAACCCTTAGTGATTTAGGGCTAGGTTACGACAAAATTCCTATTCTGTGTGATAGAACTAGTGCCATTAGTATTACTAAGAATACCGTGCATCATTCTCGTACTAAGCATATTGAGGTTAAACATCATTTTATACGAGACCATGTTCAGAAGGGGAATATCAGTGTGGAATTCGTAGGAACAAATGATCAGCTCGTTGATATCTGCACGAAACCCCTAATGGAGGCAAGATTCTGCGACATCCGTGATCGATTAGGAATCATCGTATTAAATAAGGTTAGTAAATCTGCCTAATTCTACCATTCACTATAGATTACTCTATTTTGGATAGAAATTCGTAGTTATCCTATCTTAAGATATTCGTTCAGCCCTTAGAATACTTCTGTGGATCTAATAGATTTTTCCTTAAGTGTGACTTTTCGTATTATAGGAAGAAATTCGTATTTAGTCCATTCCAAGATATTTCTTCAGCCATCTAGATTATTTTACGAATGTGATGAGGTCATTTTAGGAAGGAATTCGTAGATATTATTCCAGCCGATCAGTTATTTTGGGAGCTCATATATTTAAAACTTATTTCTATTCAGCCTAGTCAAATCTTTTCCTTAATTATGAGATCACGTCAAATCAATCTGAGATTTCTGACAAGTTCCCACTTTTCTTTTTAAATTTTCGAATTTCAAACTTCGAATTCCATCTTTATCTCTTCCAAAAATAAACCGACCCTGTCTCCTTCAAAAACCAGAACCGTTCTTCAACCTTCATCAATTCAGTCGCTTCTCCAAGCTTCCTCTCAAACCCTAACCTCTGAAAATGGCTAAACTTCCGGATCCAAAGCTGCGATCCGTGAATCATCCAGCCGAAAGCGCAAGGAACCCATGAATCCCCACTCGAATCTCAGCACAAATCACCGGAACAAGCCTCAGCCTCATCGTCTTCTGCTCGCAAAACCCGTTCCAAAGCCAAAACCACTGAAGAAATCTCCTCTCTGGCCAAAAATGTCAAGAAAAAAAAAAAGAGGAAGACCAAGAGATCCAGCCTCACACCACTCAAACCCCCGCAAAATCTCCCAAGCCTGAAAAGTCTGTCTCGAGTCAAGAGGTGGCTGAAGAAGTTCCTGAAGAAACCCAGAAATCGCCATCTAGAAGCCCAACTCCTAAAGAAACCCAGAAATCTCCTTCACCACTTGGAAAAGCCTCGCCGTCTCCACAGTCGACCCCAAAATCTTCTAACATCCCACCTATTGATCTTTCCAAACCTAATGAGATCCCTGTTGAAGCGTTTTTTCTGGAAGAAAGTAACCGCACCACCTACAAAAGCTTCAGCAACAGAGATATCTCTCGCGGTCGTGGAGTTGCCTTTGACAAGTTACCTCCTGGAAACGTTATTGCATGGCTTAAGAACTTTGGATGGGAGCAATTCCTGAGTCTCAACACACCCTACTACCCTGAAGTCGTCAAACTGTTCTATGCCAACTTCGACTATGACGAGTTCGAAGGGCATATCAACATCCGTTCCTATGTTCTCGGCCACAAAATCGAGTGGACCACTCAGAAAATGAATGCTATGTTGGGAGTTGCTGATGAGGGCCTTTGTAATTACGACATGAATGACTGGTGCCACGCTGATGAGTTTGATCTCAGTGATGTCCTTCGTACCCTCTGGAATACCCGCGCAAAACCTCGGTTCTCTGATGGTGAAGCACGAACCAACTCCCTATAGACTACTTCTTCCTGCACAAACTGCTCAACATGACCCTATGGAGTGGAAAGGTAGGCAGTGGAGGCCACTCAACAACCATGAACTTCATGAGCACCTTCGCGGGCAACATGATCTCGCAAGTTCAACCTAGTATATGTCATCATGAAGCACATGATCCAGGCGTTCGAAATCAGAGACAAGGCGCCGCCTTATGGCATGCTGCTCACTCACTTGTTTGAGTGCGAGGGTATTATTCTGTTGCCGGGTTGGGAAGATAGATCCGTCCACATCGTGGACCAAGTGACCTTGAAGCACATGGGGATTCACTACACGAAAAGCCAAGGTTGGTTTAAGGCCAAGGTGAATAGGTCAATGGATAGTGCCCAGAAGCGGTCTGCTGCGAAGGGAAAGGCAAAGGTCAAGAGCGACGACGATGAGGAATACAAAGATGAGCTCAGTGTCGGGAAGATAGGGATCTCGGTCTTGCGCCGCGATATCTCCAATATCAAGGCCGATAATCAGAAGCGCTTCCGCAAGCTCAAAGAATAGTATACCGAGCTGTCGCTGAAACTGTCCAAGCTCTCCAAGCTGGTCAAGAAGCCCTTTCCGAAACCCGCCGATTCTGAAACCTCTTCAAGCCAGTAGGCTGCCCATCATGTTCCATTCTGCTCTTAGTTGCTTAGGATATTCCGTTTTGCTATCTGCAAGTTTTAGTTCTTAGGTGTCCCTCCCACCTTTTTGATAATGAAGGGGGAGTAGTAAGGTAAGTGTTAGGCGTTGAGCGTCTAAGTGTTTTGGTGTGTAGGGAAGCTCATTGAACCCTAATCTATATAATACATTGCTGCTTTTATGATATATCTCCAATGCTTAATATTTTGCTTTGATCTCTGGATATATCTATGCTGATCTTACACTGCGTTATCTGATCTTATGCTCTGATACAGTGATACTCAAATACTTAACTGTGCAAATTGACTTGTGTGAGATTTATTGATAAGTGTTAAGTGCCTGATACGATGATTATCTAATTGCTTGAATCATGCTTGGAAAATGCGCACTTAGGCAGGGGGAGCACACTCATGGGTAAGTTTCAAAATTTTACACCCATGATATAACCTTGAAAATGACATGATATAGCCGCACTTAGATAGGGGGAGCAAATTCACTCATGATATATCGTTGCATGACATAGAGATAACTGCACTTAGGCAGGGGGAGCAAATGTGTATCATACGTGATTAGGAAATATCATATGCTCTGTTTTGCAAATTGTTGAACACTTAGACATATGCGCTAGGACTTGTGAAATCGAATATGCTTACATACTTCTATGCTGCATCTATTACATGTCATCATCAAAAGGGGGAGAATGTGAACTTTTTGGGCCATACGTGTTAGATTATTTTGATGAACGATGTAATTGTAATGACGTTAGGTCCATAAATTACGCAATTCGATTTGTGATTATTATAACGTCTAAGTTCATGACAATATTGGATCACGCATTGATTATGAACTATAAATTGATTAAAGTGCTGAATATTTGATTCGCATATGAGTTTGTGATTTGTTGATGAGACTATGTGATCGCATGTTATAGACAGCTCATGTGATAGGACTGAGCTATATATGGAAATAATGCAAGAGATATCCTACTGAGTTATAAAAGGAAAATTTGTTGTTTATATATGGAAACTGATATATCTGTTCAGAATCTGTTATTCCTGACGAAAATCACATAAACGATTCTTTGCATGCTTTCCACTGAATTTAATGTGCAATATTGAATTAATATCTTTCCTTATGTTGATTGGAATATTATATTTATGGAAGATTTGATTTGATTGACTTTGTGGATAAGGTGCTATATATGGTATGTGCTATAAACGGATGTGATCTCTGAAATATGGAAAGTTCTCCCATTATATGATAAATCGAATGAAGTATGCTCTGATGTGATTTGCGTGCTAAACATGGTAAATATATTGATATAATACTATGAGCTGTACATGGAAGTCTTGGGTATATGATGCTATCTTGTGTGCTATCTAAGTCAGAGGGAGTGCAATAGTCATGATACTTATGTGTGTTGTTTTTGCTGGAACCTTTATGTGATATCATGGAATCAGGCGACATCATATATGCACATAGTCAGGGGGAGCAAATCGTGATAATTGGTAACTTATATCTGGTATTTGTCATTTATCCATGCACTGATTAGTAAGCATGCTCTGAATCCCAACATGAAGTACTTGCACTTAGATAGGGGGAGCATGCGCACCTTATGTGAAACTTGATATCTCTCATGCTCTATCCATGATTAAAATTGGTTCACACGTTGCATGCCTACATGTTCGAATATGCTTATTACGTTAGTAACATGTCATCATCAAAAAGGGGGAGAATGTTGACCTTTTCGGTCTTGCACTGTATTTGAGTTCTGATGATGCTATGAACTCAAGATTAGATAGGCACTACAAATTTAGCAATTCGAAATGTGTATGTATCATGTACTTATATTTGAGTGAATAGCACTTTGACACTGGGATTCCATTGCAGCGTCAAATTATGTGATACCACTGTGATCATTGATTCCACCATCCTGATATCATTATAACGTATATTTGGAAAGTGCATGCATAAATGGAAAGGCTGAATGTGATTTTGAAACTGTGTGTGGAAAATAGCACATGATTAATCTTTAGCATGCTGCACTATATTAATTAGATTAAGGATTATGCGTTAATTAGAGCAAGGATAATTATGATATACATGGTAAATATATTTCTGCTGGAACCGAGATATATATGAAAGTGATCATGACTGTGTCCTTGAATGCGTTAAATATTGATATTAATGTGTTAAGGATATCTTTTCATACATGCTTATCCATTTAGACATGCTAAAATAGGAATTATATGATACAGATACATTTCAACCCGTGCTTAGCTGTTTAAGTTCTTGCATTTATGCTATACTTGGAAAGCATACATGCTATACATGGAAAATACGTTATCCACTGGAATCTGTCCATTTTTAGGAAGAAATCATATCCATATCACTAAGAATTGCATCTTAAATGCTTGAGTCAGACAAATTATTTCCCTGTGCGAGTTTGGTAGTTTTTTGAATGGAAAATTCGTGATTAATGTGCTACATATTTGTTAAGATGTTGAGTGGAACTATTTATGGTATCTTCGTAAGTACAAGCGTGCTAATATGGATGAGATTTACCGATATGGTATGGAAAAGGTATTTAGAGTAAGATTTCATGCAAATTAATGAATATGACCGTTGCGCTACTTTGAGCTTAATTTGGCATGATATCTGTGATGGAATGATGTGCTGAACTGGTAACCGCGATCGACATTCCATATTAACTAAGTGATACTAACAGAATTATATAAGTCGAAACTTCTACATCGGGTGCAGACAACGAATGAACGAACATACACACGAGATAGCAAAAATAGAGATCTGAAAATTAGAGCGTTTGATTTGCAAATTATTATTCTCTGTTAGTGCTTTGTGCTTTCATTTGCTATAGTTGAGTGCACCCTAAGCTAAAAAAACCACCATCCCAGTCTGTGAGTATGTGAACCTCACAAGGAGACAAGAGTGAAGCGTGCCTTTCGTGAAGTGAGGATTTGAGATCCAGCAGACCTTCGGGAGCGAGCTGTTTTCAGTCGGAGGATAGGGATTCTCAGGGGAAGACGTGGAACGAAACTCGGCGTTAGGCACCCTAGCCGCGGACAAGTGTTCATCTTGGTCTTGGTTGTGTAAGGGCGATCGGTCACTTCTGTAACTAACTACAGTAATATAGTGGATTGATCAAACTCTTGAGGAGCAAACCTCAAGGAGAGGACTAAACCCCACTTGGAGATATAACATCTGTAAATCCAGGTGTCATTTACTTTTCTGTTCACTTGCACTCACACGGATCCACTCGACAAACAGTTAAGGGAATATCCATCAGAACATTTTAATTCCGCTGTTCTCATTTTAAAGATACTTTTTATCAAAGAAGTAAAAAGTTTTTAGTAGCCTATTTCGAAAATAGCTTCGCAAAATCCTTCGAAAAATAATTTCGAAAGAATAGATGTTTCGAAAGAAAATGTTTTTGAAGGATTTAATTTTATAAGTACTGATTTTCGAAAGATTAAATTTTAAAAGGGTAAGTTAATTATGTTTTAAGATTTTCGAAAGAAAATTTCGAAAGGATTTCCGGAAGAAGTTTCGCAAAAGATTTCGTAAATATCTTCGCAAAATGGTTTTTTAAATATTTCGAATAATTATTTCCTAAAGAATAAATGTGTTACAATTGTAATTACGAAAGTATGGTTTGCGAAAGATTACATTTTTGAAAGAATGAAACTATCGAAAGGAGTAGAACTTCGAACAAATTTTCGAAAGGGTCTGGTTTCGTAAATAGTTTCGCAAAAAAGGGGTTTCGCGAAATAATGTTAGGAATTAATTATAGTGTAACGTCCCGTTTTCTATTACTTTATTCGCGCAGCTATTATATTTTTCACATTATATTTTTTCCACATAAAATTTTTCGCCTTTTTACAACCATACCTTAATACATAAACGGGCGTACATCTGGTCTCGTCACTTCCACGCATATTCTACATATATATGCACGTCATATTTATTAAACATCATATGAAAGACATTAATGGTTCTTATACTACATGCACACGATAATTAGGGGAGTAGGTGGAAGCATAGCCGGCCAACCTTGAATCCATGCTTTCGTATGAAGATGCACTCTAAGTTGCCTGCTAGATATCTACAGCAACTGTGGAAATAATTATTCAGAGTATGATCGCAACATGTTATTCCATAATACAAATAATAAACAAAACTGTAGCAGAAAATTAGTTTCTTCCTTACCTTTGCTTACATAGACATTTCTAAAGAATATACCATCATTTGTAGAATCTGAAGATTCACAATCCCTATGCTGTAAACATTTTAATTCACATAATCATCACATAATCAATCATCAAATGTTGGTCACTTAACCATAGTCCATATAATTATTCATATAATCCGTAAACCAATGCAATTCTGTATGATCATTTATTTTTTATACTTCCGTTATGAACCTGCTAGACTCGTACTATTGACCTCGTAGGGGCCCATGCATGGGACTCCGTAACCGTAGATATATTTTTGTTTGCCTGTACAGGACTCTGTAATCCCCCGATTTGTAGGAATGTAACCATAGCTGTGTATCAAGTCCGATGTCGTAGCAGTCATAACGGTTTCTCTTTTCATTATTATTCGTATGCAATGCTATACTTTCGCCTTATATGACCTATCAATTCCACGCACCATTGAATAACACATATCACCGTACCACATTATGGCCACATAATTCTTTCAAATATATTACGTCTATAAGAAAAACCATCAATCATGTAATTCACATAAAGCACATAAGAACAGAACACATGTTGCATATCATACTCACAGTATGGCTTAAAGGCTCGCTCGACTTTGTCCTTGCCTTTTTCTGAATCCTGACCTATAAAAATATATTTTTTAATAAATAAAGAATCCCTAAGATTAATACATATGCCGTGCTATGCATGTTTATTAAGTATGATCATATATTATTAATATTTTTATTATTATTATTATTATTGTTATTAACTTTCGTAATATATTAATTCTTTGCCTAAGAGATGATATTTAATAAGTATCGAATGCTTTACCAACCCTAAATTATATCTTACCAAACACTTTCTTGTTAAATAATAGTATTCTAATAATAATTAGTCACACGTCTACTTGTGTCCTTTGATAAGTTATTATTATTATTATTATTATTATTATTATTATTATTATTATTATTATTATTATTATATTTATGTACATATACAAGAGTAAGCATATCACATCAATATATTATATATATATATATATATACATATATATATATATATACAAGGTAAGTCACGAGAACTTCCTAATTAATTGTTACATGTCGAGAACTTCAAAGTGCAATAATATAAGGGATTTCGATATTTTCCTAATGAATCTCGAACTACATCTCGACATTGTAACATAAGTCGACCTTCTACCCAATAATTTTCTAGATTTCAACATGTGTGATCTCGACATCATAACAATTCAATATTATAACTCGAAATCTTTCCAATTGTGTTTCTGAATGTCGAAGTCATGTTTCAACATCATAACATGATTTCTTCCTGATCTATCTTGAGGTTGTATGTCGCAATCATTTTAGTTAATTTCGAGATTATATGTCGAGATTTGTCTACTTCATCTCGAGATCACATCTCGAGATTTACAATTCAGAAATTATAGAAATCTCGACATTCTATTCTGATTTTGACCTTCATTAGTTTTCGACATCAAATTCGAAATTCATCAAATTCCTTTCGACATCCTACCTATTATTCTTACTTAAATTGCGAAATTCGAATCCCCCCTTTCGAGATTCATAACTTAATTCCTCCGAAACTTTGGAAGCTTTCGATCAAACCCTAACATTCTCAAGAACCTCAAGAACATCATCTAACTTCATAATTTTCAAGAACACAATCGATATCGTAAGGACCTCACACACGCTCAAACCCTAGAAATCAAAATCACTATATGACATGGATGATGAAACTTTTCGTGTTTTCAACATTGTTGTAAAATTCGGTCTAGGCGGCCGCCTAGGCGCTAGTCTGAGACCCACCGCACCAAATATAGCCTAAACGGCCAACTAATCGGCAAAACAATTAATCGCCGATTATTCGGGCTAATCGGCCGATTATTCGGCCAATTACTCGGCCTAATTGGCCAATTATTCGGCCTACTTTTTTAGCCCATATCAAGCCCAAACAAAATTTTACTAGATCAAAGCCCAAGAAGCTAGACCATATTAAAATAATAAATTATTTAAAAATTTAAACTAATTGAATAAGCGAGGCACTTCATAATTATGGTGGCCTCACAGCGAAATTTTAACTGAAGCTGTCTGCTTTATAGAGACACGCATCCTAGAAAATTCCAGTGCATCAATCGGTGTGGGACTAAATTACCAATAGAAGCATAGAAAGAACTTATTGGCCGCTTCGAGTAAAAGATGTGTATAAAGAAAATACAAAAAAATACGTTTGGTCCAGTGGATGGAACTTTAAATTTAATAATCTTGTCTATGCTTGACGTGGGTTCGATCCCATATAGCTTAATATATTTTGCTATTTTTTATGTATAATATAAATCATATTTAATTGCAATATAAAATGAAATCCACTTCAAATAAAAAATATTAACCTTTCTTTATTATTGCATCTTTTAAGTATTATATATTTCGATTATAACTTCATATTAATTTGATATATTGATGCAAAAATAGCCGAACCGAATAATTTTCGCCTAAAAACCGCCTAGGCCCCGCCAAGACGGCCTAGGCGCTAGGCCTCCCTCCGGCGCCTAGCTACCGCCTAGCGATTTTTACAACCTTGGTTTTCAAGTACATAATAAACCATGATTAAAATGCAAGGTTAAAGTGAAGATTCATACCCCTTCCTAAAGTTTATTCACGATCTGTTCAAGTTCTTCATTCCTCTCGTTTCTTCTATTTTCAAAAGTTGTTCTAATGACAACAAAGTGTTGATCTTATCTTTATTTGATTTACGTGTGATTATAGACAAGTAATATTAACACCTGTACTTGTCCTTAGCTAATAATAATCATTATTTTAATATAAACTAATTTTTCGTTTTGACCAATTTCCATACCAAGTTACGAAACTTTTTGATTCCACCTAATCCATTCGACCTTATTAGCGCTATATATATATATATATATATATATATATATATAGTTTTATTTTGCACTCCAAAAACTTTATTTATGGTTGTCTAAAACTCAATGAACCACGAGAACTTTATACAACTTAATCACGAAAACTTTGTAGTACTTGTCTTTATTTAATAATCACGAGAAACTTAATGTAACATCAAGAATTTTTTTTAACTTCGAAACGCATCTCGACATTCTCCTAACCAATTTCGGAACCTATGTCGAGAACTTCATGGCTCGAGATTTATTAAATTTATTTCGAAATCATATATCGAGATTTACTTAATTCATATCGATATTATACCTCTTAAGAACCTAGAACTTAATACTTTAGATAACTCATTCTACATATCCCTCTGTTTAAAAAGAATGACTTTTTATGAATGCGTCAATTTATATAAATGCTGTTGGGGTGGGCCCGATTAATCGACGCCGGCCCCCGAACAGCGCAACGTGGCTATAGCGGAAGCGCGATTTGTACCGAGCGGCGTAGGGTGGCAAATTTTCGATTTTTAATATCTAAATTAAACCTTACGCCATTCGGCTTCTCCCGAGGGTCTAAGATACAGTCCTAAGCCTCGGGAGATCGCGGTTAATTCGAATTATCAAAATTCGAATTTTTTTCCCAATTTATTTGAATTAATAATTTAGATCCAAATTAATCGAACAAAGCGGCAACCAGCCGTTTTTCGATTATTTGGATACCGAAATGATTTTTGATCAATACCAAACTTTCCAGAATAATTCTACACTTCCTAACGTTCGCAACGATAGGTCTTTCGAATTATTCCGATGTCGTTTGATATTTTTCACAAAATCAAATCTGTGGTTCGAAATTATTAATCCGAATAAAACGGTAGTCTGCCGTCTTTTAACTATTTGACGACCGAAATGATTTCCGATTGATACCAAACTTTCCAGAATAATTCTACACTTCCCGACGTTTCCAACGAGGGGTCTTGCGAATTATTCCGATATCGTTTGCTATTTTTCGAAAATCAAATCGTTAGGGTTCGAGGTTTACCTTCGGTGAACGAGATTTCTTCTGTTGTCGCCTCGGATGGACGTGGCTACACCTCGTCTGGATCCCGGGGCCTCCGGGCTAGATCGTCACGCCGGTATGACCTTGAGCGAACCTCCGAGACTGCTCCCGATGGCTAGACGCAGCTCGGTTCGGGCGTCGGGACTCGTCAAACGAACCCTTGGATTTTATGTGGATTGAGAAGTTTTACAAATTCTTCTTCTTTTCTTTTTACTTCTTCTTTGTTTAATGAAGCAAAAAAAATCCTCATTCCTTACTCTTTCATCTCACGTTTTCTATCCTCTTTTTCATAGTTTTTTATTTATTTATTTATTTATTGAGATAAACAAGTGTCATGTTAGACACTTGTTAATGACTCACACCATGAGTCATAGATTCTACACATCCCACGTTGGGATGTGTAGAATTTTCTATTTTTTTTTTTTTTTTTTTTTTAATTTTTATGATTATTTCATTTTGGCCCTTGAGGTTTCTAAATTCTCAATTTAGTCCCTCAATTTTAAATAATAAAATAATTAAATCAAATCTAATTATTTTAATTATAATTGAGCCCACTTAGTTAATTAATTAAGCACTTAAGACAATCTAAAGTCCTAATTATTTCCGTGACTGTCACTGGAATTTAACTAAGTCATCGACACCTCGTATCAACTATGCCACTACCTCAACGAATCTCATTCGTTAGGTTCCACATAAAAGCCCGCCGTTTTCGTTCAAGTCCATTACCATTTTTAAGCGCGACTCTCTAGGTCCGTCTCAACTGGCATGGGAGGAATCCACGGGTCCCGGTATTCGCCTAGCCAATCCCACGGTACCGGACAGATCCCAATTGAGAACGAATTTTGATCTAATCGAAATTCGAGCGAACCGACTATAGTGTATACATTTAAATACTTCTTACACCTTTCACTTGCGTCCCGGTTAGGTGAGAGCCATGCAAATGTCAAACTCACTAACCTAACACTATGTTATAATCGAGATCGAACTGATTATTAAACTTCGCTCTATATCTAATACGAGCAAGTTTTCCAAGCTTCGGCCGAAGGCTTTATAATCGTCGCTCTCCGATTACCTCATAGGACATTAACCTATACGAATATAGGCAGTGAATCCCGATAGCAGTCAAAGCCCGGCAATCACCTCCGTAAAGTCGGTTGCGTTTCGTCGCTGACCCGTATCTCATTTATGAACACTTACGAGCCTAGCCAACTAGCGACAAACCGAAATCGCGAAAGCAAATCCGTCAATGACCCTATCGGTCTGAGGCTGCTATAGTCATTCGTTCAATCATTGACAACATCCTAGCCATGTGATTGAGACGAATACGAGCCGAATGTCCGAATACGCAATCTCTCCGATCACCAATATCTCCATCACGACCCACAACCTCTCAGGTAATCGGTGACACTACCGATACTATGTGGTCGTCAATGGATAAGTCATATTCGGATATCTAGTCACCCACCTAGAATCCTTAGACTTACGGACTTTTTATTTAATGTTGAGATTAAGGACCGTCCGGTGTCTCCTCTCTCGTCCCACGAGAATCAGACGTCCAACTCAAACATCTGGGTGTTATTTATTTATCGCACTACCGGATGCCAAGTAGACTTTAAATTCAATAAATAAATAATAATGCCTTTATTATAATGAAAATATATATTCATTAATTTATTTGACAGTATATACAATAAACCTGTCTTACAACCTATACATCATCGTGCGCCCTATACTATTCCTAGTCCCCGTATGGCATTCCGAGGGCACACTCCCTAACAGCCTCCCACTTGCACTCGAATGCCATGCGATGCACCTAATGCCAGTCGCAATGGTATCGTAGCCCCATCTTGTCCAAATGCTGTTCCATAACGGCTTGGGACAAGGGCTTCGTGAGCGGGTCCGCCACGTTTTCTGCGGTGGCGATTTCTGCACGGCGACCATCCCGTTTTCAACGAACTCACGTAATACGTGATATTTTCTCTCAATATGTTTGGACTTGCTATGAGATCGTGGTTCCTTTGCTTGTGCGACTGCACCGCTATTATCGCACCAAAGTGTAAGCGGTCTGTCAGCAACTGGTACCACAGTAAGTTCCCCCAAGAACTTTTTCATCCAAACAGCTTCTTTAGCTGCCTCTGAGGCTGCTATGTATTCTGCCTCGCACGTGGAATCGGCAGTTGTGCTTTGCTTGGAGCTTCTCCAAGACACTGCCCCACCGTTGAGCACGAATACAAAACCTGAAGTAGATCTTCGGTCATCCACGTCCGACTGGAAGTCCGAATCGGTATAACCAACTACTTCTAGTCCCGCTCCTCCATAAATCAGCGTTAAGTCTTTAGTCCGTCTAAGGTATTTAAAGATATTCTTAACAGCTGTCCAATGTTCTTCCCCTGGGTTTGCCTGAAACCGACTAACCACGCTCACAGCGTAGGCAATGTCCGGTCGTGTACACAACATCGCGTACATCAGACTACCCACTGCAGACGCATACGGTATCCCACTCATCCGTCGTCTGTCTTCCTCACTTTGAGGTGACATTGACTTTGACAAATGGATCCCATGTCGCATTGGTAAGAACCCTCTCTTAGAGTCATCCATTCTAAATTTCTTTAGGATTTTCTCTAAGTAAAGGGCCTGAGATAAGCCGATCGTATGGTTCGCTCGATCCCTGAACAAGCGAATACCTAGTATATACGTCGCTTCTCCCAGGTCTTTCATGGAGAATTCGGTTGAAAGCCATGCTTTCACCGATGAGAGCATCCCGATGTCGTTTCCTATCAAAAGGATATCATCCACGTACAATACAAGGAACGACACCATACTCCCACTGCTCTTTCTGTAGACACATGGCTCATCTACGTTTTTCATGAATCCAAAGTTCCGAACTGCTTCATCAAAACGTAGATTCCAGCTGCGAGAGGCCTGTTTCAGTCCGTAAATAGACCGATTCAGTTTGCACACTTTGTGAGCATCTGCATGCGACTCAAAACCTTTTGGCTGCTCCATATAGATCTCCTCCTTGAGGAATCCATTAAGGAACGCCGTTTTAACGTCCATCTGCCAAATCTCATAATCATAGTGCGCAGCTATCGCGAGCATTATCCGGATAGACTTGATCATGGCTACAGGTGAGAAAGTCTCCTCATAGTCAACTCCCTCTTTTTGGTTATAGCCCTTGGCAACCAACCTGGCCTTGTACGTCTCAACTTGTCCGTCAGATCCAATCTTCCTCTTGTAAATCCATTTACAACCGATTGGTCTAAAACCACTCGGTAGGTCTACAAGAGTCCAGACTTTGTTGGAGTACATTGAGTCCATCTCAGCTCGCATAGCCTCAATCCATCTCGCTGAGTCAACATCGTTTATAGCTTGATCGAAAGTAGCGGGATCTTCTCTTAGAAGTCCCCTAGTCGCAACATAACCTTGTTCGACATGTGACATGCCATACCGCTGTGGTTGGCGAGGCACCCTTTCAGATCGTCGCATGACTGGTTCGCTCGGACCATCCGAATCTTGTGTGGGCGTTTCGGTCGACTGCTCCTCGAGAGTGACCTCACGGCCAATGCCAAAATCTCGAATGAACTCTTCCTCGAGAAAATGTGCATGTAAGCCTACAACGATCCTCTGATCATCGTGAAAATAGAATAGGTACCCCATAGAGTCTTCAGGGTAACCTATGAAACGTCCTTTTACTGACCTAGACTCCAATTTATCTGTTTTCAGCTTTTTCACATAGGCGGGGCAACCCCAAATTCTAAAATGTGATAAGCTTGGTAAACGACCAGTCCATATCTCATACGGAATGCCGTTAACAGACTTCGAGGGACACCGGTTAATGGTATAGGCCGCTGTCAAAAGCGCGTATCCCCATAATGACATTGGTAAATCTGTATAACTTAACATAGAACGAACCATATCTAATAAAGTTCGGTTTCTACGTTCGGCCACGCCATTCAACTGTGGCGTGCCGGGCGGAGTCATCTGTGATATTATACCATTCTCCTTCAAGAACTGGTCAAACTCGACACTCATGTACTCGCCACCTCGATCCGATCGAATGACTTTAATGAATTTCGAAGTTTGGTTTTCCACCAACGCCTTATACTCCTTGAACCTTTCAAGAGCATCAGCTTTATACCTCATCAGATACACTAGTCCGTAACGACTGTGATCATCCGTAAAGGTAATAAAATAGTGGAAGTCACCTCGAGCTTTCACATTGAAAGGCCCGCAAACATCTGTGTGAATTAAACCGAGAATTTCCGTGGCTCTATTAAAAGTCCCGGTGAAGGGTGATCGGGTCATTTTACCTTTGAGGCATGACTCACAAGTCGGATAGGGATCTGATCCCAACGGTTTTAATATCCCATTTTTCTCCAACTCGTGGATCTTACGTTCTCCAGCATGACCTAATCGAAGATGCCACAAGTATCTCGCATTTATTCCCGACTTTCGTTTATTTGTGACAGTATTCACAGATATATCGTTCTGGGTATTTAAATAGTACAAACCATTAAATAGTGTCGCGCTGCCAACATTTTTATTTCTATACATAATGTGGCATGTATTATTATTAAAACTAAATACATAACCGTTCCTGCTCAAAACAGGAATGGAGACGATGTTCTTAAATCCCCTCGGGAGTACAAGACAATCGTACAAACGCAACACATGCCCAGAATATAATACAAGAGATCTTGATCCGACGTGGCTTGCCGAGATACTATCCCCGCTTCCCACTCTGACCTCGATCTCACGCTCCCCAAGCGCTCTACTTGGTCCCAGACCCTGCGTGGAAACACAAATGTGAGTACTAGCCCCCGAATCCAATATCCAGGAAGTAGAGTATACAGATGAAGAACAAACTGTTTCTAAAACATTAAGTTCCATACCTGACGCATTCTGCTCACCCTTGAGCTTTGGACAGTCCCGCTTCCAGTGGCCCAGCGCACCGCAATGCAGACACCTATCCGTCGGCTTTACACCGGTTTGCTTCGATTTCCCAGAAGATAGTTTCTTCTTGGAAACCTTCCCTGTCGGCTTGAGCTTGTTGCCCTTCTTTTTTGCCTTTTTGGGGTTTCGAAGAAGTGGCGACAAGTGCAGTCTGCTTTGCCCTCTTCATCTGACCTTGCGCCGTTGCTAACTGATTCATCAGTTCAGGAAGCAACAGCGTCATACCATTCAGATGATAGTTCACAATGAACGCATTGAAGGACGAAGGCAGGGACTGCAAGATGAGATCATTTTGTAATTCCCGATCAAATCGAAAATTGAGAGTTTCCAACCTCTCGATCATGGTGATCATGTTCATAACATGTTCGCCAACATTCTCACCCTCAGACATCCTCGATCGGAAGAGCTGCGACGAAGTCGCATAGCGAGCTGTCCTAGACGTCTCACCGTAAAGCTCTTTCAAATGTTGAACCATCACCCGAGCATCAGCCATACTTTCGTGGCTACGCTGCAGTGCGTTACTCATCGATCCGAGGACATGAGCCTTTACGAGCTTCTCGTCACGCAGTCGCTTGTCATAAGCGGCACGAGCCTGCTCGGATGCCCGCGCCCCTAGGGCCGGTGGCATTTCGGAGTCAAGGATATAAACTAGGTTCTCAATCTCAAGGAAAATCCTCAAGTTGCGAAGCCAGTCTGAATAGTTTGGCCCAGTCAACCTATTCTCCTTGAGCAGTACATTTAAAGCGGTCGACATAATTTCACAAAGAGAGAAAATGCTGCAGAAAATAAAAGGCATATTAAGTTGATTGTATAGATTATCAAACGCGAAAAAGGACTTTTTATTCCGTTTGACTCCCACTATCTTTTCATAAACTCCATTCTCCCTACGGATGTTATGGAAGTTTCGTTGATAACTTCGATAGTGGAGTTGATGTCCCCATGGACGGATGCAAACCTCAACCTCTGTCGTTTTATTGGTTTGCAGCGGCCCACGAAGTCATGCTCCGCACGAATCCGACCTTGTCGAATGTCTCAACTATCTTTGTCTCAGTCAGGGACCCCCGCCGGCAAATCCGGAACAAGGCGGTTTGACTGTCTAAGTGCGACCTATCAACTTTGCTCAAAACCGCACACTTGAACCGTACGTTTTACCGCACAGTGTGGTCTTGGCGAGCGGCATAAATGCACCCGAGCAAGCCGAAACAAAAGCAAATACAAGGCGCCGGCATACCCGAAACCAAACCTTGCATTTAGGTTTTGTAACAACTATGCCCGAGCTTGATAGAAGACAGGGCATCCAATCCCTTTACTCACTTAGTATTCGTAAGGGAGATTTTTGCAACTCATAGCATATTAAAATTAAGCACGAGCACGTAAATGCATTAAATAAATTCCTAACCCTAGGAAAGCAATTTAAATGGACAAATATGCGGGCTATTTCTAGACTGGTCCTATTACATGGATCGTAAAACGACCGGGGTCTTCGATCTTCTATCGTCGAGTCATGGTTACGATGGTTGTCGAATCCTCCAATCTCGCCTTGCTTGAACGACCGTCATTTTATCTAACCTATCTAATACTAATAACGCGATAAAATACAATACGGGGGGAATTATTTCCCAAACAACCCGTAATCCATGTACATACCGGGGGGCAGCAAACGGCCCTTAAACAAATAACCCGGTTAGAACCTAAGCCCGCGTAAATGTCCCACATAAACATGCAACACAAAATTTTGACGTCGGGTGCCCAACCGACATCACGAGCGACGATAGTCTCCAAACTACGTCGACCGTTCGTTCGCCACATCGGCTTTCGAGGCCTTCGGTCGAATCATTCATGAGCCTTGGCTCTGATACCACTGTTGGGGTGGGCCCGATTAATCGACGCCGGCCCCCGAACAGCGCAACGTGGCTATAGCGGAAGCGCGATTTGTACCGAGCGGCGTAGGGTGGCAAATTTTCGATTTTTAATATCTAAATTAAACCTTACGCCATTCGGCTTCTCCCGAGGGTCTAAGATACAGTCCTAAGCCTCGGGAGATCGCGGTTAATTCGAATTATCAAAATTCGAATTTTTTTCCCAATTTATTTGAATTAATAATTTAGATCCAAATTAATCGAACAAAGCGGCAACCAGCCGTTTTTCGATTATTTGGATACCGAAATGATTTTTGATCAATACCAAACTTTCCAGAATAATTCTACACTTCCTAACGTTCGCAACGATAGGTCTTTCGAATTATTCCGATGTCGTTTGATATTTTTCACAAAATCAAATCTGTGGTTCGAAATTATTAATCCGAATAAAACGGTAGTCTGCCGTCTTTTAACTATTTGACGACCGAAATGATTTCCGATTGATACCAAACTTTCCAGAATAATTCTACACTTCCCGACGTTTCCAACGAGGGGTCTTGCGAATTATTCCGATATCGTTTGCTATTTTTCGAAAATCAAATCGTTAGGGTTCGAGGTTTACCTTCGGTGAACGAGATTTCTTCTGTTGTCGCCTCGGATGGACGTGGCTACACCTCGTCTGGATCCCGGGGCCTCCGGGCTAGATCGTCACGCCGGTATGACCTTGAGCGAACCTCCGAGACTGCTCCCGATGGCTAGACGCAGCTCGGTTCGGGCGTCGGGACTCGTCAAACGAACCCTTGGATTTTATGTGGATTGAGAAGTTTTACAAATTCTTCTTCTTTTCTTTTTACTTCTTCTTTGTTTAATGAAGCAAAAAAAATCCTCATTCCTTACTCTTTCATCTCACGTTTTCTATCCTCTTTTTCATAGTTTTTTATTTATTTATTTATTTATTGAGATAAACAAGTGTCATGTTAGACACTTGTTAATGACTCACACCATGAGTCATAGATTCTACACATCCCACGTTGGGATGTGTAGAATTTTCTATTTTTTTTTTTTTTTTTTTTTTTTAATTTTTATGATTATTTCATTTTGGCCCTTGAGGTTTCTAAATTCTCAATTTAGTCCCTCAATTTTAAATAATAAAATAATTAAATCAAATCTAATTATTTTAATTATAATTGAGCCCACTTAGTTAATTAATTAAGCACTTAAGACAATCTAAAGTCCTAATTATTTCCGTGACTGTCACTGGAATTTAACTAAGTCATCGACACCTCGTATCAACTATGCCACTACCTCAACGAATCTCATTCGTTAGGTTCCACATAAAAGCCCGCCGTTTTCGTTCAAGTCCATTACCATTTTTAAGCGCGACTCTCTAGGTCCGTCTCAACTGGCATGGGAGGAATCCACGGGTCCCGGTATTCGCCTAGCCAATCCCACGGTACCGGACAGATCCCAGTTGAGAACGAATTTTGATCTAATCGAAATTCGAGCGAACCGACTATAGTGTATACATTTAAATACTTCTTACATCTTTCACTTGCGTCCCGGTTAGGTGAGAGCCATGCAAATGTCAAACTCACTAACCTAACACTATGTTATAATCGAGATCGAACTGATTATTTAAACTTCGCTCTATATCTAATACGAGCAAGTTTTCCAAGCTTCGGCCGAAGGCTTTATAATCGTCGCTCTCCGATTACCTCATAGGACATTAACCTATACGAATATAGGCAGTGAATCCCGATAGCAGTCAAAGCCCGGCAATCACCTCCGTAAAGTCGGTTGCGTTTCGTCGCTGACCCGTATCTCATTTATGAACACTTACGAGCCTAGCCAACTAGCGACAAACCGAAATCGCGAAAGCAAATCCGTCAATGACCCTATCGGTCTGAGGCTGCTATAGTCATTCGTTCAATCATTGACAACATCCTAGCCATGTGATTGAGACGAATACGAGCCGAATGTCCGAATACGCAATCTCTCCGATCACCAATATCTCCATCACGACCCACAACCTCTCAGGTAATCGGTGACACTACCGATACTATGTGGTCGTCAATGGATAAGTCATATTCGGATATCTAGTCACCCACCTAGAATCCTTAGACTTACGGACTTTTTATTTAATGTTGAGATTAAGGACCGTCCGGTGTCTCCTCTCTCGTCCCACGAGAATCAGACGTCCAACTCAAACATCTGGGTGTTATTTATTTATCGCACTACCGGATGCCAAGTAGACTTTAAATTCAATAAATAAATAATAATGCCTTTATTATAATGAAAATATATATTCATTAATTTATTTGACAGTATATACAATAAACCTGTCTTACAACCTATACATCATCGTGCGCCCTATACTATTCCTAGTCCCCGTATGGCATTCCGAGGGCACACTCCCTAACAAATGCATGAAATTATAATATAAGGTTTTAATTCCTGACAATTATTCCCCCCTTTAAAAATTTCGACCTCGAAATTTCGTACCTATGTCAGTGAACAACCATGGGTACTGTTTTTCCATACTCTCCACCGTTTCCATGTAGCTTCACGAGCTGAATGATTTTTCCATCTCACTTTGACCATCGGAATCGTTTTGTTCCACAACTGTTTATCAGTATATTCAAGAATTTCCGCTGGTTCTTCTACATAACTAAGATCATCCGAAACGTTCACTTGTTCCTCATGTAGAACATGAGATGGATCTGACCTATACCTCACAACATACTGACATGAAAGACATTGTATACTTGCGACAGTTCAGGTGGTAATGCAAGTCGATACGCTAACGGTCCAATCATTTCAAGTATTTCATAAGGTCCAATATAACGTGGACTTAACTTTCCTTTCTTTCCAAATTTTAGAACACCTTTCCATGGCGTCGATGTTGATCAATGTAACTCTTTTGTCAATGTTGATCAATGTAACTCTTTTGTCGATCTTGAGCTGCTTTAAGCCGACTTTTAACAATTTTTATCCTTTCCATTGTATCTTGAATCAGATCTGGCCCTTCTAATACCCGTTCACCTTCCATGTCCCAACATATTGGATTTCGGCACTTTCGACCATATAAAGCTTCGTAAGGTGCCATACCAATAACTGAGTGATATGATTATTATAGGCGAAATCCATTAACATATAATCATCCCATGATCCTTTGAATTCGATTACACAGGGTCTGTATTGTCCTTTCTGACTGTCCGTCTGTCTGCGGATGAAACGCCGTACTAAAATGCAATTTAGTTCCAAGCGCTTCATGTAAACTTCTCCAAAATCTGGAAGTAGATCGGGGATCACGATCGGATACTATCGACGCAGGTACTCCATGTAGTCGGACTATTTCTGACGTATCTTTTTGCCAGATATTCCAGCGTAGAACCCCATCGAAATGGCAAGAAGTGTGCCGATTTCGTAAGTCTATCAACAATTACCCAAACGGCGTCATTTTTCTTAGCTGTTGGAGGAAGACCATATAGAAAATCCATCGTTATACGCTCCGATTTCTAAACAGGTATGGGTAAAGGATGTAATTTACTAGGAGGTGCTTGGTGTTCGGCTTTAATCTGTTAACAAGTTAAACAATTTTACACGTATTCCGCTACGTCTTTCTTCATTCTTGGCCACCAATAATGAGATTTGATGGTTTGATACATTTTTGTACTGCCCGGATGCATAGCATGAGGGGCAGTATGCGATTCATCTATTATTTCCTGTCGATTGTTGTCAATATTGGGGACACATAATTGACTATTGATCGTCATAACACCATTTTCATTTATGACAAACGACTTCGTCAACCTATGTTTTACTTTTTCTGCAATACTTGCCAATTTCTCGTCCTTAAACTGAGCTTGCTTTATTCGATCCAACATAATAGGATGAATTACCATTGAAGCACATACGGCACCTACATCATTCGCTTCAATATAGACTCATCAGATTCGATAATGGATATAATTTTCGACTTAATGTGTCTGACACAACATTTGCTTTTCCCGGATGATACTCTATAGTGCAATCATAGTCCTTTAACAGCTCAATCCATCGCCTTTGTCTCATATTCAATTCTTTCTGACTCAGCAGATACTTCAGACTTTTATGATCGGTGAAAGTCTGAAATTTCGTACCATATAAGTAATGTCGCCATATCTTTAATGCGAACACTACTGCCGCTAATTCCAAATCATGTGTTGGATAGGATACTTCATACGGCTTTAACTGCCGTGACGCATATACCACTACTTTTCCATGTTGCATTAAAACACATGTCAATCCTTGATGAGATGCGTCACTGTAAATCACAAATCCATCTGTACCTGATGGAATTGTTAACAGTGGAGCTGTTGTTAATCGCTTCTTTAATTCTTCAAAACTCTTCTGGCACTCCTCAGTCCATTTGAAAACCGTCCCTTTTCGTAATAATTTCGTCATTGGAGCGGCTATTAAAGAAAAATTCTCTATGAACCGTCTATAATATCCAGACAAACCTAGAAAACTACGAACTTCTGCCACGTTCTTAGTACTTTCCCATTTGATTACTGCTTCAATTTTCTTAGGATCAACTTGAATTCCTTCGCCAAATACCACGTGGCCCAAAAATACTACTTGATCCAACCAAAATTC
This sequence comes from Craterostigma plantagineum, assembly GCA_027422505.1. Lineage (NCBI taxonomy): Eukaryota > Viridiplantae > Streptophyta > Magnoliopsida > Lamiales > Linderniaceae > Craterostigma > Craterostigma plantagineum. Next base: position 248,879 of record JAPQWV010000297.1, on the reverse strand, counting down.
GCATTTTGATAATTTCGCATATAGCTTCTTTTCTCGTAAAGTTTGAAGAACAATTCTTAAATGTTGTTCATGTTCTTCTTTTGACCTAGAATATACCAATATATCGTCTATGAAGAATCATGAACTTGTCCAAATAGGGTCGGAAGACATCGTTCATTAACGCCATAAAGACTGCAGGGGCATTCGTCAGTCCAAACGGCATAACCAAGAATTCGTAATGCCCATATCTTGTTCTAAAGGCCGTCTTTCGAATATCATCTTTTGCAATCTTTATTTGATAGTACCCCGATCTTAGGTCAATCTTTGAAAAGACCTTAGAACCCTGTATTTGATCAAACAAATCGTCAATTCGAGGCAACAGATACTTGTTTTTCACCGTCACTTTGTTCAACTGTCAGTAGTAGATACATAATCTGAGCGTACCATCCTTCTTTTTAACAAAGAGCACAGGCGCTCCCCATATATATCCTTTGTCTAATAATTCTTTCAACTGTACTTTTAACTTGTTCAGCTCTATTGGTGCCATTGGATACGGTGGAATAGAAATTGGTGCCATGCCAGGTTGTAGTTCAATCGTAAACTCTGTATCTCGATCTGGTGGTAATCTAGACAACTCCTCAGGGAAAACATCAGGGTATTCATTTACCACGGCAATATCTTCCACCTTTAACCCATACAATCGTGTATCTATAATATACGCCATATAACATTGACACTCTTTTCCTATCAATTTGGATGCTTGTAAATTAGAGATCTGACATGCCATCCATACGTTCTTTTCTCCCTTAAACACTATATGTGTTTGATCCGAACGAAACAATTCAATTTCCTTTTTAAAACAATATAGTTTTGCTCGATATCGAGACAACCAATCCATGACTAATATTACGTCGAAATCCGTTAAGGGTAAAACTAATAAGGTCGCCTGCATCTCTGCCCCATCACTAACAATTTTACATTTTGGGTATACTGTACTTATTATGACCATCTCACCCTTTGGAAGTCTAACATTTACTTTATTTTCTAGGGTTTCGGGCTTATCATGTAATAATGATGCAAATGTTTGTGACATGAATGAGTGCGTTGCGCCTGGATCGAATAAAACGTATGCATCAATATCATATATAGATAGCTTACCCGTGATTATATGTGACCCCTCTTTTGCTTCTTCACGAGTCATTGTGAAAATCCGACCCTGTGCATTATACGTGGCCCCTCTTTCGCTTCTTCACGAGTCATTGTGAAAATCCGACCCTGTGTTGGCTGTCCATGAGCTTGTCCTCCAGACTCTCCTCTTCCTGCACCAGTGTTATATGATCCTCGACCCCTTCCCCTTCCACGATTAGTGGAGGGTCCGCTAACTCTTGATTGATCCACTGTAGGTTGCGTTTGTGACATTGGACAATTTCTAGCCAAATGTCCGCGTTGACCACATTTGAAGCATTCGCCAGTGAGCCATCTACAGACACCCGTGTGATTCTTTCCACAATGTTCACACACCGGTATTGGTTGAGGAATTCCGGTCCCTCGTCCAACAGTTCTTGTCCCACCCATACTGCTTCTGGCAGGACCACTCGGTGTGTTCATCGACCTCGATGGATTACCAACCTTCTTCAATTTTCCGCTCGACGATTCTTCACCCGCCCTCCTTTTACTACTTGATAGTTTTTCGATTCTGTTTCTAACTTTTCAGCACGAATAGCTGCTGCCCTTAATCTGCCATAGGATTCCATATCAGAGGGAGTGATACGGTTTCTAATCGTATATCGAAGTCCAGATTCAAATCTTCGACACTTGTTTCTTTCAGTAGCAACCATATGAGGAGCATGGACAGCTGATTGAACAACACCTCATATTCACCTATAGATTTATTTCCTTGCTTAAGTTCCAAAAACTCCTTTTCCTTCTGATCCTTATAAACTTCTGGCATATAGGTGTCATTGAATTCTCTCAAGAAATCCTCCCAAATTAGCACTGAAGGTTGTGCCATACTATCTGGAACTGTTTCCCACCATTCATATGCATGCCCTTGTAAGAGTGACACTGCATAATCAAACTTCTCCTCTGGTGTACACTGCATCACATTAAAAACCCTTTCTGTTCTTTTTAGCCACGTTTCTGCCTCAGCAGGATCCGTTGTTCCCATAAAATCCATAGCACCCAATTTCCTAAGCTTATCATATCTCCTTTCACGGAGAATTGTCAGGGGTTTTTCACGCTCATTACGCATAAGCGTATGAGATGAATTAGATTCAGGTACAGCCGTTCTTCCTCCTCCCCCTATCGTAGGTTCATCGTGTTCTACATGCAATGGTTCACTTACTGCCCTTCTCCTAAATATGAAAAAAATTTCAGTGCAGACCATAAAAATGCACATACCATACAAATGTCTATAGAACCTAAGACCTAGGCTCTGATACCATACATGTAACGTCCCGTTTTCTATTACTTTATTCGCGCAGCTATTATATTTTTCCACATTATATTTTTTTCACACAAAATTTTTCGCCTTTTTACAACCATACCTTTATACATAATAAGGCGTACATCTGGTCTCGTCACTTCCACGCATATTATACATATATATATGCACGTATCATATTTATTATACATCATATGAAATACATTAATGGTTCTTATACTACATGCACACGATGAACTTAGGGGAGTAGGTGGAAGCATAGCCGGCCAACCTTGAATCCATGCTTTCGTATGAAGATGCACTCTAAGTTGCCTGCTAAATATCTACAGCAACTGTGGAAACAATTATTCAGAGTATGATCGCAACATGTTATTCCATTATACAAATAATAAACAAAGCTGTAGCAGAAAATTAGTTTCTTCCTTTCGTTTGCTTACATAGACATTTCTAAAGAATATACCATCATTCGTAAATCTGTAGATTCACAATCCCTATGCTGTAAACATTTTAATTAACATAATCATCACATAATCAATCATCAAATGTTGGTCACTTAACCATAGTCCATAGAATTATTCATATAATCTGTAAACCAATGCAATTCGGTATGATCATTTATTTTTTATACTTCCGTTATGAACCAGCCAGACTCGTACTATTGACCCCGTAGGGGCCCATGCATGGGACTCTGTAAACGTACATAAATTTTTGTTTGCCTGTACAGGAGTCTGTAATCCCCCGATTTGTAGAGATGTAACCATAGCTGTGCATCAAGTCGTCCGATGTCGTAGCAGTCATAACAGTTTCTCTTTTCATTATTATTCGTATGCAATGCTATACTTTCTCCTTATATGACCTATCAATTCCATACACCATTGAATAACACATATCACCGTAACACATTATGGCCACATAATTCACGTTCATTTAAAAAGTATTACGTCTGTAAGAAAAACCATCAATCATGTAATTCACATAAAGCACATAAGAACAGAATACATGTTGCATAGCATACTCACAGTATGGCTTAAAGCCTCATTCGACTTTGTCCTTGCCTTTTTCTGAATCCTGACCTATAAAATTTTTTTTTCAATAAATAAAGAATCCCTAAAATTAATACATTAGTCGTGCTATGCATGTTTATTAAGTATGATCATATTATTATTATTATTATTATTATTATTATTATTATTATTATTATTACTATTATTATTATTATTATTATTGTTTTTAACTTTCGTAATATATTAATTCTTTGCCTAAGAGATGATATTTAATAAGTATCGAATGCTTTACCAACCCTAAATTATATCTTACCAAACACTTTCTTGTTAAATAATACTATTCTAATAATAATTAGTCACACGTCTACTTGTGTCCTTTATAAGTTAATATTGTTATTATTATTATTATTATTATATTTATGTACATATACAAGAGTAAGCATATCACATCAATATTATAAATATATATATATATATAATATATATATATATATATATATATATATAAGGTAAGCCACGAGAACTTCCTAATTAATTGTTACATGTTGAGAACTTCAAAGTGCAATAATAGAAGGGTTTTCGATATTTTCCTAATGAATCTCGAACTACATCTCGACATTGTAACATAAGTCGACCTTCTATCCAATAAATTTCAAGATTCCGACATGTGTGATCTCGACATCATAACATATTCAATATTATAACTCGAAATCTTTCCAATTGTGTTATGTCGAAGTCATGTTTCAACATCATAACTTGAATTCTTCCTGATCTATCTTGAGGTTGTATGTCGCAATCATTTTAGTTCATTTCGAGATTATATGTCGAGATTTGTCTACTTCATCTCGAGATCACATCTCGAGATTTACAATTCAGAATTTATAGAAATCTCGACATTCTATTCTGATTTTGACCTTCATTAGTTTTCGACATCAAATTGGAAATTCATCAAATTCCTTTCGACATCCTACCTATTTTCTTACTTAAATTTCGAAATTCTAATCCCCCTTTCGAGAGTCATAACTTAATTCCTCCGAAACTTTGGAAGCTTCGATCAAACCCTAACATTCCTCAAGAACCTCAAGAACATCATCTAACTTCATAATTTTCAAGAACACAATCGATATCATAAGGACCTCACACACGCTCAAACCCTAGAAATCAAAATCACTATATGACATGGATGATGAAACTTTTCGTGTTTTCAAGTACATAATAAACCATGATTAAAATGCAAGGTTAAAGTGAAGAATCATACCCCTTCCTAAAGTTTATTCACGATCTGTTCAAGTTCTTCATTTCCTCTCGTTTCTTCTATTTTCAGAAGTTGTTCTAATGATAACAAAGGGTTGATCTTATCTTTATTTAATTTACGTGTGATTATAGACAAGTAATATTAACACCTATACTTGTCCTTAGCTAATAATAATAATCATTATTTTAATATAAACTAATTTTTTCCTTTTGACCAATTTCCATACCAAGTTACGAAACTTTTTGATTCCACCTAATCCATTCGACCTTATTAGCATTATATATATATATATATATATATATATATATTTATTTATTTATTTATTTATTTATTTTGCACTCCAAAAACTTTATTTATGGTTGTCTAAAACTCAATGAACCACGAGAACTTTATACAACTTAATCACGAAAACTTTGTAGTACTTGTCTTTATTTAATAATCATGAGAAACTTAATGTAACATCAAGATTTTTTTTTTGTTTTTTTTTAACTTGGAAACACATCTCGACATTCTCTAACCAATTTCGAAACCTATGTCGAGAACTTCATGTCTCAAGATTTATTAAATTTATTTTGAAATCATATATCGAGATTTACTTAATTCATATCGATATTATGCCTCTTAAGAACCTAGAACTATAATACTTTAGATAACTCATTCTACATATACCTCTGTTTAAAAAGAACGACTTTTATGAATGCGTGAATTTATATAAATGCATGAAATTATAATATAAGGTTTTGATTCCTGACATATAGTGTCCTCTAATTACTTATGTCTTGAATTTATTTTGTATTTAATGGGTTATTAGTAGTTTGGGGAGACATATGATATTTGGTATACGTTAGGTGATTGGTCTTTAATACAATAATTACTTGTGGTATATAAAACCCATCCTTACCCTAATTAGGGTTTTCAAAAAAAGTTCAAAGTAAGCCACCTTGTACGTTTCCTTAGAAAAACACAAACTAACACAGACTCAAGGTGTTCTTCACGTTTTATGCATACAGGTCTTTCTTTTTGTCTTTGTTTAGTAATATAAGGACCAACAAGTGGTATCAGAGCCTAACGTGGATCAATATCTTCGCCGAATCTAGTTTTGTTCGATTCCGACATGAGAAGGAGATTTAACTTGAAAAACTCATTTTCGTTTTTCACTATTTTTGGGTGTTTTAAATCGTTTCACTAATTTCTTTCTCCTAAGACATTAGAAAACTGACTATGAGTATTGTTCTGGTCTTTCACGTCGATTTCGGTCAAGTTTGAGTAGGATTTGAGCAAACACGAGTCTGAAAATCCTTTTTTTCTGGGTCTGTTCATGACTTTCGGGTAGACTTATAGAACAGTACCAAAAAATTTAAAGGTTTTGGCCGAAGCGTCCTCACTGTGCAGAGTTTTGCCCGATCAAATTCTTGGCGATTTTCACTCTACTTAACCCCAGCGCCCGATTCTTTGTTCCTGTAGATCGAATCGCTCGATCCTCTTGTTTGTTTGACAATTCGGAGGACGCTCAAATCGCCCTATTTGCTACAGTACTCGATTTTAGTCAATCGAAACGCCTAATTTCCACTTTGGACCAAAATCGCCCGAAACCAAGCATCGATCATCTCTATCTCCAGATTCACGACTCTCTGATTTAAGACTGCCCGAAACCAAATTTCTTTGATCACTGTCGTCCGATTCTAGCACTTTGAAATTGAATCTTTATCGCCGGATTCAATTCGTCACCTGATTCTAGCACTATGAAATTGAATCTTTATCGCCCGACTCATTTCGTCTCCCGATTCTGGCACTTTGAAATTGAATCTTTATCGCCCGATCTTGACACCCTAGGACCTAATCGCACGATTCTCAGCACTTAGGTCAAAAATTGCCCGAACTTGCATCTATAGGACAAGAATCGATCAATTGTCAACGCTGAAAAATTAAGTCGACCGAATTTGATTTCTTAGAACTTAAATCGCCTGATCCTCAAGCCTTATGCTAAAATCATCAGTTTTTAATATACGACAGACTACATTAGGTGAACTTGCGTATTTTGACTCAAAGCTCAAAATTCCTCAAGCTTGACTATTATTGCTCGAAACTAAAACATTTCATTTCGCAGATTTATTTTGCGTTAACGATCATTACCAAACAAAACATGGACGGTCTTGCTATTGGATCTGACAATCATGCACCACTGCTAAGATGGCGAGACTACGGCATTTGGAAGCAATGCTTCATAAACTTCATAGAAAGCAAGGATGTAGACCTCACCAATGATATGAGTTCCTCTATTTTTGAGGGCCCTGCTCAACCCGATGTACTTCCTCCGATTCTAGAGAGAAGAACTCCTAAGGATCCCAGTCGATACAATGATACCGAGAGAGCACGAGCCAGAGCGAACAAGCTTGATCGACACTACGTACTTCAAGTTCTACTAAATGATGTCTACAAGCAAGTGGACGCAATGGCACTGCAAAGGACATCTGGGATGAAGTGTCCAAAATGATGGTTGGGACAGAAGCTAGCAACTTATCTAAGAAATCGATCATCCTGACTGCCTATGATTCCTTCAAAGGTAAGGAGGGAGATGAACTTCGTGACAGTTATCTTCGTTTCCTGACCATCATCAATGAGATGAGAAGGATCAACATCCAACGTTCAAACCTTGAGCACAATATCAAATTCCTCTCCACACTTCAACCTGAGTGGGGACGGATTGCAGTTCTAGTTAAGCAACAGAACAAAGATCAAGATGCTATGGACATTCATTCGCTACATGATAACCTCTCTCAATACTCCTAGTATGCTAAAGAGATCAAGAACGAAGGAAAGACAAATATCGACATGAAACCCATTGCACTCGTGACCTCTAATTCAAGCCACAGAAGCTCGACAACATCTAAAGGTAAACATGTCATACAATCTGACACATCTGACAATGCTGAATCAGATCAAGAGCTGAATCAGATCAAGAATCTGAGGACGAACTTGAATTGATCAGAAAAACTAGCCATGATCTCAGAGACAGTCAATAAGATGAGCGCCAAGAAATCATCATCTTCCTTCAACAAACAACGAACCTCTGGCGGGAAACAAAAGTTCGTTGCTTCCGAAGAACCTGAAACCAAGTGACACGCTCGAATACTAGCAAGTATACTAGGTCGTGCGAGTAGTATAAAATGGATGTGAGTCCAAGTATCGATCCACTAGGACAGCGCGATTAATTTTAAGATATTAATCCGAAATTGAATTTAGACTGGAGCGATTTAAAATATGGTGTGTTTATGATTTTTTTGATATTAATAATAATCAAACCAGATAAAAGCGCAACTAAACAATTAAAGCAAATAGACGATTGGCGAATTAAAATCAATTGACGACAACGTGATCAAGGCGCATGCTCGGCACGAAATATTCCTACGTCTTCATGCAATCAATCATAAATAACCAAAAAGAGTCTCAGTCAAGGTAGAATTTCCTAAAATAATCGCGACTCGTTTGTCCCGCAATAACGATCCTATGCGATAGAGAACCAATCCCTATATTTCTATATGAGTGTAGTTTCTACGCACGCATTTAATATTTATGAAATTCCTCGAGTTTAAACGCTTTCGGCGCATAAGACCTCGGAAACCACACGAACCGAATTCCATTTCTGGTCAGTTTTACGTCGTGGTGCTTTATATTTACCGTTCTAACCGGTCTAATTCCTTTGTCTGTCTCATAAACCAGTCAATTATCATGCATATGTTGATCAGATACATGCAAGCATTAAACTCAAATATAAAACACATAACTCGACCTCATGCGATTAAATACGATGCGAATAACATTAAGACGAATACATATCCGGCCTCACATGGCCTAAATCACGTAATATTTTACGCTAGCATATTAAAAGATAAAAACAACGACGAATCAAAGGAAAGCATCGTTGTCAAAGTCTAAATAAAAATACAAAATTCGCCCCTTACGATAACCGAGTCGTAATGCGTCCCCCGGTGTCTCCCGGTGTGCGAGCGAATAACGTCTTTCTCCCGTCCTCTTGGCTGCGAAAAAGTCGCCTATGGTGGCCTCGTGCTCTATGCTCAGTTCTAAACCGTCGGTTCGTTAATATGAGTGGGTGAGGTTTTAAGTTGTGAGCTGCTTTCTCCGTAAGTTGGTGATGTGCGTGAGTTGCTTGGTTGGTGAGGTGAGGAAATGGTGAGATGGATGCTTCATCTGCTTGCTTTTTGTGCGAAGTGTAGTCTGCGTGAGAATGGAGAGCTGGTTGCTTGTATTATGTTCGTGGTGTTGCCTTGAACTCCCAGCCAATCTCCTTCATTTCTTCTATGCCTTGGCTTTATAATCGATGCTATAAACATTTATGAGCAGCCTTTTTGTTTTTTTTTTTTCAAAGCTGAGCCCAAATTGCTTTTTTGACTTATGCTGCCAAATCAAACCATGCGTGAGCTCTCTTTTCAAAACACAAGACTTTGTGTTTGTTGATTATTCAACTCCTTTGCCTTCTATGGGATAAAGATACGTGTGGTTGATTAAGCAGCCCAATTCCAAATATTAATGCTTGATTTTTCTCAGCTCTTTCAATCCGAACTTCCCGCTTTTTGGTATATTTTCTCTGGTATCTGCAAATAAAATATATATTCTTAGCCGGGAAATATTCGAGCCGATTTCGATAAAATAACAAATGATAGCACGCTTTTATGGGGTATAATATTTGTGTAAAATCATGACTTATCACCAAGAAAGCTGAAGTTTCAAAGAAGTGCATCAACTATGGTAAACCGGGTCACTTTGCTTTAGAATGCTTCCGACCTAAGAAGAAAAACACCTAATACTACAAGAAGAAGTTTCAGCTTTCCCAACGCAAGGAGGCGGGAATTGTCCTTGTTGCTCAGGAAGGGGAATGGCTAAAGGGCACGTCTGACGAGGAGGAGGATGAAGTGGCATTCATGGTGAACAGCAATGACCATGATTCCGATGAGGAAGAACCAGACATCGGTTCGGAGAGGACGGATGTCTCTTCATCCGACCTGGAGGTATACTCCCCATCCATAAATGACATCATTACACTAGAACGTAGAATTAGCGAACTCTCCACGCATCATAGGGAACACACAGAACTCCAAAGAAACTTTAACAACAGGAACAAATAGCTATTCTTCAAGAAACTGTTACCTTATCTGAATCTAAAGTGAAGACTTAATAGAAAAGATAGAGAATAAAGAAAAACAAATCAGTGATGCATGTAAGCTTAAAAAACAGCGAAGACGAACGAGTAAATATGTCTTCCCAATACGAACTAATCACTGAAGAACGTGTTCGATTATATAAGAAATTCAGAGAATTAGAGGGTCTTCTCAACAAAAGAGGTCAAGCTGATCAAACCATATTTCTTAATCAACCTAGAGATATAGACTTCTATAATCCTCGCAAAGGATTGAGCTTTCAAGTGACGACCAACCCAAAGAAAGATGAAGTACTTCCTCTATACAGCATTAAACGCTTTGAGTTGAACCTTGAAATCTAATGCCCTTCGTAGGATCGACAGAGGTGATCGAATCTGACGAACAAAAACGGATGAACAAAGATTGGACCCAAATTGCTTCTAATTTGATAAGTAATGATTTTACACAAATATTTTACACCATAAAAGCGCGTTATCATTTGTTATTTTATTGAAATCACCTCGAATATTTTATGCCTAAGAATATATATCTTATTTGCAGATACGAGAGAAAATAAACCAAAACAGTGGAAGTTAGGACATGGAAAGAGCCGAGAAAAATAGTATATTCTCGTGTATGAAGTATTATTTGCTATGCTTGACGGTTTTCACATATAGACAAGGAGACAAAGAAACGTGCAAAGAAAATTCTTGCACATCTTTTGCACTGCTCAAGGCAAATAGTACTAATAATTCTAAAGCTCTTATGTGTCATAAGAGACAAATCCTACAATAAGGCACAAAAGAGGGAATTCTTGCAACTCAAAGATGGCTAATGGGGACAACTTTTCCATTTTTTTTACTCTTGGATGTTTAAAGCTGATAAGGATGGGTGTGCAACAGACAAAGGATGAGAAATGATTAGTCCAAACTCCCGTTATATATACTTCGATGGAGAGGGAAAACAAGGGTGTGGGGGACAGAAACCGATTAAGCATACACCTTATTTTATCAACTCACCAACCAAGCTGCTCTCGTTAGTTTCTTCTCCCATGCACATCTCTCGAAGCAAGTAGCCACCCCACATCCTACACACTTAAATTCCTCACTGACGCAGAGGAGATCCCGACGGCTAGGCGTGATCCGTTCGTCGTGATAGTCAGTGTTCGTACATTGTCTTACTCAAAAATAGGAATGTTCACCTCTATCTTTTCGTGTTTTTCGTTTATTAATATGTGTGTTTAAGTTTATTTGTGGTTAGGGCGTATTGGGCCGAATTATGATTTCGTATTGATGGTACTCGTATTTTGTTAAATTGTATCAGTTAAGTTACGTGTTCTATATTTGAGTTTAATGTCTGCGTATGCCTGATCAACATATACTTTATTCTTGATTGGTTTATGAGACTGAAAAAGTGATTAGACCGGTTTAAATAATAAATGTAGTGCACCATGACGTAAAATCGACCAACGATTGAATTCGGTTTCGTCCGTGTGGTTTCCGAGACCTTAGGCGTCGAAAGCGTTTAAGCTCGGGGAAATTCATAAAGACGAATGCGTGCGGGGTAACTACAATCATATAGGAATATAGCTGATTGGTTCACTTTCGCATAGGCTTGCTGGTTACGTGAATAACGGGTAGCACGTATTAGGAATTACTACCTTAACTAGACTCATATTGGTTAAATATAGACGACCGCACGGAGACGTAGGATTAGTCTGTGCCTAATATGTGCTTTAACCACGTTTATACCTAATTAATAAAAAACGTTATCTTTATTTGCCCCTTTCTTGAAATCGTCTTAAAACAAATCAAAAATATATATAAAATATATATATTTTGGATTAATATCTTAGAACTAATCGAGCTGTACTCGTGGATCAATACTTGGACTTACGTCCATTATATACTACTTGCACGATGTAGTACACTTGCTAGTATTCGACAATGTCATGTTTTTTCTCGCGTAGTAAGAAGCGTTATTAATATTATGTTTTCTTTCTTAAGTTATCACCACTTTATTATTTTTACTTTTTTTACGGTATTTATTTACGTTGATTTTAATACCTTTGCAGAAATATTATTCGGTGCGTGACACGAAGCTCAAATAAAGAACCACTGCTATTTGACGCGGAAATCGAATCGATGTGCCGACGCAACAACCAAAATCTTAACCGGAAGACGGAGGATCAAGACCAAGAACACCACGAGCAACACGATCGCGAGATAGTTGCTCAACGACCTAGTTTGCTAAGTAGAGCACTTCCAGGCTATTTTGATGATAACGACCCAATCCTCATTCCCGAAAGACCACACAACCAGTTCAAGATAAAACCGATTACTATACAAATCGTGACTGGCACAGTACAATTCCACTGGCTGACCAACGAGGATGCAAATTCGCATCTTTGAAATTCTCTCAGATTTGCAAAACTATCAAGTACCCTGGCATTTCCAAAGAAGTGATACCGACTAACGTTTTTCTCTTTGACAGGAAAGGCATCAGAATTGTTCTCATCCTTGCCACACGCTTCTATTACTAGTTGGGAAGAATTGACGGAATGTTTTCCGGGTAAGTATTACCCATTGTCAAGGACTAGCGAGATTCGAAGCCAACTCGTCAACTTTAAGCAAGAGGGTGGCGGAACTCTAAGCGATTCTTGGAGTAGATTCAAGAGTCTCCAAAGACAGTGCCCAAACCACAACATTCCCTTGAGTGTTCAAATGCAAGCGTTCTTTTTGGGGCATAGTACACAAAATAAGCGGATCGTCGATGCAGGGTGCGCACGAAATTTTATGGAGTTAGCCACGAGGACGCACTCCAAGCCATAGAGCGGATTGCAGCCTACCCCGCGATACACACGGGGCAAGATTTGGATCGACGTAATGCCGGCGTGAATGAACTAAGTGGATCCATGGAGGCACAAGTAGAGGCCATTTACTGAATGTTGGACTCAATGAAAGGAAAAGAGCACGAGACAGTTCATCACATCCTAAACAGATCAAGGAACACATACTTTAACACATACAATCCTAGCTGGAGAGATCCTCCAAATCTATCTTATGGTAACTCAAATTACTTAAAGCCATCAAATTCTCAAAATCATCAAGAACAGGTACCATTTCAAAAACATCAAGGGCAACTAATGCCATTCCGTCGAAACAAAAAGTAACTTGGGAGGAAGCATTGGAAAAAGTACCTGAACTACAAGCATCGCAAACAAATTTGCATGCCGACTTGAGTCGTTGAACATATGATCGATTTCAGAAGTTGGAAACTAAAGTAGACGCAAATTTCCAGGATATAAAGGCATCGATACAGAATTTGGTGAAAACTGTATGACAACTTGCAAATTCAGTGACTGAACGCAAACGAGGCACACTCCCGAGCAAAAGCCATCAAGCTAAGGAATGGGAAGACACTCGAGTCAATTCCAGAGACTAAGAAGGCGGACGGATAAATCCAAATAGATGACGATAAGAATACATTAACAACCACTAGCAATGATGTCTCCGGCCAAACAAAAATTAATTCGTCATCCGAAAAGAAGGCCAAGCCGCTACCACCGATAAAGATTAGACCACCATTCCCAACCGCACTACGAAAGGGGAAACCTGATAAGCAATTTCAGCGTTTTATAAATATCTGTAAGAAACCTGAGATAAATATTCCTTTTGTTGAAGCTCTTTTGCAGATTCCGAGGTATGCAAAGTTCATTAAGGAGCTATTATCGAATTGGAACAAGTTAGAAGAACATGCACGATAGCCCTCAATGAAGAATGTTCGGCCGTACTACCAAGGAAGCTGCCACCAAAAATCAAATAGGGAAAGTTTCTCTATCCCTTGCTCGATAGGCTGGCTTTCATTTACTAATGTTTTATGCGATTTACGTGCAAGCATTAACCTGTTACCCTTTTCTCTTTTTAAGAAGCTAGGTGTCGGCGAGCCGAAGCCTACATCCACGATACTACAACTAGCGGTTAGGTCCATCACATACCCACGAGGAATCGTAGAGGATGTGCTAGTAAAGGTGGGAGAACACTACCTCCCAGTTGATTTTGTAGTATTAGACATGGAGGAAAATACAGATATGCCATTGATACTTGGGAGACCATTTTTAAACACGGCAAGAGCTTCAATCGACGTCGGCAATGGTCTTATCCTACAAGTAGGGGACGAGAAGGTAGAGTTTGATGTTTACAAGGTGAAACACCCTACGGATAATCATTGATGTTCCTTTATTGATAATATTGACTCATATGCTTTTGAGTATTTTAAAGTTTTCAGGAACAAGGATGAGTTAAAAGCATGTCTAACTGCAGAATCTGTGGATAATCGAGAAGATATGGAGCATGTCATGGCAAGCCTAGACACGAATACTCCTCACCTAAAGACAGATAAACCGAGAAATGAGCCACTCAATCGACCTTTAGGACAACAACACTACCATCAATCGAAGAACCTCCGAATTATGATTTAAAACCCTTACCTAATCATCTTAAGTATGTTTTTCTTGCAACGCTGATACTTTACCAGGGATTATTTCTTCCTCACTAACAGGTCTCATGGAATAAAAACTTTTAAGAGTGCTAAGAGTGCTAAGAGAGCATAAGCGAGCGTTCGCATGGAAGGTGGCCGATATAAAAGGAATAAGCCCGACAATTGCATGCACAAGATATTAATGGAGGATTCATAGAAACCAGTCGTACAACCACAAAGGCGTCTGAATCCAACTATGCAAGAAGTGGTGAAAAAGGAGGTAATCAAACTTTTGGACGCAGGTATTATTTATCCTATTTCTGATAGTACATGGGTTAGTCCAACACAAGTGGTTCCTAATAAAGGTGGTATGACCGTTATTAAGAATGCTTCAAATGATTTGATTCCAACTAGTACTGTTACGGGATGGCGTGTTTGCATAGACTATAGGACATTCAATAATGCCACCCGTAAAGATCATTTCCCTCTCCCTTTTATTGATCAAATGTTAGAAAGGCTAGCTGGACATGAATATTGCTTCCTAGATTGTTACTCAGGTTATAATTAGATTTCTGTAGCGCCAGAGGATCAAGAAAAAACTACTTTTTCTTGTCCTTACGATACTTTTGCTTTTAGACATATGCCATTTGGATTATGTAACGCCCCGGCTACTTTTCAGATATACATGATAGCTATTTTCCATGATAGCTGTTGGAAGAAACAGGCAGAAACCGATTAAGCATACACCTTATTTCATCACCTCACCAACCAAGCTACTCTCGTTAGTTTCTTCTCCATGCACATCTCTCGAAGCAAGCAGCCACCCCACATCCTACACACTTAAATTCCTCACTGACGCAGTGGAGATACCGATGAAACTAGGCGTGATCCGTTCGTCGTGATAGTCAGCGTTCGTACATCGTCTTACTCGAAAACAGGAATGTTCACCTCTATCGTTTCGTGTTTTTTGTTTATTAATATGTGTGTTTAAGTTTATTTGTGGTTAGGACGTATTAGGCTGGATTATAATTTCGTATTGATGTCACTCGTATTTGGTTAAATTGTATCAGTTAAGTTACGTGTTCTATATTTGAGTTTAATGTCTGCGTATGCCTGATCAACATATGCTTGATTCTTGATTGGTTTATGAGAGTGAAAAGTGATTAGACCGGTTTAAGTAATAAATATAGTGCACTATGACGTAAAATCGACCAACGATTTAATTCTGTTTCGTCCGTGTGGCTTCCAAGACCTTAGGCGCCGCAAGCGTTTAAGCTCGGGGAAATTCATAAAGCCGAATGCGTGTGGGGTAACTATAATAATATGGAAATATAGTTGATTGGTTCACTTTCGCATATGCTTGCTAGTTACGTGAATAACGGGTAGCACGTATTAGGAATTTTTACCTTAACTAGACCCATATTGGTTAAATATAGACGACCGCATGGAGACGTAGGATTAGTCTTTTCCGAATATGTGCTTTAACCACGCTAGAGCTAGTTGATAAAAACTATTATCTTTATTTGTGCTTTTCTTGAAATCGTCTTACAACAAATCAAGAAAATATATATTTAAAAGTTGTTCCAGTCTAAATTAAATTTCGGATTAATATCTTAGAACTAATCGAGCTGTACTCGTGGATCTATACTTGGACTTACGTCCATTATATACTACTTGCACGACCTAGTACACTTGCGAGTATTCGACCGTGTCAAGTTTTTGCGCCGTTGCCGGGGACAGCGGTATCATTAATTTTAAGTTTAGTTCCGAGTTTAATTTATTATAATGTTTTTATAAATCTTTATTCGTATTATTATTGTTTTTATTTTTGTTCTCTCGTAGTAGAAGCGTTATTAATATTATTTTTATTATAATATAATTATTTTATTTTAGCACTATTATTATTTTTATTTTTCCTTACGTAACTACTAATTTATATATATATATATATATTATATATATATATATATATATATACTCTATATAAGAACGAATTGGCACGGTAACCTTCACCGGTAGCAGGTCATATATTAAAGTAGAAGTGTCAATTCACTTGCATATAACTAGCGGATATGTACAAAAGAAGACAATTAATGGAAAAGTTTGAAGGTTTAAATTGTATTATTTTATTTCTAATTGAATTTAGTTTGCCGTTATAATTTACAACACAAAAATTACTCTTGCTTTTCTTAAATATATATATATATATACATAATATATATATATATATATAAGTGTCAATTCACTTATAAAGTTTCCTCAAATATAAGTATGGATTGCACGGTATCTTTCAGGTTGCCAGTAACCATATTTATTAGTTGACTTTTAATTAAAAATTACTGTTAGTGGGCATATTACCTAGAACCGATTTGGAATTTGGATGATAGTTATTTCTAAAATTTTATATGCTGTGTAGGCTTACTTATGCCACTATTCACAATTATAGCTTGTACATGTGTTCTTTATTTTTTTATCCCAAAAAATGTGTCTTGTCCTAATCTTTATATAGATGCAAACAAAAACAGTTATTCGCTATCTGCACAGCAATAAAATATCCAACCAGTACATAATAATTATCGGCGATATCAGCTTCAAAATAGTAGGTCAGTATATCTGTTTTGGCAATATCTCTAAGTAAATAGGTTTGGCAAAATGTGTGCATGTAAATAAGTTTGGTAAACTATATACATAACTTTGATTTGAATACTAAGTTACTGCCGATATCTCTAAGTATAGACGGGTTACAATTAAAGTCTGCCGCACATGGTGCGGCCATCTACACTAGTATATCTATATGTCTATATATTATATATATATATATATCTCTAAAAAAGTTATTATCATCATCATCATTATTATTATTATTATTATTTTTGCAGTAGAAGTATTATTTTTTTCTATATAAATATTACTATTTTTAGTATATTATTAGCATCACTATTATATAATCATCATTTAGATATAATTTTTTTTACTTAGTATTTATTAATATATATTTGTTTTTTTTTAAGTCATCACCACTTTATTATTATTATTTTTATACGGCATTTATTTACGTTGATTTTAAAAGCTTTGCAGAAATATTATTCGGTGCATGACACGAAGCTCAAACAAGGAACCAGTGCTATTTGACGCGGAAATAGAAGCGACGTGCCGACGCAACAACCGAAATCTTAGACGGAAGATGGAGGATCAAGACCAAGAACACTGTTAGGTCCTGATTTATCAAGTCAACGATCCTAGACTTGAATCCTAAGGTAATCGTTTAGAATTATACCAATTGAAGAACGATCGAAAACCTTTCTTTGAAGAGCTCGAGAGAGAAATCTTGTAGTGAGAGAATGTTTTCTGATTTTCTCTTGGATTTGCAAGCCTTTCGGATAAATTCTAAAAAATTATCTATTAAGCTCAAAGTTTGTACATCTATTTATACCAAACATATTGATATAAATAACAAACTAAGTCCTAGACTAAGGACTATTACAATAAAAGCCCCAATCTACGAAGACAGCTAATTAAATCAACGCACAACTAAACTGATATCCTACATCCTCCCCATTTGTGCTTTATTCTTCTTCCGCGTTGTCTGTCTTCGTTGGGCATAGTACGATCTGCGCAAGCCTAGTGCATGCTCGAAATTCCTGAGTGTGTTCCTCAGCTCTAGTCGCTCCTCGATATCATCAAGTAATTCCATTAGGAGTGGCTGTTCTCTCACGTACCTATGGATCCTCAGCATCGTCTCTCTGTTGATCTCTTCCAACCGTTTCTCTATATTTTGCCTGATGACCTTGAGCGTCCCATCACAAAACTTTTGGACTTCAGTCTTCAGCATCAGGCTTGTCTTCTTGGCAATCGGATTATGGTAGGTGATGCCTAGGACTGAGCCGATGTGCATGTGATTGTTGGGAAGCTCTTCGATCTCAGGTCCCCTGTTGAGCGGTGCAGTCATGTTGACCTTCTTCATGTTGCTCTCCAGAGCCATTTGAAGGTCGTGCACTGCGAAGTACTTGACTTGGTGCATCATGTTCCAGTAGAGTCCCTCGAGTCTTTCTTTCTTGATAAAGCCTTGAGGACCCTTGTACTTCTCCACATACAGCTGGTAGAGGTTGTACACCTCCTCGGTAGGGAGATACGGTAGGTCGCTCTCGCTCAGTTCTTCTCGAGTCCTGTCTACCCGCTCGATGGCATAGTACGGTGTTGGAAGTCCTCCTTTGGCACAGAAGACGTTGAGGAGCTGACCGAATGAGAGATAGACTCTTATAGTGGCTCTTGACTTGTGCTTTAGTCATCCCCAGTCTCATGTCGGGTCCAAGGTGGGCCAGCATCCAGAGATATGTCATCCTCTTTTGCTGATCCCAGTGGGAGAT
Source organism: Craterostigma plantagineum (assembly GCA_027422505.1). Taxonomy (NCBI): domain Eukaryota; kingdom Viridiplantae; phylum Streptophyta; class Magnoliopsida; order Lamiales; family Linderniaceae; genus Craterostigma; species Craterostigma plantagineum. The sequence continues at coordinate 230,196 of JAPQWV010000297.1, read as the reverse complement.
CCTCTCAGCTCGAACTCATTCGGCTTCTTGGCCTTGTTTGGTGACCTCCAAATGTGCTCTTGAATTTCTTCAAGGAAGGGGATTCTATTCTGATGTTCTCCCATGGCGTGTCGATCCGAACGGTCCCTGGCATTTGTCTTGTGGGGGAACCGCCCGTTGCGCAATCAACTCTGGAAGCCTTGGGAGCTCTTGTTCGTGATCTTCACCTTCCTGAAGCTCTTCATCTTCTATCAGCACCAGGTCCACCGAAGCTTGCTGTAAGAACTGTCGAACGTCCTTAAGTCGTTGTCTCTGATGCTCATCGGTCATGGAATGGGTCATCCACTGTCTTCCGAATGTATACTTGTCAAGGAATTCATGAGGATTGACACCATGTCCTGACGGTCCCGATTGGTCTTGAGCAGTTGAGGAGTAGCTTGGGTCTGCGCCAGGGCCACGAGCATGGCGGCAGTTGCTTCTTCTTCCGGAAGCAAGGGGCTTGTGATAATCATTGGTGTAGGTGGAGGACTCCTTAAGGTGATGGATGGTGGGTCGATTTGGGTTGTATGAGTGGTGCGGTGCGTGGTGGTTGTTTGGGTAGTGGGTTGCAAGGTTTCAGCGGCTCCAGCACTTGTCTGTGCGGCACCCGATCCTTTTCTCTGAACTCTAGCCATGATCCTACTCTTTTTCTCCCCCTCACGACGACCTTGATCATCAGGGTCATCATGTCGATGTCTAGAGAGAGAGCCTTGTCCTCGGCATGATTCGGTAGGTTTAGGACGGTAAACGAGACGGCAGAAGAGATACTCTTCTTCCGGCATTCGAGTAGTCAAGTCGAGTAGGCGGGCGACTAATATCGAGTAGAGGCCACTGATGGGTATGGTGGCTGGGTTGATAAGGTTATGTGAGAAGGTGGGTGTGGCGATTGGGAAGGGTTGTGGATTGATTGGGTGTGAGGATAGGTTGTGAAGAAGACGGCTCCGAGACGGGTGCTTTCCCACGATCTTGGCAGGACGTCTCGTTGGCATTCGGCATGCTCTCCATTATTTTGGCTTCAAAAGAACGTAGTGCTGCAGAGAGAGCGGTCTGAAGACGGTCTTCGATCACATGTGGGCCGGTCGCCTTAGTCGATGATGGATCAGGTCGACCAGTGTCGCTTGTTGACAACCCTTGAGCAGACACCGACTCCTCATGTTGGCTCGTAGTCACTTGAGATTGTAACTGTTTGATTCCACTCAATCCTTGAGTCGAATCTTGGAGATTCTCCTCTATGGGTGTTGTTGCAGGTTCAGAGTGAACCTGTGTATCAGACACGGTGGTGGCTGGGCTGGTGATGATTGGTAGCTGAACTTCGGCCTCAACGCTTGGAGTGATGATTGGCACTGTGTCTGATGTGGTGGTGACGGTGGTGAAGAGGGACTCCAATTGGATGCTCAATCGCCTTGGAGTCCGTCTCATGAGTTGGATCTCCTCATCGGACTCGGTGTCTGATGAGGTAGCCAGGTGAGGGGAGGGTTCTCGTCCAACATGCTCTCCGGCTTGTTCCGTCACCTGAGGCTCGTTGGGTTGAATCATGGAAACCAGAGCCTCGGTCTCTGGTGTCGTAGCCAGTCGAGGTTTGCTGTGCCCCGTTTCAGCCGAGCTGTGTTGCCTGTTGTAGGAACTCCTCAAGCGATCCTTGGAACACGCCGACTACGATGGGCACTTCAGCACATAGAGGTTGTTGTGCTCTAGTTCCAACTCTTCTGCTACTGCATCAATCAACGTGGCATATTCAGCAGGAAGTTTTACGTCCTGAGTTGGAGGCTCCTGTTCTTGCTCCTCAGCCACCTGATCTATCAGTTCGGCCTCGGGGCTAGATAGTTGCTGTTGGTGGCGAGGGCTCCTCTGTCGGGGGCCTCTAATCATCTGTTTGGTGAGATGATTGTCTCGGCAGAATCTCTGGTATTCGGCTCCTGAGGGATCGGCAAGCCGCAGCAGCTCAAACTGAATGGCCATGGACGCCTGGTCCAAATCCGTCAGCTTGGGGTTGTGGAAGAATTTTAGCCGCGGTGGCTGGTAATTCCCTCAAGGAGGTAGACGAGGGATGCTCTGCTCGTACATCTCCATGAATTGTCTTATAATAACAGAGAACCACCGGGTGTACGACATTCCAAATCTCTTGTTCTCTTGTTGTCTAGTCTGTTCAGCTAAGTCATTCCAGATCAGATGAGCGAAATCGTAATTTCACGAGAATATAATCCGGGAAGATTCTGGGGATGTGGCCGTTTCGTTTGTCAAAGTCTGCGTGCTTTGGCAAAAGACATTTTTCGATAATCCCGAACAATGTCTTCCATGGGTGAGGGGTGCCGTTGCTCTGAAGTTGAGTAAGCTTTGTGAGCGGCGGACGGTACCCCATTGCGGCGCCCCTGACTTCCACCGCCCATTCTTATTAGTAATTCATGTGACTGCATGTGATATAAATGAAATCTATATTCGAAAATGCGTACAAAACTTTTTCCTTTTATATAAGGGAAATTCTTCTGTACAATACAAAATGTTTCTAGGACATAAATACAAGCTAGAGTGCGCATGCGTGTTCGAAATAAACTATTGGCCCGCCACTCAGGTCACATCCATGTACACACTGCCACTGAAAAGTCCTCCGAAAGCTTCAAATTTGGCCTCGCATTCGTGGGATGAGCTTACAAAGCTCAGTAAGTGAAAGTCATGCATGCCATGCACGTGTCCTAATTCGCAAAAGCATCCGCGCCAATGCTCCCTAGACCTCATATTTTCCTTGTCTTGTCTTGTCATTAAGGGCCCTCGGCTATCTTGCTATGCACCATCATGGAACTCGAATCCACAGGGGATAAATAATCATATAAGTGGCAATACACACTCAAGGGAGGCTAACCCTAGGGCGTCTTTTCTATCCCAAGGTGGTTTCATACGCCACGCGGATGCTTCACACTGGTAGCCTAATCTGAGGTAGTCAACACCAGAGGTAACCTCGGTGTCGCTTACACCCTCAGCTCGCATCCTCCAGGCTCCACGTTCCGCCATGAGGGCATTAGCCCTAAATTCATGTCTTGCCTTGAACATGTCATGTCTTGACGGTAACGACATACGACGTCACCATGGTAGCATAGAACATCCGTGACTCAACTGTGAGTCCACATCAGACACCCATATCGGCGAACATTTATCGCTATCAGGCGATCTTATATCATGCACGGTCTCATATCCTGCCTTTTGTACTAACGTGCGTCCATATGCTCATGTCATGAATATGCGTGTCATCCCGTCATATAATGTAAATAAATTATGCGTGTCATGTAACGCAAATAATTACGTAGGAAGTCACATAATATCACAGAAACACAAACACATAATTTCATGCACAAACAATTACGTGTTGTTGTTGGGACTTCCACTTACCTGGTATCCTTAGCTACTTAGCTTGTCGTACGGTAAGTCGCTAACCTTCAAACCCTAAGTATAGAAACATATAAAATTAGGGTTTGTTAGTCTAGTTACATTTATATGGAAGTGGCTTACTTTAAAAACCCTAGTTTTGAGTTCTTTATGAGTTTCGAAACTCTAAAGTTTCGAACACCTTGGCTTTGAAATTCATAGGTTTCCAAATTCCCTTCAGACATGTTTCGAAATTATATCTTCAGAATTCAGAGTAGTATATATAAGGATTTCGAGCTATATCTCGAAATCATAATCTTAGAATCTCGAAGCAACACATATATAAGAATTCGAGATTGGTTAGCAATACAGAAAGATTTTAATATGGATTTCGAGATTTTATTCAATATTTCGAGATTTAAACTACACAATTTCAAGGTAAATTTCAACGTTGATGTCGAGCTTGGTTGTGGAGTTAGATCTCGACATAGTATATGCAAAAATTTCGAGACATGTTTCGATATTTTAAATTAAGATTTCGAGATGTTACACAATACATGATTTCGAAGTCAACATCAGAGTTAAATCTCGACATGGGTTTAAGCATGAATTTCGGATGAATCCTAGAATGGATCTCGAGCTTAGTTGTGGAACTTCGACATGGATCTCGACATGATTCTTAAACTTGATCTCGAGATTCATATACCATTTCGAGATTTATACCATACAATTTCGAGGTGGATTTTAACTTGGATTTCGAGCTTGATCTACAGATCTTATATCAATTCTCGACACTAATATTAACATGGATTTCGATATGCTTTTCAAGCTTGATCTCGAAATTATTCCTACCAAATTAACATGGTTTCGAGATTTATAAAAACACCAAGGTTCTCGAGACTCGTCCTCAAGAACATCTGAACTAATAAGTTTGCTAATTTGAATGCTCGAAATTCATCTTACAAAATTAACCTGACTTCGAAATTCATAACCTGAGGAATCATATCACCTGAAAATACCTTTCTTGTGCAGAATTCATTTAAAACTTTTATTCGAAATATATATCTCGAGAACTATACGAATATCAAAGGAACTTCAATTAGTTTAACCCTTATCCTAACCTAGGGTTTTCACCCTCTTTCATTTATTTAATTTCCCGAGTTAGCATACTTAGCAATACAAAAGTAAAATATTGAATCATACGTTGAAGGACAAGAGAAACATATATACTAATAACAAGGTTTTACCTTTCTTAGTCGAAGATTAGATTGTTTGATTCGATTGTCAGGAACCAAAACCTCATAGTATTATTTCATGCATTGACATATATTCATGCATTCATATGAGTTATTTTGAAATAGATATATAGTGGAGTAAGGTATTTAAGTATTATAATTCTAGGTTCTCAGAAGAAATATAAGTAGTAAGAACGGAATGTTACGGAAGATAGGGAGTATGCAATTTCTAGGGTTTGAAAATTTGTTCAAAAAGAATTTCGGAATTTCTCAATCAAGGTTTCGAAATATTTCGAGCTCACATATAGAATTTTGAAGTCGACATTTTAAATATAATTACGAGTTGCATGATGAATTAATCTCGACATATATTATGGTATAATTTCGAGATTTGAACAATGCATGAATTCGAGGTTTGTCAATTGATACATAAAATGTCGAACTGAATTTTTATATGGATCTCGATATGTATTATAAATTAAATCTCGAGTTAGTTTAGTTGTAAAATCTCGGCATGGGTTACAGAATGGATTTCAAGAGGTGTGTGCCGAGATTTAGATAAGATGTCGAGATGTATAAAAAAAAAAAAAAAAATATCATCATAACAAGATTTCGATATGCTCCTAAAGTAAATATCGACATTTTGAAGACTTGGTCGTAAAGGAACCATTCTAAATAATATTATAAGGTGTATGAGAGGAACTTAGGATAAACATTAATAAAGAGTAGTTGATGTCACTTGATTACTAAAACACGCAAGTTATAAGGATAAGAAGGGAGTTGATAATTCATTTGCTAAAAACTATCAAACACCACATTGGAAAGGAAACGAAGAACTCAAGCTGCAGTTATAAATCGATTTTAAAAGGGTATGATTTTCTGACTTGAATTTATTTTTTTTATCATCGGTTATCATGTTTTGAAAGTACTGATGAGCATAAAAAGATTGCTTAAACCATGTTTTATATCAAATTTAGACGTTAGAGATTTAGGCAGGTTTGAAGTCCTATTGGTAAATATAGTGTTTTGGTTATTAGGGTTTTCAAATTTTAAACGAGTTCTGTATCAAAATAAGTTCGATGTTGAAGTATGTTAAAGATTCAACTGAATATATTTTAGTGTATGAACAGGATGAAGGTAGTGTGTGAAGTGTTCGATGGAATTCTACCATGTTCTTAAGAGCTTGAAAAGAAATTTGATCTGAGATGTCGAGTGTAAGGTTGAGACTTAGCTGTTTCACTTAGATAAAATATCGAGTAAAACATCGGGTTGTAAAATGTCGAGTATAATGTCGACTTATGTATGATGTCGAGATGAATTGATATTTGTTAGATAGAATGTCGAGATGGGTCGATATTTGAAGAAAATGTCGAGTTGTTGGAAGAAAACAAACGAACCTCGAAATGAGATTCCAAGACACATGTCGACATTTTATATTTCGAGTTATGATTAGTAGATGTCGAGTTGTTAGATGTCGAGAGGTGCTTTGATGAAAGTCGAATCTTATGATAAAAAGTCGAGTTATCAAAAGTCGAGTTATCATAAAATGTCGAAATCCTATACCTATACGTGGGTTATCAAAAGTCGAGATGAATTATTAAATGTCGAGTTGATTTCAAGGATAAAGTCGAGCCTTGTTTTAAATAAAATGTCGAGAAGACTTAGATGAATGTCGAGATTCTTTATACTTGTCGAAGTAAATGTCGAATGATAATATCGAGTTAAGGTTAGGATGTCGAGTCATTATTTCAGGTATAAGGTCGAGTAGAATGTCGAGATGTGTCTCATGGCACATTTCGAAATCTTTAAAGATGTCGACATTTTATACCTTATAAAGCTCGACATTTTATACTTTAAAGAACTCGACATTTTACACTTCAAAGACCCGATATTTGATACTTTAAAATAAGTTAGGGTTTCTAATAAAGGCTACGAATAAGAAACGCACATGCATAATAATAAAGCATGCATATCACATACGCATACCATTATAGGGATTTTACATTTACGGATAAAAATAATTGTATAGGTCAGGAATCTGATAAAGGCAAGGGCAAAGCTGTTTAGGCGAACGGGGAAATAGGCAAAACTTGTGAGTATGATTGCGACATGTACCTTATGTGCTTTATATGCTTATATGTTTTATGTGGGTTAATTGATTAGTACGTGATATATGTGTACTATTTATGAATCAACGTGAACTATGTGACCGTAACGTGCTCTTATATGATTTATATGTCATATAAGGTATTTTATAGATTGCATACACATGAAATGAGGGAGAAACCGTTATGACTGCTACGACTACAGATGGTATAATACGGATGCTACGGCATATATCCCTACAAATCGGGGGATCTTACAGAGTCCTGTACAGGCAATACGTATCCCTACAAATAGGGGGATTACGACATGGTTACAGAGTCCCATGCATGGGCGCCGACTGGGCGTACAGTACAGTCTAGCTAGTCTATAACGGGAGTATCAAAATAAATGGACATATAGAAATGGCATGTGATCTACGGATCCTAGGAATGACGGTTTTATGAATGTTGATTATATGGACGATTATTATATGATTTGAAATGGCATGGTTACAATATTGATGAAAAGGAATGGACTACTGTTTATTTTATTTGTTACTTGTATTAATTAACATGTTGCGATCATACTCTGAATCGGTATCTTCACAGTTGTTGTAGATAATTAGCAGACGGCGTAGAAAGCATATCATAGAGCATGGATTCAAGGTTGGCCAACTACGCTCTCCTCCTACTCCCCTCTGGTTCATCATTAGCGTATAGAATAGAAACGGATTTAGACTATCGTATTTTGTGACTCATATGATAGGTACATATATGTACATTATTGTGAAAGGAACTAGATTGGATGTACGCACCCGTTTTTGTTAAAGGAAATGGTTATGGAAATCGCGAAAAATTTTATATGAATATTTTATAGCTGCGTAAAAAGGTAATAGGAAACGGGGCGCTACATGTAGTGGTATCAGAGCCTAGGCTTTAGGTTCTGTAGACTCTATAGAGAATGTGCATGTCATGGATTGCCCTTTTATATTTTCTTGCATATATAGGCAAAGGGCAATAGGCGAACGAACGCATGTAGAACATGATGAACCAACAATAGAGGGAGGAGGAAGAACGGCCGTACCTGAATCCCATTCATCTCATACTCTTAGACAGCATGAACCCGAACACCCCCTGACAACTCCCCGAGAACGACGATATGATAAACTAAGGAAAATGGGTGCTGTGGATTTCATGGGTACGACAGATCCCGCGGAAGCGGAAACCTGGCTGAAAAGGACGGAAAGAGTATTCAATATGATGCAATGTACTCCTGAGGAAAGATTCGACTATGCTGTCTCACTTCTTCAGGGACATGCATACGAATGGTGGGAAACTGTCCCAGACAGTACGGCTCAACCCCCAGTGCTGACCTGGGAAGACTTTTTGAGAGAATTTAACGATACCTATATGCCCGAGGTCTACAGAGATCAGAAAGAGAAGGAATTTTTAGAACTTAAACAGGGAAACCGGTCCGTAAGTGAATATGAAGTGCTATTTAATCAGTTATCCCGATACGCTTCACACATGGTTGTGATTGAAAGAAATAAGTGTCGAAGGTTTGAAGCTGGACTTCGTTACACGATTAGAAATCGTATTACGCCATCAGACATGGAGTCCTATGGAAAGTTGAGGGCGGCAGCGATCCGGGCTGAAAGATTAGAGACCGAATCCAGAAATTTCCAGAGTAACAAAAGAAGGCCAGGAGAAGAATCGTCAAGTGGAAAGACGAAAAAGACGTTCAGTACACCTAGATCAATGAGCACACAAAGTAGTTCCGCAAGGGGCAATATGGGCGGAATGAGACCGGTCGGACGAGGAAGTTCACAGACCATACCAGCATGTGAACATTGCGGGAAAAATCATCCCGGTGTCTGTAGATGGCTCACAGGCGAATGTTTTCGTTGTGGGCAACGGGGACACTTAGCAAGGAATTGCCCAACCTTACAAACAGAAACCACAGTAGATCAATCCAGAATCAGTGGAACTTATGCAAATCGTGGAAGAGGAAGAGGTCGAGGATCGGTTGGCACAAGTTCTGGAAGAGGAGATTCTGGAAGCCAAGCCTATAGGCCGCCAGCACAAGCAAGGATTTTTACTATGACCCGTGACGAGGCCAAAGAAGGATCACACGTGATTACGGGTAAATTATCTATCTGTGATATTGATGCATATGTTTTATTCGATCCAGGTGCCACTCATTCCTTCATATCACGAACATTTGCATCATTATTACCTGATAAACTCGAACCCCTAGAAGAGGAATTGTATGTTCGACTTCCAACGGGTGAAGTGGTTACAGTGAATGCAGTATACTTAGAATGCAGGATGGTCAGTAAAGGGACAGAAATGCGAGCATCCCTATTCGTTATTCCTTTAATGGATTTCGACGTAATATTAGGTATGGACTGGTTGTCAAAATATCGGGCGAAGCTTGATTGTTTCAAAAAGGAAATTGAATTGACCCTTACGGATCAAACCCATATAACAATTAAGGGAGAAAAGAGCGTACGGACGGCGTATCAGATATCAAGTTTAGAAGCTTCTAAGATGATTAGTAAAGGATGCGAAGGGTATATAACCTATGTTATAGATGCACAGTTAAGTGGATTGCAAATAGAAGATATTTCTGTAGTCAGTGAATATCCTGATGTCTTTCCCGAAGAGTTACCGGGGTTACCACCCGACCGGGATACGGAGTTCACTATTGAACTTCAACCAGGCACGGCGCCAATATCTATTCCACCATATCGAATGGCTCCGATCGAATTGAATGAATTGAAGGTACAGTTGAAGGAGCTATTAGATAAAGGCTACATACGGCCAAGTGTATCGCCATGGGGAGCACCCGTTCTTTTTGTGAAAAAGAAAGACGGGACACTCAGATTATGCATAGACTACCGGCAATTAAATAAAGTAACCGTGAAAAATAAATATCCGTTACCTCGGATTGATGATCTATTTGATCAGTTACAAGGTTCTAGGGTCTTTTCAAAAATCGATCTGAGATCAGGATATCATCAATTGAAGATTGCCGATGGTGATATTCCAAAGACGGCCTTTAGAACAAGATATGGACATTATGAATTTCTAGTTATGCCCTTTGGATTGACGAACGCTCCTGCAGTGTTTATGGCGTTGATGAATGATGTCTTCCGACCCTACTTAGACCAGTTCGTGATCGTTTTTATTGATGATATTCTAATATATTCCAAGTCAAAAGAGGAGCACGAAGAACATTTGAAGATTGTACTTCAGACTTTACGGGAAAGGAAGTTATATGCGAAGCTCTCGAAATGTGAATTTTGGTTAGATCAAGTAGTGTTTCTGGGGCACGTAGTCTCTGGTAAAGGTATCCAAGTCGATCCCAGTAAAATTGAAGCAGTGATCAAGTGGGAGAGCCCTAAAAATGTAGCAGAAGTTCGTAGTTTTCTGGGATTGGCCGGATATTATCGGCGATTCGTAGAGAATTTCTCACTGATAGCCGCTCCAATGACGAAGTTATTACGTAAAGGAGTTGTATTTAAGTGGACTGATGAATGCCAAAGGAGTTTTGAAGAATTGAAGGAACGATTAACAACAGCTCCTGTACTGACTATTCCATCAGGTACTGAAGGTTTCGTGATCTATAGTGATGCGTCCTACCAAGGACTAGGATGCGTGCTAATGCAAAATGGAAAAGTAGTGGCGTATGCATCTCGACAGCTGAAGCCATACGAAACATCTTACCCAACTCACGACTTAGAGTTAGCGGCCGTGGTATTCGCACTAAAGATATGGCGACACTACTTATACGGTACGACATTTCAGATATTTACTGACCATAAAAGTCTGAAATATCTGTTAAGCCAGAAGGAATTGAATATGAGACAGAGGCGGTGGATCGAGCTGTTAAAGGATTATGACTGTACTATAGAGTATCATCCTGGAAAGGCTAATGTCGTTGCTGATGCTTTAAGTCGGAAAATGTATGGTTCCGTCTCTTATTTATCGATTTGCTCTTTCTCAAGTTTGATTGATCTCAGAAAGATGAATACGGAGATGAAAGTAGACGATACTGGTGCTATCTGTGCCTCGATCGTAGTTCGACCTATCATGTTAGATCGAATCAGACAAGTACAGTTTAAAGACGAAAAGCTAGTTAAGATTGCTGATAAAGTGAAACAAGGGTTAGGGAAGTCTTTTGTAATAGACGATAATGGAACTTTGACGATAAATGGCCGTATATGTGTTCCTGATATCGACAATCTTCGACAAGAGATAATGGAAGAGGCACATACCGCTCCTTATGCTATGCACCCAGGCAGTACGAAAATGTATCGGACCCTTAAATCTCACTATTGGTGGCCAAGGATGAAAAAGGATGTAGCTGAATATGTGCTGAAATGTTTAACGTGTCAGCAAATCAAAGCTGAACACCAAGCGCCAGCGGGTAAATTACATCCTTTACCCATACCTGTTTGGAAATGGGAGCGAATAACGATGGATTTTCTTTATGGACTTCCTCCAACGGCTAAGAAAAATGATGCCGTGTGGGTAATTGTCGATAGACTTACGAAATCAGCTCATTTCCTACCATTTAGATGGGGTTCTACGCTGGAATATTTGGCAAAAAGATACGTTAATGATATAGTTCGACTACATGGAGTACCTACGTCCATAGTATCTGATCGTGATCCCCGATTTACTTCCAGATTTTGGGGAAGTTTACAGGAAGCACTCGGAACTAAACTACATTTTAGTACGGCGTTTCATCCACAGACAGACGGACAGTCTGAAAGGACAATACAGACATTGGAAGATATGCTTCGAGCATGCGTAATTGAGTTCAAAGGCTCATGGGACGATTATATAGCGCTAATGGAATTTTCTTATAATAATCAGTACCATTCGAGTATCGGAATGGCCCCGTACGAAGCTCTGTATGGCCGGAAATGTCGTAACCCAATTTGTTGGGATATGGAAGGAGAACAAGTATTGGAAGGGCCAGATTTAATTCAGGATACGATGGAAAAGATTAAGGTAGTCAAAAGTCGACTCAAAGCAGCCCAGGATAGACAGAAGAGTTACATCGATCAGCACAGACGAGAAATGGAATATGAAGTTGGGGAGAAAGTATTTCTGCGAGTATCTCCTTGGAAAGGTGTGTTACGATTTGGAAAAAAAAAGGAAAGTTAAGTCCGCGATATATTGGACCGTACGAGATACTTGAAAGAATTGGACCGTTAGCATATCGATTAGCACTGCCACCTGAACTTTCACAGATACACAACGTGTTCCACGTTAGTATGTTACGGCGATATAGATCAGATCCTACACATGTTCTACGTGACGAACTGATAAATATTTCTGAGGACCTTAGTTACGTAGAAGAACCGGCAGAAGTCCTGGAATATGCTGACAAGCAGTTACGAAATAAAACGATTCCAATGGTAAAAGTACGGTGGAAAAATCATTCGGCTCGTGAGGCTACGTGGGAAACCATAGAACATATGAAGACCCAGTACCCATGGTTATTGACTGAAACAGGTACGAAATTTCGAGGTCGAAATTTTTAAAGGGGGGGGAGAATTGTCAGGAACCAAAACCTCATAGTATTATTTCATGCATTGACATATATTCATGCATTCATATGAGTTATTTTGAAATAGATATATAGTGGAGTAAGGTATTTAAGTATTATAATTCTAGGTTCTCAGAAGAAATATAAGTAGTAAGAACGGAATGTTACGGAAGATAGGGAGTATGCAATTTCTAGGGTTTGAAAATTTGTTCAAAAAGAATTTCGGAATTTCTCAATCAAGGTTTCGAAATATTTCGAGCTCACATATAGAATTTTGAAGTCGACATTTTAAATATAATTACGAGTTGCATGATGAATTAATCTCGACATATATTATGGTATAATTTCGAGATTTGAACAATGCATGAATTCGAGGTTTGTCAATTGATACATAAAATGTCGAACTGAATTTTTATATGGATCTCGATATGTATTATAAATTAAATCTCGAGTTAGTTTAGTTGTAAAATCTCGGCATGGGTTACAGAATGGATTTCAAGAGGTGTGTGCCGAGATTTAGATAAGATGTCGAGATGTATAAAAAAAAAAAAAAAAAATATCATCATAACAAGATTTCGATATGCTCCTAAAGTAAATATCGACATTTTGAAGACTTGGTCGTAAAGGAACCATTCTAAATAATATTATAAGGTGTATGAGAGGAACTTAGGATAAACATTAATAAAGAGTAGTTGATGTCACTTGATTACTAAAACACGCAAGTTATAAGGATAAGAAGGGAGTTGATAATTCATTTGCTAAAAACTATCAAACACCACATTGGAAAGGAAACGAAGAACTCAAGCTGCAGTTATAAATCGATTTTAAAAGGGTATGATTTTCTGACTTGAATTTATTTTTTTTATCATCGGTTATCATGTTTTGAAAGTACTGATGAGCATAAAAAGATTGCTTAAACCATGTTTTATATCAAATTTAGACGTTAGAGATTTAGGCAGGTTTGAAGTCCTATTGGTAAATATAGTGTTTTGGTTATTAGGGTTTTCAAATTTTAAACGAGTTCTGTATCAAAATAAGTTCGATGTTGAAGTATGTTAAAGATTCAACTGAATATATTTTAGTGTATGAACAGGATGAAGGTAGTGTGTGAAGTGTTCGATGGAATTCTACCATGTTCTTAAGAGCTTGAAAAGAAATTTGATCTGAGATGTCGAGTGTAAGGTTGAGACTTAGCTGTTTCACTTAGATAAAATATCGAGTAAAACATCGGGTTGTAAAATGTCGAGTATAATGTCGACTTATGTATGATGTCGAGATGAATTGATATTTGTTAGATAGAATGTCGAGATGGGTCGATATTTGAAGAAAATGTCGAGTTGTTGGAAGAAAACAAACGAACCTCGAAATGAGATTCCAAGACACATGTCGACATTTTATATTTCGAGTTATGATTAGTAGATGTCGAGTTGTTAGATGTCGAGAGGTGCTTTGATGAAAGTCGAATCTTATGATAAAAAGTCGAGTTATCAAAAGTCGAGTTATCATAAAATGTCGAAATCCTATACCTATACGTGGGTTATCAAAAGTCGAGATGAATTATTAAATGTCGAGTTGATTTCAAGGATAAAGTCGAGCCTTGTTTTAAATAAAATGTCGAGAAGACTTAGATGAATGTCGAGATTCTTTATACTTGTCGAAGTAAATGTCGAATGATAATATCGAGTTAAGGTTAGGATGTCGAGTCATTATTTCAGGTATAAGGTCGAGTAGAATGTCGAGATGTGTCTCATGGCACATTTCGAAATCTTTAAAGATGTCGACATTTTATACCTTATAAAGCTCGACATTTTATACTTTAAAGAACTCGACATTTTACACTTCAAAGACCCGATATTTGATACTTTAAAATAAGTTAGGGTTTCTAATAAAGGCTACGAATAAGAAACGCACATGCATAATAATAAAGCATGCATATCACATACGCATACCATTATAGGGATTTTACATTTACGGATAAAAATAATTGTATAGGTCAGGAATCTGATAAAGGCAAGGGCAAAGCTGTTTAGGCGAACGGGGAAATAGGCAAAACTTGTGAGTATGATTGCGACATGTACCTTATGTGCTTTATATGCTTATATGTTTTATGTGGGTTAATTGATTAGTACGTGATATATGTGTACTATTTATGAATCAACGTGAACTATGTGACCGTAACGTGCTCTTATATGATTTATATGTCATATAAGGTATTTTATAGATTGCATACACATGAAATGAGGGAGAAACCGTTATGACTGCTACGACTACAGATGGTATAATACGGATGCTACGGCATATATCCCTACAAATCGGGGGATCTTACAGAGTCCTGTACAGGCAATACGTATCCCTACAAATAGGGGGATTACGACATGGTTACAGAGTCCCATGCATGGGCGCCGACTGGGCGTACAGTACAGTCTAGCTAGTCTATAACGGGAGTATCAAAATAAATGGACATATAGAAATGGCATGTGATCTACGGATCCTAGGAATGACGGTTTTATGAATGTTGATTATATGGACGATTATTATATGATTTGAAATGGCATGGTTACAATATTGATGAAAAGGAATGGACTACTGTTTATTTTATTTGTTACTTGTATTAATTAACATGTTGCGATCATACTCTGAATCGGTATCTTCACAGTTGTTGTAGATAATTAGCAGACGGCGTAGAAAGCATATCATAGAGCATGGATTCAAGGTTGGCCAACTACGCTCTCCTCCTACTCCCCTCTGGTTCATCATTAGCGTATAGAATAGAAACGGATTTAGACTATCGTATTTTGTGACTCATATGATAGGTACATATATGTACATTATTGTGAAAGGAACTAGATTGGATGTACGCACCCGTTTTTGTTAAAGGAAATGGTTATGGAAATCGCGAAAAATTTTATATGAATATTTTATAGCTGCGTAAAAAGGTAATAGGAAACGGGGCGCTACATCGATTGAATTTCTATGCTACTTAATTCCTTGTTGTAGCTCGAAGTCTCCTCTGTTGTCGAGTATCTTTAGTTTGATGAAGTGTGTTTTTCTTATTGTTCACCTTATATGATATATATGAATGCATTGATACTAACAATCGATTTGACATTTACTTATTAGATGATGTATCTTCCCTTTGGTTTAAGAAATCCTTAAGCTTATCACATTATAATTGTTTCCTATAATTTACGCCTTAGGTCATTTAAATTTGGGCCTTGGTTAAAGTCTTATATAACCTAGTTAAATTATAGCCCTAATTTGTATCAAAATTTCTTCTACCAAAATTATATACTTTATATGAAATTAGTCCTAAGTCCGACTTAATTTGCTATCCAGTCCATCGGCTTAGTTCTACAGAACACATATCATATCACGGTTAGCATGAAATCAATAAACACACATATGCAGTCACATAAGGCATATAAAATGCAGGCATATTTATTGACCAGCTTACTTACGGGACTCGGGTATTACACCCATGTGAAGGAAGTCACGCACCATCTCTACATCTGTGGGCAGAGGGTCGTAGTTGTGGCGGTACGGTAAGTCCAAGGATAGGCCCAAATCATCTTTGCTAAAGCTGACGTGCCTCGTCCCAATCACCGTGGTGAATCGGTATGTGCCGTCAACTACGAGGCTTTTGATCATCCCCCAAATTGTTGAAGTAGACCGTCGGCACAGAGGCCATCACCGTGAGAGCGTGCCAGAGGGGATGGCCTTGGAGGATTGACACTATTATCTCGTCAGGGCACCGAAAGGTGGTCGTGTCGAGCTGATGATTAGTGTCTGGTACACTGAGGTACAGATTTTGGTCATAATTGTGGGCATATGCTGGAAAGTTTGCCATCTGAAAATTTAGAATAAATGTTCCTCGTATGATATTGCGTATATCAGGTAAGCTTCGCATCCTGTCTTGATCAAATGATGTGCCTTCATTGCCGAAATCTTGGGAATCTTACTACTCTTGCTTGTTCCCATGAATGTGAATGATTTGGTGTCTCCTATGTTAAAGGTCACTTGCTCACGGTTACAGTCAATAACTGCTCCATACTTCGATAGCCAGTCCATTCCTAGGATTACTTCATAATCAGGTCAACGGGTAAGGTCCTATCGTTCACTATTACTGGGATATCTTGTAAAATTTGGTTGGTTCTCGTAGAGGTTCCGTGAGGGATGGTAACATTGTATTCGTAGCTAACTAGGTTTTGCGTAACCCCGAGTCTCGCCACGTAGTTAGTAGATGCAAATGAATGAGTGGCTCCTGAATCAATTAATATGCTGTCGGGGTTGAATGGATTAGGAGAGTACATGCCACTACATAAGGGTTATTCTCCGCTTCTTCAGAATTTAGCGTGCAAACTCAAGCAGGTACTGTAGTTGGTCTAGCTTGAATCGGTGCTTGACTTCCAGATGCAACTTCCGTGCTTGCCCTGGAAAAGTGGCGTGTCTTGCCACATTTATAGCAAGTTGCATACTGAGAGTAGCAGACACCCAAATGTCGCCGTGTGCACCTGGGACATGGATGTATGGCATCAGAGGTCTTCCCTGATTAGGACTAAATTGTTGCGAGGGTCCAGGTTGGTTTGGAAATTAGGCCTGGCATTCTTGGGGTTAAATGGCTTCTTTGGGTTACCTCCACTCAACTTCGGTCCTTGAACAAACTTTCTCTTCGCTTCATGGGCTCGCATGATTCGGAGTTCGGCTTGCTCTGCCATCAAAGCGCGTTCAGCTACTTGAGCATAGGTAGCTCCTTGAGATTCGGCCATGTTTACGTCTCTGTATAGTTCAGGTTTCAGGCCTTCCAGAAAACGCTCCACCTTTAGCGTATCTGTGCTCACCGTGTGAGTTGCAAACCGAGATAACTGTTCAAAGTGCCTAATGTATTCCGCCACTGTCATCGGTCCCTGTCGTAAATTGATGAATTCATTCATCCTTTGAGCTCTGACTGGGGCGGTAAAATATTTACTCCGAAAGAGTTCCTTGAACCAATCCCATGTCATTGTAACAGGGTCTTCAAAGGCGAGAATGGTATCCAACCAGTGGACCACGCTTCCCCTCAGTAGGAAGGCAGCACATAACACCTTTTCTTCCTCAGGAATGCAGCTGTATTGGAACATACTTTCTAGAGTTTGAAGCCAGTCCGGCCGCAGTAGGGTCAATGGCATCTTCAGACGTATGGGGATTAAGCTTACGAAATCTTTCCCCCACTATCTCAACCCTTTCTGCTTGAGAAAGTCCACTATTCGATGGTCCGCTCGTATTTCGCTGTTGCATCATTTCTTGAATTTGAGCGGACTGCTGGCGAATGAGTTCTGTAAGTTGAAGGATCGCCGTACCCCGATTATCGACAGGAGTTGCGGGTTGCTTGCCTTTGTCCGCACTCCCACTACCGTCACCCCGTGTTCTACCCATTTTTTTCCTATACCCGAATAGTCCCTTTTGGCCAATAAACTACGCACATACAACACTAATAGAAACATAAAACTTACTAGCAAGGTCGCTTCCGTGCTTTTCAGTGTGTGTACATGGACAGTCTACAGAACTTGTAACCGAAAGCTCTGATACCACCTGCGGCGCCCCTGACTTCCACCACCCATTCTTATTACTAATTTATGTTACTGCATGTGATATAAATGAAATCTATATTCGAAAATGCGTATAAAAATTTTCCTTTTATATAACGGAAACTCTTCTGTACAACAAAAAAAGTTTCTAGGACATAAATGCAAGGTAGAGTGCGCATGCGTGTTCAAAATAAACTATTGGCCCACCACTCAGGTCGCATCCATGTACACACTGCCACCTAAAAAGTCCTCCGAAAGCTTCAAATTTTGGCCTCGCATTCGTAAAGATCACGTACCGTAATCCCGTGAACCTACAACACATAAATACGTGGGATGAGCTTATAAAGCTCAGTAAGTGAAAGGCATGCATGCCATGCACGTGTCCTAATTCGCAAAGGCATCCGCGCCAATGCTCCCTAGACCTCATATTTTCCTTGTCTTGTATTGTCACGTAGGGCCCTCGGCTATCTTGCTATGCACCACCATGGAGCTCGAATCCACAAGGGATAAAAAATCATATAAGTGGCAATACCACTCAAGGGAGGCGAACCCTAGGACGCCTTTTCTGTCCCAAGGTGGTTTCATATGCCATGCGGACGCTTCACACTGGTAGCCTAATTTGAGGTAGTCAACACCAAAGGTACCCTCGGTGTCGCTTACACCCACAGCTCGCATCCTCCAGGTTCCACGTTCCGCCATGAGGGCATTAGCCCTAAATTCATGTCTTGCCTTGAACATGTCATGTCTTGACGGTAATGACATACGACGTCACCATGGTAGCATAGAAGGGTCGTGACTCAACTGTGAGTCGACATCCGCGCATATCGGCGTATATTTATTGCTCTCAGGCGATCTTATATCATTCACGCTCTCATATCCTGCCTTTTGTACTAACGTGCGTGCATATGCTCATGTCATGAATATGCGTGTCATGCCGTCATATAATGTAATTAAATTATGCGTGTCATGTAATGTAAATAATTTATGTAGGAAGTCACATAATATCACAGAAACACATAACACATAATTTCATGCACACACAATTATGTGTTGTAGTTGGGACTTTCACTTATCTGGTATCCTTAGCTACTTAGCTTATCGTACGGTAAGTCACTAACCTTCAAACCCTAAGTATAGAAACATATAAAATTAGGGTTTGTTAGTGTAGTTACATTTATACGGAAGTGGCATAGGTTTAAAAACCCTAGTTTTGACTTCTTTATGAGTTTCGAAACCCTAAAGTTTCGAACACCTTGGCTTTGAAATTCATAGGTTTTGAAATTCCCTTCAGCCTTATGTTTCGAAATTATAACTTCAGAATTCATAGTAGTATATATAAGGATTTCGAGCTATATCTCGAAATCATAATCTTAGAATCTCGAAGCAACACATATATAAGAGTTCGAGATTGGTTAGGCAATACACAAATATTTTAATATGGATTTCGAGATTTTATACAATATTTCGAGATTTAAACTATACAATTTCAAGGTAAATTTCAACGTGGATGTCGAGCTTGGTTGTGGTGTTAGATCTCGACAAAGTATACGCAAAAATTTCGAGACATGTTTCGATATTTTAAATAAAGATTTCGAGATGTTACACAATACATGATTTCGAAGTCAACATCAGAATTAAATCTCGACATGGGCTTAAGCATTAATTTCGAGATGAATCCTAGAATGGATCTCGAGCTTGGTTGTGGAACTTCGACATGGATCTCGACATTTCTTAAACTTGATCTCGAGATTCATATAACATTTCGAGATTTATACCATACAATTTCCAGGTGGATTTTAACATGGATGTCGAGCTTGATCTAGAGATCTTATATCAATTCTCGACACTAATATTAGCATGGTTTTCGATATACTTTTCAAGCTTGATCTCGAAATTATTCCTACCAAATTAACATGGTTTCGAGATTTCTAAAAAGCACCAAGGTTCTCGAGATTCATCCTCAAGAACATCTGAACTAATAAGTTTGCTAATTTGAATGCTCGAAATTCATCTTACAAAATTAACCTGACTTCAAAATTCATAATCTGAGGAATCATATCACCCGAAAATACCTTTCTTGTGCGGAATTCATTTAAATCTTGATTCGAAATATATTTCTCGAGAACTATATGAATATCAAAGGAAGTTCAATTAGTTTAACTCTTATCCTAACCTAGTGTTTTCACCCTCTTTCTTTTATTTAATTTCCCAAGTTAGCATACTTAGCAATACAAAAACTAAAATATTGAATCATACGTTAAAGGACAAGAGAAACATATATACTAATAACAAGGTTTTACGTTTCTTAGTCGAAGATCGGATTGTTTGATTCGATGGAGTTCTATGCTACTTAATTCCTTGTTGTAGCTCGAAGTCTCTTCTGTTGTCGAGTTTTTTTAGTTTGACAAAGTGTGTTTTTCTTATTGTTCACCTTATATGATATATATGAATGCATTGATACTAACAATCGATTTGACATTTACTTATTAGATGACGTCTCTTTCCTTTGGTTTAAGCAATCCTTAAGCTTATCACATTATAATTGTTTTTCCGATAATTTGGGCCTTAGGTCATTTAAATTTGGGCCTAGGTTAAAGTCTTATATAACCTAATTAAATTATAGCCCTTATTTGTATCAAAATTTCTTCTACCAAAATTATATACTTTATAAATTAGTCCTAAGTCCCGACTTAATTTCCTATCCAGTCCATTGGCTTAGTTCTACAGAACACATATCATATCACGGTTAGCATGAAATCACATAAACACACATATGCAGTCACATAAGGCATATAAAATGCAGGCATATTTATTGACCACCTTACTTACGGGACTCAGGTATTACACCCATGTGAAGGAAGTCACGCACCATCTCTACATCTGTGGGCAGAGGGTCGTAGTTGTGGCTGAACGGTAAGTCCAAGGTGAGGCCCAGATCATCTTTGCTAAAGCTGATGTGCCTCGTCCCAATCACCGTGGTGAATCGGTATGTGCCGTCAACTACGAGGCTTTTGATCATCCCCAAAATTATTGAAGTATACCATCGGTACAGAGGCCGTCACCGTGAGAGCATGCCAGAGGGGATGGCCTTGGAGGATTGACACTATTATCTCGTCAGGGCACCGAAAGGTGGTCGTGTCGAGCTGATAATTAGTGTCTGGTACGCCGAGGTACAGATTGTGATCATAGATTTGGGCATATGCTGGAAAGTTTGCCATCTGACAATTCAGAAAAAACGTATCATTAGCTCAAAATATTTTATTTGAGTCAAAATTCGAATTTATCAAACCATAGTAATGAATCATATATTGCATGTTTGACAAATTCACATTTTAAATCATGAATTGGCACATATGTCTACGAAATGAATTATTGAAGAGAAAATGAAATTTTCGACATATGTATATATAGGTTATGTGAGTTTGGTCGAAATTTTACTAAGTGTTGAATATTCATTCCGTGCATTTTATCGCGTGACAATTGAAATTCTCAAATAGATTTCCTAAGTGCGAATTTTCAATTTCAGATCCGCGTTCTATTTTTCGATCGAAAATTTTATTCGTTGAAGTTCGCTAGAATGACAAAGACTTAGAGAAATTTTCTAAGTGTTTGAACTTAAAACGTGGTACTGTAGCTGATAAATTTTGCGATCGAGAAAAATTTCCATGTAAATTTACGATTGAAAAAATTGATTTCGCGTAAATTTACGATCGAGAAATTTTTCGCGCGTGAATAAAAATTTTCGTTGTGAAAGTTGTCGAGCGAGAAAGTTTTCCGATTTTAAAATTTATCTTCGCTGCGAAATTTTACGATCGAGAAAATTGACAACGAGAAACTAGGTGATTCGCCGAAAAAATTTTCGATCAATTAAAATCACTGCTAATTCTTTTACGATCGAGAAATTTTATCGTCGAAGAATTGATTTTCTCGCCGCTAAAGTTTACGACGGCGAACGCAATTGAAATTGAAATTTACAGTTTTCGATATTAAGTTTTTCGCTCGAGACTTAATTGCACCTAATTTTTCTTTTTCGCTCAGTAATCTTTCGCTCGCATAAAATCAAAATTGGATTCTCGATTGTAAGTATTTTTGGATCTACGTCAGCTATCTTATCGACTTAGTCAACATTTTTACCGATCGAAGATCTTTTACTATGCAAACAGTGACTCAATCGTTCGATTGGAACTGTTTGCGATCGAAAAACTTTTTCGATTGCATTAAACCTTCAAAACTCAGTTTGGTCGAAACTTAAATATTTTCACTCTTAAACGCAGAAAATCGAAAGGGTAGAATCATCATAAACACTGAATCTATCTTAAATGCAGTCTTTAACCCAGATTAAACACATAATATGGTCATAATCGCTGAAAAATAGCATTCGACTGTTCATAGTTTTAAAATAGGCGAGAATCTATCGGAATCATGCGAAGGATCACAGAATATGGATGCAAATGAAGTTTAAACACACGCTCATCCCTAAAGAATGTCGATTCTACCTTACAAAGACGAAAATCGGTTGAAAAATTGATGATTTTGTAAGATTTTGTTTTCGTCTTTTGACAATGGTTTTTCGCGAGAGAAAAATGTTCGACTGATGAATTTTGCAATTAAGGGTTTGCGCGTGTATGTAGGGATTTTTCAACTGCAAAAGTTACTGTGTCAAATTGGTCTTATTGGACTTTTTTAAGTTCGCAAATTCTTCAGGCCCAATTTTGAGTTTTTCGCTCGAGAAACTCGGATCGAAAATTTTCATTGGGTCCCTATCTGATCGCTCGACAAATTTGGAGCGAAAATTAACATTTGGTCCCAAAATCGATTTTCGCTCGAGAAACTGCGATTGAAAATTATTAATTTCGCCCAACTTTTGAGATAGTAAGTTTTTCGAAGTCTTCAGATTGACTCTAATTTTTAGTAAAGACCACATAATTGCTCCCCCTATGAATGAAAGAAATATGTAATTAACTCCATGTTGTTTCCGAACAATGACATCTGGCTCCATCTTCAAATTTTGTAAATCTGCAATACTTAGAGCAAGAATGTCGAGATTGTTAGAGTTAATTTTGGAAGCAATTCTTCTATGTTAGGCTTCCCCTGAAATATTTTTCAAGATAAGTTGGTTAATTTCAAAATCAGAAAACACGTTACGATCCAGATATTTAACCATTCCAAATTCGAACCATTGCCGTGTACTCCAAGTCATGATCAACACGTGAAGTCTTCCTCATTTATTCTGCAATACTTAGAGAAAGATCATCAAAATAGTTTGGAGCTCAAGGCATTAATTTTTGTAAATGCTCCCCCTCAAATTGTGCACCAAAAATTGATTTAGTGTGAAAGCATATAGAATTAATTTCAAGTACCAAACATGTAGTACGCAATTTAGACATTCTCTCCCAGATACATGGTCCCCTAATCATGTATTCAAAATAATGCGTGAGGGTATGAGCAAGAAATTCGCATTTAATCAATTCCGCATAGATGCAAATTAAGATTGCATATTAAAATGTGCGAATTAGAACAAGATATCGCATTTAAGCAATTCAGTTCAAATGCAAAGTCATAGTGCATTCAGAATGTGCGAAACAAATATTTATATTGATATATATATTTTTGTTTTATTATATATATATATTAATTTTATTAATAGTATGGGGTCAGCTTATTTTGATTAGATCATTGTCACGCCTAATTCACAAGACATTTGAAAGATTTTATGCCGTCAAGTCTCGTCAGAATACGATTTTAGTTGTGCTTTGATTTAATTAGCTGTCCTTGTAATTAGGGGCTTTTATTATATGTGTCCTTATTTTAGGAATTAGTTTGTTATTTATACCAAGTATGTTCGGTATAAATAGTTGTACAAACATCGAGCTTTAAGAGAAGATTGAGAAATTTGATCCGAAGGGTAGCCAATTCGATTTCCAGAGAGAGAAACATAAATATCTTCTCACACTAAGCGAAATTCTCTCTCCCGCTCTCAACAAAGGTTTTCGATCGATATTTTAATCTTTACAATTCTAATCGATTACCTAAGAATTCGAGTCTAGGATCTTAGAGTTGATAATTCAGGACCTAACAATTGGTATCAGAGCAGATTCATTCTGTTTGGAAATGAAATTGTTAGAATTGGATCAAAAATTGAGTTCGGGTACTGTTCCAACGAAGAACAGTTTGGCGCAAATTTCATTTTCGATCTAAGAGCTCAATTCTATGCTTATTTGGTTTGAGTTTGATGTTTATGTGCTCGTTTTAGTGATGTACATTGATTGCGATTAGATTCGTAGCTCTTTGAACTTCATTTTAGCATATTGCATTTAATCTGAGAAGTTACTGTTCGCGCGAAGAACAGTTTGAACACGTACTGATTTTGTTCAAATTCGATATATTTTGCTTCATGACGTGTTTAATTGTGTGTTCGTGCGTATTCATCATCTGATTACGAGCAATTACCTGTAATTTCATAGTCAAATTCATCGTCTTTGCTTGAATCAGTGTTAAGTGTATTCTGTGTTTTGTTGCGATAATTTCAATTTTTCTCGCCAGGTTCTTCAATCGGGTTAATTTCTCGATCGAAAAACTCGGCACGAAAATTTTTCTCGATCAGAATACAAAGTCAGACTTAAAGTCGTCTTTGTCAAGAACGACTTTAGTAGAAAATTTTTCGACGAAGACTAATTTTGACCTTTGTGCACGCAAAACTTACTGTCGAAAAACTTTTCGGTCAGACTTTTTAAGTTTGACGAAGCGAAAATCATTTGCGTCCGAGAAACTTCTCCAGTCAACGAATTTATTTTGACTTTGCCAGAAACTCACTATACGTATTGTTTTTCTGCGATCGAAATAAATTCACGATTAAAAAAAGGAATTTTTCTCGACCGAAAGATTTTGAATTTTTCTTGCGCTCGTAAAATTTTTCACTGACAAGGACATTCTCGCACGACAACAGTACCTCCTACATTTTACTTCGACGAACTGATTTTCGATCAAATTCTAAAGATTGAATCGAAAATAGTTCTCGACTGCTTTAATATCAAACGCTACTAACTAATTTGCTACTTGTGAAGCACGTAACATCAATTCAAATAACCAAAACAACAAACAAAGATCCTTCATCAACTCTAGAAAAAAATGGATGCCTACTCACTTGGAAACGACAATCGTCCCCCGATACTCAAGTGAGGCGAATATACAGTTTGGAGAAGCCAGTTTCTGAACTTTACAGATCTGAAAGAACAGGCAGAATACCTTCTCTCATCACTTGAGCAAGGTCTAGCTCAGTTCTGGGTAAATGTACCCAGAGACAACACTGCTAACCCTCCAATTCTGCCTCTAGGCGACTCAAAGAGCCTAGGGAATATACTGCGGAGGAAAGAGTGAGAGCTAAGTCTGACCTAATAGCCAAAAACACTCTTATGAAAGGGATCCCAAAATGATAACTATCGATAGATAGACAGCATCCCAACAGCTAAGGGAATGTGGGATGAACTGCATAAGATGATACAACGAACAGAAGTCTGCATCAAGGCCAAAAAGGAAAACATTCTAACGGCCTATGATTCCTTCCGAGCTAAGTCGGAGGAAAGCTTACACGATCTATATATCTCACTTTACTAAATGAGATAAGGAAGATTGAATCACGAAGACGAACATGGAAACCAACATCCGATTTCTTTCCTCTCGGCCCTCCGAATGGAAGAAGATATCCGCTCAATCCGACAAAATAAAGACCTTGAGGAGCTGGATATCCATTCTATGTATGACAATCTCGCACAGCATGAGGAACATGTTAGCGAGATTCAGAAGGAGTAGAAGGGCAAACTTATCGACGACTCAATTGCCCTAGTCTCAGAGAAGAGAAGCTCAAAAACCCGAGAAAAGATCATCAAGCCTTCTACCCCCTCAGAGTCTAAGATGAAACAGATTCAGACATGGAACCTAACATGAAAGCGATGGGAAAGCAGTTGGCATTAATTGGAAAAATGAACAAACGATACTTCAAAAAGAAGTCCTCATCATCAGCCAATCGACTACGGACCTCAAGCTCAAGGAATAAAGAAAATACACCTGAGACCTCCGAAGTCAAAGCTTCTAAAGAACCGACCAAGTGCTTTAACTGTGGGAAACCTGGTCATTTCGCCAGAGAATGCACTCTTCCAAAGAAGATAGACGCTAACTACTACTCCAAGAAGCTTCAACTCACAAAGAAAAAGGAAGCATGAGTAGCTTTAATAGCTGAACAAGACCACTGGCTCGAGGACACGTCTACCTCAGAAGAGGAGAATTTAGCCTTAATGGCTCGCCTGGACGAGCATTCAGACGCTGCAACCTCAGAACAAACGGATGAAGACCAAGCATCCGAACCTTCTGAGGAGATCCATCATGTGTGGTACCTTGCCTCTGGTCGCTCCACACACATGACGGAATAAAAGAGCTGCTGAGCAACTACAAAGATCGATCGAATGGAAAAGTCAGATTCGGGAACAATGACTCAGCCCCCATTCTAGGACTTGGGGACATCATTCTAGAAAATCTGACAATCAAAGATGTCTCTTACATCGAAGGTCTCCGCCATAACTTGTTCAGCATAGACCAATTTTGTGACAAAGGATTCCAGGTCGTCTTTCATGCTGACCGATGCAAAATATTGGAGAGTCAGAACACAGAACTCCTCCAAGGACTTTGGAAATCTAATCTTTACACGATCAATCTAACGTCCGTGCGGACTACGACTGTTGTTTGCCTCATCTCCCAGACTACAATTCAGAGGAACATCCTATGGCATCAACGTGTGTCTCATCTAAACATCAAACCTCTTCAACGACTATCAACACAAAAGTTTGTTCGCGGTCTAGCAACCACTATTCTACAAAAAGAGCATCAATGTTCAGCGTGCCAACTAGGAAAATGAAGCGAGCTTCTCATCACGTCAAACTAGTTGCCTCTACTTCACATACTTTGGAATTACTACATATGGACCTCTGTGGATCCATGCAGACACTGAGTATTAGTGGGCGCAAGTACGTGCTAGTTATCGTTGATGACTACTCTCGCTACACGTGGATGAAGTTCATCTGAATTAAGGATGAGACAGGGGACTTGATAATCAATTTTGTGAACGCTACTCAGAATTTGCTGCAACAAACCATTCAAGTCATCAGAACAGACAATGGCACTGAGTTAAAAAACAAGTACCTCAGTGATTTCTATCAGTACATGGTATTAGTCAGCAATTATCAGCCGCAAAGACGCCTCAACAGAACGTTGTCGTTGAAAGGAAGAATAGAACGCTAGTGGAAGCACATACGATGCTGATTCATTCTGGCTTCCCATATTTTGGGCTGAAGCAATAAATACCGGCTGCTTCACTCAGAACAGGAGGGTGGTTCACAAGCACTTCGATAAGACTCCGTACGAAATAATCAACAAGAGAGTACCCAATATCTCATTCTTCAAGGTCTTCGGGTGCGAGTGCTTTGTGGCGAACGACAGAGAGCAACGTGCTAAGTTCGACCCTAAAGCATCGAAGTAACATTTGTTGGGTATTCGTCAACTTCAAAGGCATACCGAGTATACATCAAGTCCAACCGCTCAATCAAAGAAAGCTATAACGTCACATTCCACGAAGTCAGACATGGATCCTGCACACCTAAGTTCAGGACCCGCACCTAACCAGATGGCTTATGAGTACAATAGGTCAGAACCCGTATACACTGGTTTGTTGGCACAAAACCAACAAAAGATGGCAACAAATAAGGACTCAATGTAATACCCATAAATTTTAATACGGGATTTTTATATAATCAATTATGTAATTTGTGAAGTAGGAATATTGATATGGAACTAAAGTCTTGAGGCGAAGATATAGATTTTGCTAGCTTTGAATTAATTCAAAATTTGACCAAAGAATTCAAGATAATTTATAATGCTAGGATATATTTAATTTGGGGCTAACATTTGTTGGGTTATATTTCAAGTGAAAGCCCAAATCATAGGAATAAATTAGGTAATGAGATTTCTTAAGGTTGAGGTAAAACTCGTCTACCAACGTGTCCCATCATTTAGACTTTCAAAGATTTCATGCTTATCCAACATATACCTTATAACAAAGAGGATTAATAGAAGAAAACCCTCATTCCCATATACGAACATAATAGCAGAATGTATCTTAGCAAGGGTAAGAAGATTTCGCCATATTGAGGGAGCTAATTTTCAAGAAAAGGTATATGAAGTAGTTAACGTGTTTAGTACAATTAATCTATGTTCGATTCATTTTTTT
Source organism: Craterostigma plantagineum (assembly GCA_027422505.1). Taxonomy (NCBI): domain Eukaryota; kingdom Viridiplantae; phylum Streptophyta; class Magnoliopsida; order Lamiales; family Linderniaceae; genus Craterostigma; species Craterostigma plantagineum. The sequence continues at coordinate 202,099 of JAPQWV010000297.1, read as the reverse complement.
TTAGTCTATATATTATATATGTATATATTCTCACATGATATATAATGAGATTTAAGGGATACCAAATGCGTTAGGTAACGCTAACATAAAATCTATATAGAGTCTATGAAGTCTTGGCATTAGAATCATGTTTGCAACACCTAGGGATATTCTGATATTGTAAGTTAATAGGAGATTTTCGATGGAACAATGAAAAGAAATGTCGAGAGGAACAATGGAAATGTCTAGAGGAACAATGGAAAGAATTCGATATGCGAAAGAGGGAAAAATCTCGAGGTGCATAAGTTAATTCGACAAAAGTAAAGTTTTCGACATTTATAATATCTCGAAATGTATATAGTCTTGTAAGAATAGTTTCGACATTTAACTAGGTCTCGACATCCTCAGTCTTATTTCGACGTTCTCAATGTTGTTTCGACATTTAACCAAGCTCGACATTTTGTAAAGATTTCGACATATAAAACTCTCGACATTCTACATAAAACATTTCGACATTTAGTAGATCTTAAGAAGTAATAGGTATCGAGATGTTTCAATAGTAATTGATCTCGACATTTTACCATGGTTTCGACTTCTTTCAAGAAATGATATTTCGACATTAGATTAGATACTTAGTAAGAATTCGATTAACTTATATCTAGGTCTCGATATTTAACTCGACATTTGTTATATAAAACGATTTCGATATGTCGACACCATAAAATGAAAGTCGACACAAGAACTCGATATTTTATTAGATGTCTCGACATTTATAGTTAGAGGGTCTCGACATTTTACAAGCCTTCGACATTTTCAATGACTAGATTTCGATATTTACCTTTCTTGATAAGTAAAAGTTTCGACATTTAATAAATTTCGGTATTTTAGGATTTTACTATTTCTAGGGTTTTCAATATTTTAGGATTTATTTATTTTTAGGAATATTATTATTTTTAGGTTTTCATAAATTTTAGGGTTTTCTATAATTAGGGTTTAGGAACTTGAAAACTTATGTAGTTTAGCAAATATACTGATATGGTAATATTTATGTATTCAGAGAATCGACTTATAGGGATTCCATCAGACCGCTTATTTAGCGATAGCGGGAGGACAGGTAGGTGGATCATCCATCTACGATACGTAAACACAATTATGTGTTTCTATGTGCTTAAATGATTTACGTGATTTACGTGTACATATTTTACGCACGTTTTATGTAGATCATGCTTTTATACGTTATCACGTTTATATGCATGGCATATGCATATCATATCACAGAAGTGAGAAATTTATACCGTATTGAGACGGTTGACTTGAGATATTGTCGAGCGGGGTAGAATGAGATGTTTGTGATTTTTGTTGTGGACTCATTGAGGAGTCGAGGTTGGTACTCGTATGACACCTGACGGCAGACAGGCGTGATCGATATGTCTACTCGGGCGTGAACGTCCCGAGGTGCAAAACCGTCGTGATTATATTTTCAGCGGAGGGAGCGACCTGACAGGACAGTTGCGTGATCGTCAAAACGCTGTCGGCGTAGGCTACCGCTTACGGAAGAGCGACCTAGCAGGGCAGTTGCGTGATCGTCAAAACGCTGCTAGAGTAAGCTTCCGTATATTATTATTATGGGCGCGCGAGGTGTCGAGTCTGACCTGGGGCCCTGTGTTGTGTGATTTGAGACAGGATTGTGGGAAAAGAAAGAGTGAACATTGCATGTGAGATATTGGGATCGGGAATGAGCGTTCACGTGCATACATGCATTTCTATTCACCTACTGGGCAAATCGCTCAGTGTTTACGTGTTGTAGGTACTGAGTCTGACGCCGATGCGCGTCAAGACTGAGGCGGCTGGTGGCGGTGCTCCACGGACTTTTGAGGGCGGGGCGGTACATGGATGAAGACCTGTGGAGCGATAATAGAGTTTTTGTTCTTTTGACATTTTTGGGGCTACGCCCGTTGTACAGATACTACTATGTAAAATAATATTTTATTTATCATATTATCTTTTAGGAAAAAGTTTTTAATTGACGGGCCTTCAGCGGCTTACGTTGCGGAAATCCGCCACTAATCTTAATTAGAAAATGAGGGTCGCCACAGGTGGTATCAGAGCGTAGGCTCTAGATTCCGAAGACTGTCCATGTACTGCCGCTCAAAAGCCTGGAGAACCAGCCTGGCCTGTAAGTTAAATGCTTGACTATGTGATTATGTGTTATCTGTATGTGTTTTATTTGAATTATTATAGAAAATAGTTGAAAAATGCCAAGAACCCGTAGTGAAGATGTGGCTGAATCCAGCCGTAGGGCTGAACCGGAGTCCCCTCCAAATGAAAGAGACTCCACTATTCTACGACTGATCGATTTACTTCAACGTCAGTCGGAACATATAAATCGCCAGTCGAGTCAAATCGACGAGCTACTCCATCATCATAGCTCGTCTGAACATCGTCCTTCCCCCAGCCAGCGCGTGTAGAAATTATAGGGGAACGGTTTCGGAAAATGGATCCCCCAACCTTTGCTGATGCTACCCAGCAGTGGCGGAAGATTGGCTGCGTACTATAGAAGATATGTTCATATATAGTCGTGTGCCTGAGAATGAAAAGGTCTTGTGCGCCGTTTCCATGCTCAGAGGAAACGCCCGATTCTGGTGGGATACCGTTAAAGTCCTAGAAGATCCGACCAATATGTCGTGGAAACGATTTAGAGAATTGTTCCACCGCAAATATTTTACTGCCCATGAACAGGAACGACGGATGCTAGAATTTATGAACCTCAGGCAAGGAGGAATGCCTGTAACTCAATATATCCGTCGATTCGAGCCGTTTCGCTCCTCACATGGTGGCAACAAATCTGCTCAAGGTGACGAGGTTCATTACGGGCCTCAAACCTGAGCTTTATCGCGACTTAAGTATCTCAGGGGCCCGACAGATGGAATTCACCCAAGTTGCAGAAACGGCCATGGTAGCGGAGCAGGCTGAGGCTCAGATTTCCGAAGCTCAGGAGGCAAAGAAGAGAAGGGAGAGTCAGCAAGGACCTGGAAGTGACCGCAAGCGCCAATTTTTCAACAAAGGTCAAGGTAACCAAGGAAATCGCCAGGGCCAACAGAACTGGCGCCCGGCGCTGAATCAGGGGCCTGTAAATATCCAGAGCAGACCTCCAAACCCAGCACCCCAATGTAGACAGTGTGGCCGTTACCATGTCGGCCCCTGTTATCAACCCAGACCCAACCCAAACCCACAGTGTTTCAGATGCGGAAGGATGGGGCACTATGCAAGGAATTGTAACACGAACATGCCCCAAAACCCGACCCGAACACCAGTTCGACCTCCATCGGTTCCTGCACGGGTTTTCACGCTTACCAATGAGGAGGCCGAAGCGAACCCTTCTGTTGTGACGGGTACGTTAACTATCTATAGCGTGCCCACTTCTGTGCTAATTGATTCTGGAGCCACACATTCATTTGTGTCGGCTAAGTACGTGGCGAAGGTAGGAATATCCCCTACCTCCTCTGAATGCAACTATGTAGTTACTCTACCTCATGGGGATCCGACGCATACCAACCAAGTGCTGCGGATGCGTCGTAAATATTGAGTGTAGGAACTTGAGTGCCGACCTGATTGTAATCCCGATGAACGGCTACGATGTCATCTTCGGAATGGATTGGCTTTCAAGATATGGAGCCATCATAGATTGCAACAAGAAGGTCATTAAATTTCAACTGCCCGAAGAAGAAGCATTCATTTTTTCGGGTAAATCAGATAAGAATAGTATTCCAAGAATATCGGCTCTAAAGGCTCAACGACTCTCGAGGTCAGGTTGTGAGTCTTATCTCATATATGCAGTGAAGGCGAAGGATTTACCTCAGCCGGAACTAAAAGATGTACCTGTAGTTAACGAATACTCTGATGTATTTCCCGATGATCTCCCGGGGTTACCCCCTGATCGAGAAATACAGTTCAAGATAGATCTGATGCCAGGATCAGCCCCAATTTCTAAAGCCCCTTACCGTTTAGCACCGAACGAGTTAAAAGAGTTGAAAGAACAGCTGGAGGACCTACTATCTAAAGGGTTTATCCAGCCGAGTTTCTCGCCGTGGGGCGCACCCGTTCTTTTTGTGCGAAAGAAGGATGGGTCGATGCGACTATGCATCGACTACCGAGAATTGAATAAGATCACGATCAAGAATAAATACCCTTTGCCAAGGATCGATGATCTGTTCGATCAATTGCAAGGAGCTTCGGTATTCTCGAAAATCGACCTCCGTTCGGGATACCATCAGTTAAAGATCAGGGAGGCAGACGTTCCGAAAACTGCGTTCAGTACGAGGTACGGCCATTACGAGTTTCTGGTCATGCCTTTTGGACTGACAAACGCCCCAGCTGCTTTTATGGACTTGATGAATCGAGTCTTCAAAGACTACCTCGATCGGTTCGTTATCGTCTTTATCGACGATATTTTGATCTATTCTAAAACAAGAGATGAACACGAAAGCCATCTACGAACCGTCTTAGGAATCCTGCGAGAGAAACAGCTCTACGCCAAATTCAAGAAATGCGAATTTTGGCTTGAGCAAGTAGCCGTCTTGGGACACGTGATTTCTGGAAATGGAATCTCTGTGGACCCGAGTAAGATCGAAGCTGTGAATAACTGGCCACGACCTACGACTCCTACCGAAGTTCGAAGTTTTCTTGGACTTGCGGGATACTACCGTAAGTTTATAGCGGACTTCTCTAGTATTGCCTCTACATTAACCAATTTGACGAGGAAGAACGTTCCGTTCAAATGGACCGAAGCATGCGAACAGAGCTTTCAAGAATTGAAGAAACGTCTTACCTCTGCCCCAATATTGACAATACCATCAGGGACCGGAGGATTTGCGGTATACAGCGATGCTTCAAAGAATGGCTTGGGATGCGTGCTGATGCAGAACGGAAAGGTGATTGCCTATGCTTCGCGACAACTAAAGGAATACGAGAAGAACTACCCAACCCATGACCTTGAATTAGCAGCAGTGGTCTTCGCTCTGAAGATCTGGAGACATTATCTCTACGGAGAGAAATGTGAGGTCTTCACAGACCATAAGAGTTTGAAGTATTTCTTCACTCAGAAGGAACTGAATATGCGACAACGAATATGGTTGGAGCTCGTCAAGGACTACGATTGCGTCATCAGCTATCATCCGGGTAAGGCAAACGTAGTCGCAGATGCGCTAAGTCGAAAAGCGGTGAATGCGGAGTTACATCAGCTTGGAATAGAGGTAGTTAATTTGGGCGAAGTTGAGGAAAGACTAGCAACGCTAACTCTCCAACCCACGATGCTAGAACATATCAAGAAGACACAAGAAGAAGACGAACTCTACCTAAAAATGAAGGAGGCACTACCCGAAGATTTTAACATCCGAGAGGATGGAGCTTTGCTATACAAGAACCGTCTTTATGTACCCAACAATGAGGAGTTACGACAAACGATAATGAAGGAAGCACACGCGACCACATATTCGGTACACCCAGGATCCACGAAAATGTATCAAGACTTGCGAGCAACATACTGGTGGCCAGGAATGAAGAAAGACATCGCAGCGTTTGTAAACCGATGTATGACCTGCCAATTGATTAAAGCGGAACACCAGCGACCCGGTGGAACCCTGCAGCCTCTACCCATTCCGGAATGGAAGTGGGATCATATCACAATGGATTTCGTCGTTGGTTTACCCAAAACGACGAAAGGCCACGATGCTATTTGGGTGATTGTTGATCGCCTGACCAAATCGGCTCATTTCCTTCCAATTAGTTCCACTTTTTCCATGGAACGCTATGCGGAATTATATATTCAGGAAATCATCCGCCTCCATGGAATTCCAATTTCTATCGTCTCGGATCGAGATTCAAGATTTCTGTCTAACTTTTGGCAAAGCCTACAGAAAGCGATGGGAACCAAGCTCTCATTCAGTACTGCTTACCATCCCCAAACCGACGGGCAGTCTGAACGAACGATTCAAACTCTTGAGGATATGCTACGGGCGTGCGTGCTCGATTTCAAAGGAAACTGGAGTAAGTATCTACCACTGATAGAGTTTTCCTATAACAATAGCTTCCACGCTACTATCGGGATGGCGCCATACGAGGCGTTATACGGGCGCAAATGCCGATCCCCAGTCCATTGGGACGAAATCGGTGAGCGAACATTGTTAGGACCTGATATGATCCGAGAAATGACAGAAGCTGTGACGAAGATTCGGGAAAGGATGCGAACCGCACAGAGTCGTCAGAAGAGCTACGCAGATCATCGACGACGACCATTGGAATTTGTAGAAGATAACCAAGTGTTCCTAAAAATCTCCCCGATGAAGGGAGTAAAACGCTTCGGACGAAAGGGCAAGCTGAGCCCCAGCTACATAGGCCCGTTTAGAATTATCAGACGAGTTGGCGAAGTCGCGTACCAACTAGAGTTACCGGCCTCACTATCGCAAGTTCACGACGTATTTCACGTATCGACATTACGAAAATACGTCGCGGACCCGAGCCATGTTATCCAAAATGAGCTTCTTTATCAACAACTCAATCCTGACTTGAGTTACGAAGAGAAGCCTGTAGAGATTTTGATGTACGAGATAAAGCAACTTCGGAATAAGATTATTCCGTTAGTTAAGGTTTTGTGGCGGAATCAATCAGTTGAGGAAGCCACGTGGGAGCGTGAGGATGATATGAGAGTTCGTTATCCCGAATTATTCCAGTCGGCGTAATTTCAGGGACGAAATTTCTTTAAGGGGGTGGATGTAATACCCGTAAATTTTAATACGGGATTTTTATATAATCAATTATGTAATTTGTGAAGTAGGAATATTGATATGGAACTAAAGTCTTGAGGCGAAGATATAGATTTTGCTAGCTTTGAATTAATTCAAAATTTGACCAAAGAATTCAAGATAATTTATAATGCTAGGATATATTTAATTTGGGGCTAAAATTTGTTGGGTTATATTTCAAGCGAAAGCCCAAATCATAGGAATAAATTAGGTAATGAGATTTCTTAAGGTTGAGGTAAAACTCGTCTACCAACGTGTCCCATCATTTAGACTTTCAAAGATTTCATGCTTATCCAACATATACCTTATAACAAAGAGGATTAATAGAAGAAAACCCTCATTCCCATATACGAACATAATAGCAGAATGTATCTTAGCAAGGGTAAGAAGATTTCGCCATATTGAGGGAGCTAATTTTCAAGAAAAGGTATATGAAGTAGTTAACGTGTTTAGTACAATTAATCTATGTTCGATTCATTTTTTTAGTTTATATATTATATATGTATATATTCTCACATGATATATAGATGAGATTTAAGGGATACCAAATACGTTAGGTAACGCTAACATAAAATCTATATAGAGTCTATGAAGCTCTTGGCATTAGAATCATGTTTGCAACACCTAGGGATATTCTGATATTGTAAGTTAATAGGAGATTTTGGATGGAACAATGAAAAGAAATGTCGAGAGGAACAATGGAAATGTCGAGAGGAACAATGGAAAGAATTCGATATGTGAAAGAGGGAAAAATCTCGAGGTGCATAAGTTAATTCGACAAAAGTAAAGTTTTCGACATTTATAATATCTCGAAATGTATATAGTCTTGTAAGAATAGTTTCGACATTTAACTAGGTCTCGACATCCTCAGTCTTATTTCGACGTTCTCAATGTTGTTTCGACATTTAACCAAGCTCGACATTTTGTAAAGATTTCGACATATAAAACTCTCGACATTCTACATAAAACATTTCGACATTTAGTAGATCTTAAGAAGTAATAGGTATCGAGATGTTTCAATAGTAATTGATCTCGACATTTTACCATGGTTTCGACTTCTTTCAAGAAATGATATTTCGACATTAGATTAGATACTTAGTAAGAATTCGATTAACTTATATCTAGGTCTCGATATTTAACTCGACATTTGTTACATAAAACGATTTCGATATGTCGACACCATATAATGAAAGTCGACACAAGAACTCGATATTTTATTAGATGTCTCGACATTTATAGTTAGAGGGTCTCGACATTTTACAAGCCTTCGACATTTTCAATGACTAGATTTCGATATTTACCTTTCTTGATAAGTAAAAGTTTCGACATTTAATAAATTTCGGTATTTTAGGATTTTACTATTTCTAGGGTTTTCAATATTTTAGGATTTATTTATTTTTAGGAATATTATTATTTTTAGGTTTTCATAAATTTTAGGGTTTTCTATAATTAGGGTTTAGGAACTTGAAAACTTATGTAGTTTAGCAAATATACTGATATGGTAATATTTATGTATTCAGAGAATCGACTTATAGGGATTCCATCAGACCGCTTATTTAGCGATAGCGGGAGGACAGGTAGGTGGATCATCCATCTACGATACGTAAACACAATTATGTGTTTCTATGTGCTTAAATGATTTACGTGATTTACGTGTACATATTTTACGCACGTTTTATGTAGATCATGCTTTTATACGTTATCACGTTTATATGCATGGCATATGCATATCATATCACAGAACTGAGAAATTTACACCGTATTGAGACGGTTGACTTGAGATATTGTCGAGCGGGGTAGAATGAGATGTTTGTGATTTTTGTTGTGTACTCATTGAGGAGTCGAGGTTGGTACTCGTATGACACCTGACGGCAGACAGGCGTGATCGATCTGTCTACTCGGGCGTGAACGTCCCGAGGTGCAAAACCGTCGTGATTATATTTTCAGCGGAGGGAGCGACCAGACAGGGCAGTTGCGTGATCGTCAAAACGCTGTCGGCGTAGGCTACCGCTTACGGAAGAGCGACCTAGCAGGGCAGTTGCGTGATCGTCAAAACGCTGCTAGAGTAAGCTTCCGTATATTATTATTATGGGCGCGCGAGGTGTCGAGTCTGACCTGGGGCCCTGTGTTGTGTGATTTGAAACAGGATTGTGGGAAAAGAAAGAGTGAACATTGCATGTGAGATATTGGGATCGGGAATGAGCGTTCACGTGCATACATGCATTTCTATTCACCTACTGGGCAAATTGCTCAGTGTTTACGTGTTGTAGGTACTGAGTCTGACGCCGATGCGCGTCAAGACTGAGGCGGCTGGTGGCGGTGCTCCACGGACTTTTGAGGGCGGGGCGGTACATGGATGAAGACCTGTGGAGCGATAATAGAGTTTTTGTTCTTTTGACATTTTTGGGGCTACGCCCGTTGTACAGATACTACTATGTAAAATAATATTTTATTTATTATATTATCTTTTAGGAAAAAGTTTTTAATTGACGGGCCTTCCGCGGCTTACGTTGCGGAAATCCGCCACTAATCTTAATTAGAAAATGAGGGTCGCCACACTCAACGTCAGAAGAAGCTCTGAGACTTGCGTTGGAGGACTTGGACTCTCCATTTGAGCCCGTATATCGACAAGAGACTATTAACGAGACACCTTTAGTGGAACCCCCACTCGACGAGGCCAATGTCCCAAGCTCTTCAAATGTCCCCACCTCACCCGACTCAGAATTACCACAGATCACTGAAGAACCCGGCATAGTCAATGAGGAAGTCTCGTTAGAATCGCCCAATCTTAATGAAGAAACATACCTCAACCTAATGAACAACCTGAAATTCTTGGTAATCGCGTGCCACAAATGGCTGATGCATCTACCTCAGCTGTCCCACAAGAGTGAAAGTGGACTCGAGCACATCCGGTCGATCGATTATTGGTGGTCTTTCGAGCGGAGTAAGGACAAGACATCAGCATAATCTCTTCAGCTGCTTCTTAAGACAAAATGAGCCAACCAAGGTAGCAGAAGCGCTTAAAGACCCGGATTGGGTGATAGCTATGCAAGACGAGATCAACCAATTCGAGCGTCCTCAAGTATGGACTTTAGTACCCCATCCGCTTGGGAAAACCATCATCGGAACGAAATGGGTATTTGAGAATAAAAAGAATGGAGTTGGGGAAGTGATTCGGAACAAAGCAATGCTGGTAACGAAGGGATACAATCAACAGGAAGGCATCGACTACGACGAAACCTATGCTCATGTTGCCCGAATCGAAGCTATCCGCCTTTTCTTGGCTTATGCGGCTCACAAAGACTTCAAGGTCTATCAAATGGATGTTAAGACCACCTTCCTTAACGGCATGTTAAAGAAGGAAGTCTACGTAGCTCAGCCAGAAGGTTTTGTTAATCAAGAACACCCTGGTCACATCTATCGATTGGACAAAACTCGCCACGGACTGAAACAAGCCCCACGGCTTGGTATGATGTCCTGGACGATTTTCTTGTGAAATCTGGTTTCATCCGCGGGACGATCGATACGAGCCTCTTCATAAAATGGCAAGACAAAGACTTGATGATCGTCCAAGTTTATGTAGACGACATCATCTTCGGATCAACAAATCCACGGCTATGCAAGAGATTTGGAGATCTAATGAAGAGCAAATTTGAAATGAGTCACATGGGAGAGATACAATTCTTCTTGGGACTCCAAGTCAGGCAGCTCGAAGCTGGGATATTCATAAGCCAGACTAAATACATCAAGGATATAAGAAATTCCATCAAGATCAGAGCAAGCCTCTCAGCACTCCCATGTCACCTAGCTGCAAGTTTGATGCCGATCCCACAGAAAAAGTGGTCGACATCACATTATATCGCAGCATCATCGGCTCTCTTATCTACCTCAGCTCAAGCCGGCCGGATATCATGTTTGCCACTTGCTTATGTGCCCGCTTCCAAGCCGACCCTAAAGAATCCCACGTACTCGCGGTTAAACGAATCTTACGCTACCTCAAAGGCATATCTACCCTAGGATTGTGGTATCATAAGGGCACGAATTTCAAGTTAATTGGCTATACTTAAGCTGATTATGCAGGTTACCGAATGGACAGGAAAAGCACATCTGGTGGCGCTCAATTTCTAGGTGAAAAGTTGGTCTGCTGGTCATCCATGAAACAGAACTGCGTCTCAACATCAACGGCCGAGGCTGAATATGTTGCGGCTGCCAGTTGTTGCTCGCAAATGCTATGGATGCGGACTCAACTACGCGACTATGGGTACAATTTAAATAATATACCCATTTATAGCGATAGCCAAAGTGCCGTTGCGATTACGTGCAATCCCGTTCACCACTCACGCGCAAAACACATAGATATTTGATATCATTTTATAAAACATCACGTAGAAAAAGGCACGATTGACATGTACTTCGTGAAAACGAAATATCAACTAGCTGACATTTTCACCAAGGCTTTGGATGAAAAACGGTTCCAATTCCTCGTCGGAAAATTAGGCATGTTGAATCTTCCGTAAACTATGCTTTACGTGCTCCTATGCGCTTACACATGTTCTATGCTGTGTTTTCAGTACTTTAATGCTATATCTTTCGTGAAATATTTCTAAAAATAATCTAATGAAAAATCCAAAAACATCATACATATAAGTATAATATTAGGGGAATGACGATATCTTTATGATGCTCGATCTAAGTCACGTATAAATTTCATGACATACGACTGATTAATTGGTTAATTTTGTCAATCTTAAGTCGCATTCTTGTCTCTAAAAGTTATCTCGTAGAGTCCACTAGACACAAAGCCATTTTTTATGAGTGAGATTTCTAGCCTTCTTTATGTTCTTTCTATGGATATCCTTGAGCGAGTCACACAGAATTGCTTGTCTTAACTCATGATTCTTGGCCTCATACTCACGTTGCGATAGAACGTTAGGAAGATGATTAGGACACTTAGGTAATTCCTCACTCGGCCAAATATAATTTTCAATCCTTTAAGCTAGCCTTTAGTCATCCATTTTGAGCCTTCTCCAAATTCCTTTTCCTTATTTGAAAACCCTTTGAGCCTTCAATCGATAATATAAAATTCTGGCCGGATGTTCAATCAAGAAAAGAGGGGGAGAAAAACGAAAAAAAATAAGAAAAAGGTGACAAATGAAGGTGGAAAACGCACACGAGGAATGCTCAACGCAAAATGAAAAACAGATCAAAAGAACCTGCCTCTCAAAATCTTTCAGACAAGGGCATTGATAGTCTCGTACACGCATCAGAACGGCTTGAAAGAGGAGCACCATGAAGCGTTCTCCAACGATAATCCGGTCTTTCATATTTTCTCGAGCGAAAATTGATTTGGGACAAAGTGGTAACTTTTTGCTTTCATATTAACGAGCAAAAATTAAACAGGAACCGAATGGAATTTCTCGATCGGAATTAGTTGAGAAAAAATTAAATAGTAACCCGAGGAAATTTCTCGATAGTAAGTTTCTCGATCGTAAATAGTAATGGGCCGAGAAATTATTAAGTATCAAAACGTCTAATCAACCCTTTAACGAAATTAATGCTTGTAGTCGAAAAACCCCAAATATACGGAAAACCCTCGATCTTACATATGTTCACCAAATCTTCGTCTTTGCGAGGTAGATTCGACATCCTTCAGGGATTTTTGTGTGTTTGAACTCTATTTACATCTATTTTCCGCAATCTCTCGCATGATTTTGTGAATATTTCTCGTCTGCTCATAGTATGGAAACTCGAATGCTAGTTTGCAGTGTTTACAGACCAGTCTCTAAGCATAATCTAGGTTAAAAACTGAATATTAAGATAGTTTAGAAGTTTCGTGAACGGTTCGATGGTAGGTTATTTCGATTTTCTGCGTTATCATAGTTCGATTGAAAGAAAGAATAAACTGGGTTTTAAACGTTTGAAGACGTCGAATAACTTTCTCGCTCGCAAACAGTGATAATTGAATTTTAATTAGATTAAGTTATTGTTTGCATCGTAGAAGATTCTCGATCGCAAAATCTTTTGACTTAGTCTTTTAAACAAATAAAGGAGATCGAAAAATAATTACCATAGAGAAATTGCAATTTGATTTTATACGACCCCAAAGATTACTGAACGGAATAGTTTAAATAGATGTCTTTAAGTTTCGAGCGTAAAACTTACAATCGAAAACAATAATTTCGATTTCAATTTTGTTCTCGGTCGAAAATTTTAGCGGCGATAAAATTAATTTTTCGACGATAAAATTTCTCGATCATAAAAGCACGCAGCGACAATTTTGATCGATCGGAAATTTTCTCGATGTCTGACTTAGCTTCTCATTGACAATTTTCTCGATCGTAAAATTTCGCAGCAAAAATTTCATTTTAAGATCGAAATACTTTCTCGCTCGACAACTTTCACAGCGAAAATTTTATGCTTGCGCAAAAAATTTCTCGATCGTAAATATACGCGGAAATCTAATTTCTCGATCGTAAATTACACGGAAATTTTTCTCGATCATTAAATCTCTTAGCACAGTACCACGCGTATAACGTTCAGTACTTAGTAAAATACTCGAAGTCTTTTTTCCGCTGTAGCACTTTAGCGAATAAAATATTCTCGATCGCAAATTAACATGGAGAATTGATTTAAAAAATTTGCACTTAGACAATTTAATTAAGAACTTCAATTCTCGCGCGATAAAAAGCACGGAGTGAACAGTGCCTAAACACTTAGTAAAATTTTCAAACTGCACCTTTTATAGGACTTATATGCTTATGTTGAAATGAAATTATCCCTTCAATATTCACTTTTTATGATCTATCTATGACATGATCCATTATTATGGTTTGATAAAATCAATATTTGACTCAAATTAAAAATTCCTTAACTAATGATTTACATTTCTTATTTGTATTTCCGATGGATCATTACCAAACATACAATCACATATACGAGAAGGCCCTGTACCTCAACGTTCATGACACCAATTACCAACTCGACGTGACTACCTTCAGGTGTCCGGACGAGATCATGGTGTCAATACTACAAGGCCATCCCATGTGGCATGCTCTAATGGTGACGGCCTCGGTGCGGATGGTCTACCTCCAACAGTTCTGGGGGATGATCAAGAGCCACGTCATTGAAGGGGCGTACAGTTTCACCACGGTGATAGGGACGAGGAACATCAGCATGAACAAGAGTGACCTTGGACTGTCCTCGACCTCCCCTACAGGCCAAATTACGACCCCCTTCCTACTGATGCGGAGCTCGTGCGTGACTTTCTTCAGATGGGATACCGTCCTCCGCTGACCAAACAAGCTCAAGTTCAAAGCAACGGGATCCCACACCATTGGAAGACACTGTTTGAAATCATCAACAAGTGTCTGTCGCCAAAGCACGCAGGCTTCGACAAAGGCAACGGCAACATTCTCCGTATCTTCCACAAAATTGCCTTCTCGAGGAATTACGATTTCGCTCAACTGATCTGGAATGATCTAGCAGAGCAGATCAGACAGAAGGAGAACAAACGCTCGAAGAATGTGTCGTATGCTCGGTGGTTCTCCGTAATCATTAGACAACACATGGAGATGCACGAGCAGAATATCCCTCGTCTACCTCCCGGAGGAAATTACCAACCACGACGGCTCAAGTTCTTCCATCACCCAAAGCTCACGGACTTGGATCAGCCTTCGATGCTGATCCCGTTTGTGCTACTAACTATAATGCCGGGAGAATCATCTGACGGAACAGATGTTCAGAGGGCCCCGACAGATTTTGCGGTCAGCTCTCAACAACAACAACACTCAAGCCCTGAGTACACAATGATCGATACAGTGCCCAGGAGCTTGAACAGGATCCCTCAGTCCAAGAAACTCAGCTACTAGATCTGGATGCCACGATGATCGACGAGGTGGCTCTCGAAATGGAAGCTGAAGATCAAAATCAGGAGCTCCAAGCGAAAGTGCCCATCCATGTAGGCTTGCTCGAAGAGCCCATTGAGGAGGTTCTTCATCAAGAAGCACAGCCCGAGGTTGAAGCAGAGCAAAGCTCACTTCCACATGTGACGGAACATGCTCGTGAGGACGTTGAGCGTGAACCTTCTCCTCACACAGCCACCTCATCCGACACGGAGTACGATGAGGAGATTAGACTAATAAGACGGACTCCCAGAAAACTAAGCATACAACTAGAGTCCCTCTTCACCACTGCCACCACTACGTCAGACACAGCGCCGATCATCACTCCAAGCGCTGAGGCCGAATTCCAGCTGCAAATCACCACCGGCCCAGCCACAACGGTGTCTGCAGGTTCACTCTGAACGTGCCACAACACCCACAGAGTAGAATCTCCAAGACTCAACTCAAGGATTGGGTGGAAGTCTCGAACCGTCACAACCTCAAGTGACTACGAGCCAACCTGAGGAGCCGGTAACAACAGGGACATCAGTCGAGCTGGTCCTTCATCGACGGAGGCGTCCGTCTCATATCTGACCGAAGACCGTCTTCGGGCCGCTCTCTCCACAACACTATGTTCTTTTGAATACAAAAAAATGGAGACGTGCGAAATGTCATCGAGACGTCCCGCCAAGATCATGGGAAAGCACTAGTCTGGGAGCCGTCTTCTTCACAACCCATCCTCACACTCACTCAACCTACACAACCCTTCCCACTCGCCACACCCATCCTCTCACACAACCTCATAAACCCAGCCACCATACCCATCAGCGACCCCCACTCCATATTAGTCGCCCACCTACTCGAGTTGACTACTCGAACTCCGGAAGAAGAGGACCTCTTTTGCCCTCTCGTGGACCGTCCTGATCCTACCGAATCGTGCCGAGGACAAGACTCTCGCTCCAGACGTCGACATGATGACCCAGATGATCAAGGTCATCCTGAGGGGGAAAAAGACGTAGGATCCTGACTACAGGTCAGAGACAAGGCTCGGGTGCCGCACAGACAAGTGCTGGAGCCATTGAAACATCGCAACCCACTACCCAAACAACCACCACCACGCACCGCACCACTCATACAACCCACAAAACCCGAATCGACCCACCATCCTTCACCCTAAGGACGCCTCCGCCTACACCTATGATTCTCACAAGCCCCTTACTTCCGGAAGAAGAAGCAAGTGCCACCATGCTCATGGCCCTGGCTCAAACTCAAGCAATTCCCTCAGTTGCTCAAGACAATCGGGACCATCAGGACATGCCGTCAATCCACATGAATTCCTCGACAACTATATCTTCGAAGGACAGTCGATGACCCATTCCATGCCCGATGACCATCAAAGACAACGGCTTAAGGACGTTCGTCAATTCTTACAACAAGCTTCGGCGGACCTGGTGCTGATAGAAGATGAAGAGCTTCAGGAAGGTGAAGATCACGACCAAGAGCTGTCAAGGCTTCCAGAGCTTATTGCGCAACGGCCGATTTCCCCCACAAGACAGATGACAGGAACCGTCCGGATCGACACGCCATGGGAGAACATCAGAATAGAAATCCCCTTCCTTGAAGAAATTAGAGAGCTACATTTGGATGTCACCGGACAAGGTCAAGAAGCCGAATGAGTTCGAGCTAAGAGGGATCTCCCACTGGGATCAACAGAAAAGGATGACATATCTCTGGATGCTGACACACCTTGGACCTGACATGAGATTGGGGATGACAAAAGCAGAAGCCAAGAGTCACTATAAGAGTCTATCTCCGATCTGTCAGCTCCTCAGCGTCTTTTGTGCCAAAGGAGGACATCCAACACCGTACTACACGATTGAGCGGGTAGACAGGACTAGAGAGGAATTGAGCGAGAGCGACCTATTGTATCTCCCTACCGAGGAGGTGTACAACCTCTACCAGCTATATGTGGAGAAATACAAGGGTCCTCAAGGCTTCATCAAAAAAAAGGACTCGAGGGACTCTACCGGTACATGATGCGCCAAGTCAAGTTCTTCGCAGCGCACGACCTTCAGATGGCTCTGGAGAGCAACATGAAGAAGGTCAACATGACCGCACCGCTCAACAAGGGACCTGAGATCGAAGCACTTCCCAACAATCACGTGCATATCAGCTCAGTCCTAGGCATCACCTACCACAATTCAATTGCCAAGAAGACAAGGCTGATGCTGAAGACTGAAGTACAAAAGTTTTGTGATCGGACGCTCAAGGTCATCAGGCAAAATATAGAGAAACGGTTGGAAGAAATCAATAGAGAGACAATGCTTAGGATCCATAGGTACGTGAGAAAACAGCCGCTCGTAATGGAACTACTGGATGATATCGAGCAGCGACTGGAGCTGAGGAACACGCTCAGGAATTTCGAGTATGCGCTGGGCTTGTGCAGATCTTACTATGCCCGACGAGGACATACAGCGCGGAAGTGAAATCAAGCACAAAGGGGGAGAATGTAGGATATCGGTTTAATTGTGCGTTGATTTAATTTGTTGTATTCGTAATTTGGGGCGCTTATTGTAATAGTCCTTAGTTTAGGATTTAGTTTGTTATTTATACCAACTATGTTTGGTATAAACAGATGTACTAACATTGTGATAATAGAAGGATTTAGAAAATTGATCCGAAGGGCTGCCAATCCAATCTCTAGAGAGAGAAAGTCAGAAATCTTCATCTCACTAAGCGAATTCTCTCTCAAGGTTTGAAATGAGTTTCTCGATCGACTTTGAATTCTAAACAATTCTAATCAATTTACTAAGGATGAAGTCCAGAATCTTAGACTTGATAATTTATGACCTAACAGGTGGGTGTTTCGGTGACGGTTGCCTGCTTCTACTGAGGCTGAGGTACCTCTCCTTGCGTTCTTCTCCCCCTCGGGATGGGCATCATCTTCTGGGTCATCATGTGATTGATTGGACGCCTCGGCTTCGCCTCAGTAGGTGAACCGAACCTCAAGCCACCTAAGAACCTCCTCTTCCCGTGCGCTGAGACTTGGTGCAGTGCGAAGTCGGGCCAGTAGATGCCGATTAGTCCTTCAATTGGTACACCCCACGGGACGCGGCGTCTGTGTCAGCGGAGAGATCAGGTTCATCTATTTCCTATTCAATGACAGGGGCTTTGCCTTTGTCGCGAGTCGAAGTAGCAAGTGCATATTACACTTGGGTCATGATGGAGTCTTGGAAACGTTTTGCGAACTCGTCGAGTCGAGCAGTTAGCTTGGCCTCCATCGCGAATGGGGAAAATAGCTGGTCGATGTCACGAAGACGTTCCGTCGTCACAACATCAGAGGAAGAAGGTGCTGATGTGACGCCTGTTTGCACATGGCTTGAGAAACCGGGGCCACTCAGGCGCACCATTGACATCAATGTTGAGACTTGCTCAGATCGATGGCCCAATGCAGCAGCTGTAATTGTGTTGACCGTCGTGGGGCTTCAGCTCAGCCCCTAACTAGCATCTTGTATGGAGACATGGAAGAGCGTTCGGCACAGGTCACCAAGACCTGTCGGTGCAAACGAAAGTGTATGTGTCATAGAAAATGGAAAATATATTGGTGGTGAGGAGACTACACTCGTCGTGATCAAGAAAAGTGCAGTCTGAGGCTGAGGACTGCTTGATTCAACATTAATCGGCTCCGAGTGAGGCAGTGATGGCTGACGTGGCTCCTCGTGTGTATGTGAAACAGTCACCTGTTGGGAAAAGATTGAGTGGCTAGGTGGGGTACTTTGCGCGATTGTACCCGATGTTGCGACTTCTACTCGGGGGAAGAGTCGTTGTACCTATGGCTGGGGACTTATTTGTGGACTTGAGGACTAAGGATGACGGTCGTGTTTGCGTTTGGTATGCTGCTTCTGTCATCCCCTTTCGATTTTCTCTTTTGTTTTCGATTTGGAGATGCGGTTGGATCAAAGAGTTGAAGCAGGTAGTCTAGTAAGATCATGGCCTTCTGATGAAGGTTGCTCTTTGTTGATTGTATAGCTTGATATGATAGCCCACAGCCTGGGGACGTCGCTCGAATTCTGATGGAGGTCCACGAAATGCTGGACGATGACAGGATGGTTTGTGTCCCATGAAGAAAAGTCAGGGAGGTGAATAGAGTTGGGGCGTTTGTTTGCGTCCCATGAAGAGAAAAACTCTTATTAGGTCATCATTAGAAGGTGTGTGTCATAGAGAAGTGAATGTGGAAGGTTTAGTAATGACCGAAGGATGGTTGGGGTCAAAACGACAATGGTATTGTCAATTTTGGCGGAGAGACGGGTTGCCTTAGAGAAATAATTGTATTTAGTATATGATTTAAATTAGATTTAAATCTTTATTATTATCTTAGAGAAATAATTATTTAATTTGGAAATAATATATATCATATATATATATATAAGTTTTGAATTTTATTAGATAAAATTTCAAAATTTATTAAATATAACTGGATATTATTTATTTAAATATAATAAATATGGTATTTTAATTAATTAAGATATTGGATATTGAATTAATTAAATTTAAAGTTTTCATTTTGAAATCGTTACTTGGTAAAACGAAGACTTGGTAAAGGGGAGGTGTGAGGAATTTCCTCCTACCACCTCAACCTATTTTTGGCAGATCCTAAGTGGTACAAAAGGGATTTTCGAGATCCTAGAAGAATCCAATTTTCGAAATTTGAGTTCAAGAGAGGAAAAATAAGAGTTTTCTCATCTCATCATTTTCTCTCTCGCACTCTCTCTCTCGGGGGCAGAAGCACCTCGTTCTTAGCCTAGCCACACTTGAAAGAACAACTTTGATGTTCGTGAGATGCCGGCTTGGCGATCTTGTGTAAAGAAGGCGTCTCGTTTGTGTGCTTCTGGCGTAGGAGAGGGGCGCTACGCCTCGGGGATTCGAAGGGTTCGAAGCTAGCCATCGTCAAAAGGTTTCGACGAGGTATCATGGCTGATCCCTTATTTTTTTACTTCATTACTTTCTTGTGTTTGTAACAGAGCGATCTTCGATAGGCGAGGAACCCCGTAAAATTGTAAAATTCCGCCATTCTAGAAACGTGGGTCTGGGGACCCTCGAGGATTCCTAATAGTGGTAACAGAGCCATAGGCTCGGTTAAAGACATGGGACTATGACAAAAGACCACGAAAACCCCGAAAGCCTTAGTCGTGTTGCATGGCGCACACGGCGCTCGGGCTGCCCGCAAGCACGCCGCGCGGGGCTGTGTCTAATCGCATGCGGTGCGCGACTCCGAGCGGGACAGCATGTGGCCTTTTCCTAGCCATGCGCATGGTGCGCACGACGCACGGGCAGTCGGCGCGCAAGGCGCGTGCAGTGCGCGACTCAAGACGGGCTGGCCGTGCACGGTGCATAGTGGATACGGCTGACCGGATGCTGGGAATGCGGCACGAGAAGCACGGGTCGCGCGCGTGAGTGCATATGGCGCTCGGGAAAGCCACGCATTTATGCACGGAAAGTAGGTATGACCGCGCGCACGGATCGGGGCTGGCCGCATGGTCCGCGCGGCACGGGGCTAGTAGCGCAAGCGTCCCCAACACAGGCCCGGAAGGCCTGGTCCAGTCCATCCTACGGACGGCCAGGCCCGACCCATTTGAAAGCCAAAATTCGATTTCGGCTCGAAAATGTATTAGATTTGTCATGATGCATGTTAATTGAATATTGTGTTGATTGATTGGTGATTAGGTTCTATTTTTTTGTCGAGTGATATGTTAAGGCTGACAAGGTCCCCCGAGTAGTATTTTGCAGTTTTTATTAGATAAGACGGGCAGTTTTATTCGGGATAGATTCCCCATCATAGGCTATTCTAGTTTTGTTGTGACGGCCGTACCAGTGTCGACCGAGAGGAACCCGAATTAACGAGCTGGTAGCCGAGGCGTCCGTTCGAGCAAAGCCCGACGGCGTAGAGTCTTATTGTTTTGTACAATTACGATAGAACTATAAATATCCCTGATCTTTCACATTTACTTTAATAGGTTGAAACTAGGTTTACTATTAAAGTCCATTATGTGTGCGTCGGTTTCGAACGTGATAATGTACATAATGTGCTCTTGTTAAAACTGTGAGGATTCTCCCGAGGTTAGACCTTTAATATCAAGTGAGTAAAGGGGCTAGGCTCCTGCCTTCTATCAAATCCAAAAATGTTACGACTTCGAGGTACAGTTGCGGTTGACTGATACGGTGCCAAAACCCTCGCCTTTGTGTGAACAGGATTGGATGCAATTATGAATTGCCGCTGACCGACCACTCTTCACCCTCTAACAAAGAGTTACTGGGGGATGAAGTTCACAAAAACGTGGAATTTGAGCAGGACGTTGATAGGTTGCACTTGGACAGTTATTCCCAACATGTTCCGGGTTACGGCTGAGGGACCCTGGCTGAGACGAAGACATTGAATCTTCTATGTGACGGAAACGTATGGGACACGACCTCGGCTAACCAAACGAGCCAATATGCTGTTAAGTTGAGGCTAGTTTAATGTAGCGCGGGTAACTCAACACCCTATGAAACCACTCAACAAGGTTTCCGAAATACCTAACGGGACAAGGGGTTTCAAGAAAAATAGTGGGAGCCAGACGAAAATTTAATGCCCTAATTTAGGCTGATTAAACACTGCAAACCCCAACAATCTGTTTAGTTTCTTCTTTATTAGTTACAATGACAAACCCATTAATTGCACTCTTGGAGGAACATTGTTCGGTGGGACCGAACTAAGTAGACTGGCTGAAAAATTTGAGGATCGTCCTCAAATTAGAGAAATTGGATTATGTCTTGGACATTTAGGAGCCAGAGTGGTCCACAGCTGAATCCACTGATGAGAAGATAGTACTCCAGGATAAGTAGATTATGGATTCAGCGAGGTGCACGCTACATGCTTGTTGCGACTTCTAGGCCCATGGGATCGAAGAAGTCGAACAAGACAGGCGTGGCTAAGGGTAGAGTCGCCAACAAGGCGAAGACCAAGAAGGTCGAGAGGTCGGGCACAAAGCCCACGAATAAGTGCCTCCATTGCCAGCAGCTGGGCCATTGGAAGCGTGACTGTTCGAAGCTGGAGGCGCTTGACGCCTCAGGAAAGCAATTAATTTTTGAAGCTAATTGTTCTATGAATCTACTTCGTAGATACTTGACTAAGGGGCTAGTTCCCACATTTGTGTTTTGAACCAAGGTTTAGAACTAAGTAGGAAGCTTCGAGTTGGCGAGGTCTCGATCAACGTAGGTAGTGGGCATAGTGTACCAGCTACACACGTGGGATTGAAGACCTTAGACTTATTTCATTACATTGTTTAGAACATTCTGACATTTTGGTTTTGCCCAAGGGGCTTAAAAACATTATTTTAATTCCTGCTTTGAGCAGACTGCTTATGAGTTTCGACAATGTTTGCCATAGTTATTTTAGAAAAAAAATGTTTAAAGTGCGACGCTAATAAATGGTTTTTATTATGTCAACTTAAAAGACAATGTAAAAACTGTAAATACAATCACCAAGTCATCGACTGGGTCGAACGATTGATACATCTGACACCTACGACTAGGTCACGCAGCAGAAGCGAAGATTGAACAGATGGAAAAGGACGGCCTAATTAGCACAGTGCGACATACCTGATTCCTACGTGTCAGTCTTGTATCTTAGGGAAAATGACCAAATCTCCCTTCGTAGGGACTTTCACTAGGGCCACAGAAGTCTTGGATTTGATCCACACTGACGTATGCGAACCCGTTAAAGTAACGGCCCGAGGTAATTGCCGCTACTTCATAACATTCACGGACGATTTCTTCCGCTACGGGAATGTCTATGTGATGAGACAGAAGGCCGAAGCTCTTGAAATGTTCAAAGAGTATAAAGCGTTATTGGAGAAGCAAACTGGCAAGGTCATTAGAGCCGTTCGATCAGATCGACACGGCGAGTACATGAGCCTTGACTTGAATGAATTTCTTAGAGAAAATGACATTCCTCGCCAGGCACGTTGCAATTGAATGGCGTGGCCGAACGGAGAAACCGAACGCTTTTAGATGAAGTTCGCTCGATGATGAGTTACACAGATCTCCCCATTTTGATGTGGGGATATGCCTTAGAGACAGCGGCCTGTATCCTTAACAGGATACCTACCCACTCTACCGATAGGATTTCTTACGAGGCTTGGCATAATCGTAAGTTGAGTTTGAATCACATAAGGGTATGGGGTTGGCCCGCCTTTGTGAAATGTTAATGGCAGATAAGATTGATTGAGACCATTAATGGGAAGATTCATCGGACATCCCGAGGACCCAATGGGCTACGTCCCAAACGAGCACAAGGTGTTTGTCGCTTTGCGCGCTACTTTCTTGGAGGAAGAATTCGTAGGCGAAGGTGGTAAAGGACGAGAAATAACTCTAATAGAGTTAGAGGACGAATCGACTCCTATTCCAAAGTTGTTAGACGACATTCCAAAAAACTCGGCTCGGCTGCAATTGCACAGGTCTAGTAGGATAGCTCATATGCCTGAGAGATATGGTATGGTACACATCGAGCATGGGATCCTGTCGACTGAGGGATGCGTCGGGGACTATCCCGTCACCTACGACCAGGCAATTGTTGGTACAGACTCCCTCAAGTGGCTTGAGGCTATGCAGGACGAAATGGACTCGATACACAAAAACCTAGTTTGGACTCTTGTAGACCTGCCTAACGGTTTTAGACCAATTGGCAATAAATGGATCTAGAAGAAAAGGATTGGATCTGATGGACAGGTGGAGACATACAAAGCTAGGCTTGTAAGGAAATGGTATAGTCAGAGGGAATTGACTGTGAGGAAACTGCTCACTTGTCGCGATGATAAAGTCCATTAGAATCATGCTTGCCATAGCAGCACACTATGACTGAGATTTGGCAAATGGACGTAAAGACCGCTTTCGTGAATGGATTCCTGCAGGAGAAGATCTATATGGAGCAGCCCAAAGGTGTAATGTCAGAAGCAGATGCTCGAATAGTGTGCAAGCTGAATTGGTCCATTTATCAACTGAAACAGGTTTCAAGGAGTCGGAATGTTTGGTTCGATGAAGTAGTTAAGAACTACGGATTCATAGAAAATGAAGATGAGCCCTGTGTTACAGAAAGGTTAGTGCGAGTAAGGTGTCGTTTCTAGTATTGTACGTAGATGATATCCTTTTGATAGGAAATGACATTGGGATGCTCTCAGAGGTCAAAGCGTGGCTTTCGACTGAATTCTCCATGAAAGACCTGGGAGAAGCAACATATATTCTAGAAATACGCCTATTTAGAGATAGGTCGAAAAGGTCAATATGATTGTCCCAAACCTTTTACTTAGACAAAGTCCTTAAAAGGTTTGAGATGGACGGCTCTAAGAAATGGTTCCTACCTATGAGGCATGGGATTCATCTCTTAGAGGCTTGTCTCGTCAGAAAAAAGGTACAAAGACAAGAGATGAGTGGAGTCCCCTATGCTTCAGCTTTGGCTAGCCTGAGCGATGGTTGCACGCTACCGAACATAGCGTACGCTGTGAGCATATTGAGTAGCACTGATAAGGAATATTGGGTGGCAGTAAAGATAGTTTTGAAGTACCTTAGATGGACTAAGGACTTGGCACTGATTTATGGCACATGAGAATTAGAAGTAGATGGATATACATATTCGGACTTCCAACCAGATGTGGATGACCTAAAGTCTACTTCGGGTTTTGTATTTACGCTCAACGGTGGCGCAGTGTCTTGGAAAAGTTCCAAACAAAGCACCACTGCTGATTCCACCATTGAGGCGGAGTACATCGCAGCTTCAGAAGCTGCCAAGGACGGTGTTTGGATATGCAAGTTCTTGGAGGAACTACAAGTGGTACCTAGCATAGTGGATCGCCCGCCGCCATTGTGGTGCGACAACAGCGGGGCAATCGCACAACCTAAGGAACCACGTGCTCACTGTAAGTCCAAACATTTACAGAGAAAATACCACGTATGACGTGGGTTTGTTGAAAATGGCTCGATAGCCATGCAGAAAGTTGCCTCTGCAAAGAATGCAACGGAACCGTTCACGAAGCCACTACCACATGCAGTGCTTGATCGACGCCTCGATAGAATGGGGTTGAAAGATCATAGCACGTGACATTGGTGCAAGTGGGAGATTGTTGCTGTATATGCCCTATATGTCGTATGAGGTCAGGGAGTACGAGGGCAATTTGGTAATTGTGTAGTGTTTAGTGATTTAATTCGATTACTTATCTTAAATGAATGATTTATTCATCATTAATTAATCATTGGATAAATAAACTAAAAGGCAGATTATTAATTAGTCTAAAAATTTTACCTTGCAGTCTGGGTGAATACGACAAATTAATAAATCCAAATATTGGCAGTTCAATTACTGATTCTGTGGGGACAGAGAGGGGCCCCAGTAAGCCGAGATACTACAATAGCCCACAAGTCTAAGTCTCAAGTAGGGTGACTGGATCGACAAGTATGACTTGTTTGTCGATGAGTCCAATACGGTTGTGCCAACCCTTCACTTGGGAAGTGGGAGCCTGTGACAATGATACAAGATGAATCAGGGGATTATCTGTATTTGGACACTGACTCGTAGTCGAATGATCACATGCTTGGGTTGACCTTGACCGATCGATTGAGTGTAGTAGTATGCGTGAACCTTGACCGAAAGGGTTAACGTGGGGTTGGTCTTCAGGTCTTGACTTGTCACTAGCTTGCTAGGCCCGTCTTGCCGGTGGCATGGGTCGGCGGTGAAATGCGGTCTTGACTTTTCGATGTGATTTCTGGTTGAACCGTGCAGCGGGATTTACGGTCTTGATTAAATTCGAGGTTAATGTTCTATGGCAAGTTTAAATGTGCGGGAGTTAATCCAAGTCTCTGGCCAGAGCATATAGCTGACTCGTGATGGTCGTGGAGGGCAGTTTAGGTATTTTCACCGACATAAGCGACATAGAATCGAGTTATGTAAGTTTGACTATGGGTGACTTTCACTCGACTGGGACAAATACGTATGATGAAAATTTACAGTCGGTTCGTCGACTATGATTAGATGCAATTCGTACTCAACTTGGGATCTGTTCCATACCACGAGGTTGTATAGGTGAACACCGAACTCCAAGATACCTCCTAGGTCGGTTGAGACGAACCAAGAGAGTCGGGCTTAAAAAGGGCAACCGACACAACGTCATCATCACACACACACACACAGAGAGAGAGAGAGAGAGAGAGAGAGAGAGAGAGAGAGAGAAGACTAGGTCCGAGATTGAGACATTAGGGTTTGGGCCTTGGCCAAAATCCTGATCGGCCAAAAATACTAAGTTTGACCAGTGAGGGGTAAAATGGTCTTTTCACCTCACAAGTGTAATACACGTAAAATCAAATTACGAGATTTACGATATAATTAGAAACGGAAGATACTTAATTAGAGATGTATGATTTGAATGATGATTATTAAGACTTAGAAAATTTTGGCGAACACGTATACGCAGCATGGACTAGTGTTCGCCAATAAATATGTGTACATATTATATGACTTACGTGACTGCGTGAGACATGTTTTGTGACTTCTATGTGCTTAAATGATTTTATGTTATATGCCAACATGACATGTATAAATTGGGAAGTAGACTTTGAATTTAGGTTAGTCATTTATTTTAGGGTTTCTAATACATGGTATGCTAACTTAGAAGATTTGATTTTGTATATTAAGTATTGATACCACGTTTTGGGGAGCACAAATTGGTAGGAGTAATTTCAAAACACATCTCAAGATCTCTAAATTTGCAAGAGAAGAATTGTGAGATAAGAGAATTTCGAACAATTAGCGCTTCGAAACCTTTGGAGCTCGAGATTGATAAAGCTCGAAATCCTTGAGCTCGATATCTTTAAAACCTTAGAACGAAAAGAATAATGGAAGATGTCAATAGATGAGATTAGTCTCTATTATTCTTAGCTACAAAGAAAGATGTATATAGTATTAATATAATACAAAAACGAGATAAGGACTAATTACTTAACCATAAGGGAAGTTACATTGCTAACATGTCCCATCAATTCCACTTT
Source organism: Craterostigma plantagineum (assembly GCA_027422505.1). Lineage (NCBI taxonomy): Eukaryota > Viridiplantae > Streptophyta > Magnoliopsida > Lamiales > Linderniaceae > Craterostigma > Craterostigma plantagineum. Next base: position 175,368 of record JAPQWV010000297.1, on the reverse strand, counting down.
TAATAATTTAAGGTTATCCAAAGCTTACGATAGTACCAGACCATTTAGCAAAAACCATAAGCAAAAGAAAAACAAATCAAACGAGAGCTAAGCTAAGAGGAAAGGAAGAGAACTCACATAAAATCAATCAAATTTCAACACCAGGAAGAGGTATATCTTTTTACCTTATTATATATGATAGATGCATGTATAAGTCCATTTCAAAGCCTAAGAATTAAAGAACATGAAGGGAGAACTGGGATGTATCCTTTTTCTAAGACATGATAGTTTTTAAGGAAGACTTCGATTTTAGATTATTTTACGGATTTTAGGGTTTTGAACCTTAAGTATACTAACATGATTGATGTAGAGTGAAGTATGTTATGGTTAGAAAGATTCATATGATAGGAATCGTAGTTAAGGAGAAGTAGGTAGTTTGATAAGATTTCGAAACCCTGGTAATTCTGTAGGGATGATTTCGAAATGTTCATGAAGGTTTAAAATTATTGAGGTCCAACTCGAGATGGAACTTCGAAGTGAAGTTCGAAATCCATTAAAAGATCGAATTCGGAATGTTGTGTGAAATCTCGAGATCAAAGCTCGACATTCATCTCAAAATCTATGTCGAGACTTAATTTTAAAAGTGACTTCGAAATTCTGTATAAAATCTCGAGGTAAAACTCGAAATGCATGTCGAAATCAATTCTTAATAGTGACTTTGTATAACATGTCGAGATCTTTGTTAATAAATTTCAACATACATCTCTCGAAACATGTCGAAATATTCAAGACCCATGTCGAGATCTATTCTTGAGAATGATCTCGAAATCCCACCATAAAGCTTAAGATATATGTCGAGATCCACTTTGGAAATTTACTTCGAAATCATGTATGGTGTAACATCTCGAAATTTTGTTAAAGTATCGAAACATATTACATATTGAAATTTCCTATAAAGCCCAAAATCCATTCTTGATAGTAACTTCGAAATTAGGTCAAACTCCATCTCGAGATCCATATTGAAATTCACTTCGAGATTTTAGGTATCAATTAACAAACTTCGAAACACTTTACAAAACATCTCGAGACCCATATCGAGATCTATTCAGGAACATGTCAAGATCCTTATGAATCTCGAAATGATATTCTTCAAGTTAAGACAAAGTTCGAAACAGTAGGGTTTCGAAATTTATAAAAGTCGAAATTTGGCTTTTTAAACAAGGCACTTTCGTAAAACTGTAATTAGACTAACAAACCTAATTTTATATGTTTCTATACATAGGCTTTGAAGGTTAGCGACTTACCGTACGATAAGCTAAGTAACTAAGCATATCAGGTAAGTGGAAGCCCTAACTACAACACATAATTGTATGTGCCTGAAATTATGTGTTACGTGCTTTTACGATTTTATGTGGCGTCCATGTATTATGTGATTTCTTATGTAATCAATTTACATTATATGATGGCATGACACGCATATTCATGGCATGAGCATATGCACGCACGACTAGTATAAGAGTCAAGGAAAGAGAGCGTGCATGAGTATAAGATCGCGTGAGAGCGATGTATATTTGCCGATATAGGCATTTGTGTCCACTCAATGATGAGTCACGGCTCTTCTATGGTACCATGGCGATTCACGAGGCCAATAATAATTGCCTGATTCACGAGAGGTAGGGGAAATACACGATGTCGATTCACGAGGCCAAATATTAATGCCTGATTCACGAGAGGCGGTGGATACCCCGTAGCGGGAGATGCAACCTGGAGGATGCGACTCGAGGGAATGAATGGCACCAAGGGAACCTGGAGTGTTGGCAACCTCGTAGTAAGCTACCAGTGAGAAGCGCCCGCGTGTCAGACCGCATTCGGATGGAAAGGCGCCTTAGGGTTAAACGAAATTTGTGTGCCCGTGTTAGCCTCTCAATGGGACTGCATTGGGATTGAAAGGCACTATTAGCCTCTCAATGTGGACCACGTTGGGATTGAAAGGCACCATAGGGTTTAGCACCGACTGAGTACTCGGGTTTAGCCTCCCAGTGTGTGTACTGCCACTTATTTATACCCGTAGGGGTTTGAGCTCTATATGGTGCATAGTAAGATTGAAAGCCGAAGGGGCCCGAATATGAAGTCAATGAACGAGAAAGATGTGAGAAGTAGATAGCATTGGTGCGAATGCCTTCACTATTTAGGTCACGTGCATTGCATGCATGGTTTTCACTTACTGAGCTTTATAAGCTCAATCCATGTTTTTATGTGTAGTAGGACCCCGCGATCACGTGATCATTTTCACGGCGAGGCCAACTTTTGAAGCTTCCGAGGGCTTTTCAGATGGAAGTGTGTGCATGGATACGACCTCGCGGAGGCCCAGTAGATATATTTATTTTGACCCGCATGCGCGCTTTCTTATGTAAATAGGACCCACTATGATTTTGTAGAGAACCGTACGTTTCCCTTTCATATAAGGAAATTTTATACGAAATTTCGTACAATCTATTTCATTATTAGGACATTAGTCACGTAGACTCGTTAAGAAAGTAGTGGTGGAAAGCGGGCCTGCCGCAACAAGATATTTTTGAAATAAAATATTGGATATTAGTATATGATCTAAATTAGATTTAAATCTTCATTAGTGTCATAGAGAAATAACATTATTTAAATTAAATAATATATATCGGAAATATATATATATATATATATATATATAAGTTTCGAATTTTATTAGATAAATTTTGAAAAATATTAAATATAGTTATATTAGATATTATATATTTTAATTAATTAAGATATTGGATATTTAATTAATTAAATTTAAAGTTTGAATATTAAATTCGTTACTTGGTAAAACGAAGACTTGGTAAAAGGGGAGGTGATGAGAATTTTTCTACTACCACCTCAACCTATTTTTGGCCAATCCTAAGTGGTATAAATAGGGATTTTCGAGATCCTAAAGAAAAGAAGAATCTAATTTTCGAAATTTTAGTTCAAGAGAGGAAAAACTAAGAGTTTTCTACTCTCATCACTTTCTCTCTCACACACTCTCTCTCGGGGGCAGCAAGCACCTCATTCTTGGCCTAGCCACACTTGCAAGAACAGTTGCGACATTTGTGAGGTGCCGGCTTGGCAATCTTGTGCAAAGAAGGCGTCCCGTTCATATGCTTTTGGCATAGGAGAGGGGCACTAAGCCTCGGGGATTCAAAGGGTTCGAAGCTAGCCATCCTCAAGAGGTTTCGACGAGGTATCACGGCTTATCCCTTATTTCTTTACGTCATTAATTTCTCGTGTTTGTAACCGAGCAATCTTGCATAGTCGGGAAACCCCGTAAAGTTTTAAAATTCTGTCGTTCTAGGAACGTGGGTCTGGGGACCCTCGGGGATTCTCAATAATACCCGTAGGAAGAGACATCTGGTACTCCGCGATTGACCAACTCGTAGGGAGTTCTACTGAACCTTTATTGAAGTGAGGCATGATTCAGAGTGAAACAAGCTATGTTCAGTGCTGCAGCCCATAAAAAGTGAGGTAATCCAGAATGAATGAGGAGTGTTCGAGTTGCTTCAACTAAGGTCATGTTCTTGCGCTCAAGTACTCCGTTTTGTTGGGGTGTTTCTACGAATTGTTGGGTAGTTCCAAGCGACGCATAGAAATCGGGGAGCTTTTTGTTCTTGAATTCGGTCCCATTATGAGTTATGATGATTTAGACACTTGGTTGGTACAGGTTTTCTGCGGTTTTGACAAACTCATTGATTAGACCTGGGGTTTCATCCTTGGTTCTGAGAAATTTGGTCCATGTGTAGCGTGAGAAATCATCCACAATAACCAACACATATCTCCGCCCATTGATGGTCTGAGTGCGCATAGGTCCACATAGATCCATGTGAATTAGTTCGAGAGCTTTGGAGGTTGAAGCTATATGTTTAGTGCGGTGGGATGATTTCCTTATTTTCCCATTTCACACGCCGAGCAGAGATGCTCTTTGTGATATCTAAACGAGTGATGTTCTTTGAACAAATTTTCTGATTGCAGTTTGTTCAGGTCTTTGAAATTGAGATGGGAGAGTAGCTGATGCAAGGGATCGTTCTGATGTAGGGAGGCACGGGAGATGAGATACGTCTGTCGGACAGTAGTCAGGTCAATGGAGTAGAGATTTGTCTTTCTGTGGCCAGCGAGTAGTTCCCTTCCATTATCATCGGTGACGCTATATTTGTTAGTTTCAAAATTAACCTTGTAGCCTTTGTCACAGAAGCATCAAATACTGAATAGATTGTAGCTCAGTCCTTCGATGTATGACACTCCCTTGATGGTGAGTCTGCCATGGATTAGATCGCCCGTTCCTAGCATGGGTGCAGATTGACCATTTTCGAAGTAGACCTTCCCGAGAAATCCTTCAGAAACGTCGCTCAACAGATCTTTACTTCCAGTCATGTGTGAGCAGCAACCTGAATCTAAGTACCACACATGACGGACCTGCAAAATAAGTCAAGTAAGCTTAGGACCATTTAAGAACGGGTCCTTCTGTAATCACATGTGACGAATCCAACGTATTTGTTGCTATATTGAATTCTTTGTCAGATTGTTGGAGAACTGACTTAAGGACCCAAACACGACAATTGCCTATAGGATGCAGTTGCGATTTTGGAATCCAGATTTGTCTTTGACTTAACCTCTTATTCTGCTTGATTTTGGATGTGGGTACTTTTTTTCTCTTAGTTTTGTGCATACGATTGTTGAGCTCGGGAGATACACCTTTAGGGCGAGAGCTATGCAGCGTTTTTGCTGAATAAATAGTTATGAGGATGTGGAAGTACATCATTGTTTACATAACGATATTTAGAGTTTTGAGCATAGATTAAGGAAAACACGATCTGCGACATTACAAGAAGTCACTTTTGAAAATGCAAAAGAATTGAAAACATTAGAAGTAAGGTTGGAGGCTGGTTTCTTCTTTTTATCAAGAACTGTTGCCTTCTTCACTGAGCCAGATCGAACCTTCTTCATTTCTCCAGAACTTAGGCCTTTGTCTGTGTGTACATGCGATACAAAGTTAGTGTGAGATAAACGAGCTTTCCTTGTAGTTTGTCTGCATTGACATGTAGAGGGTTCGGGAACAGTACGGGAGGTGGAGGGTTTCTAAATGTTAGGAAAGTTTTCAAGAGTGTAAATTTTTGCTTAACAAAATAGTCTTCTCTTCTGCATGGGCTTTCTTTTCTGATTCCAGAAAGCCTGTTAAATCGCCTATTTTGCGAATAATTTCTGGAATGTAAATAGATGAATAAATGGGTTAAGCCTGTTCGTCAGTGCTTTCCTGAATTTCAGGGCCAAATGGTGACATGTAGTCATCACAGAGCGTTGTCTTTTTAGTTTTGTAGTTATTATTAAGTTCTGTATAATTATGACAAGCTCGAATACTAGCAAGTGTATTAGCTCGTGCAAGTAGTATAAAATGGACGTAAGTCCAAGTACCGATCCACGAGGACAGCTCGATTAGTTCTAAGATATTAATCCGAAATTAATTTAGACAGGACGATTTTTAGATATATATTTTTTTAGATTTGTTTTAAGACGATTTCAAGAAAAGCGCAAATAAAGATAACGGTTTTTATCAGTTTGCTATAAGTGTGGTTAAAGCACATATTCAACACAGATTAATCCTACGTCTTCATGCGGTCGTCTATATTTAACCAATATGAATCTAGTCAAGGTAGAAATTCCTAATGTACGTGCTACCCATTATTCACGTAACTAGCAACCTTATGCGAAAGTGAACCAATCAACGCACGCATTTGGCTTTATGAATTTCCCTGAGCTTAAATGCTTTCAGCGCCTAAGGTCTCAGAAACCACACGGACGAAACTGAATTCCATCGTTGGTCGGCTTTACGTCATGGTGCACTATATTTATTGTTTAAAACCGGTCTAATCACTTTTTCAGTTTCATAGACCAATCAAGAATCAATCATACGTTGATAAGGCATACGCAAGCATTAAACTCAAATATAGAACACGTAACTTAAATCATATGATTTAACAAAATACGAGTAACATCAATACGAAATCATAATCCGGCCTAGTACGGCCTTAACCACAAATAAACTTACACAATATTGATAAACGAAAAACACGAAAAGATAGAGGTGAACATTCCTGTTTTCGAGTAAGATGATGTACTAACGTTGACTATCACGCCTAGTTCCGTCGGGTTCGCCGTTGTGTGAGATAAATCTTCGTCTGAGCTGCGGGCTGATACGTGGCTTAGGGGCTGCCTTGGATTTCTTCCGTCAGTGAGGAATTTGAGTGTGTAGGATGTGGGGTGGCTGCTTGCTTCGAAAGATGTGCATGGGAGAAGAAACTAATGAGAGCAGCTTGGTTGGTGAGGTGATAAAAATAAGGTGTATGATTAATCGGTTTCTGCACCCCCCCCCCCCCCCCACCCCCCAACCCACCCCCACCTGTTTTTCCTCTACATCGAAGTATATATAATGGGAGTTTGGACTAATCCTTTTGCATCTTTTGTCTGTTGCACACCCATCCTTATAAGCTTTAGATATCCAAGAGTAAAAAAATGGGAAAGCTGTCCCCATTAGCCGTCTTTGAGTTGCAAGAATTCCCTCTTTTGTGCCTTATTGTAGGATTTGTCTCTTATGACACTTAAGAGCTTTAGAATTATAGTACCATCTGCCTTGAACCGTGCAAAAGATGTGCAAGAACTTTCTTTGCATGTTTCTTTCTCTCCTTGTCTATATGTGAAAATCGTCAAGCCTAGCAAATAATACTTCATACATGAGAATATACTATTCTTCTCGGCTCTTTCCATGTTCGAACTTCCCCTATTTTAGTTTATTTTCTCTCGTATATGCAAATAGAATATATATTCTTAGGCATAAAATATTCGAGGCGATTTCAATAAAATAACAAATGATAACGCGCTTTTATGCGGTAAAATATTTGTGTAAAATCGTGACTTATCAACAACCCCAGACTAGCTTTCATTGTCCTCGACCATAAAATTGGATAAAAACTAAATCAAGTTTGTATTTTACAACGTCACTAAATGATTTATCGTGTTTATTCTCAGAAACGAAGGTCGAGATAGTCGTCACCTAATGAGTGGTTAGCCAAACACGAGACATGAAGTAATAGTTTACGATCATATCATAGCACAAAAACATTTCCAGATTCCTACTCACAATGGTCGCTCAGGTCAATGAAAATATTTAATGGGATCAGTATAAAAACGCTCAATGCACAACATAGAAAGATATTATTCTAAACTTGCAAATATATCACATCATATTCTGAAAGTGAATTTCATGCACGAATCAAAAGGTCTTCATCAAGGTTGTAATGAGGCTCGTGGTAATAAGGATGTGTCATATAGGATAAGTGGGCTAAAAGAGCCAAACATGTTAGTCCCTAAATCGATTTCCTCTTCTATTCTCTCGACCAACAGATTACGACATCAATTAATGGAAAGTCGCACTACTAAAAGAAACTACTCGAGCTTACAAACTATAACTGAGAACTCGAGTATAAAAACCTAAAGATCAATAATAATCATTTTTTCTCAGATCTTTCACGACTAACTAAAAAATAATAACAATAATAATATAGTTGTTTCCTTTTTTTTTCTTCTCTTTTTCTTCTCTTTGTTTTTTTCCTTTTTTCTTTTTCACCTTTTTTTACCAACTGAAATAAAATACTGCAAATAATGTGCTCACTCAGTCTACATGCTATGTCGTAATAGTCCTTCTTGCTTTAAAAGAGTCAAACCTTAAAGCGATTAGTAAGCTAATATGTTGACAACAGTTTGATAAGATGGCTAAAATAAAAGGATATGTGGCTAAATATCGTGGCCCCAAATCAAAGAATAAGGCTAATAAGGTTCAATGGGCTCACTAAATTGATAGGTATGTCGGGTACGCAGATATTTTTGGCCAGTGACTTATCCGAAGTGCCTTGATCATTTTCGTACAAAAAAAATACATAAAGTAATATTGACATGCATAACAAAGCAAGTTTAACAATATTCAGACCATGCGTGCACTCATGAAAAACGCATCGAGCAAGTATTGAATTGCTCTATATATTTTTTTCTCGGGGCTCAAAACTCACAATATTTATGGGTTTGTGTCTTATGATACACACTATTCTCCTGGAGCAGTCAATGTAACTAGATAATCATGCTAATATCACAACACGTAACATGCAAGACTTCACACTCAATTCGGAAAATCTTATCTCGACACTAGCAAATTTTAAAAATGTTCATCATCGACATGAGAGTTCACTAGTAACTTTCAAATCAAAACCTTTATCAGTTCATATCATCCAGAATTTAAACAAATCAATACCTAATGATAAAAAAAATCTAGCATGTGTCACCCCACCCCCAAACTAATTATCACATTGTCCCAATGTGTATAGATTAAAGCAAAGAGAGAGTTTAAGTGACACTGCCCTGAATAATGCTTCGATCGATGTAGTGCGAGACGTGAAGACAACTTAATCGGTCCATCGCAGACGAGCTACCTCTGTGAATAGAGTACCCCCAAATTGATTATGAGCCCGCGAGAAAACATAATTGGACGACACCGTGATAACACACTCTAGAAATCGAAAATATAATAACTATACATATCAAAGTCACGATTCAACAATATGAATTTTTAATGCATGGATAGTACTTGTGTTGCCTCCCGTGAAGCGTTGTTTTTGTAGTCGTTAGCTCGAATATTGAATCGATCAAGGTAGATCGGTGTTTGGACTTACTTATACGTGTTGAAAGTCCTTTAGTTCGCTGGTATTTCCTCCAGATGTGGTATACTTGAAACGCACAAAACAACTCAAAGAAGTAGTGTTAGTAATAATGGGTTCCACGAGATATACCAAGGTTGTTTCTCCAAAGTCCCGATTGTCGTATAATTTCAAGCCTTGTAAATTGACCGTTTGTGAATCATTTTCGTTAATGTGGATCTTTGCGCCTCCTGATGGAAACACTTTCTCTACTATACAGGGTCCACACCACTTACCCTTTAGTTTTCCTGGAGATAATCGCAAACGTGAGTTAAATAGCAGAACTCGATCTCCTACTTTGAACTCCCTTTGTACAATTCGCTTATCATGCCATTTCTTCGTTCGCTCCTTGTAAAGTTTTGCGTTCTCGTATGCATTTTGACGAAATTCTTCCATCTTATTCAGCTGGAGTAACCTGTTTTTACCGGCCTCAATAGAGTCAAAATTTAGTTTTTTAACAGCCCAATATGCACAATGTTCTAGCTCAACAGGTAAACGACATGCTTTTCCGTAAACTAATTTAAAAGGTGAAGTTCCTATCGGTGTTTTAAATGCAGTGCGGTATGCCCATAATGCATCGTCTAACTTTAAAGACCAATCATTCGTGGAGGCATTCACCGTCTTTTCTAAAATTTGTTTCAGCTCCCTATTAGAAACTTCTACCTGTCCACTGGTCTGAAGGTGATACGGGGTTGACATTTTATGTTTGACACCATACTTTGATAATAAATTAGCAAACAACTTATTGCAAAAATGAGTACCCCCATCATTAATTATTGCACGTGGTGTACCGAAGCGAGTAAAGAAATTTTTCTTAAGAAAGCGAATAACTACGCGTGCATCATTAGTCCTACATGCTTCAGCCTCGACCCACTTAGACACATAATCTACTTCAATGAGAATATATTTATTAGGACATGAAGTAGGAAACGGTCCCATAAAGTCAATACCCCAAACATCAAATAGCTCAACTTCTAACATAAGATTCAAAGGCATCTAAAGTTTTCTAGAAATTGCACCAGCGTGCTGACAACGATCACAAGAAGCCACATAAGCATGAGCATCTTTAAATAAGGTGGGCCAGAATAAACCTGATTGAAGTATTTTCAATGCGGTTCTAGTTGGCCCGTGATGTCAACCCATCAAACCGGAACGACAATGAGTTAGGACAGAATTTACCTCTTCGGCGGGAATGCATCATCTAGTTACCTGATCTGAGCAGATTTTGAACAAGAATGCATGGTCCCATAGGTAATGCTTTGCATCAAGAAAAAAATTTCTTCTTCTGATGAAAAGTCAAGCCTGCCAGAATATCACCTGTAGAAGTATAATTTGCAGAATCTGCATACCAAGGTAAAGACGTATCGAGTAACGCATACAATTGTTCATCAGGAAAACACTCGTCAATTGGTACTTCCTTATCCCACTTATGTGAAGTGTCTAACCTAGATAGATAATCAGCTATCACATTTTCGACACCTTTCTTATCACGTATCTCTAAGTCAAATTCATAAAGTAGTAAATCCAACTAATCAACCTATGCTTTGCATCTTTCTTAGCGAATACGTGTCGAAGTGCGGCATGATCAGTGTACACGATACCTTTTCAACACAAGGTAAGAATGATAATTATCAAACGCAAATATCACAGCTAATAATTCCTTCTCGGTAGTAGCATAGTTTCTTTGTGCATCATCTAGGGTTTTTCTGGCGCAGTAGATGGTTTGAAATATCTTATCCTTGCATTGTCCCAAAACAGCGCCGACTGCACCATCGCTTGCGTCGCATATCAATATAAATGGTAAAGTCCAATCCGGTGCAACAATTATGGGGGCGGTGGTGAGTTTCTCCTTTAATGTTTGAAAAGCCTGCAAGCACTCATCAGTAAAGTCAAAAACAACATCTTCAACAAGCAAATTAGATAAAGACTTAGCAATTTTTGAGCAGTCCTTAATGAAACGTCGATAGAATCCTACATGTCCCAGAAACTCCAGACGGCCATCAGCGAAGTGGGTGGTAGTAACAGCTCGATTGCATCTATCTTGGCCCGATCTACCTCGATTCCCTTGTGCGATACCTTATGTCTGAGAACTATTCCTTCTTGTACCATAAAATGACACTTTTCCCAATTCAATACAAGGTTAGTCTCGTCAGATCGTTTAAGCACAAATGCTAGGTTATCGAGGCATACGTCAAAAGAGGAACCAAATACAGAAAAATCGTCCATGAAAATTCCCATGAACTTTTCTACAACATCATGGAAAATAGCTATCTTGCATATCTGAAAAGTAGCCGGGGCATTACATAATCCAAATGACATACGTCTATAAGCAAAAAAACTGTATGTACAAGAAAAAGTAGTTTTTTCTTGATCCTTGGGCGCTACAGATATCTGATTACAACCTGAATAACCATCTAGGAAATAATAAAATTGATGTCCAGCTAGACTTCTAACATTTGATCAATAAAAGGGAGAGGGAAATGATCTTTACGGGTGGCATCATTTAATTTTCTATAGTCTATGCAAACACGCCATCCCGTAACAGTCCTAGTTGGAATCAATTCATTTGAAGCATTCTTAATAACGGTCAAACCACCTTTTTTAGGAACAACTTGTGTTAAACCCATGCACTATTAGAAATAGGATAAATAATACCTGCGTCAAAAGCTTGATAACCTTCTTTTTTACCACTTCCCGTGCATGCAGATTGTCGGGCTTATTTTTTCTATATCGGCCACCTTCCATGCGAACGCTCGCTAATGCTCTCTTACCACTCTTAAAACTAACATAAATGATTCAACAAAACTAATGAAATCTTCAATTAATCTTAAACGTAAACCCTATGTTGTTTACTGATTTCCTGCAGTAACAGTTTAACAATAATTAGAAACAATTGGATTCTGTCACCATGGCCTTCTGCTTTCTTGGATTCTCATTGTTGGTTGTTGGTCATTCATGTGCAAAGTGGCCTAGTTTGTTGCATCGAGAACACTTTTGACCTTTCTTCCCATATGTAGATGTTCCCTTATTTTTGTTCCGGAATTTGTTGAAGTTCCCCTTTAATTTTTTTTCTGGTGAAATCTTTCGAATCTCTTTCTAAGCATGGCTAAGTCGTTCATCAAGCCTTCTTATCGTCGTTAGAATCGCATTCTTCTTGGTTGATTTGAATGCAATAGACTTCTGATTTTTGTTCTGCGACTTCTCATTCATTGATGTTTGAATCATCTCGTAAGCGATAAGAGATCCAATCAGTTCGAAGATGCTCAGTGCTTCCAGATCCTTTACTTCGTAGATAGCAGTAACCTTGCCATTCCATTCCCGTGGAAGTGATCTCAGTATCTTTCTGACTTGTTCATTGTCGGGAACCTTCTTTCCGTGAGAGAACATTTGGTTGATGATTCCCATGAATTTGGCATACATCTGGCTTATGTTCTCATTAGATTCCATTGAGAACAGTTCGTACTGATGAGTGAGTAGAGCCAGTCTTTCTTGCACTACTCGTTGGGTTCCTTCATGAGTAACTTGGAGCATATCCCACATAGCCTTTGCCATTGAGCAGGAACTAACCCGAATGTATTCTTACCGAGTGAGTGCCCCTGCGAGCATGTGTTTCACCTTTGTGCCGCTCTGAAACCAAACGAAGTGAATAATATGCCTAAGAGGGGGGGGGGGGGTTGAATTAGGCTTTTAAAATAATTGGCTTGTTCTTCTTTAAAAAAATATTTTTCTTTAAGAAGATATTATAGAGTGCGTTTTCCTGAGAAACAGTACGAGTATCAATGATATATCCCTAACCCTGTTACAAAAATGTCTTGTAGTTTCATGAAAATGCTTCAATGATATCACATAGTTACTTGAAAGCTGTTAGGTCCCTAGATTCTCAACTATGATCCTAAACTTCAATCTTAAGCAATCGATTAGAATCGTATGAAATTCAATGTTCGATCGAAAAACTTTCTTTGAAGAATCGAGAGAGAATTCCTTTAGTGAGAGACAAATTTGTGTGTTTCTCTCTCTAGATTTTGGATTGGCAGCCCTTCGAATCAATTCAATAACTTTCTGTTAAGCACAATGATTACAATTATATTTATACCAAACAGGCTTAACAACAATCTAGTCCTAATCTAAGGACAAATATAATAAAAGTCCCTAATGACAAGGACAACTAATAAAATCAAAGCACAACTAAAGTCGATATTCCACATTCTCCCCCTTTGTGCTCCATTGCCCTTCCGTGCTATCTGTCATCGTCGGGCAAAGAACGACATGCACAAGCCCAACGCATGCTCGTAGTTCCTAATGATGTCTTAGCTCCAATCGCTCCTCAATTGCTTCAAGTAGCTCCATCAGAAGCGGTTGTTCTCTGACGAACCTGTGAAGCTTCAGCATGGTCTCTCTGTTGATTTCTTCCAATCTCTTCTATATATTCTTCCTGATTACTTTGAGCGTCCCATCACAGAATTAGTTGACTTCAGTCTTCACCATCAACCTATTCCTTTTGACAATTGGATTGTGGTAGGTGATTGCCATGATTGAGCTAACGTGTACATGATTGTTGGGAAGCACTTCGACCACAGGTCCTTGATTGTGCGGATCGATCATGTTGACTTTCTTCATATTGCGCTCCAGAGCCATCAGAAGGTCGTGTGCGGCAGGGTACTTGACCTGTCGCATCATGAACCTATACAGTCCCTCGAGCCCTTCCTTCTTGATGAATCCTTGAGGATCCTTGTACTTCTCTGCGTACAAGTGGTAGAGATTGTATACCTCTTTTGCAAGAAGATACGGCAGATCACTCTCATTAAGTTCTTCTCGAGTTCTGCCTATCCGCTCTATTTGGTAGATTGGAGTTGGAATGCCGCCTTTTGCGTAGTAGACTCCTATCAGCTGACATATTGGGGATAAGTTCTCGAAATTACTCTTCAGCTGATTATTGGCATGTCCGAGTTGGGTTAGCATGAATAGGTCTCATCCTTTTCTGTTGTTCCCAGTGAGAGATACCTCTGAGCTCGAACTTGTTCAACTGCTTAATTTTATCCAGTGTCATCCAGATTTGCTGACGAACTGCTTCTAGGAAGGGGATTTCTATTCATGTATTCTCCCATGACGTGTTGACTCGAATGGTCCCTAGAGTTAGATTTGGAGGGGCATCCGCTCGTTGACCCATCAACTTTGGAAGCCTTGGGGATCCACCTCGTGATTTTCACCTTCCTGAAGTTCTTCATCTTCCAGTAAGACTAGGTCAACCGAAGATTGTTGTAGCAATTGTCTAACATCCTTGAGTCTTTGTCTTTGAATATTGTCGAGCATACTGTGGGTTGACTCCACATCTTGATGATCCCAACTGGTCAGTCCTTGCGTTTCTGCTAACGCTACGAGCATTGCGACACTTCTTCTTCTTCTTAAAGCAAGGGGCTTGTGAAGGCCGTTGATGGTGTGGATGGAGGTGTCCTTATGTTGAAGGTCGGGGTTCGATTTGGGTTAGAGTTTGGGTGGTGCAGTGCGTGGATGTGGTTGTTTGGGTAGTGGGTTGTGAGGTTTTTGCGGATCCAGTGTTTTCTTGTGCTGAGCTTGAGCCTTGGCCTTGCCAAAATCCTTGACAACTTGTAGATGTCATCGGTCTCTTCTCCCCCTCATGACGATCCTGGTCATCCAGGTCGTCATGTCATCGTTTGGAGCGGGAGTCCTCACCGTGGCAAGTTTGGGTCGGTGGGTCAGGATAGTCCACCAGACGTCGATTCTTCTTGAGGAGTCCGGTTGGTAAGGCTAATAAGGCGGGCTAACAGGATGTCGTGGAGTTCGCTGAGGGGTACGGCGTATGGGTTGATAAGGATTGATGAATGACGGAGAGGGTCGGTGGGTGTGGGTTGTGGTGGTGGGAGGTTGGCTTGTGATAAAGTTGGCTCTGGGGGGGTGCTTTTCCTCGATCTTGGCAGGACGTCTCGATTTCCGTACGCACGCTCTCCATAATTCTGTCTTCAAAAGATTTCAATTCTTCGGAGAGAGCGGCCTTGAGTCGTTCTTCAGTCACAAAAGGGACGGACGGCTCCGTAGATGGACCAGGACGACTGATGTCGCCTGTTAACAACCCTTGAGTGATCATCGTCTCATTGGGTTGGCTCGTCGTCACTTGAGGTTCTGACGGGTCAAGACTTCCACTCAATCCTTGATTTGAATCTAGAAGATTTTCAACTTAGGGTGTTGTTGCAAGTTCTGATTGAGCTTGTGTATCTGACTTTACTGAGCCGATAATGAGTAGAGTCGGGGTCTCGACTTCATTTGACGCTGGTTGTTCGTGCTGTGGCTCAAGATTGAAGGAAGATGCGTCATCAGCACTTGGAGTGACATGTTGCATCGTGTCTGCTGTTGTAGAAGATCAATTCTAATCGTGCTTAGATTTTATTACATGTCTTTGTATTTTGGGGCGTTTCTTGTATTTGTCCTTAGATTAGGACTAGCTTGTATTTATACCTAGTTTGTTTGGTATAAATACTCTGTAAACAATCGCAATCAATAGAGAAAGTTTTGGAAATTGATCCGAAAGGCTTGCAATTCAATTTCTAGAGAGAGAAACAATAGTAACTTTCTCACTCTACTCGAATTCTCTCTCTTGTTCTTCATTTGAGTTTTTCGATCGAATCGCAATGTCAATCATTATCATCGAATTACTCAGACTTCATGCCCAAGATCATAGACTTCATTACCAACTAGCTCATTGTCGTAAAATTAGGCAGGTTGAATCTTCCGTAATATGTGCTTTACCTGATCTTCTGTGCTACTAAATGTTCTATGCTATGTGTTTTCTTTGCTTATTTGCTTTATCTTGCGTGAAATAAATAAATTTTTTGAAAAAAATAATAAAATAATTCAAAAATATTATTAATATATATAATTTTGGGGGATGACGAAATCCTTTAGGATGCTTTGGTCTCACTTAGAATTTTACCCAGACATGCGATCGGTTTAATTGCTTAATTTTGTCAGTCTACGTCGTATACTTGTGTCTAAAGGTCATTAGGTCGCTCCACTAGACACAAAGGCACTATACATATGTGAGGATTCAAGCCTTGTTTTTTTTCCTTTCTTTGGATCTATTTCTCGAGTAAGTCACACATCAATTACTTGTCTTAACTAGTGATACTTGGCTTCATACTCACCCTGCCTTAGATCGTTAGGAAAATGATAAGGGCGCTTAGATTATTCCTCACTCGGCCTTATAAAAGTTTTCCCTCACATTAGCCCTTAGTCAGCCACTTTGAGCCATCTCCGTGTCCTTTTCTTCCTTTGAATCTCATTCCTAGCCTTCAACCGTATTCTATACTCTTCGGATGGTTGTTCAAACGAGAAAAGGAGGGGGAGAAAATAAAAGAAAAGGGGGATGATGACAAAGAAGGCATTGCTCAACGCGCAAAAATCAGACCAAAGGAACCTGCCTTCCGACTATCTCTTAGAAGGTGGCATGGATCCTGCTGTGAACTTCTCCAACGATAATCTCATACGCTCGTCAGAACGGCTGGAAAGAGGAGCACCACGAAGTGAACTTCTCCAATGATAATCCGGTCTTATATCGGGAAACGAGAAGAAGAGCGCAACCTTGGGTACGAGTTCCATAACCGTGAACTTTTCCAAAAAGATAATCTCTGAAACCTCTCTAGGGATTAAGAGATGAGGAGCACGGTTATCGGCCCGAGAACCAACAAGAAGAACTTCGCCAGCGGTAATCTCCTATAGCCTCATGGAGAAGCGGAGCTTCAGCTTGAGCATAGCATAAAAAGGGATAGATATTAAAAGAAAAGAGGAAGAGAAGATTAAAAAAATAATAATAATAAAAGACGCCGAAATAAAGGGAGACGGACGTAAAATGGAAGATGACGAAGAGATAAGCTCACTTTCCTCTAAATTCCTTCCCTTCTAAGTCCTAGCCAAACTAAAACCCTTCCAAAACCCTTGATTCCAAACGACGGTCTCTAGCTTAGGTGAAATGATTAAAAAAAATGCCTCGATCACATGTAGTTTGACTTAAAGTTACTTGTGTTGACTTGAGTGATAAAAATATAAAAAAATCCCAAGTTAAAATAGAGTGCTAGAGTGAACCTAGTGAGAGTTGTCGAAATGGACCAGTCTAAGAACTTAGGACTTTAGTTTGACGACGTGACTTGACGGTATTTTTCTTTTTCCAAAAGTCCTGTAAAATTTTAGGTGTGACGAGATCAGAGCAAAATAATATGACCCTGTAATATAATAAAACTAATATTCATAAAAAAAATATTTATTATATATATCCATATATAGATAAATATTTCGCACATTTTGACATGAAATGTTATGTTTCATATGCGTTGAATTGAATAAATGCGAATTTCTTAGTTTTTTCGCACATTCTAAATGCAATTTTTAGATTGCATTGGTGCTAAATTGTTTAAAATGCGATAAATTTTTCATTGCTCTTACCCTCACGCAATATCTTCAATACATGTTTTTGGGGACCATGTATATGTGCTTACTAGGTAAATTGTGTATTTTTTGCTTGTTACTTGAATTGATTTCATATGTTTGTTAAGTTAATTCTTGCGCATTATTTGAGGGGGAGAAAATATAAAAATCGCGCATTAGCTCCAAATATTTTTGACGTTTTCCTCTAAGTATTTCAGATTTCTTCAAACAAAATAAAGGAGTGAGACGTCGAGACTACTAGACAAGGAGCTATTGTCACAGACCAAATATTTCAAAGGAAAACATGCCAAAAATAATTGTTGATTAACTCTATTATTTATAACGTTTTTTTCTCTAAGTGGTACAGATTTTTTTCTGCCAGGGGAGCTAGACGTTACTATACAGAAAATCTAGGGAGTTAATTGCATTTATTTTAATTCTGAGGGGAGCATTACAATGTGATTTTATTTGAAATAGGGATCAATCTGAAAAATTTTAGAAGTACTTACAATCGAGAAATTGGATATAAGAATTAATTGGCAATCATATGTTTCTCGATCGTAAACAGGGTTGGGGATGATTTTGATTGGCCGCGATAATTTGCGATCTAGAAATTGAATTGAAGAGAAATTTCCGAATCAATATATCGAGCGCAAATAGTAATGGGCCTGATCCTTTTAATCGCAAAATGTCCAATCGCAAACCCAACATTGACTTACAGCGAGTTAATAAAACTTCACTTTTTGTCAGTCGAAAAACTTTATCTCACGCAAACCTAAATCGCAAAAATTTCTTTCTCGAAAAACTTTCATACACAGTTCAAATCTCTCACAAATCTTTCGATTTTCAACACCAAATTGTCTAAGGTAGAAATGAGATTCATTTGTCATTTGCGTGCGATTTAACTCCATTAGCATCTGCATTTTATAGTTTTCGCATGATTAGGATTAGATTCTCGACTGTTCTTCAAACTGAGAAAACCGTATACTAGTTTATAGTGATTTAGGCATGTTTACGAGTTTAATCTGTGTTAATGCCTGCACTTGAGATTATTTCGATGTTTTCTATGAATCTGGTAGTTTAAACTTCCGAAAAATCTGCATCTTAGACCACTAAGTTGAGTTTTGAAAGAAATTGGGTATTTGAATGTTTGCGATCGCAAAGAGTCTTAATTGAATTCCGATTCAATTGAGATACTGGTTGTATCGAATTAGTTTTAGATCGCTAAATTCTCACTTAGTCGCTAAGAAAGAAGATTTTGACCGAAAAATCACTTACCGTCGAGAAATCTAATTAGGATTTTATGCGAGCGAAAAAATTTAAGCGCTGAATAGACAATTTAGATGCAAATTATATCGAGCATAAAACTTACTATCGCAAAATAGAATTTTCGATTTCATTTTATTTCGGTCGCAAAAATTTAGCAGCGAAAAATTAATTTTTCAATGCATAATTTTTCGATCATAAAATTCGCCGCTTAGGATTTAATTGATCGGAAAAATTTCTCGGCGATTGACCCAGTTTTATTTCGTTGACTAATTTCTCGATAGAAAAATATCGCAGCGAAAATTTTACTTAGGATCGAAAATCACGTATCGCTCGACAAATTTCAAATCGAAAAATTTTATTCATTCGAGGAAATTTTCCGACAGTAAATTTACCTCAGAAATAATTTCTCGATCGTAACGTTATATGGAATTTTTCTCGATCGTAAAACTGGTCGGCTACTGTAGCGAACATTAAGCGAATATAAATTTTTCGATCGCAAAATTAAGCGGAGTTATTTCAATTGAAATCAATGCATAGGAAATCAATTTGAAAATCAAATTTTTTTCGAGCGTAAAATATCTCGGCATGAATAGTGACATTTTCCATCATCAAACACTTAGAAAATTTCAAAGTTTTTTTCTACGCGTTATATGTTTCATCGAATTACGAACATGCCATTACATTTTTCAAAATCAATCATACTATATGCATACTGCACGATTTCAATTCAAAATTCATCAAACATGTCATGACTTGTTACAATATTATAGTTTGATGAAATTAAATCAATTTTCGACCAAAATTAAATTTTGAACTAATGAACTTTTTATATCTTTTATGCTTCAGATGGATTGCTACCCACGATACAATCACATCTACGACCATAATTTGTACCTGAAGGTCCAGGATACAAATTTTCAACTCGATCTGACCACCTTTCGGTGTCCAGATGATATCATCATATCAATTCTGCAAGGCCACCCCATCTGGCATGCATTGACGGTTACCGTCTCGGTGCCAATGGTCTATCTCCAGCAATTCTAGGGATGCATTCGAGGAGCAGTGGACAATGGGGCCTTCTCCTTCTCAACCGTAATTGGGACGCGGCACATTAATATGAACAAGAACCAGTTCGGGATGATTCTGGACTTGCCATACAGCGCAAACTACGACCCCCTCCCATCAGACGCAGAAATGGTGCATGATTTCATGCAAATGGGATATCAACCGCAGCTCACCAAGCTAGGTCAGGTCCAGAGCAGCGGTATCCCTCATCCGTGGATCGGGATCGTGAACAAGTGTTTATCGCCCAAGCATACAGGCTTCGATAAGGCCAGCGCCAACGTTCTGGGGATTTTCCACGGAATCGCATTCTCCAGGAACTATGATTTCACGCAACTGATCTGGAATGATCTTGCAGATCAGATCAGGCAAAAGGAGAATAAGAGATCCAAGAACGTGCCCTACGCTCGGTCGTTTAATGTGATCATCAGAGAACTCATGGAGTTGCACGAGTCCATCCCTCGTCTACCTCCTGGAGGAAATTATCAACCACCGAGGCTCAAATTCTTCCACTATCCACGGCTCACGGACTTGGACCAACCGCCAATGCCGATTTATTTTGAGCTGCTACGTCTCGCCGACCCCCAGGGAGACGTGTATCGAACTTACTGCTGGGAGAATCACCTGACCGAGGAGATGATTCGAGGGCCCCCGACAGATTTTGGAGTTAGCCCTCCCCAACGGCAACACCAACCAAGCCCTGACAACACAATGATAGATGTTGTCACTCAGGAGCTTCAACAGGAGTCTCCATTGGTCGAAGTGCAAATGCCCGACGTAGATGATACACTAATAGACGTCGTGGCTACTGAGATGGCGCTCGAGGCTTCTGAACATGAATATCAGGTGGAGGTTCCCGTCCATGTAGGCGTGCTCCAAGAGCCTATTGAGGACGTTTTACTTCAGGAGGCACAGCCCGAAGCAGCACGTGAACTGACACCTGAGACGACGGAACACGCCGGTGAGGAAGCAGCACGTGAACTGACACCTCACACGGCTTCCTCGTCAGACACTGAGTCTGATGAAGAGATCCAACTTATAAGACGGACTCCACGTCGACTGAGCCTTCAGATCGAGTCCCTCTTCACCGTCATCTGCACCACGTCAGACACGCCGCAGATCGTACCTTCTAGGGCTGAGGACCCTTCGTCGCTCATATCTAGAGCCGCAGCCCACTATCACAGCGGCGGTCGGGCCGAGGATCAGAGTATCACTACCGGCCTCGACGTCGAAATGTCTGACGTACAGGTTCAATCTGAGCCTGTCACAACATCCATAGACGCGAATCTTCTAGATTCAAGTCGAGGATTGGATGGAAGTCTCATACAGTCACAACCTCAAGTGACTGTGAGCCAACCCGAGGAGTCGGTGTCTGCTCAAGGGTCGATAACAGGCGACATCAGTCGTCCTGGAACATCCAAGGAGGCGTCCACACTGTTTGTGACGGACGAGCAATTCCAAGCCGCTCTCTCCGCTGCTGTTCAATCGCTTGAAGACAAAATAATGGAGAGAGTTCTTACTGCCATAGAGACATCCCACAGAGACACCGGGAAAGCACCTGTCTCCGAAGGCACCTCGTCACAGCACAACCTCACACCTCCACAACCCACACCCACCGGCTCTTTAGCCACTTCATCCATCCTCATCAACCCATACACCATACCATAACCGAGCTCCACGACATCCTACTCGCCCGCCTGATCGGCCTCTCCATCCGGTCGCCTCAAGAAGAATCTCTTTATAGGCGATTGGTGGATCATCCTAAGCCACCTACTGAAACTTGCCGAGGCCAAAGCTCCCACTCAAAGCGCAGACATGGCGATCCTGACGATCAGGACCATCATGAGGGGGAGAAGAGTCCACGGACATCTACAAGTGGTCAAGAAGAAGGCCAAGGCTCGGGCGCAACGCAAACAGGTGCTGGAGCAGGTGAAACACAAAGCACCCAAACTACCTACACCACGCACCGCACCACCACTCTAACCCACCATCCTTTCACATAAGGATGCCTCCGCCCACACCACCAACTCTGACAAGGCCCTTGCTTCCGGAAGAAGAGGCAAGTGCAGCTATGCTCGTAGCACTGGCGCAAACCCAAGCTACTCCCTCTGTAGCTCCAGATCAACTGGGCCCTTCAGGACACGGCGTCAGTCCACATGAGTTCCTCGACAAATTCATATTCGAAGGATAGTGGGCGACCCATTACATGCCCGAGGAGCATCAAAGACAATGGCTCAAGGAAGTTCGACAAATATTGCAACAAGCTTCGGTGGACCTCGTATTGATAGAAGACGATGAACTTCAGGAAGGTGCAGATCATGAACAAGATCCCACTGGGCTTTCAGAACTGATCACGCAACGAGCGGCTTCCCCTACAAGACAAATGCCAGGGACCGTTCGGATTGAGAAGCCGTGGGAGAATATTCGGATAGAGATACCTTTCCATGAAGAAGTCCGTGAAAATATTTGGAGGTCACCGGACAAAGTCAAGAAGCCGAGCGAGTTTGAGCTGAGAGGGATTTCTCATTGGGATCAGCAAAAGAGAATGACATATCTCTGGATGCTAACTCATCTCGGACCGGATGTGAGGAAGAAGATGACTAAAGCACAAGCAAGGAACCATTACAAGAGTCTATCTCCCATCTGCCAGCTACTAAGTGTCTACTGCACCAAAGGAGGACTTCCAACACCGTTCTATGTAATCGAGAGAGTAGACAGAACTCGAGACGAACTCAGCGAGAGCAACCTACCCTACCTTCCTTACGAGGAGGTGTACCGTCTCTACCAGTTCTACATAGAGAAGTACAAGGAACCTTAAGGCTTCGTAAAAAAAGAACGACTCGAGGGACTCTACCGGTTCATGATGCGCCAAGTCAAGTACTTCGCCGCACACGACCTTCAGATGGCTCTGGAGAGCAACATGAAGAAAGTCAACATGACCGCTCCACTCAACAAAGGACCTGATATCGAAGGGCTTCCCAACAATCATGTGCACATCAGCTCAGTCCTAGGTGTCACCTACAACAATCCAATCGCGAAGAAGACTAGGATGATGCTGAAGACTAAGATACACAAATTCTGTGATGAGACGCTCAAGGTCATCAGGAAAAACATAGAAAAAAGGTTGGAAGAGATCAACAGAGACACGATGCTGAGGATCCATCGGTTCGTTAGAGAACAGCCGCTCCTAATGGAATTACTTGAGGACATCGAGGAGCGACTGGAGCTAAGGAACACGCTCAGGGACTTTGAGCATGCGCTGGGCTTGCGCAGGTCATTCTTCGCCATACGAGGACAACTAGGTCAGACAAAAAATCAAGCACAAAGGGGGAGAATGTAGACGATCAATTCTAATTGTGCTTAGATTTATTTAGATGTCCTTGTATTTTGGGGCGTTTTTTTTTTGTCCTTAGATTAGGACTAGCTTGTATTATACCTAGTTTGTTTGGTATAAATACTCTGTAAACGATCGCAATCAATAGAGAAAGTTTTGGAAATTGATCCAAAAGGTTTGAAATTCAATTTCTAGAGAGAGAAACAATAGTAACTTTCTCACTCTACTCGAATTCTCTCTCTTGTTCTTCATTTGAGTTTTTCGATCGAATCTCAATGTCAATCATTATCATCGAATTACTTAGAATTCATGCCTAGGATCATAGAGTTGTTAATCGTAGGACCTAACAGATGTAGATAGGACAGCAGTGATGACGGGCTCATGAGATGAGAGTTGCGGTAGCGGAACCCATCTGACGAATTGAATTTCCTCATCAGATGCCGTGGCTTCTGAGGAGGTAGCCATGTGAGGAGTCTGTTCTCGTTCAACATCCTCATGGGCATGTGCTGTCACCTGAGGCTCTTCAGGTATGCCTTAGTTGCGGGCGTGGTAGCTTGTTGGAGTGGGTTGTGCTCCATTTCTGCGTCTGGTTGTGCTTTTTGTTGGAGGATCTCCTCAATAGACCCTTGAAACACGCCTACATGGACGGGCACGTCTATATGGAGTTCCTGAATTTGATGAAAATGGATGCCGTTGTGAATTGGTAAGTGCCATCACTGTACGTTCGTGCCAGAGGGGATGGCCTTGTATGGACACAATAATCTCGTCCGAGTACCGAAAGGTGGTCAGATCAAGCTGGAATTGGTGTCCGGTGCACTAAGGTACAAATTGTGGTCATATACGTGGTTGTACTGAGGGTAACGATCCATCTGAAAAATAAAAAATTCATTAGTTCAATTTTAAATTGGAGTAAAAAATATATCATATCAAACAGTAATATTCATACATATTATGTCATTGTTGATAGATGTTAGGTCCTCAGATTAACAACTCTACGATCCTAGGCTAGAAACCATAGCAATTCGATCGTTTAGATGATCAATTGAATTCGATCGAAAAACTCAAAATAAGAACACGAGAGAGAATTCAATTAGAATGAGAAAGTTACTGTTGTTTCTCTCTCTAGAAATCGATTTGCAAGCCCTTCGGATCAATTCTCTAAACTTTCTCTATTCAGCACAATTCATTTACAAGTATTTATACCAACAATCTTGGTATAAATATCTACCTAGTCCTTAATCTAAAGACTAATATAAGTAAAGCCCCTAATTACAAGGACAACTAATGAAAAAAAGCACAATTACAAATGATATTCTACATTCTCCCCCTTTGTGCTTGATTGCGTCTCCGCGCAGTTCGTCCTTGTCGGGCATAGTACGATCTGCGCAAGTCCAGCGCATGCTCGTAGTCCCTAACGGTCTCCCTGAGCTTCAGGCGCTCCTCGATGTCATCCAACAATTCCATCAGGAGCGGCTGTTCTCTCACAACCCGGTGGATCCTCAGCATCGTGTCTCTATTTATCTCTTCCAACCTCTGTTCGATATTTCGCCTGACGATCTTGAGGGTTCCGTCGCAAAACTTGTGAATTTCTGTCTTCAGCATCATCCCGGTCTTCTTGGCATTTGGATTGTTGTAGGTGATGCCGGTGACAGAGCTGATGTGTATGTGATTGCCGGTCTTCTCGGCCATGTTGACCTTCTTCATATTGCTCTCAAGCGCCATTTGAAGGTCGTGAGCGGCGAAGTATTTGACTTGTCGCATCATGAACCGATAGAGCCCTTCGAGGCCTTCTTTCTTGATGAAGCCCTGAGGATCTTTGTACTTCTCCACGTATAGCTGATAAAGACGGTAGACTTCATCGGCGGGGAGGTACGGCAGGTCGCTCTCGCTCAGTTCTTCTCGGGTCCTGTCCACTCGTTCGATGATGTAGTGAGGTGTTGGAAGTCCTCCTTTGGCACAATAGACACTGAGGAGTTAGCAAATTGGGGAGAGTTCCCTGAAGTGACTCTTCAGTCGATTCTTCGGGATCCCCAGCCTCACGTCCGGTCCTAGTTGGGTCAGCATCCACAGATATGTCATTCTCTTCTGCTGATCCCAGAGAGAGACTCCTCTCAGCTCGAACTCATCCGGCTTCTTAATTCGATCGGGTGAGCTCCAAATGTTTTCCCTGACTTCTTCAAGGAAAGGTATCTCTATCTGGATGTTCTCCCATGGCGTGTCGATCCGAACGGTCCCTGGCATCTGTCTTGTAGGAAAGGCCGCTCGTTGTGCGATCAATTCTGGTAGCCTTGGGATTTCATTTTGGTAGTCTACAACTTTTTGAAGTTCGTCGTCTTCAATGATCACGAGGTCAAACATTCAAATGCCCAGTTTCATCTAAACTCAAATTCAAGTCGAAGTTGCAGATTTTACGAAGATTCATACTACCAGATTCATAAAGAACATCCAAACTATCTTAAGTGCAGGCATTAATCTCAGATAAAACTCATAATCAAGCCTAAATCACTATAAAATAGTATACCGTTTTTCCAGTTTTGAAGAACAGTCGAGAATCTAATCTTGAACATGCAAAAAACTTCAAAATGCAGATGCTAATGGAGTTAAATCGCACGCAAAAGGCAAAAGGATCTCATTTCTACCTTAAACAGACAATTTGGTGTGAAAAATCGAAAGATTTTTGAGAAATTAGAACTGTCTGTAAAAGTTTTTCGCGAGAGAAATTTTTGCAATTTAGGGTTGCGTGAGATAAAGTTTTTGGACTGACAAATAAGTGAACTTTTATTAACTCGCTGTAAATCAATGTTGGGTTTGCGATTGGACATTTTAGCGATTAAATGGATCAGGCCCATTACTATTTGCGTTCGAGAAATATTGATTTGAAAATTTCTGTTCAATTTGATTTCTCGATCACAAATTATCGCGGCTAATCAAAATTGTTCCCAACACTGTTTACGATCGAGAAACTTATGAGCGTAAATTAAGTCTTATAACCAGTTTCTCGATAGTAAGTACTTCTAAACTTTTCAGATTGACCCCTATTTCGAGTAAAATCACATTGTAAAGCTCCCCCTCAGAATAAAATAAATGCAATTAACTCCCTGTATTTTCCGTGTAGTAACGTCTAGCTTCCCTGGCAGAAATTAAAAAGTCTGTACCACTTAGAAAGAAAACGTTAGAAATAATGGAGTTTCGACGTCTTGCTCCTTAATTTTGTTTGAAGGAATCTGAAACGCTTAGAGAAAAACGTCAAGAATATTGGAGCTAATGCACGATTTTTATATTTGCTCCCCCTCAAATGATGCGCAAGAATTGACTGAGTATGCAAGCATATGAAATCAATTCAAGTCACTAGCATATAAAAATACGCAATTTACCTAGTAAGCACATATACATGGTCCCCAAAAACATGTATTGAAGATATTGTGCGAGGGTAAGAGCAATGAAAATTGACCGCACTTTAAACAATTTAGTACCAATGCAATCTAACATTGCATTTAGAATGTGCGATGACAAAATAAATTCGCATTTATTCAATTCAACGCATATGAAACATAACATTTCAGTCAAAATGTGCGAAGTTTTTTTTCTTTCACGTTTTTTTTTCGTATTTTAGTATTGTTATAGTATGGGGTCAGATTTTCTTCAATCAATCGTCACACCTAAAGTTTTACGAGACATTTGAAAGAAGAAAATACCATCAAGTCATGTTGTCAAAATATAGTCCTAAGTGGATAGACTGATCCATTTCGACAACTCTCACTAGGTTCGCTCTTGCACTCAATAAATTCTAACTTGGGATTTTTATATTTATATCACTCAAGTCAGCACAAGCAATTTTTAAGTCAATTTACCTGTGATCGAGGCATTTTTTAATCATTTCACCTAAGCGAGAGACCGTCGATTGGAATCAAAGGGGTGTAAGGGTTGGCTAGGACTTAGACGGGAAGGAATTTAGACGGAAGTGAGCTTATCTCTTCGTCATATTCCATTTCTACGTCTGTCTCCTTTTGTTTCAGCGTCTTTCTTCTTTTCAATCTTTTCTCCCTCTTTTTCTTTTAAGAACTATCCCCCTTTTTCTATGCTATGCTCAAGCTGAAGCTCCGCTTCTCCACGAGGCCATAGGAGATTATCGTAGGCGAAGTTCTTCTTTGTTGGTTCTCGGGCCACTACCGTGCTCTTCTTTTCTTAATCCCTAGAGAGGTTTCAGAGATTATCTTTTTTCTGGAAAAAAAGTTCACGGTTATGGAATTCGTACCCAAGGCTGCGCTCCTCTTCTCGTTTCCCGATATAAGACCGGATTCGTTGGAGAAGTTCACTTAGTGGTGCTCCTCTTTCCAGCCATTCTGACGAGCGTACAAGATTATCGTTGGAGAAGTTCACAGCAAGATCCATGCCACCTTCTAAGAGATAGTCGGAAAGCAGGTTCCTTTGGTCTGAACTGTGCGCGTTGAGCAATGCGTTCTTTGTCGTCATCCCCCTTTTCTTTTGTTTTCTCCCCCTTCTTTTCTCGTTTGAACAACCATCCGAAGAGTATAGATTACGATTGAAGGGTAGGAATGGGATTTAAAGGAAGAAAAGGACATCGGAGAATGCTCAAAGTGGATGACTAAGGGCTAATGTGAGGGAAAAATTTTATAAGGCCGAGTGAGGAATATCCTAAGCGCCCTTATCATTATCCAAATGATCTAAGGCAAGGTGAGTATGAAGCCAAGTATCACTAGGTAAGACAAGTAATTGATGTGTGACTCACTCGAGAAATAGATCCAAAGAAAGAAAAAGGAACAAGGCTTGAATCCTCACATATGTAAAGTGGCTTTGTGTCTAGTGGAGCAACCTAATGACCTTTAGACACAAGAATGCGACTTAGACTGACAAAATTAAGCAATTAAATTGATCGCATGGCGGGGTAAAATTCTAAGTGACTTTAGATCAAAGCATCCTAAAGGATTTCGTCATCCCCCCTTATGTTATAGGTACATATATATTATATATTTATTATTTTTATTATTTTTTGTTATCACTAAAGATAAAGACAAAGAAGCATGGAAAACACATAGAATAGAGTATGTGATAGCACAGAAGATCAGGTAATGCACATAATACGGAAGATTCAACATGCATAATCTTCCGACGAGGAATTGGAATCGTTTCTCATCCAAAGCCTTGGTGAAGTGTCGGCTAGTTGAAACTCCGTGTTCACAAAATACATATCTATGGTGCCTTTTTCTACGTGATCTTTGATAAAGTGATATCTAATGTCTATGTGTTTTGTGCATGAGTGATGAACAGGATTGCAAGTAATAGCGATAGCACTTTGACTATCACTATATATGGGTATATTATTTAAATTGTACCCATAGTCGCGAAGCTGAGTCCTCATCCACAGCATCTGGGAGCAATAACTAGCGACAGCCACGTATTCCGCTTCGGCCATCGAAGTTGACACACAGTTCTTCTTTTTGGATGACCAGCAGGCCAGCTTTTCGCCTAGAAATTGAGCGCCACCGGACGTGCTTTTCCTGTCCATTCGGCAACCTGCATAATCAGCGTCAGTATAGCCGATAAGTTTGAAGTTCGTACCCTTTGGATACCATAGTCCAAGGGTGGAAGTGCCCTTAATGTAATTCAGAATCCTTTTAACCGCGAGTATATGGGATTCTTTGGCATCCACTTGCAGCTTGGTGACATAGGAGTGCTGACAGGCTTGCTCTGTTCTTGATGGAATTTCTTCAGAATATCTTTGATGTATTTTGTCTGACTGATGAAAATCCCATCTTCGAGTTGCCTGATTTGTAGTCCTAAAAAGAACTGCATCTCTCCCATGTGACTCATCTCGAACTTGCTTTTCATTAGATCTCCGAACTTCGTACAAAGCTGTTGATTAGTTGATCCGAAGATGATGTCATCGACGTAGACTTGAACGACCATCAGATCTTTGTCTTGCCATTTGATGAAGAGGGTTGTGTCTATCGTTCCTTGTAAGAATTCGGACTTGACGAGGAATTCACTCAGGACATCGTACCAAGCACGTGGGGCTTGTTTAGTCCATAGAGAGCTTTGTCCAATCGATAGACGTGATCGGGATGTTCTTGATCAACGAAGCCTTTCGGCTAAGCAACGTAGACTTCTTCTTTTAAAATTGCCGTTGAGAAAGGCAGTCTTAACATCCATCTGATAGACTTTGAAGTCTTTGTGAGCCGCATAATCCAGGAGAAGGCGGATAGCTTCGATTTGGGCCACAGGAGCATATGTCTCGTCGTAGTCGACGCCTTCATGTTGATTGTATCCCTTCGCAACTAGCCTTGCTTTTTCCAGATCACTTCACCATCTTCATTCTTCTCGTTTTTGAATACCCATTTAGTTCCAACTATTGTTTTCCCATGCGAACGAGGTACTAAGGTCCACACTTGAAGACGTTCGAATTGATGAATTTCATCATGCATCGCTATTACCCAATCTGGGTCTTGAAGTGCGTCTGCTACCTTGGCAGGCTCGTTTTTACTTAAGAAGCAGCTGAAGAGACTGTGTTAATGATGCGCCGTCACTCCATCCGAAGGATCACCAATTTTGCACTTGGATCGATTGTCTCTGATGAATCTTCCTCATAACCACTGTAGGTTCTTCGTTATTCTGTGGCAATTCTGATCAGGTGGGGTAGGGATGTGAGAGGAACTTGGTATGTCGGTCTCGTCGGGTGGAGAATCCAATGTAGGTGTAGCAGTGTGTGACCGATATACCGGCTCGAAGAGAGAGTTCAAATCGTCTGATACAAGTCTCGTTGCTTCTTCTGACGTTGAATTCGGAGTTGTTGCCATCTTCTGTTGGCTTTGTGCGAACACACCAGTGATTACAAGTTCTGAGATGTTGTCTTCAGAAGCCAACGGGTTGAGCACGGGTCCTGAACCGAGTTGTGCAGGAGCCGTCTGGTTAGGCACGCTTTCCTTAATTGTTCGGTTGGACTTGATGTATACTCGGTACACTTTTGATGTTGAAGAATACCAGACGAAAGTTGCTTCGAATGCTTTAGGGTCGAACTTTGCACGTTGCTCTCTGTCGTCCGCCACAAAGCATTTGCACCCGAAGACTTTAAGGAATGAGATGTTGGGCACTCTATTGTTCGCAATCTCGCATGGAGTCTTGTTGAACCATTTGTGAACCACCGTCCTGTTTTGGGTAAAACAAGCGGTATTGACTGCTTCTGCCCATGGAAAGTGTGGAAGTCCTGAATGGATCAGCATTGTACGAGCTGCTTCCACTAGGGTTCGGTTTTTCCTTTCAACTACCCCATTTTGTTGAGGTGTTTTTGCGGCTGAGAATTGTTGACTAATTCCAAGTTTTTGATAAAACTCACTGAGATGATTGTTCTTGAACTCAGTGCCGTTGTCTGTTCGAATAACTTGAATAGTCTGTTGCAGCAGATTTTGAGTAGTGTTCACAAAGTTGATAATCAAGTCATCGGTCTCATCTTTGGTTCGGAGGAACTTTGTTCACGTGTAGCGAGAGTAGTCATCGACGATCACTAGCACGTACTTTCTTCCATTGATACTCTGAGTCTGCATTGGCCCACAGAGATCCATGTGTATTAGTTCCAATGGTCCACAAGTAGACGCAATTTGCTTGACGTGATGAGATGCTCGCTTCATTTTTCCTAATTGACATGCCGAACACTGATCCTCCCTTTGTAGTAGTATAGTTGGAAGACCGTGAACCAACTTTTTCGTAGAAAGACGTTGGAGAACTTTCATATTCAGATGAGACAGTTGTTGATGCCATCGGTTGTTCCTCTGTAAACCAATATGACAGATGAGGCATACAGGTGTCGAGGGCCGCACGGACGTCAGGTTGATAGTGTAAAGATTGGATTTCCGAAGTCCTTGAAGGAGTTCTGTGTCCTGACTATCCAAAATTCTGCACCGGTCAGCATGAAATACCACCTGGAACCCCTTGTCACAGAACTGGCCTATACTGAACAAGTTATGGCGGAGGCCTTCGACATACAAGACATCCTTTATTGTCAGATTCTCCAGAATGATATCTCCAAATCCAATAATTGGAGCTGAGTCATTGTTTTCGAATCTAAGTTTGCCATTTGGTCGGTCTTCGTAGTTGCTCAGCAGCTCTTGATTACCAGTCATATGTGTGGAGCAACCAGAGTCGAGGTACCACACATGATGGATCTGCAAAAACAATTTAGAGAGCTTTAGGTACCCACTTAAGCATGGGTCCTCTCAGATTAGCAGATTTAGTTTTGGATTAAAATATGATTCCTAAATTTTTGTTTGGAGGAGTTTTAATAGCCCATTCCACTTTCGGAGAAGTGGGTTTGGGTTTTGCCTCTATAGGAGACTTGGCCTTTTCGGCTTTTGTCGTCCTAGGCGGAGATTTAGGAACCCATTTGGGTTGAACCTTGCAGGGAAGGTTAATTTCAGCACGTACAAATTCTTTGGAAGGTTTGACCGAGGAAAAGATCTTTTCTTGTGATAATCTCCTAAGGTGCTTGGGAGATTTAATCTTTACGGGATACTTTGGGTGAGTACAGGCATGCACAGCGCCATAAGCTTTCTTTATGGCTGTATCTTGTTTCCTAGGGGTCTTCCTTGTGGCATTTGTTTCAGAATGATTATTTTTAATTTTTGAGGCAGAGCCTATTTCGAAATTGTCGCTTCTAAAGGTGATAGGCTGAAGTGAACAAGTACAAGCAATTATTTTGAACATAGAAATGGCTCTTTTATTACTACGACTGTCTTTTATTTTAACACAAGGAGTAACATTCTTAGAAACATTCAAATGTACTGGCTCCTTCTTTATCTTAGTACTAGACACTCTCGCCTTCGTTTTCAGTCTGGCCCTACGCTCCCTGTGGACGTAGGTAAAATGGAATTAGTCTTAGCACTTTTAATAGAATTATTAATGCACTTTTGATCTTTCGAGGGCGATTTTTCAATTTTCACGCTTTTCATATTAGCGTGAGAGGTAGTTTGGGAGGATGAGGAAGCCTAAGATTTTCCATCTCCTTAAAGAACTTTTTCTTTTCAGCTTCGAAATTCTCTCGTTCTTTATCTAATTTTGCCTGTTACTCCTCTATCTGTTTTATTAGAGGAGGTATGTAGAGAGTATTTTTATAATGAACGTCTTTGACTTCCTCGTTGTGTGCTTGAGATTTAGGAGGTAGAACTTGAACTAAATCACAGACAGGTAAGGAAGGTTTCATATTTCTGTCTCTTTCATTTAGTTCAGTGTAGTCAAAGGGGATCTCAGGCCCATGTGAGGCTTTTCTCATAGATGAATCATAACTGTTTTGGTACGTCGATTCGGTGAATTCTCTAAGAGAGGTTACTCCTAAACCCATGTGCTTAATATCATATATTTCTTTCTTCTGAAGTACACGTGGGTTAGTAAAACCTATGCCTTCTATAGGATTATAGAACTCTATATCCTTGGGCTTGTTAAAAAATATCGTCTGTTCGGATTGTGCCCTGTGCGTAAGAAGATCATCTAATTTCTTAATTTTTGCATATAACTTCTTGCGTTCCTCGCTAAGGAGAGCGTAGTTATTTTCTACCGTTAGTTTAGCGGCTTGACAGGCATTTAGTTCCATACTAAGCTCACTAACTTTAGCATCTGATATTTCTAATTCAGCTTCTAAGTTAGTGATCTTAGTGGTAGCTTCAGTTATCCTACAATTTAGGGTAGCTTTCTCATTGAGATTCCTAACCAGGCAATTGTAGTTATTTGCTAGCCTATCTTCCAATTCCTTAATCCTTTCACTATGCTGTCCTATTTGAGGTTGACTAGTCTCTCTACAATGTAGGCTCTTAGTAAGTTCTATTTGAGCACTAGAGCTTCTATGTTCTGATCCGAGACTATCTATCTTCTCCTGAGATCTCGCAAGTTTATCCTCTACTTCCTTAATACTTTTCTGCTCACGTTTCATGTTAGCATATTGT
This sequence comes from Craterostigma plantagineum, assembly GCA_027422505.1. Classification (NCBI taxonomy): domain Eukaryota; kingdom Viridiplantae; phylum Streptophyta; class Magnoliopsida; order Lamiales; family Linderniaceae; genus Craterostigma; species Craterostigma plantagineum. The sequence goes on along the minus strand of JAPQWV010000297.1, from coordinate 142,555 downwards.
GTTTGATATGATTCTAACATGGTCAATAATGTGGAAGAAGGGACTACCTCTTTTGACCAGGTGGATGCGTTGTCTTTGTTTCGGCGTCCGATTCATTGTCGAGACGAGCCATGAGAGCTAAATTCTCTTCTTCAGAACTCGACGTGTCCTCGAGCCATTGGTCTTGTTCGGTCATGAGAGCTACTCCAGCTTCCTTCTGTTTAGTCAATTGGAGCTTCCTAGAGTAGTAGTTGGCATCTCTCTTCTTTGGAAGAGTGCACTCTCTGGCAAAGTGACCTGGCTTGCCACAGTTGAAGCATTTGTTAGCCTCTTTTGGGTTCTTGACCTCGGAGCTCTCTGGTGCACGTTCTTTGTTTTTAGAGCTTGTAGTCCGAAGTCTGTTGGCTGAGGTTGAAGACTTCTTCTTGATGTACTTCTTACTCATCATTTTTCCTATTAGAGCCAACTGCTTTCCTAGGGCTTTCATGTTTGGCTCGACGTCGGAGTCTGACTCTTCTTCCAATTCTGAAGGAGAAGGAGGCCTAACGATCTTTTCTTTTCTTGATTTTGAGCTCCTCTTCTCCGAGACTAAGGCAACAGTGTCTTCGGTCTGTTGTGCGCACGGCATGGATATCCAAATCCTCTATATCTTTATTTTGACGAATTTGAGTGGATATTTTCTTCCATTCCACGGGCAGATAAGACAAAATTCAGATTTGTCTCCATATTGGTCTTCGTGATTTCTATCTTTCTCATCTCGTTGAGAAGAGTGAGGTATCTTTGGTAGATCTCATATAGACTCTCCTCCGGCTTTGGTTTGAAGGAGTCGTAAGCAGTGAGAATGTTCGCCTTTTTGGCCTTTATGCCAACTTTCGTCCTCTGCATCATCCTATGCAGTTCATCCCACATTCCTTTAGCCGATGAAAGGCTATCCATCTGTCTATATATGTCGTTGGGGATGCCCTGCATGAGGGTATTCATGGCTACTAGAGAATTTGAGGGGTTGCCATTTCATCACCGGGAACATGCACCCAAAACTGTGCGGGTCCTTCTTCTAGTGATTTCAGTAAATTCTCGGCTTGATCTTTTCAGGCGATTAAATTGAGGAAATGGCTTCTCCACACGGTATATTCACCTCGTTGTAAAATCGACGGACGGTTTTCATTTTCGAGCGAGTATGCATCCATTTTGTGTTGTAGTTGAGTTATTGAAGGATCTTCGTTAAGTGTTTTGAACGTTTGAAGATGATGTAATGTGCTTCACAAGTGACAAAGTTCGTTAGTAGCGTTTGATTCGAGAAATAGTTCGAGAATTATTTTCATTTCAATCTTTAAAGTTTGATCGAAAATAATTTCATCGAAATAGAATATAATGTGTACAGTTCTCGTGCGAGAAAGTTTGTCAGCGAAATATTTTTCGAGCGAAACGAGAGCGACCTACCGTACCCCCCTGCCGAGGAGCTATACTGTCTCTACCAGTTGATGTAGCGAAGTACAAGTGTTAGGTCCTCGGATTAACAACTCTACGATCCTAGGCTAGAATCTATAGTAATTCGATCGTTTAGATAATCATTTGAATTCGATCGAAAAACTCAAGTTAAGAACACGAGAGAGAATTCAATTAGAGTGAGAAAGTTACTGTTGTTTCTCTCTTTAGAAATCGAATTGCAAGCCCTTCGGATCGATTCTCTAAACTTTTTCTATTCAGCTCAATTCATTTACAAGTATTTATACCAAACAAGCTTGGTATAAATATCTAACTAGTCCTTAATCTAAAGACTAATACAAGTAAAGCCCCTAATTACAACAACTAATGAAATCAAGCACAATTACAAATGATATTCTACAATCTCCCCCTTTGTGCTTGATTGCGTCTCCGCGCTGTTCGTCCTTGTCGGGCATAGTACGATCTGCGCAAGCCCAGCGCATGCTCGTAGTCCCTAACGGTCTCCCTGAGTTTCAGGCGCTCCTCGATGTCATCCAACAATTCCATCAGGAGCGGCTGTTCTCTCACAAACCGGTGGATCCTCAACATCGTGTCTCTATTTATCTCTTCCAACCTCTGTTCGATATTTCTCCTGACAATCTTGAGGGTTCCGTCGCAAAACTTGTGAATTTCTGTCTTCAGCATCAACCTATTCTTCTTGGCAATTGGGTTGTTGTAGGTGATGCCGATGACAGAGCTGATATGCATGTGATTGCTTGGAAGCTTCTCGATCTCAGGTCATTTGAAGAGTGGTTTGGCCATGTTGACCTTCTTCATATTGCTCTCAAGCGCCATTTGAAGGTCGTGAGGGCGAAGTACTTGACTTGTCGCATCATGAACCGGTAGAGCCCTTTGAGGCCTTCTTTCTTGATGAAGCCCTGAGGACCTTTGTACTTCTCCACGTATAGCAGATAAAGATGGTACACTTCATCGGCGGGGAGGTACGGCAGGTCGCTCTCGCTCAGTTCCTCTCGGGTCCTGTCCACTCGTTCGATGATGTAGTGAGGTGTTGGAAGTCCTCCTTTGGCACAATAGACACTGAGGAGTTGGCAAATTGGGGAGAGTTCCCTGAAGTGACTCTTCAGTCGATTCTTCGGGATCCGCAGCCTCACGTCCGGTCCTAGTTGGGTTAGCTTCCACAGATATGTCATTCTCTTCTGCTGATCCCAGTGAGAGATACCTCTCAGCTCGAACTCATCCGGCTTCTTAATTCGAACCGGTAACCTCCAAATGTTTCCCTGACTTCTTCAAGGAAAAATATCTCTATTTGAATGTTCTCCCACGGTGTGTCGATCCGAACGGTCCCTGGCATCTGTCTTGTAGGGGAGGCCGCTCGTTGTGCGATCAACTCCGGTAGCCTTGGGATTTCACTTTGGTAGTCTATACCTTCTTGAAGTTCGTCGTCTTCAATGATCACGAGGTCCACGGATTCTTGTTGTAAGAAGTAACGTACGTCCTGAAGCCGTTGTCTCTGATGCTCCTCGGGCATGGAATGGGTCATCCACTGGCCTTCGAAAATGTACTTGTCTAATACTTCGTGTGGATTGACGCCATGTCCAGAGTGTCCCGGTTGGTCTGGAGCGACGGAGGGAGTAGCTTGGGTACCTGCCAGAGCTACAAGCATTGTAGCACTTGTTTCTTCTTCCGGAAGCAAGGGGCTTGAGTAGATCGGCGGTGTGGGCGGAGGCGTCCGTAGGGTAAAGGTTGGTTGGTCGATATTTGGTAGAGTGGCGGTGTGGTGCATGGTGTGGGTGGTTTGTGTTTGGATTTGTGTTTGGGTTTCACCAGCTCCAGCGCTTGTCTGCGTGGCGCCCGAGCCTTGTCCTTGGCCGGATGTAGATGTCCTCGGCCTCTTCTCCCCCTCATGAGGGTCCTGATCGTCAGGATCATCATGTCTGCACCGTGAGTGGGAGCTTTGGCCTCGGCAGGTGTCAGTCGGTGGCTCAGGATGATCCACCAATCGCCGATAGAGGGATTCCTCTTGAGGCGACCAAATGGACAGGCCGATCAAGCGGGCGAGTAATATGTCGTGGAGCTCGGTTATAGGTATGGTGTATGGGTTGATGAGGATGGAGGAAGTGGCTAAAGGGTCGGTGGGTGTGGGTTGTGGAGTTGTGGGATTGGTTTGTGACGAAGGGCCTTCAGAGACAGGTGCTTTCTCGGTATCTCTTCGGGATGTCTCAATTGCTTGAAGTACTCTCTCCGTGATTTTGTCTTCCATAGACTGTACGACGGCAGAGAGAGCGGCCTGAAACTGCTCGTTCGTCACAAAGGGTGCGGACGCCTCCTTTGATGGACCAGGACGACTGATGTCGCCTGTTATTAACCCTTGAGTAGACACCGACTCGTCAGGTTGGCTCACAATCACTTGAGGTTGTGACTGTATGAGACTTCCACCCAATCCTCGAGTCGAATCTAGAGCATTCGTCTCTATGGGTGTTAAGGCAGGCTCTGGTTGCGCCTGCGAACCAGACACCACGTGATTTGGTTGCGGCTCAAGATTGAGCGAAGAAGTGCCAGCAACTGTCGATGTGGTCAGCGTAGTATCTGGTGCATCAGTGACGGCCGAGAAGAGGGACTCCAGCTGAATGCTTAGTCTTCTGGGAGTCCTCCTTATCAGGCTTATTTCCTCGTCAGACTCCGTGTCAGACGGGGTGGCCGTGTGAGCAGTGAGGTCACGATTGACGTCCTCCAGTGCCTGATCCATCACCGGAGGAAGAGAGCTTTGCCCCATTTTAGTTTCGGGCAGTGCTTCTTGTTGAAGAACCTCCTCAAAAGTTTCTTCGAGCACGCCAACATGTATGGGCACTTCCACTTGTAATTCATGTGCAGGAGCCTCGAGCGCCATCTCGGTAGCCACGACGTATATCAAAGTATCTTCTACGTCGGGCATTGGCTCTTCGACCAAAGGAGACTCCTGTTGAAGCTCCTGAGCGACAACATCGGTCATCGTGTCGTCGGGGCTTGGCCGGTGTTCCGGTTGGGGAGGGCTCACATGGTGATCTGCCGGGGGCCCTCTGATCATTTCCTCCGTTAAATTGTGTTCTCGGCAGAACCTTTGACACTCAGCTCCCGCGGGGTCGGCGAGCCTGAGTAAGTTGAGTGGAATTGGCATCGACGGTTGGTCCAGGTCCGTGAGTCGTGGATTGTGGAAAAACTTTAGCCTTGGCGGCTGATAGTTTCCACCAGGAGGCAGCTGGGGAATGTTCTCCATGTGTAACTCCATGAACTCACTGATGATCACGTTGAACCATCGAGCATATGGCACGTTCTTTGATCGTCGGTTCTCCTTCTGCCTCTGGTCCGCGAGGTCGTTCCAGATCAGCTGTGCATAGTCATAATTTCTTGAGAAGGCGATGCCGTGGAAGATCCTCAAAATATTGCTGTTGCCCTTATCGAATCCTGCGTGCTTGGGCGACAGACACTTATTCACTATTCCGAATAGTGTCTTCCACGGGTGTGGGATTCCGCTGCTCTGGACCTGAGCTAATCTTGTGAGCGGAGGTTGGTATCCCATGTGCAAGAAGTGCTGAATCATCTCTGCGTCCGTCGGGAGCGGGTCGTAGTTGTCGTTGTGGGGCAAGTCCACAATAATCCCGAACTGGCTCTTGCTCATACGAATAAGTCGCGTCCCGAGTTTTGTTGTGAAGGAGAATGCCCCATTTGCTACAACTCCTTGTATATATCCCCAGAATTGCTGGAGATAGACCATCGGCACTGATGCGGTGACCGTTAACGCATGATAGATGGGGTGGCCTCTGAGGATGGATACGATGATTTCGTCCGGGCATCGAAATGTGCTCAGATCGAGCTGAATGTTCGTATCCTGAACCTTCAAGTACAGATTGTGATCATATATATGGTTGTATCTTGGGCAGCGATCCATCTGAAAAATAAGATATATAAAAGTTTTTTAGATCAATTTTATTTTCAGTCGAAATATGAAAAATTTCATCAAACTATAGTAATATTGCAAGTAATAGCATGTTCGATGAATATTGAATTGAAATCGTATCAAATGCATAGTGTATGCTCAATTTTGAAAAACTGTAATGGCATGAATGTAATTTGGAATGTAATATATATCGCGTGAAAAATAGTTCGAAATTTCGCTAAGTGTTTAATCAAAAAAAATGTCACTGTTCATGCCGAGAAATTTCTCGGTCGATAAAAAATTGATTTTCAATTTGATTTCCTATACATTGATTTCAATTGAAAGAATTCCGTCCAATTTTGCGATCGAAGAATTTTATCCGCTCTTGTTAGCTACAGTCTAAAAGACTTTGAAAAAAATTTTTCTAAGTATTGAAGTTGAAAGCTAGACTGTAGTCGATCAATTTTACGATCGAGAAAAATCGTGTAAATTTACGATCGAGGAATTATTTCTCAGGTAAATTTACTGTCGAGAAATTTTCTTCTATTGAATAAAATTTTTCGATTTGAAATTTGTCGAGCGGTATGTGATTTTCGATTGTAAGTAAAATTTTCGCTACTGTACTTATTTATCGAGAAATTGGTCAATGACGAAACTAAGTCAATCGTCGAGAAATTTTTCGATCAATTTAATCTAAGTGGCGAAATTTACGATCGAAAAATTAAGCATTGAAAAATTAATTTTTCGCTGCTAAATTTTTGCGACCGAAATAAAATGAGATCGAAATTTTAATTTTGCGATGGTAAGTTTAACGCTCGATTTGAATTTGCATCTAAATTATCTTTTCAGTGCATAAGTTTTTCGCTCGCAGAAAATATATTTGGATTTTTCGATGGTAAGTTTAACGGTCAAGATCTTTTATCGTGATGACTAAGTCAAAATTTTGCGATCGAAAACTAAATCGACACAAATAGTATCTCGATTGAATTAAAATCCAATTAAGATAACTTGCGATCGACAAAGTTCTTCGACAGCTTCAAAACTTCAAAATACCCAGTTTCATCGAAACTCATTTTATCATCACAGATGGAATTTTTCCAACGATTTACGCTATCTGTTTCATCAAAAACATCGAATCTATCTAAACAACAGGCATTTAACTCATAAAATCCAAGAAGCATGCGTAAATTTAGTGAAACAGTATACGTTTAAATGGTTTTTGAAGAACAGTCGAAAAATCTTAACTAAACATGCGAAAAACCACAGAATGTAAATGCAAGTCAAGTTATAACATTCGCAATCGTTAACCGAATTGAGTTTCTACCTTAATCAGACGATTAAGTGTGAAAATCGAAAGATTTTGAAGGTTTTTTAATCGTCTGAGAAAGTTTTGCGAGAGAGTTTTTTTTTCGATTAGGTTTTGCGTGAGAAAAAAGTTTTTCGACTGACAAAAGTTAAACTTTTATTAACTAGCATTAATTCGTTGTTGGGCTTGTGATTTGACATTTTGCGATTTAATGGATCAGGCCCATTACTATTTGCACACGAAAAATTCAATTTTTTCGATCGCAAATTATCGCGGTTAATCAAAATCGATCCCGACACTGTATATGATCTAGAAACTTTAAATTGCGAATTAATTCTAATATCCAGTTTCTCGATAGTAAGTTCTTCTAAAGAATTTCAGATTGACCCCTATTTCAAAATAAAAACCCATTGTAAGGCTCCCCCTTAGTAATTAAAATAAATGCAATTAACTCCCTGTATTTTCTGTGTAGTAACGTCTAGCTCCCCTGGCAGAAATTTAAAAAATCTGTACCACTTAGAGATAAACGTTAGTAATAATGGAGTTAATCAACAATTATTTTGGCAATTTATCTTTGAAATATTTGGTCTTGTGTCTAGCTCCTCTCGTTGTAGTGTCGACGTCTCACTCCTTAATTTTGAAAGATCTGAAATACTTAGAGAAAAACGTCAAAAATATTTGGAGCTAAACCACGATTTTTATACTTGCTCCCCCTCAAATGATGCACAAGAATTGGGTAATTATGCAAGCATATTAAATCAATTCAACACGAGCATATAACACACAAATCTACCAAGTAAGTACGTATACATGGTCCCCGAAAACATGTACTTCAAAATATTGTGTGAGGGTGGAAGAAGAAAAAAATTTATCGCATTTAAACAATTCAGTACCAATGCAATCTAAAATTGCATTTCGAATGTGCGATTCACTAAAGAAATTCGCATTTAATCAATTCAACGTATATGAAACATAACATTTCATGTCAAAATGTGCAAATTTTATTATTTATTATTTATATATATATATATATATATATTTTTATTAGTATTATTATTATTATTTTTTTTTAATTACTATTATTATAGTATGGGGTCAGATTATTTTGCTTCGATCAATTGTCATTCTTAAAATTTTACGAGACATTTGAAAGACGAAAATGCCGTCAAGTCTTGTCATCAAACTAAAGTCCTAAGTTCATAGACTGCTCAATTTCGACAACTCTCACTAGGTTCGCTCTTGCTCTCAATAATTTCAATCTTGGGATTTTTATATTTTTATCACTCAAGTCAACACAAGCAGTTTCAAGTCAATTTACCTGTGATCGAGGCGTGTTTAATCATTTCACCCAAGCGAGAGACCGTCGATTGGAATCAAAGGGATGTAAAGGTTTTAGTTTGGCTAGGACTTAGAAGGGAAGGAATTTAGAGGAAAGTGAGCTTATTTCTTCGTCATCTTCCATTTCTACGTCCGTCTCCTTTTTTTTTCGGCGTCCTTTTTTTTACTCTTTTCTCCCTCTTTTACTATCCCTTATGAAGCTATGCTCAAGCTGAAGCTCCGCTTCTCCATGAGGCTATAGGAGATTATCGTAGGCGAAGTTCTTCTCGTTGGTTCTCGGGCCGATACCGTGCTCCTCTTCTCTTAATCCCTAGAGAGGTTTCAGAGATGATCTTTTTGGAAAAGTTCACGGTTATGGAATTTGTACCCGAGGTTGTGCTCCTCTTCTCGTTTCCCGTTATAAGACCGGATTATCGTTGGAGAAGTTCACTTCGTGGTGCTCCTCTTCCAGCCGTTCTGACGAGCGTACGAGATTATCGTTGGAGAAGTTCGCAGCAGGAACCATGCCACTTTCTATAAGGTAGTCGAAAGGCCGGTTCCTTTGGTCTTTGCGCGTTGAGCAATGCCTTCTTTTGTCATCATCCTACTTTTCTTTTGTTATCTCCCCCTCCTTTTCTCGTTTGAACAACTATTCGAAGAGTATAGAATTCGGTTGAAGGCTGGGAATGGGTTTCAAATGAAGAAATGACGTCGGAGAAGGCTCAAAGTGGATGACTAAGGGCAAACATGGGGGAATTTATATAAGGCCGAATGAGGAATATCCTAAACGCCCTTATCATTTTCCTAACGGTCTAACGCAAGATGAGTATGACACCAAGAATCACTAAGTAAGACAAGTAATTCATGTGTGACTCACTCGAGAAGTAGATCCAAAGAAAGGAAAAAGGAACAAGGCTTGAATCCTCACGCATGTAGAGTGACTTTGTGTCTAGTGGAACCATCAAATGACCTTTTAGACACAAAAATGCGACTTAGACTGACAAAATTTAAGCAATTAAATCGATCGCATGTCGGGGTAAAATTCTTGGTGACTTTAGATCAAAGCATCCTAAAGGATTTCGTCATACCCCATTATATATTATATATATATATATATTATTATTTTATTAATTATTACTATTTTTATCACGCAAGATAAGGACAAATAAGCATAGAAAACATATAGAATAGAGCATGTGATAGCACGGAAGATCAGGTAATGCACATATTACGGAAGATTCAGCATGCCTAATTTTCCGACAAGGAATTGGAATCGTTTCTCATCCAAGGCCTTGGTGAAAATGTCGGCTAGTTGAAACTTCGTGTTCACAAAGTACATCTCTATCGTGCCTTTTTCTACGTGATCTTTGATAAAATGATATCTAATGTCTATATGTTTTGTGCGTGAATGATGAACAGGATTGCAAGTAATGGCGATTGCACTTTGACTATCACTGTATATGGGTATATTATTTAGATTGTAACCATAGTCGCGAAGCTGTGTCCACATCCACAGCATCTGTGAGCAACAGCTGGCGGCATCTACGTATTCTGCTTCGGCCGTCGTAGTGGACACACAGTTCTGCTTTTTGGATGACCAGCAGACCAGCTTTTCTCCTAGAAATTGAGCGCCACCGGACGTGCTTTTCCTGTCCATTCGGCAACCGGCATAGTCAGCGTTAGTGTAGCCGATAAGTTTGAAATTCGTACCCTTTGGATACCATAGGCCAAGGGTAGAGATGCCCTTAAGGTAGCGTAGAATTCTTTTGACCGCGATCATATGGGATTCTTTGGGATCGGCTTGAAAACGGGCACACAAGCAGGTGGCAAACATGATATCCGACCGGCTCGAAGTGAGGTAGAGAAGAGATCCAATAATACTGCGATACAGTGTGATGTCGACCGATTTACCAGAGGGATAGGCATCCAACTTGCAGCTTGGTGACATAGGAGTGCTGAGAGGCTTGCTCTGGTTTTGATAAAACTTCTTCAGAATGTCCTTGATGTATTTTGTCTGACTGATGAAAATTCCATCATTGAGCTGCCTGACTTGAAGGCCTAAGAAAAATTGCATCTCTCCCATGTGACTCATCTCGAATTTGCTCTTCATGAGATCTCCAAACTTCTTGTAGAGCCGAGGAGTGTTGATCCGAAGATGATGTCGTCGACGTATACTTGGACGACCATCAGATCTTTTTCATGCCGTTTAATGAAGAGGGTTGTGTCTACCGTACCTCGTATGAATCCAGACTTCATGAGGAAATCACTCAGGACATCGTACCAAGCACGTGGGGCTTGTTTTAGTCCATAGAGAGCTTTGTCCAAGCGATAGACGTGATCGGGATGTTCTTGATCAACGAAACCTTCCGGCTGAGCGACGTAGACTTCTTCTTTTAACACGCCATTGAGAAAGGCGGTTTTAACATCCATCTGATAGACTTTGAAGTCTTTGTGAGCCGCATAAGCCAGCAGGAGGCGGATAGCTTTGATACGGGCAACAGGAGCATAAGTCTCGTCGTAGTCGAGCCTTCCTGGTTATTGTATCCCTTAGCAACTAGCCTTGCTTTGTTCCGGATCACTTCACCATCTTCATTTTTCTTATTCTTGAAAACCCATTTAGTTCCGACCACTGTTTTCCCATGTGGACTGGGTACCAAGTCCACACTTGAAGACGTTCGAATTGATTGATTTTCTCTTGCATTGCAATTGTCCAATCCGGGTCTCGAAGTGCGTCTGCTACTTTGGTAGGCTCGTTTTGGCTCAGGAAGCAACTGAAAAGACTGTGTTGATGACGTGTCCTCACACCAACCGAAGGATCGCCAATTATCTGAACAACCGGGTGGCCTCTCGTCCACTTGCGCTCATGAGGCAAGGCTGAAGTCGATGCTTCAGCCATCTGTGGATTAGATTGCCTATCGACTGATCATTTCTCTGAGAAAGTTCCAATATTGCACTTGGATTGATCGTCTCTGATGATACTTCCTCGCTGACCACTATATGTTCTTCGGTATTCTGTGGCAATTCTGAATCGGGTGGGGTAGAGGTGTGAGATGAACTTGGTACGTCGGTCTCGTTCGGTGGAGAATCCATTGTAGGTGTAGTCGTGTATGACCGATATACCGGTTCGAAGAGAGAATCCAAGTCGTCTCTTGCAAGTCTCGTTGCCATCTTCTATTGGTTTTGTGCGAACACACTTATGATTACGGGTTCTGAAATGTTGTCTTCAGAAGCCAATGGGTTGAGCACGGGTCCTGAACTGAATTGAGCAGGAACCAACGGGTTAGGTACGGGTCCTGGATGAGCTGACTAGAAGCCATTTCTGCCACTTCGTGGAAAGTGACATTATAGCTTTCCTTAATAGTTCGGTTGGACTTGATGTATACTCGGTACGCTTTTGATGTTGAAGAATACCCGACAAATGTAGCTTCGAATGCTTTCGGGTCGAACTTTGCACGTTGCTCTCGGTCTTTCGCCACAAAGCACTTGCACCCGAAGACTTTAAGGAAAGAGATGTTGGGCACTCTATTATTCACAATCTCGTACGGAGTCTTGTTGAGCCGTTTGTGAACCACCGTCCTGTTTTGAGTGAAACAAGCGGTATTGACTGCTTCAGCCCATAGAAAGTGTGGAAGTCCCGATTGGATCAGCATTGTACGAGCGGCTTCCACTAGTGTTCAATTTTTCCTTTCAACGATCCCATTTTATTGAGGTGTTTTGGCGGCTGAAAATTGTTGACTTATTCCAAGTTTCTGATAAAACTCACTGAGGTGATTGTTATTGAACTCAGTGCCGTTGTCTGTTCTAAAAACTTGAATAGTCTGTTGCAGCAGATTTTGAGTTGTGTTCACAAAATTGATAATCAAGTCACCGGTCTCATCTTTCGTTCGGAGGAACTTTGTCCACGTGTAGCGAGAATAGTCATCTACAATCACTAGGACATACTTTCTTCCATTGATACTCTGAGTCTGCATCGGACCACAGAGATCCATGTGAATTAGTTCCAATGGTCGAGAAGTAGACGCAATTTGCTTGACGTGATGAGATGCTCGCTTCATTTTTCCTAGGTGACATGCCGAACAATGATGCTCCCTTTGTAGTTGTATAGTTGGAAGACCGTGAACCAACCTTTTCGTAAAAAGACGTTGGAGAGCTTTCATGTTTATATGAGACAGTCGTTGATGCCATAGGCTGTTCCTCTGTAAATCAATCTGAGAAATGAGGCATACAGCTGTCGAGGGCCGCACGGACGTCAGGTTGATCGTGTAAAGATTGGATCTCCGAAGTCCTTGAAGGAGTTATGTGTCCTGACTATCCAAAATTCAGCACCGATCAGCATGGAAGACCACCTGGAAGCCTTTGTCACAGAATTGGCCTATGCTGAACAAGTTATGGCGGAGGCCTTCGACGTATGAGACATCTTTGATGGTCAGATTCTTCAGAATGATATCCCCAAGTGCTGGAATCGGGGCTGAATCGTTGTTCCCAAATCTGACTTGCCGTTTGGTCGGTCTTTGTAGTTGCTCAGCAGCTCTTGTTTACCAGTCATGTGTGTGGAGCAACCATAGTCGAGGTACCACACATGATGGATCTACAAAAACAATTTAGAGAGCTTTAGGTACCCACTTCAGCATGGGTCCTCTCGGATTAGCAGATTTAATTTTGGGTTCAGATATGACTCCTAAATCTATTTTTGGAAGAGTCTTAATAACCCATTGCACTTTTGGAGAAGTGGGTTTGGGTTTGCCTCTATAAGAGACTTGGCCCTTTTGGCTTTTGTCGTCCTAGGCGGAGATTTAGGAACCCATTTGGGTTGAACCTTACAGGGAAGGTTAATTTCAGCTCGTACAAATGCCTTGGAAGGTTTGATTGAGGAAAAGATCTTTTCTTGTGATAGTCTCCTAAGGTGCTTGGGGGATTTAATTTCTACGGGATACCTTAGGTGAGTACAGTCATGTACGGCGTCATAAGCTTTCTTTATGGCTGGATCTTGTTTCCTACGAGTCTGCCTTATGGAATTTGTTTCAGAATGATTAGTAGTAATTTTCGAGGTAGAGCCTATTTCGAGATTTTCACTTCTATAGGTGATAGGCTGAAGTGAGCACGTAGAAGCATATTTTGAACGTAGAAATGGCTCTTTTATTACTACGAGTGTCTTTTATTTTGACAGAAGGAATAACATGTTCAGAAACATTTAATCTACTAGCTCCTTCTTTATTTTAGGACTAGACACACTCGCCTTCGTAGTCGGTGCTGGCTCTACGCTCCCTGTGGACGTAGGTGAAGTAGAATTAGTCTTAGCACTTGCAATAGAATTATTAATGCTCTTACGATCTTTTGAAGGCGATTTTTCTATTTTCACGCTTTTTATGATAGCGTGTGAGGAAGTTTGGGAGGACAGGGAAGCCTTGAGATTTTCCATCTCTTTAAAAAAATTTTTCTTTTCAGCTTCGAAATTCTCTCTTTCTTTGTCTAGTTTCGCCTGTGACTCCTCTATCTGTTTTATGACAGGGAGTTTGTAGAGAGAATTTTGATAATTAACCTTTTTGACTTCCACGTAGTGTTCTTTAGAGTCAGGAGGTAAGACTTGAGCTAAATCACTGACAGGTGTTAAGGATGGTTTCCTATTTTTGTCCTTTTCAATTTGTTCATTGTAGTCAAAGGGGATCTCAGGCCCATGTGAGGCTTGTTTGATGGATGAATCAAACGCATTTTCATATGTCGATTCCGTAAAGTTCCTAAGAGAGGTTGCAGCTAAACCCATGTTCTTAATGTCATGCATTTCTTTCTTCCGTAAAATACGTGGGTTAGTGTAACATATGCCTTCTATTGGATTATAAAACTCTATATCCTTGGGCTTGTTTAAGAATATCGTCTGTTCAGAGTGTCCCTACGCGTAAGAAGATCATCTAATTTTTTAATTTTTGCATACAACTTCCTGCGTTCCTCACTTAGGAGAGCATAATTATTTTCTACCGTCAGTTTGGCGGCTTGACAGGTGTCTAGATCCTTACTAAGCTCACTAACCTTAGCGTTAGATGTTTCTAATTGAGCTTCTAAGTCAGTGATCTTAGAGGTAGCTCGGTTATCCTACAATAGGTAGCTTTCTCGTTGAGATGCCTAACCAAACAATTGTAGTTATCTGCTAGCCTATCTTCTAATTCTTTAATCTTTTCAGTATGCTGTCCTAAAGGAGGTTGACTAGTCTCTCTAGAATGTAGACTCTTAGTAAGTTCTTCTACTTTTGCACTAGAGCCTCTAAGTTCTGATTCGAGACTATATATCTTCTCCTGAGCTCTCTCAAGTTTGTTCTCTAATTCCTTTATACTTTTCTGCTCACGTTTCATGTTAGCATATTGCGTTTGATATGATTCTAACATGATCAATAATGTGGAAGGAGTGACTACCTCATTGAAGACGTGGATGCGTTGTCGTCGTCCGTATGAGTGGATGTTTCGGCGTTCAATTCGTTGTCGAGACGGGCCATGAGCGCTAAGTTCTCTTCTTCGGAGCTCGACGTGTCCTCGAGCCATTGGTCCTGTTCGGCCATGAGAGCTGCTCCAGCTTCTTTCTGTTTTGTCAATCGAAGCTTCCTAGAGTAGTAGTTTGCATCTCCCTTCTTCGGGAGAGTGCACTCTCTGGCGAAGTGACCTGCTTTGCCACGGTTAAAGCATTTGTTAGTCTCTTTGGGATTCTTGACCTCGGAACTCTCCGGAGCACGTTCTTTGTTCTTGGAGCTTGTAGTCCGAAGTCTCTTGGCTGAGGTTGAAGACTTCTTCTTGAAGTACTTCTTACTCATCATCTGTCCAATGAGAGCTAACTGCTTTCCAAGGGCTTACATGTTCGGCTCGATGTCGGAGTCCGATTATTCTCCTTCTGACTCTGATGAGGAAGGGGGCCTAACGATCTTTTCCTTTCTTGATCTTGTGCTCCTCTTCTCCGAGACTAAGGCAATCGTGTCATCAGTTCATTTGCCTTTCTGCTCTTTGATAATCTCGCGGATATCATCCTCATGCTGAGCGAGATTGTCGAACACGGCATGGACATCCAACTCCTCTAGATCTTTATTTTGTCGTATTTGTGTGGATATTTTCTTCCATTCCGTGGGCAGAGAAGATAGAAATCTTATGTTTGTTTCCATGTTTGTCTTTGTTATTTCTATCTTCCTCATCTCGTTGAGAAGAGTGAGGTATTGTTGGTAGATTTCGTATAGACTCTCCTCCGGCTTTGCTTTGAAGGAGTCGTAAGCAGTGAGAATGTTCGCCTTCTTGGCCTTTGCCAACTTCCGTCCTTTGCATCATCCTATGCAGCTCATCCCACATCCCCTTAGCCGATGTAAGGCTGTCTATTTGTCTGTATATATCGTTGGGGATGCCCTACATAAGAGTATTCATGGCTACTAGATCAGCCTTAGCTCGAGCTCTTTCCTCCAGAAAGTATTCTCTAGGCTCCTTTAGTCGCTTAGCAGCTGGAATTACTGGAGTAGCTGATTTGTCCCCGGGTACATGAACCTAGAACTGTGCCGGTCCCTCTTCAAGGGACTGCAGTAGATTTTCCGCTTGATCCTTTAGAGCTATGAAATTCAAGAAGCGGCTTCTCCACACTGTGTATTCGCCTCTTTGCAAGATCGGCGGACGGTTGTCATTTCCGAGTGAGTATGCATCCATGTTAGTATTATAGTAGTCGAGTTATTGAAGGATCTTCGTTGATTGTTTTGACAGTTGAAGACGATGTAAAGTGCTTCACAAGTGATGAAATTTGTTAGTAGCGTTTGATTCGAAGATTAGTTCGAGAATTATTTTCGATTCAATCTTTAAAGTATGATCGAAATTAATTTCGTCGATATAGAATGTATTTACTGTTCTCGTGCGAGAAATTTTGTCAGCGAAATATTTTACGAGCGATATAAATTGCCCAAAATTGTTCAGTCGAGAAAAGTTTCCTGATCGTGAATTTATTTCGATCGTAAAGAAACAGTACGTTAGTAAGTTTCTCGACAAGTCAAAATTTGACTAGAAAAGTTTCTCGCGTATAATTGATTTTCGCCTGGTCAATCGTTAAAGGTTTGACTGAAAAAGTTTTTCGAGTGGAAGTTATTACGCATGCAAGGTCAAAATTGGTCTCACTCGAAAAAGTTTTTCGCTGGATAATGATCGAGAAATATTTCTAACTAAAATCGTTTCTGCTGATGACGATTCTAGCGCTGACTTCGTATTCTGACCGAGAAAAATTCTCGCGCTAAGTTTATCGATCGAGAAACTAATCCGATCGCAAAACCTAGCGAGAAAAATTTGAGCAATCGAGAAAAATTCGTAGAATACGATTAACACAGATTCGAGCAAAAACAAATAATCAGATAGTGAAGTTTGAGGTAACTGCTCGCAATAAAGTACTAATCACGCACGAACAAGCAATTAAACACGTTATGAAGCAAAATATATCGAATTTGATCAAAATCAGAACGTGTTCTTCATGTTCTTCGTCAACAGTAAAATTTCATAATCAAATTAATCAAGATTTGAAGTTCAAACTTTTACTGATCTAGTCGCAATGATCATTTATCACTTAATCAAGCACTAAAACATCAAATTCAAGTCAATTAAGCACAGAATTAAGCTATTGGATAGAAAAACTTTTCGCGCCAAATCTGTTCTTCGATGGAACAGTGTTCGAAATAAAATTTCGATCCAATTCTAACAATTTACGATTCAAAACAGAATGAATCTGCTCTGATACCAATTGTTAGGTCCTCAGATTAACAACTCTACGATCCTAGGCTAGAATCCATAGTAATTCGATCGTTTAGATAATCAATTGAATTCGATCGAAAAACTCAAGTTAAGAACACGAGAGAAAATTCAATTAGAGTGAGAAAGTTACTGTTGTTTCTCTCTCTAGAAATCGAATTGCAAGCCCTTCGGTTCGATTCCCTAAACTTTCTCTATTCAGCTCAATTCATTTACAAGTATTTATACCAAACAAGCTTGGTATAAATATCTAACTAGTCCTTAATCTAAAGACTAATACAAGTAAAGCCCCTAATTACAAGGACAACTAATGAAATCAAGCACAATTACAAATGATATTCTACAACAAGGGTCCTCAAGGCTTCATCAAGAAAGAAGGTCTTGAGGGACTCTACCGGTTCATGGTGCGATAAGTCAAGTACTTCGCTGCTCACTACCTTCAGATTGCTCTGGAAAGCAACATGAAGAAGGTTAACATGAACGTTCCGCTCAACAAAGGACCTGAGATCGAAGGGCTTCCCAACAACCACATGCACATCAGCTCAGTCTTAGGGATCACTTATCACAATTCGATCGCAAAGAAGATTACGCTGATGCCGAAGACTGAGATTCACAAGTTTTGTGATGGGACGCTCAAGGTCATCAGGCAGAACATAGAGAAAAGGTTGGAAGTGATCAACAGGGAGACAATGTTGAAGCTTCGTAGGTTCGTGAGAGAACAACCGCTCATGATGGAACTACTTGAGGACATCGAAAAGCGATTGGAGCTGAGGAATACAAAGAAACTTCGAGCATGCACTGGACTTGCGCAGGTCGTACTATGCACGACGAGGACAGATGGCTCGGAAGAGCAATCAAGCACAGAGGGGGAGAATGTAGAATACTAATTATATTTGTGCTTTGATTTTAATTAGTTGTCCTTGTAATTTGAGGCGTTTCTTGTAATTGTCCTTAGATCAGGACTTATATGTTATTTATGCCAAGTTTGTTTAATAACATTTGAAAACATTGAGCTTAATAGAGAATTTTAGTCAATTGATCCGAAAGGCTTCCAAATCGAATTGTAGAGAGAGAAAATCATAATTCATTCTCTCACTACTCGAAATCTCTCTCGAAGCTCTCCACGAAAGGTTTTCGATCGAAATTTAATTTTCATAATTCTAATCGATTGCGTTAGATTTCAAGTCTAGTATCTAGGAGTTGATAAATTAGGACCTAACAATGAGAATAAAAAGAAAAAATGGATGAAAATATTATTTTATTATTATTATTATTATTATTATTATTTATTTATTTTAAACGCTATATGCGTAAAATGCATGATAAATGTTTGAAATTTTAGCATTAAACATTTCAGCTCAGATGCATAATGTCCCAAATTGCAATACCTAAAAAATTAATTGTGACTTATCCTAAACTTTTAGCACTTTTTAGAAAAAATATGAGTAAGCAATTTTGTCACCGAGTTCTTCGCGTAGGTTGGGAATTGTTGTAATTGCTCTGCCGCTCTCCCTTTATCATGTATATGGAGCAACTATCTTCGGAACACCATACATGAGGGAAATCTTCGGAATACCCATTGTCGGATGGGTCCTCCCTTACTAGCCTAAAATGAGTTAGGCGTAAATCGTGTAAAATTAGAGTGTGATCCTAAGTTGGCCGATGATGTAGTCTTAGGAATCCATATTTGACTAGGACATTATGACTTGATATCCGACTTAGGAATCCATTTTTGCTTGATTTTACATGGATAAGTAATTCTAGCATGTGAGTATGTGCTCCTAGAATGTGTACTTGTAAAGGTCTTTTTGACTGGATACTTCATGTAAGAATACGAGCAAATAGAATGATAAGCATGTAAAGTAGAAGTGTCGTATTTCCTATGTGGAGAATGCACATTTTCACATTAGAATGGGCTTAAGAATTTCGAAAATTATTTTCAAGTCTAGGCTTTTTGAGAAATTAGTAGAATCATTTGCAGCACACGATGAAGTTTGTGCACTAGAACTTGAAATATATTTATGAAAAATTATCTTTTTGGAGGAAGAGCCACTTTCAAAGTTTGTACTTCTAAAATTGATATGCTTTAACGAACATGTAGAAGTAACGGCTTTGAAAATTGGAGTATTTGATCTATTGGCGCTCAAAGGCTCTTTTTCTTTCTTAACCTGCTTTAAGATTAACTTTTCTTATGAGGAAGCTTTGAGATTAGATATTTCTAGTAAAAGCGCAACCTTTTCTGCTTCAAAATTCTTTCTTTCAGTTTCTAACATAGAATTTAAATCCTTTATTTTCTTAAGAATAGGGGGTATATCGACGGAAGCAGAATTTTCAGAATGACAAGATTGTGCTTCCTTGGTCTTAGAAATCGCAAAAATATTTTCTAATTGATTAATCTTAGAATAGGGCTTCCCGCGTTCTTCTCTTAAGAAAGCATAGTTATTTTGAGCCGTACGCTTTTCGGCTTCACAGGCACTTAAGTTCTTTGTTAGTTCACTAATCCTAGAATTAGATTTTTCTAATTGTGCTTCAAGATTAGCAACTTTCTCATTCACATTCGGAAATCTACAATTAAGGCTACATTTTTTCTCATCTAAGATCTTAACTAAGCATTTCTAGTTATTGTCTAGCATGTCCTCTAATTCTTTCACTATCAAACTATGCTTCTCTAAGGGAATATACTTAGTCTCGCTAATATTGGAGTTCTTAGATAATTCTTCTATTTTCACCATAGAGCTCCTAAGGTTAGATTCAGAAATATCTAGCTTCGATTCAAGACTAGAGATCATATCGAGAGCACTAGCTAGTCTTAATTCTAACTCTTGTGTGGCTTTACATTCATCTATGGAACTCGTAGCTCTATATGCCTCCTTGACTACTTTAGAATTATTGCTAAGTTCCTTAACCTTAGTTTCTAAAGTTTCTATCTTAGTCTCGAGTTTTCGAACATTTTCAAGTTCATTATTATATTTTTCATGTAGTTCCACTGAACATTTAAAATTGCTTGTTGCTTGATATTGTAATGATGTTATTTCGTCTTGTAAATTTGTTATGATCTTATTTGGATTCATAATTATTTTTTTATTTGAATTCTAATTATTTGTTGGTTGGATGTTTTGATCATTAACGTGTTTTATGGATTTTAAATTTTTTTATGAGTATTGATTAAACTGTTTGGTTTTTAAAATTTTAGTTTCGAAATGTTTTGGTTTAGTCAAAAAAAATTTTAAGTATCAAAAATAGTGATTATCGGAAACTCTGGGTGCTAACAGAAAAGTTTTAAATTGATTTTGAATACTTCAGAAGAATTGCCAAACTCATTTTAGAATGTGCCTAGTTTATCGAAAATATTGTGTGTTAGGTCTTCAATTATCAACTCCTAGATCCTAGACTTGAAATCTAAGGCAATCGATTAGCATTATGAAAAATTAGATTTCGATCGAAAACCTTTCTTTGGGAGCTTCGAGAGAGATTTTGAGTAGTGAGAGAATGGATTCTGACTTTCTCTCTCTAGAATTCGATTTGCAAGCCTTTAGGATCAATTGACTAAAATTCTCTCATTAAGCACAATATTACATTAGTATTTATATAAAACAAACTTGGTATAAATACAAGTTAAGTCCTAATCTAAGGACAAACAAATAAAGCCCCTAATTACAAGGACAGCTAATGAAATCGCAACACAATTAAAACTGATATTCTACATTCTCCCCATGCTTGATTGTCCTTCCGCGCTATCTGTCCTCGTCGGGCAAAGTATAACCTGCGCAAGCCCGGAGCGTGCTCGAAGTTCCTAATGTTGTTCCTCAGCTCCAGTCGCTGCTCGATGTCCTCAAGTAGTTCCATCAGAAGCGGTTGTTCTCTCACGAACCTGTGAAGCTTCAGCATGGTCTCTCTGTTGATTTCTTCCAATCTCTTTTCTACATTCTTCTTGATGACCTTGAGCGTCCCATCACAGAACCTATGAATCTCAGTCTTCAGCATCAACCTAGTCTTCTTGGCAATCGAATTGTCGTAGGTGATTCCTAAGACTAAGCTGATATGCACGTGATTGGTGGAAAGCTTTTCGACTTCAGGTCCTTTGTTGAACGGAGCGGTCATGTTAACCTTCTTCATATTGATCTCCAGAGCCATCTGAAGGTCGTGTGCGGCAAAATATTTGACTTGGCGCACCATGAACCTGTAGATTCCCTCGAGTCCTTCTTTTTTAACGAAGCCTTGAGGATCCTTGTTGTTGGCCCTTTTATTACCAAACAAAGATCAAAAGAAAGGATTTAATGTGAAAACGTTAAGAACACCTTGAGTGCATGTTAGTGTGTGTTTTTCTATGGAAAAGTACAACGTGGCTTACCTTTTCATTACTTTTGATCCTTGTTTGGTAATACAAGGGCCAACAAGTGGTATCAGAGCCTAACGCGGATCAATATCTTCGTTTTGAATCCAGTTTTCCTCGATTTCGACGTGATTGAAGAAGTTGCTTGAAAACTCATTTTCAGTTTTTTCATTGTTTTTAGGTGTTTTCAAGTCGTTTTTTGTGATTTCTTTCCCTTAAGACGCTAGAAACTGATAATGAGTACATTTATGGACTTTCACGTCGACTTCAGTCAAGTTTGAGTAGGATTTGAGCAAAAACGAGTCTGAAAATCTTGTTTTTACTTAACTGTTCATAACTTTCGGGTAACGGATAGAACGGTACCATCGAATTTGAAGGTTTCGACCGAAACCCACTGTGAGGAGTTCCGATCGATTTGAGTTTCGGCGAATCTTCGCTAATTTCACAGTTTCGACCGACACTTGAATCGCCCGAGAGCTATAGTACAAAATCACCAGTTTCGCCCGATACATTTCTCGGCGAAAGTCCAATTCATATTAACTGTATCGCCCGATAAGCCAAATCCAATTTTAGTCAATCAAAACGAAACCTATTTGGACCAAATTTGCCCGAAACTTCCTTATCTCTATCGATCGAAATGAAATATTCAAATCGAAATCGCTCTTTCGACCGAAACAAACGTTTTCAAACTCTTTCGCCCGATTCTCATACTGTCGTCCGATTTTAAAATTCTGAATTGAGTTTCAATCGCCCGATCTCAGCACTTAGGACCAATCGCCGAGCTTGCCTCTCTATAAAATTAGAATCGATCAAGCATTTAAATTTGGTAGACCGAAATTTTAATTTCGCATTACTCCTACCGTTCGATCCTCAAGCATTACACAAAAATCATCAAATCTTTAAATTGCGACAGAATTCATTAAGTGAATTTTCACACTTTGACTCAACACTCGAAATTATTCGAACTTGACTATTTCTCATTCAAAACTAAAGCATTTCATTTCGAAGATCTGTTACGCGTTAACGATCATTACCAAACAAAACATGGACGGTCTTGCAATTGGATCTGACAACAGTGCACCACTACTAAGATGGGAAGAGTACGGTATATGAAAGCAACGATTCATCA
The DNA here is from genome assembly GCA_027422505.1 of Craterostigma plantagineum. Lineage (NCBI taxonomy): Eukaryota > Viridiplantae > Streptophyta > Magnoliopsida > Lamiales > Linderniaceae > Craterostigma > Craterostigma plantagineum. Next base: position 120,388 of record JAPQWV010000297.1, on the reverse strand, counting down.
ACTTCATAGAAATAAGGATGGGTACCACGCAAACGACAGGCTTTCCTCCATTTTGAGGGACCTGCTCAATTTTGGACCATCATCCCTGCTCAACCCGATGCGGTTCCTGCAATTCCAGAGAGGAGAACTCCTAAGGACCCTAGTCGATACATTGATGCTGAGAGAGCACAAGCCTGAGTGGACAAGCTTGCCCGACACTACGTACTTCAGGCTCTACCAAATGATGTCTACAAGCAAGTCGACGCAGTGGTCACTGCAAAGGAAATTTGGGATGGAGTATGCAAAATGATGGTTGGGACAGAAGTTAGCAATCTGTCTAAGAAGTCCAGCATCCTCACTTCCTATGACTCCTTCAAAGCTAAGGAAAGGGAAGAACTTCGAGATGTTTACCTTCGCTTCCTGACCATCATCAACGAGATGAGAAGGATCAACATCCAACGCTCCAATCTCGAACACAACATCAAGTTCCTTTCCACACTTCAACCTGAGTGGGGACAAATTGTTGTTCTGGTCAAGCAACAGAAGAAATATCTGGATGCTATGGATATTCACACCCTACACGATAACCTCTCACAATACTCCCAGTATGCCAAAGAAATCAAGAACGAAGGAAAAACAAATGTCGACATGGAACCAATTGCACTCGTGACCTCTAAATCAAGCAACAGGAACTCTAGAACTTCTAAGGGAAAGCAGGCCGTACAATCTAACACCTCAGACAACGCAGAATCTGACCAAGAATCTGAGGACGAACTTGAATCAGTCAGAAAGAAACTGGCTATGATCAGAGACGGTCAATAATATGAGCACCAAGAAATCATCCTCCTCCTCCAACAAGCAACGAACCTCGAGCGGATCAACTAATAAAGTAAAACGAATACTGACAACTATCCTACGCTCAAAAGGCAATTGTACCTACCGAAATAGTATAGACTTAGCAAATATTCGAGTATTAATCGCAAGAGAACTATGTACCTTAGAAAAAATTTTGCTTAAGTGTCCTAGTAGATATTTTTTATGGTTGAAATGGTAAATAAAAATTCTTAGAAAATCCGACTTAATAAAATGGTTCGGAGAGGAAACCCTTATGGAAACAAACGTATTTGGGACATCGAATCTCCCTAGCTCGATCAAAACAAATATCAAATTTACGTAAATCGTGTAGATTCCTACTACATGCATACGAGTTATATAGCTGACGAAACTGCGCCTTAAAATGCAATGATGGTAAACAACTAATCAACGAATTAAGCGGCTGGGCAAACTTCCCTAACGACTTAAACGAAGATTGCATTAAGGATCGATGAATCCCGCTATTAGATTGACTCTAATCCGATGGGTAGTTCAACCTATCTCTAGTGATGAGTTTATTCCGCTCGTTTATGAGTGGTCTAATCGTTCGCCCCTCTCTCGAGCGTAGCGTACGATTCCCCGGACTACGTTAACTTAAACACATAGACGTGACCAAGCTAACTAGATGATTTTAATCACATAGACATAATCAAAATCATATGCTTCATAAACGAGTCATGACAACAACAAAACATCAAATACACTTAAACATACGATCGATCGCGCTAGGGTTCATCTCGTCTGTTAGGTCCTATGATTAACAACTCTAGGATCCTAGGCAGTTATTCAAAGCAATTCGATGATTATGATGATCAATGAAATTCGATCGAAAAACTCAAATGTAGAACGTGAGAGAGACTTCGAGTAGAGTGAGGAAGTTACTGCTGTTTCTCTCTCTAGAAATTTAATTGCAAGCCTTTCGGATCAATTTTCAAACTTTCTCTATTCAGCTCAAATTCTTTACATGTATTTAACAAGCTTGGTATAAATATCAAACTAGTCCTATTCTAAGAACTACTATACAAAACGCCCCAAGTTACAAGAACGACTAATAAATCAATCATAATTAGAAATAGTATTCTACATTCTCCCCCTTCGTGCTTGATTGCGTCTCCGCGCTGTTCGTCCTTCTCGGGCGTAGTATGATCTGCGCAAGCCCAGCGCATGCTCATAGTCTCTAACCTTTTCCCTGAGCTTCAGGCGCTCCTCGATGTCATCCAGCAATTCCAACTGGAGCGGCTGTTCTCTCACGAACCGGTGGACCCTCAGCATCGTGTCTCGGTTGATCTCTTCCAAATCTGCTCGATGTTTCTCTTGACGACCTTGAGCATTCCGTCGCAAAGCTTATGAATCTCTGTCTTCAGCATCAACCTAGTCTTCTTGGCAATTGGATTGTTGTAGGTGATGCCTAGGACCGAGGTGATGTGAATATGATTGCTTGGAAGCCCTTCGATCTCAGGTCCTTTGTTGAGTGGTTCGGCCATGTTGACCTTCTTCATATAGCTCCCCAGAGCCATCTGAAGGTCGTGCGCGGCGAAGTACTTGACTTGTCGCATCATGAATCGGTAGAGCCCTTCGAGGCCTTCTTTCTTGATGAAGCCCTGAGGACCTTTGTACTTCTCCACGTACAGCTGATAAAGGTGATATACTTCATCGTTGGGGAGGTACGGCAGGTCTCTCTCACTCAGTTCCTCTCGGGTTCTATCCACTCGCTCTATAATATAGTGAGGTGTTGGAAGTCCTCCTTTGGCACAATAGACACTGAGGAGTTGGCAAATTCGGGAGAGTTCCTTGAAATGACTCTTCAATCATTTCTTTGGGATCCCCAGCCTTACGTCCGGTCCTAGTTGGGTCAGCATCCATAGATATGTAATTCTCTTCTGCTGATCCCAGTGAGAGATCCCTCTCAGCTCGAACTCATCCGACTTCTTGACTCTATCCGGTGACCTCCAAATATTTTCCCTGACTTCTTCTAGGAAGGGTATCTCTATTCTGATGTTTTCCTACGACGTGTCGATTCGAACGGTCCCTGGCATCTCTCTGTTGGGGGACACTGCTCGTTTTGCGATCAACTTAGGTAGCCTTTTGATAATCTTCACCTTTCAGAAGTTCATCGTCTTGTCTCTGATGCTCCTCGGGCATGGAATGGGTCATCCACTGTCCTTCGAAGATATATTTATCTAGGACCTCGTGTGGATTGACGCCATGTCCTGAGGGACCCGGTTGGTCTGGAGCGACCGAGGGAGTTGCTTGGGTAGCAGCTAGTGCCACGAGCATTGCTGCACTTGCTTCTTCTTCCGGAAGCAAGGGCTTGAGTAGATCGGCGGTGTGGGTGGATGCATCCGAAGGGTAAAGGTAGGTGGGTCGTTATGTGGTAGAGTGGCTGTGCGGTGCGTGGTGTGGGTGGTTTGTGTTTGGGTTTGGGTTTCACCAGCTCCAGCACTTGTCTGCGTAGCGCCCGAGCCCTGTCCTTGGCCAGATGTAGATGTCCTCGGTCTCTTCTCCCCCTCATGATGGTCCTGATCGTCAGGATCGTCATGTCTGCACCGTGAGTGGGAGCTTTGGCCTCGGCAAGTGTTCGTCGGTAGCTCAGGGTGATCCACCAATCGCCGATAAAGGGATTCTTCTTGAGGCGATCGGATGGAAAGGCCTATCAAACGGGCGAGGAGTATGTCGTGGAGCTCGGTGATGGGTATTGTGTATGGGTTGATGAGGATGGAGGACGTGGCTAAAGGGTCGGTGGGTGTGGGTTGTGGAGGTGTGGGGTTGGTTTGTGACTAAGGCCCTTCTGAGACAGGTGCTTTCTCGGTATCTCTTCGGGATGTCTCGATGGCTTGTAGTACTCTCTCTGTGCTCTTGTCTTCCATTGACTGTATGGGGGCAGAGAGAGCGGCCTGAAACTGCTCGTTCGTCACAAAGGGTGTGGACGCCTCCGTGGTTGGACCAGGACGACTGATGTCGCCTGTTATCAACCCTTGAGTAGACACCGACTCTGCGGGTTGGCTCACAGTCACTTGAGGTTGTGACTGTATGAGACTTCCACCCACGAGTCGAATCTTGAAGATTCGCCTCTATGGGTGTTATGGCAGGCTCAGGTTGCGCCTGTGAACCAGACACCATGAGAGTTGGTTGTGGCTCAAGATTGAGCGAAGAAGTGCCAGCAGCACTTGTAGATGCGATCAGCGTAGTATCTGGTGCGGTGGTGACGCCGGGAAGAGGGACTCCAGCTGAATGCTAAGTCTCCTGGGAGTCCTCCTTATCAGGCTAATTTCCTCGTCAGACTCTGTGTCAGACGGCGTGGTGGTGTGAGGAGTAAGGTCTCGATCGACATTCTCCAACGCCTGATCCATCACCAGTGGAAGAGAGGTTTGCCCCAATTCGACCTCGGGTTGTGCTACTGTTTGAAGAACCTCCTCAACGGTTTCTTCGAGCACGCCGACATGTATGGGTACTTCCACTTGGTATTCGTGTGCAGGAGCCTCGAGCGCCATCTCGGTAGCCACGACGTCTATCAGAGTATCTTCTATGTCGGGCATTGGTTCTTCGACCAAGGGAGACTCTTGTTGAAGCTCCTGAGCGACAACATCGATCATCGTGTCGTCAGGGCTTGGCTGGTGTTCCGGTTGGGGAGGGCTCACATGGTAATCTGCCGGTGGCCCTCTGATCATTTGCTCCGTTAAGTTGTGTTCCCCGCAGAATCTCTGATACTCAATTCCCTCGAGGTCGACGAGCCTGAGTAGGTTGAGCGGAATCGGCATCGACGGTTGGTCCAGGTCCGTGAGCCGTGGGTTGTGGAAGAACTTTAGCCTTGGCGGCTGATAGTTTCCACCGGGAGGCAGCTGGGGGATGTTCTCCGCATGTAACTCCATGAACTCCAACCATCGAGCATAGGGCACGTTCTTCGACCTTCGGTTCTCCTTCAGCCGGATCTGTTCAGCTAGATCATTCCAGATCAGCTGTGCGAAGTCATAGTTTCTGGCGAACGCGAGACTTGAAAGATCCGCAGTATATTGCCGTTGCCCTTGTCGAATCCAGCGTGCTTGGGTGATAGACACTTGTTCACTATCCCGAACAATGTCATCCAGGGGTGAGGGATACCGCTGCTCTGGACCTGAGCTAATTTTGTGAGTTGCGGTTGATATCCCATTTGCATGAAGTCGTGGACCATCTCTGCGTCCGACGGGAGCGGGTCGTAGTTGTCGCTTTGAGGCAAGTCCAATATCATGCCGAACTGGCTCTTGCTCATATGAATATGCCGCGTCCCGATTCGCGTCATGAAGGAGAATGTCCCATTTGCTACAGCTCCTTGTATGCATCCCCAGAATTACTGGAGATAGACCATCGGCACTAAGGCGGTGACCGTCAGCGCGTGCCAAATAGGGTGGCCTCTCAAGATAGATACGATGATCCCATACGGGCACCGAAATGTGTTCAGATCGAGCTGGAAGTTCGTATCCCGAACCTTGAAGTATAGATTGTAATCATATATATGATTGTATCGTGGGTAGCGATCCATCTGAAGAGCAGTAAAGAGATATAAAAGTTCATTAGTTCATAATTTTTTATTATAGTCGAAAATGCATCTAATTTCATCAAACTATAATATTCTATCCATTTATGACATGTTTGATGAATTTTGAATTGAAATCATATGATATGCATATAGGATACTCGATTTTGAAAAAATGTAATGGCATGATTGTAATTTCATATTAAACACTTAACGCTTGAGAAAGGGTTCAAAAATTTTTTAAGTGTTAAGTCGCGGGTAAGGTCATTGTTCATGCCGAGAAATTTGATGAAGAGGGTTTTGTCTATCGTTCCTCGTATGAATCCAGACTTCACGAGGAATTCACTCAGGACATCGTACCAAGCACGTGGGGCTTGTTTTAGTCCATAGAGAGCTTTGTCCAAGCGATAGACGTGATCGGGATTCTTGATCAACGAAACCTTCTGGCTGAGCGACGTAGACTTCTTCTTTTAACACGCCGTTGAGAAAGGCGGTCTTAACATCCATCTGATAGACTTTGAAGTCTTTGTGAGCCGCATAAGCCAGGGGAAGGTGGATAGCTTCGATTCGGGCAACATGAGCATATGTCTCGTCGTAGTCGATGCCTTCCTGTTGATTGTATCCCTTCCCAACTAGCCTTGCTTTGTTCCGTATCACTTCACCATCTTCATTTTTCTTGTTTTTGAATATCCATTTAGTTCCGACAATTGTTTTTCCATGTGGACGGGGTACCAAGGTCCACACTTGAAGACGTTCGAATTGATTGATTTTCTCTTGCATCGCAATTGTCCAATCCGGGTCTCGAAGTGCGTCTGCTACCTTAGTAGGCTCATTTTGGCTCAGGAAGCAACTGAAAAGACTGTGTTGACGACGTGTCCTCACACCATCCGAAGGATCGCCAATTATCTGATCAACCGGGTGACCTCTAGTCCACTTGCGCTCATAAGGCAAGGCTGAAGTCGATGCGTCAGCCATCTGTGGGCCTAGATTTCCTATAGTCTCTGATTGATCAATTGTCTGAGGAAGTACCAATTATGTACTTGGATCGATCGTCTCTGATGATACTTCCTCGAGGACCACTGTAGGTTCGACATTGTTCTGTGGCAATTCTGAATCGGGTGGGGTAGAGACGTGAGATGAACTTGGTACGTCGGTCTCGTTGGGTGGAGAATCCACAGTAGGTGTAGTAGTGCATGACCGATATACTGGTTCGAAGAGAGAATCCAAATCGTCTAATACAAGTCTCGTTGCTTCATCTGACATTGACTTCAAAGTTGTTTCCATCTTCTATTGGTTTTGTGCCAACACACCAATGATTACGAGTTCTGAGATGAAGTCTTCAGAAACCAACGGGTTGAGCACGGGTCCTGAACTGAGTTGAGCAGGAACCATCGGGTTAGGTACGGGTCCTGGACTGAGGTGACCATAAGCCATCTCTGCCACTCATGGAAAGTGACATTATAGCTTTCCTTAATTGTTCGATTGGACTTGATGTATACTCGGTACGCTTTTGATGTTGAAGAATACCCGACGAAAGTTGCTTCGAATGCTTTAGGGTCGACTTGGCACGATGCTCTCTGTCGTTCGCCACAAAGCACTTGCACCCGAAGACTTTAAGGAATGAGATGTTGGGCACTCTATTATTCACAATCTCATACGGAGTCTTGTTGAACCGTTTGTGAACCACCGTCCTGTTTTGGGTAAACAAGCGGTATTGACTGCTTCAGCCCATAGAAAGTGTTGAAGTCCTGAATGGATCAGCATTGTACGAGCAGCTTCCATTAGTGTTCGGTTTTTCCTTTCAACGATCCCATTTTGCTTGACATGATGGGACGCTCGCTTCATTTTTCCTAAGTGACATGCCGAACATTGATGCTCCCTTTGTAGTAGTATAGTTGGAAGACCGTGAACCAACTTTTTCGTGGAAAGACGTTGGAGAGCTTTCATATTCAGATGAGACAGTCCTTAATACAATAGGCTGATCCTCTGTAAATCAATCTGAGAGATGAGGCATACAGCTGTCGAGGGCCGCACGGACGTCAGGTTAATCGTGTAAAGGTTGGATTTCCGAAATCCTTGAAGGAGTTCTATGTCCTGACTATCCAAAATTCTGCACCGGTCAGCATGAAAGACCACCTGGAATCCTTTGTCACAGAACTGGCCTTTGCTGAACAAGTTATGGCGGAGGCCTCGACGTACGAGACATATTTTATTGTCAGATTCTCCATAATGATATCTCCAAATCCAAGAATTGGAGCTGAGTCATTGTTTCGGAATCTGACTTTGCCGTTCGGTCGGTCTTTGTAGTTGCTTAGCAGCTCTTGTTTACTAGTCATGTGTGTGCAGCAACCAGAGTCGAGGTACCACACATGATGGATCTGCAAAAACAAATTAGAGAGCTGTAGGTACCCACTTAAGCATGGGTCCTCTCAGATTAGCATATTTAATTTTGGTTCCGATATGATTCCTAAATTCTTATTCGGAGGAGTTTTAATAACCCATTCCACTTTTGGAGAAGCGGGTTTGGGTTTTGCCTCTATAGTAGACTTGGCCTTTTTGGCTTTTGTCGTCCTAGGCGGAGATTTAGGAACCCATTTTGGTTGAACCTTGCAGGGAAGGTTAATTTCAGCACGTACAAATGTTTTGGAAGTTTTGACCGAGGAAAAGATCTTTTCTTTTGATAATCTCCTAAGGTGCTTGGGGGACACAATCTTTACGGGATACCTTAGGTGAGTACAGGCGTGTACAGCGCCATAAGCTTTCTTTATGGCTGGATCTTGTTTCCTACGCGTCTTCCTTGGGGCATTTGTTTCAGAATGATTAAGAGTAATTTTCGAGGTAGAGCCTATTTTGAATTTTTCGCTTCTAAACGTGATCGACTGAAGTGAACAAGTATGAAGCAATTATTTTGAACGTAGAAATGACTCTTTTATTACTACGAGTGTCTTTTATTTTAACAGAAGGAGTAACAGTTTTAGAAACATGCAAATCCACTGGCTCCTTCTTTATTTTAGAACTAGACACTCTCGCCTTTCATTTTCAGTGCTGGCCCTACGCTCCCTCTGGGCGTAGGTGAAATAGAATTAGTCTTAGCACTTTTAATAGAATTATTAATGCTTTTGATCTTTCGAAGGCGATTTTTCAATTTTCACGCTTTTTAAAATAGCGTGAGAGGTAGTTTGGGAGGATGAGGAAGCCTTGAGATTTTCCATCCCCTTATAGAATTTTTTCTTTTCAGCTTCGAAATTCTCTCTTTCTTTATCTAGTTTTGCCCGTGACTCCTCTATCTGTTTTATGATAAGGGGTTTGTAGAGAGAATTTTGATAATTAACCTTTTTGACTTCCTCGTGGTGTTCTTCAGAGTCAGGAGGTAAAACTTGAACTACATCACTGACGGGTGTTAAGGATGGTTTCCTATTTTTGTCCTTTTCATTTAGTTCATTATAGTCAAAGGGGATCTCAGGCCCATGAGAGGCTTGTTTAATGGATGAATCGAACGCATTTTCATACGTTGATTCCGTAATGTTTCTAAGAGAGGTTGCAGCTAAACCCATGTTCTTAATATCATACATTTCCTTTTTCTGTAAAATGTGTGGGTTAGTGTAACCTATGCCTTCTATTGGATTATAGAACTCTATATCCTTGGGCTTGTTCAAGAATATCGTCTGTTCGGAATATCCTCTACGTGTAAGAAGATCATCTAATTTTTTTAATTTTAGCATATAACTTCCTGCGTTCCTCGGTTAGTAGAGCATAATTATTTTCTACCGTTAGTTTAGCGGCTTGACAGGCATCTAGTTCCTCGCTAAGCTCACTAACCTTAGCATTTGATGTTTCTAACTCAGCCTCTAAGTTAGTGATCTTAGTGGTAGCTTCAGTTATCCTACGATTTAAGGTGACTTTCTCGTTGAGATTCCTAACCAAACAATTGTAGTTATTTGCTAGCCTATCTTCTAATTCTTTAATCTTTACACTATGCTGTCCTAATTGAGGTTGACTAGTCTCTCTAGAATGTAAGCTCATAGTAAGTTCTTCTATTTTTGCAGTAGAGCTCCTAAGTTCTGATCCGAGACGATCTATCTTCTCCTGAGATCTCTCAAGTTTATTATCTACTTCCTTTATACTTTTCTATTCACGTTTCATGTTAGCATATTGAGTTTGATATGATTCTAACATGGTCAATAATGTGGAAGAAGAGACTACCTCTTTTGACGAAGTGGATGCTTTGTCGTCTTCCGTCTGAGTGGATGTTTCGGCGTCTGATTCATTGTCGAGACAGGCCACGAGAGTTAGATTCTCTTCTTCAGAACTCGATGTGTCCTCGAGCCATTGGTCCTGCTCGGCCATGAGAGCTACTCCAGCTTCCTTCTGTTTCGTCAATTGGAGCTTCCTGGAGTAGTAGTTTGCATCTCTTCTCTTTGGAAGAGTGCACTCTCTGGCGAAGTGACCTGGCTTGCCACAATTCAAGCAATTGTTAGCTTCCTTAGGATTCTTGACCTCGGAGCTCTCTGGTGCACGTTCTTTGTTTTTAGAGCTTGTAGTCCGAAGTCTATTGGCTGAGGTTGAAGACTTCTTCTTGAAGTACTTTTTGCTCATCATTTGGCCTATGAGAGCTAACTGCTTTTCTAGAGCTTTCAAATTCGGCTCAACGTCTGAGTCTGACTCTTCTTCCGACTCTGAAGGTGAAGAAGGCCTAACGATTTTTTTCTTTCTTGATCTTGAGCTCCTCTTCTCAGAGACTAAGGCAACAGTGTCTTCAGTCTGTTTGCCTTTCTGCTCTTTGAGAATCTCGCTGATATCATCCTCATGCTGAGCGAGATTGTCGAACACGGCATGGACATCCAACTCCTCTAGATATTTATTTTATCGAATCTGAGTGGATATTTTCTTCCATTCCATGGCAGAGAAGATAGAAATCCGATGTTCGTATCCATGTTGGACTTCGTTATTTCTATCTTCATCATCTCGTTGAGAAGAGTGAGGTATCTTTGGTAGATTTCGTATAGACTCTCCTCCGGCTTTGCTTTGAAGGAGTCGTAAGCAGTGAGAATGTTCGCCTTTTTGACCTTTATACCAACTTCCGTCCTCTGCATCATCCTATGCAGCTCATCCCACATCCCTTTAGCCGATGAGAGGCTATCAATTTGTCTGTATATATTGTTGGGGATGCCCTGCATGAGGGTATTCATGACTACTAGATCAGCCTTAGCCCGAGCTCTTTCCTCCAGAGAGTATTCCGTAGGCTCCTTTAGTCGCCTAGAAGGTGGAATTGGAGGAGTAGCTGTTTCGTCCCCGAGTACATGGACCCAGAATTGTGTCGGTCCCTCTTCAAGAGACTGCAACAGATTTTCGGCTTGATCCTTTAGAGCAATAAAATTTAGGAAGCGTCTCCTCCACACGGTGTATTCGCCTCTTTGCAAAATCGGCGTTCGGCAGGTTGGATGTTTATACTAGCCTCTTTAGAGCAATGAAATTTAGACTAGCCGATCTCGCGAATTTATCCTCTACTTCCTTAATACTTTTCCGCTCACGTTTTATGTTAGCATAATGTGTTTGATATGATTCTAACATGGTCAATAATGTGGAAGAAGAGACTACCTCTTTTGACCAGGTGGATGCGTTGTCTTTGTCCGTCAGGTTGGATGTTTCGGCGTCCGATTCATTGTCGAGACGGGCCATGAGAGCTAAATTCTCTTCTTCAGAACTCGACGTGTCCTCGAGCCATTGGTCTTGTTCGGCCATGAGAGCTACTCCAGCTTCCTTCTGTTTAGTCGATTGGAGCTTCCTGGAGTAGTAGTTGGCATCTCTCTTCTTTGGAAGAGTGCACTCTCTGGCAAAGTGACCTGGCTTGCCACACTTGAAGCATTTGTTAGCCTCTTTTGGGTTCTTGACCTCGGAGCTCTCTGGTGCACGTTCTTTGTTTTTAGAGCTTGTAGTCCGAAGTCTGTTGGCTGAGGTTGAAGACTTCTTCTTGAAGTACTTCTTACTCATCAATTTTTTCCTATTAGAGCCAACTGCTTTCCTAGGGCTTTCATGTTTGGCTCGACGTCGGCGTCTGACTTCTTCCGATTCTGAAGGAGAAGGAGGCCTAACGATCTTTTCTTTTCTTGATCTGGAGCTCGTCTTCTCCGAGACTAAGGCAACAGTGTCTTGTGCGAGATTGTCAAACACGGCATGGATATCCAACTCCTCTAAATCTTTATTTTGTCGAATTTGAGTGGATATTTTCTTCCACTCCGCGGTCAGAGAAGACAATAATCAGATGTTTGTCTCCATATTGGTCTTCGTGATTTCTATCTTTCTCATCTCGATGAGAAGGGTGAGGTATCTTGGGTAGATCTCATATAGACTCTCCTCCGGCTTTGCTTTGAAGGAGTCGTAAGCAGTGAGAATGTTCGCCTTTTTGGCCTTTGTGCCAACTTCCATCCTCTGCATCATCCTATGCAGCTCATCCCATATCCCTTTAGCCGATGAGAGGCTATAAATTTGTCTGTATATTTCGTTGGGGATGCCCTGCACGAGGGTATTCATGGCTACTAGATCAGCCTTAGCCCGAGCTCTTTCCTCCAAAGAGTATTCCCTAAGCTCCTTTAGTCTCCTAGAAAGTTGAATTGGAGGAGTAGCTGTTTCGTCCCCGAGTACATGGACCCAGAATTGTGCCGGTCCCTCTTCAAGAGACTGCAGCAGATTTTCGGCTTGATCCTTTAGAGCAATGAAATTTAGGAAGCGGCTCGTCCACACGGTGTATTCGCCTCTTTGCAAAATCGGCGTTCGGCAGGTTGGATGTTTATACTAGCCTCTTTAGACCAATGAAATTTAGACTAGCCGATCTCGCAAATTTATCCTCTACTTCCTTAATACTCTTCTGCTCACATTTCATGTTAGCATATTGTGTTTGATATGATTCTAACATGGTCAATAATGTGGAAGAAGAGACTACCTCTTTGGACCAGGTGGATGCGTTGTCTTTCTCCGTCAGGTTGGATGTTTCGGCGTCCGATTCATTGTCGAGACGGGCCATGAGAGCTAAATTCTCTTCTTCAGAACTCGACGTGTCCTCGAGCCATTAGTCTTGTTCGGCCATGAGAGCTACTCCAGCTTCCTTCTGTTTGGTCGATTGGAGCTTCCTGGAGTAGTAGTTGGCATCTCTCTTCTTTGGAAGAGTGCACTCTCTGGCAAAGTGACCTGGCTTGCCACAGTTGAAGCATTTGCTAGCCTCTTTCGGGTTCTTGACCTCGGAGCTCTCTTGTGCACGTTCTTTGTTTTTAGAGCTTGTAGTCCGAAGTCTGTTGGCTGAGGTTGAAGACTTCTTCTTGAAGTACTTCTTACTCATCATTTTTCCTATTAGAGCCAACCGCTTTCCTAGGGCTTTCATGTTTGGCTCGATGTCGGAGTCTGACTTCTTCCGATTCTGAAGGACAATGAGTCCTAACGATCTTTTCTTTTCTTGATTTCGAGCTCCTCTTCTCCGAGACTAAGGCAACAGTGTCTTCGGTCTGTTGTGCGAGATTTTCAAACACGGCATGGATATCCAACTCCTCTAGATCTTTATTTTATCGAATTTGTGTGGATATTTTCTTCCATTCCGCGGGCAGAGAAGATAGAAATTAGATGTTTGTCTACATATTGGTCTTCGTGATTTCTATCTTTCTCATCTTGTTGAGAAGGGTGAGGTATCTTTGGTAGATCTCATATAGACTCTCCTCCGACTTTGCTTTGAAGGAGTCGTAAGCAGTGAGAATGTTTGCCTTTTTGGCCTTTATGCCAACTTCCGTCCTCTGCATCATCCTATGCAGCTCATCCCATATCCCTTTAGCCGATGAGAGGCTATAAAATTTGTCTGTATATATCGTTGGGGATGCCCTGCATGAGGGTATTCATGGCTACTAGATCAGCCTTAGCCAGAGCTCTTTCCTCCAAAGAGTATTCCCTAGGCTCCTTTAGTCGCCTAGAAAGTTGAATTGGAGGAGTAGCTGTTTCGTCCCCGAGTACATGGACCCAGAATTGTGCCGGTCCCTCTTCAAAAGACTGCAGCAGATTTTCGGCTTGATCCTTTAGAGCAATGAAATTTAGGAAGCGGCTCCTCCACATGGTGTATTCGCCTCTTTGCAAAATCGGCGTTCGGCAGGTTGGATGTTTATACTAGCCTTTTTAGAGCATTAAAATTTAGACTAGCCTATCTCGCAAATTTATCCTCTACTTCCTTAATACTCTTCTGCTCACGTTTCATGTTAGCATATTGTGTTTGATATGATTCTAACATGGTCAATAATGTGGAAGAAGAGACTACCTCTTTTGACCAGGTGGATGCGTTGTCTTTCTCCGTCAGGTTGGATGTTTCGGCGTCCGATTCATTGTTGAGACGGGCCATGAGAGCTAAATTCTCTTCTTCAGAACTCGACGTGTCGTCGAGCCATTGGTCTTGTTCGGCCATGAGAGCTACTCCAGCTTCGTTCTGTTTAGTCGATTGGAGCTTCCTGGAGTCGTAGTTGGCATCTCTCTTCTTTGGAAGAGTGCACTCTCTGGCAAAGTGACCTGGCTTGCCACAGTTGAAGCATTTGCTAGCCTCTTTTGGGTTCTTGATCTCGGAGCTCTCTGGTGCACGTTCTTTGTTTTTAGAGCTTGTAGTCCGAAGTCTGTTGGCTGAGGTTGAAGACTTCTTCTTGAAGTACTTCTTACTCATCATTTTTCCTATTAGAGCCAACTGCTTTCCTAGGGCTTTCATGTTTGGCTCGACGTCGGAGTCTGACTTCTTCCGATTCTGAAGGACAATGAGTCCTAACGATCTTTTCTTTTCTTGATTTCGAGCTCCTCTTCTCCGAGACTAAGGCAACAGTGTCTTCGGTCTGTTGTGCGAGATTGTCAAACACGGCATGGATATCCAACTCCTCTAGATCTTTATTTTATCGAATTTGTGTGGATATTTTCTTCCATTCCGCGGGCAGAGAAGACAGAAATCAGATGTTTGTCTACATATTGGTCTTCGTGATTTCTATCTTTCTCATCTCGTTGAGAAGGGTGAGGTATCTTTGGTAGATCTCATATAGACTCTCCTCCGGCTTTGCTTTGAAGGAGTCGTAAGCAGTGAGAATGTTTGCCTTTTTGGCCTTTATGCCAACTTCCGTCCTCTGCATCATCCTATGCAGCTCATCCCATATCCCTTTAGCCGATGAGAGGCTATAAATTTGTCTGTATATATCGTTAGGGATGCCCTGCATGAGGGTATTCATGGCTACTAGATCAGCCTTAGCCCGAGCTCTTTCCTCCAAAGAGTATTCCCTAGGCTCCTTTAGTGGCCTAGAAAGTTGAATTGGAGGAGTAGCTGTTTCGTCCCCGAGTACATGGACCCAGAATTGTGCCGGTCCCTCTTCAAGAGACTGCAGCAGATTTTCGGCTTGATCCTTTAGAGCAATGAAATTTAGGAAGCGGCTCCTCCACACGGTGTATTCGCCTCTTTGCAAATCGGCGTTCGGCAGGTTGGATGTTTATACTAGCCTCTTTCGAGCAATGAAATTTAGACTAGCCGATCTCGCAAATTTATCCTCTACTTCCTTAATACTCTTCTGCTCACGTTTCATGTTAGCATATTGTGTTTGATATGATTCTAACATGGTCAATAAGGTGGAAGAAGAGACTACCTCTTTTGACCAGGTGGATGCGTTGTCTTTCTCCGTCAGGTTGGATGTTTCGGCGTCGGATTCATTGTCGAGACGGGCCATGAGAGCTAAATTCTCTTCTTCAGAACTCGACGTGTCCTCGAGCCATTGGTCTTGTTTGGCCATGAGAGCTACTCCAGCTTGGTTCTGTTTAGTCGATTGGAGCATCCTGGAGTAGTAGTTGGCATCTCTCTTATTTGGAAGAGTGCACTCTCTGGCAAAGTGACCTGGCTTGCCACAGTTGAAGCATTTGCTAGCCTCTTTTGGGTTCTTGACCTCGGAGCTCTCTGGTGCACGTTCTTTGTTTTTAGAGATTGTAGTCCGATGTTTGTTGGCTGAGGTTGAAGACTTCTTCTTGAAGTACTTCTTACTCATCATTTTTCCTATTAGAGCCAACTGCTTTCCTAGGGCTTTCATGTTTGGCTCGACGTCGGAGTCTGACTTCTTCCGATTCTGAAGTAGAATGAGTCCTAACGATCTTTTCTTTTTTTGATTTCGAGCTCCTCTTCTCCGAGACTAAGGCAACAGTGTCTTCGGTCTGTTGTGCGAGATTGTCAAACACGGCATGGATATCCAACTCCACTAGATCTTTATTTTATCGAATTTGTGTGGATATTTTCTTCCATTCCGCGGGCAGAGAAGACAGAAATCAGATGTTTGTCTACATATTGGTCTTCGTGATTTCTATCTTCCACATCTTGTTGAGAAGGGTGAGGTATCTTTGGTAGATCTCATATAGACTCTCCTCCGGCTTTGCTTTGAAGGAGTCGTAAGCAGTGAGAATGTTCGCCTTTTTGGCCTTTATGCCAACTTCCGTCCTCCGCATCATCCTATGCAGCTCATCCCATATCCCTTTAGCCGATGAGAGGCTATAAATTTGTCTTTATATATCGTTGGGGATGCCCTGCATGAGGGTATTCATGGCTACTCGATCAGCCTTAGCACGAGCTCTTTCCTCCAAAGAGTATTCCCTAGGCTCCTTTAGTCGCCTAGAAGGTGGAATTGGAGGAGTAGCTGTTTCGTCCCCGAGTACATGGACCCAGAATTGTGCCGGTCCCTCTTCAAGAGACTGCAGCAGATTTTCGGCTTGATCCTTTAGAGCAATGAAATTTAGGAAGTGGCTCCTCCACACGGTGTATTCGCCTCTTTGCAAAATCGGCGTTCGGCAGGTTGGATGTTTATACTAGTCTCTTTAGAGCAATGAAATTTAGACTAGCCGATCTCGCAAATTTATCCTCTACTTCCTTAATACTCTTCTGCTCACGTTTCATGTTAGCATATTGTGTTTGATATGATTCTAACATGGTCAATAATGTGGAAGAAGAGACTACCTCTTTTGACCAGGTGGACGCGTTGTCTTTCTCCATCAGGTTGGATGTTTCGGCGTCCAATTCATTGCCGAGACGGGCCATGAGAGCTAAATTCTCTTCTTCAGAACTCGACGTGTCCTCGAGCCATTGGTCTTGTTCGGCCATGAGAGCTACTCCAGCTTCCTTCTGTTTAGTCGATTGGAGCTTCCTGGAGTAGTAGTTGGCATCTCTCTTCTTTGGAAGAGTGCACTCTCTGGCAAAGTGACCTGGCTTGCCACAGTTGAAGCATTTGTTAGCCTCTTTTGGGTTCTTGACCTCGGAGCTCTCTGGTGCACGTTCTTTGTTTTTAGAGCTTGTTGTCCGAAGTCTGTTGGCTGAGGTTGAAGACTTCTTCTTGAAGTACTTCTTACTCGTCATTTTTCCTATTAGAGCCAACTGCTTTCCTAGGGCTTTCATGTTTGGCTCGACGTCGGAGTCTGACTTCTTCTGATTCTGAAGGACAATGAGTCCTAACGATCTTTTCTTTTCTTGATTTCGAGCTCCTCTTCTCCGAGACTAAGGCAACAGTGTCTTCGGTCTGTTGTGCGAGATTGTCAAACACGGCATGGATATCCAACTCCTCTATATCTTTATTTTGTCGAATTTGAGTGGATATTTTCTTCCATTCCGCGGGCAGAGAAGACAGAAATCAGATGTTTGTCTCCATATTGGTCTTTGTGATTTCTATCTTTCTCATCTCGTTGAGAAGGGTGAGGTATCTTTGGTAGATCTCATATAGACTCTCCTCCGGCTTTGCTTTGAAGGAGTCGTAAGCAGTGAGAATGTTCGCCTTTTTGGCCTTTATGCCAACTTCCGTCCTCTGCATCATCCTATGCAGCTCATCCCATATCCCTTTAGCCGATGAGAGTCTCTCAATTTGTCTGTATATATCGTTGGGGATGCCCTGCATGAGGGTATTCATGGCTACTAGATCAGCCTTAGCCCGAGCTCTTTCCTCCAAAGAGTATTCCCTAGGCTCCTTTAGTCGCCTAGAAGGTGGAATTGGAGGAGTAGCTGTTTCGTCCCCGAGTACATGGACCCAGAATTGTGCCGGTCCCTCTTCAAGAGCGCAGCAGATTTTCGGCTTGATCCTTTAGAGAAATGAAATTTAGGAAGCGGCTTCTCCACACGGTGTATTCGCCTCTTTGCAAAATCGGCGGATGCTTGTCATTTCCGAGCGAGTATGCATCCATTTTTGTATTGTAGTCGAGTTGTTGAAGGATTTCGTTAATTGTTTTGAAGGTTTGAAGATGACGTAATGTGCTTCACAAGTGACAAAATTCGTTAGTAGAGTTTGATTCGAAAAATTAGAAAGCGAATTATTTTCGATTCAATCTTTAAAGTTTGATCGAAATTAATTTCGTCGAAATAGAATGTACTGAGTACTGTTCTCGAGAAATTTTGTCAGCAAATATTTTACGAGCGAGATAAATTGCTCAAAATCATTCGGTCGAGAAACATTTCTTGATCGTGAATTTACCTCGATCGTAAAGAAACAGTACGTTAGTAAGTTTCTCGACAAGTCAAAATAAATCTGTTGACTAGAAAAGTTTCTCGCGTGTAAATGATTTTCGCCTGGTCAAACGTTAACTGTCACGTTTGACCGAAAAAGTTTTTCGAGAGAAAGTTTTTACGCATGCAAAGTCAAAATTAGTCTCTCTCGGAAAAGTTTTTTGCTGAATAATGCTCGAGAAATATTTCTAACTAAAATCGTTTTGGTGATGACGATTCCAGCGCGGACTTCGTATTCTGACCGAGAAAAATTCTCGCGCCAAGTTTTTCGATCGAGAAACTAATCCGATCGTAAACCTAGCGAGAAAAATTGGAACAATCGAGAAAAATTCACAGAATACGATTAATCATAGATTCGAGCAAAAACAAGGAATTAGACAGTGAAATTTCAGGTAATCGCTCGCAATCACTAGCTAACTACGCACGAACAAGCAATTAAACACGTTATGAAGCAAAATATGTCGAATTTGAGCAAAATCAGAACGTGTTCTTCATGTTCTTCTCAAACAGTAACACGCAGAATCAATTCAATCCTCAATTCGAAGTTCAAATAGCTACAGATTTGATCGTAATCAACATTTAGCACTTAACTGAGCACAGAAACATCAAATTCAAGTCAATTAAGCACAGAATTATGCTATTGATTGAAAACAAGTTTCACGCCAAACTGTTCTACGATGAACAGTAACCATATAAATGAATTTCGATCCAAATCTAACAATTTTTTATTCAAAACAGAACGAATCTGCTCTGATACTAATTGTTAGGTCCTATGATAAACAACTCTAAGATCCTAGGCAGGAATTCAAAATAATTCGACGATTATGATGATCAATGAAATTCGATCGAAAAACTCAAATGTAGAACGTGAGAGAGAATTCGAGTAGAGTGAGAAAGTTACTGCTGTTTCTCTCTCTAGAAATTGAATTGCAAGCCTTTCGGATCAATTTTCAAACTTTCTCTATTCAGCTCAAATTCTTTACATGTATTTATACCAAACAAGCTTGGTATAAATATCAAACTAGTCCTAATCTAAGGACTACTATACAAAACGCCCCAAGTTACAAGAACGACTAATAAAATCAAGCACAATTAGAAATAGCATTCTACAGCGTCTCAAAAACAATAGATTTAGCTACTCATTACGATCACAACAAAGCACGTAATTAACATCGAATACATGATAAATGCTTTCCTGATTTTGGCTCGAAGTTAATCTTAGCTCTTCACTGAGTACTTTGATCGAACATGTGGTGGGAAGCTAAGTAGATGTTCTTGGGTTTCGAAAGGCAATATGTATATATGGATATGAGCTTAAATTGTGTATCTTTCACGAACCTTTTTCCCTCTCCCTCATTTCTTCTCATTACATTGGCTCTTTATATAGATGTTTTCCGTTCTTTCTTATGCATTTTCTTCAACGTGAGTTCCAAGGAGAAGAATTTTGATAAATCTTTAGCCTCCAAAGTCTTAATTGCAGCCCCCAAAAACTTATTCATGTCTGTTATTAAGTTGAATGGCTTGGCTTATGCAGAGAATTGGTCCCAAGCTCTTAAGTGTGTGATCTTTCCTTTGACAATTGTGGCATGTTTCGATCTGCCTTCTTTTAACATGGTCATGGAAACATTCACGGACTCGTTTACATATCTTCACGGTCGTGACACCATTGGTACCGAAGAAAAAATGTCTCTGCCCGCTTTCACGGCCTGGGGTCTTCAAGTTCACGACCGTGAAGAGTTCGGGCTTAAAAATTGGCTTTCTGCCTGCATTCATGGCCTCTTGCACACCCCATTCACGGCCATGAATGGTGCTTCACAGCTATGTTGGTTAGAGCTTACGACCGTGACAAAATCGGGCAAGAAATGGCTTCTGGTGCCCTTCACGGCCTCAAGCACAACCTTCACGGCCGTGAAGGTATTTTCTGCAAAATAACAGCAAGTTCAAATATTCATATCTCCCAATCAAGAGATTGGATTGAAAATCCCATTGGTCAGTATCAAGATTAACGAGTTTCTATCTATGGCTTAAAATTCAGCTCCATCGGACGTCGTTTACCCCATGATCATTGAGAAATACGAAACTGTCGTAAAATTACCGTAAAAACGTTTCTTTTGGCTGTGAAATCAAATATAACCCTAAAATTGTCAAAACGACTTTACTTATCATGTAAATGACTTAAATCTAACAAATATAAACGCAAGAAAATACGTTTATCAAATATCCCCGCACTTAAGCGTTTGCTTGTCCTCAAGCAAATAACTGGAAATGACATATAAAAGGATAAAATCATTCAACGTATCAATCAAGAACGAAATCACGTAGGAGATAATGCAAGTAAAGTCAGAAGGCAGTTCGAAATCAACGACTAACTACACGATTTTCTTAGCAATGCCTATCAAGATCCGCACCTCACAAAGATTCACTCAAATAACTAAGTGTATGGGGTAACTTGTCGGTGAATTCGCTCAGGTCATGCACTAACCTAGTCTCCATCATAACCTTGCAAGTGATTCGTAAATCTACCTCTTTCAGTGATCAAGCGTGAATCGGAAGGTCATTTATCGGGTTATAATATAGCTGAGATATGTAAGAAATGTAAGGAATAAGCGTAATAAGGATATGAGCTGTAGCTGTGTTGAACTCATGCCATCATCTTGAACGCACCCATGATTCGCCCCTTTTTCAACTTTTTTCCTTCTTTCGTCGTTCTTTTTTCTTGTTTCTTTTTACTAAGCCATTCTTCTTTCAACCTTTCCATCAAGAAAATAGGTAATATGCTTTTGAGAGTGAAAGATTTTCGGAGGAAGAGTTCTTAGTCGACTAATTTTTTTTTCATTTTTTTTCTTCTTTATTTTCGACGCTCAGCTGTAGTGTTCATCGGGAAATTGGCTTAGGTTGCACTCATTGATTTTGTCATTCACCCTCCACTTCCACTATGCTCCGAAAGATTTCTTTCTGAAGGCTTAATAGGGTCAGCTATTTATAATCCGTTTTTTTCACAAATAAAAAGGCTCAGGCTCAAAGTGGATACGGTGATCAGGCGTGGTCGGATACTCTGGCTATGGACTGAATTCCTAGTGCCTTCATCATTTTCACGAATCACACTTAAAGTAGTATCAAAACGTAATACACAAGCAAGCTCTGAAGAGAAATAAATTAAGCATGATTCACACAACCAAAGAAATGAGCAAAAAGCTCGTATGCTCAAAAATCTCACAAAAATTGGGGTATGTGTACGAATCTATCAGTTATCGCTAAGTCATCATGTAAGAAAGAGGTCAACACGCATATGTATCCTAATTACTCACACATGTCTAACATGAAATCGTCCTTTGATCGAGAAGAAACATGATTTTTGAAAAAAATCGTGCCAATTTTAAAAAATTCTATACCAAAAATCTAGTCATGCACATATAAAATATTCGCATCAATTTCGTAGAAATTCCCTCCCCACACTTAAGATTTACGTTGCACTCAACGTAATAATTATTTAATACAAAGAAGAGGAAATACTTAGATAAGCAAACTTCCCTGAATAGTCTAATGTGCATGCTTTGTATGGCTCTTCCCCCACAGTTGAGATTTTAAGTTCCCTGTGATCATCGAAAGACAGAAACATAAAACTAAAAATCACGTAAAGGAATATATTTATATATATTATATATATAGGATAGGCTCGGGTTGCCTCCCATGTAGCGCTTTCTTTAATGTCTTTTAGCTAGACATTGTTCGATGGTATGTTAGGAATTAAATATAGTGTCCTCTAATATCTTAAGTCTTGGGTTTATTTTGTATTTAGTGGGTTATTAGTAGTTTGGGGAGACATATGTTATTTTGTATAAGTTAGGTGACTAAGCTTTAATATACTAAATACTTGTGTTATATAAAGTCCAAACTTACCCTAATTAGGGTTATCAAAAGAATTCCAAAAGTAAGTCACCTTGTACTTTTCCTTTGCACACAGTTACACACACTCAAGGTGTTATTCACGTTTTGAGCATATTAATCTTTATTTTGATCCTTTTTTTTTGGTAAAAAGGAGATTTTATTACCAAAGACCAAGGCCCAATTACAATAACCCACAGCCCAACTTTATTTTGATCCTTTTTGGTAATATATGTTGGGGTAATATATGTTGGGTTACCCAGTGTCTCCCAAAGACGCCACGTCCCCGAGTACGGTGCGGAACAAAAATTTTCTGGGTTACCTTATTGCCCTTGCTGCTCGGATCAGAATAGTAACACATAGACATGTAATAGGCCGAGTCAAACCCGTAGAGAATTACCAGTTGAAGAGAGTGGCAGCTCCTCGTCCTTTTCTTCAAGACTTCATCGATGGTGGTGGATGGCACTAGATCGTCACGCCGACCACGCAGTGTACCACGGAATCAATTCTCTAAAGATGGCTAGAGAGAACCGAGCCATCGCGTGAGAGAAAAGTGTTTTTGTTCGGTGTGTGTTTTTTGCCTTTGTTATGAACGAAATTTTCACTTACAATTATGAAATAGGGCTGCCCTACTTATACTATGATATATTTGGAAATCCCTAGGATATCTCAAAGATATGGTTTTGATTTTGCTCTTCAAGTGGAGAGATTTTGCCATATCTTTCTCTCCCTTATTTAATTCAAAATTCATATAAGGATACTTACCATAATTAGACAACTAACTTAAATACTAAGTCAAACTAAGTATATTTAAATATGGCATAAAATTCGAAACTTAATCCAAGATTAATTTCGAAATTTTCACCTTAAAATAAATAATATTCCAAATACATTATTTCCATATTTATATTTAATTTTCGAAATTAATTCCCAAGGCATAATTCGAAAATCAGCTTAGGGCCAAGCCCAAGTCTCAAAGTTAGTTTCATACGAAGTCCGACTTCGGTCCATTAAACGGCCGAGGCCCACTAAGGCGCGGCCCAACGGGCCAAGGCCCGTTAAGGCCATAACACTTTCTCTCCTTATCAGTATACGTTGATGATCCTTTTTAAGCCCAACTCTCTAGGTTCGACTCAATCGGCAAGGGAGGAATCCAAGAGTCCGGCAGTTACCTAGCCAATCCCGCACGTACCGGACCGTAACCCGATTCGAGTGCGAATTTCGACCCAGTCTTTATTCGAGAACCTTACTATAGATTATAGTGCTACGTATAAACCCTTCAGCTGTGTCCCAATCGAGTGAGAGTCATGGTCTCTGTCAAACTCACTATACTCGATTCTATGCTAAAATGGGGACGAGGCAAATTACCAAAACGACCCTCCATGTCTAACATGAGCTAGTTCAATACCTTGGCCAAGGATTTCGTAATTTCCCATCGCCGTCCTCATGCGACACGTATCTCGATTACTTGCAAGATTCTGAATCCGTACTCGGCGGTCTAAGCCCGGCAATCACAAATCGTCATCAAGACCGCATCTAGCCCGCTGACCCATGCAACATCAAATCGGGTCGAGGGGAACCAGTGACAGTAGAGACTTCGAAGTCAACTCCGTCAAAGCCCCTTTTGCTCTATGGTTCACGCAGACTACTATAGTGTTGTCGACGGTCATTGACACTCCGTGAGTAATAAGCCATGTTCGACCGTACGACCCGTGAGTCGGTGTCCATGAAACGATTCAATCCCTTGATTCGACTCGCATCACAAGTCATGACCCCCACTTCCAAGCGGGATATCGGCACTCGATAGGTCATCAACAAATAAGCCGTAATCGGTTATCCAGCACCCAACTGCAGCCTAAGGCTTACGGCCTTTTAATGATCGAAGTTAAGAGTCCACTGGTGCCTTCCTCTCTCGTGCCCATCGAGAACAGTGACTCAACTCGACACATTTGGATTTGTACATTTATTGCTTTACCGGATGCTTAATAAAGTACTCTTATATCCAATAAACGAACAATGCCTTTCAATAAACACATAAAAAATATCTTATTACATAGAAGGTCGAATGATAAATAAGCTAATGCCCAATACAATCTAACCCTCGTATAGCATTTAGGGCATATTCCTAACAATCTCCCACTTGCACTCAACGCCATGCGCTGCAGTATCTAATACCCATCTTTTCGAGATGTCTAGCCAGCACTGCCTGTGATAGAGGCTTGGTGAACGGGTCGGCCACGTTTTCCGCAGTCGCAATCTTCTGCACGGCTATGTAGCCATTCTCAACGAATCCACGTAACACGTGGTACTTACTTTCTATATGTTTGGACCTACTGTGAGACCTCGGTTCTTTCGCCTGAGTAATAGCGCCAGTATTGTCACACTACAATGGCAATGGCCTATCTGCTACAGGAACGACACCAAGTTCTTCCAAGAACTTTCTCATCCAAATACCTTTCTTAGCTGCCTCTGAGGCCGCTATATACTCTGCTTCGCAGGCGGAATCTGCAGTAGTGCTTTGTTTGGAACTTTTCCAAGACACCGGTCCACCGTTGAGCGTAAAGACGAATCCTGAAGTGGATTTTCGATCGTCCACGTCAGACTGGAAATTCGAATCCGTATACCATTCCACTTCCAATTCTCCATTACTGTAGACCAGCATTATATCCTTAGTCCGTCTGAGGTACTTGAGGATAGTCTTGACTGCTGTCCAATGTTCCTTACCAGGGTCAGCCTGAAACCGACTGACTACGCTCACAGCATACGCCAAGTCAGGTCACGTGCATAGCATCGCGTATATCAAGCTACCGACTGCGGATGCATAGGGGATTCCATTCATCTCTTTCCGCTCCAACTCACATTGAGGGTTCATAGCCTTGGAAAGGTGAATCCCATGCCGCATAGGCAAGAACCCTTTCTTCGAGTTGTCCATATTATATCGCTTCAGGACATTCTCTAAGTAAAGGGCATGGGAGAGTCCTAACATACGATTCGCTCGATCTCTATAAAGGCGAATCCCCAATATAGGTAGCTTCTCCCAAGTCTTTCATGGAGAATTCGATCGAAAGCCACGCTTTCACCATCGAGAGCATTCCAATATCATTTCCTATCAAAAGGATGTCGTCCACGTACAATACGAGGAAAGATATTTTGCTCCCACTGCTTTTCTTGTAGACGCAAGGTTTGTCTTCGTTCTTTAAGAATCCATGGCCCTTGACCACTTCATCGAACCGAATATTCCAGCTTCTGGAGGCTTGTTTCAGTCCATAAATGGACTTGTTCAGTTTGCACACCTTATGAGCATCTCCTTGCGATGTAAAACCCTTGGGCTGCTCTATCCTCCGGTATCCATTTAGGAACGCAGTTTTCACATCCATCTGTCAGATCTCATCGTCATAGTGCGCAGCTATCGCAAGCAATGTTCGAATGGACTTCATCATAGCAACAGGCGAAAAGGTCTCCTCATAGTCAATGCCCTCTTTTTCACTGTACCCTTTTGCCACAAGCCTAGCTTTGTATGTATCAACCAATCCGTCATATCCTATCTTTCTCTTGTAGATCCATTTACACCCAATGGGTCTGAAACCATCTGGGAGGTCTACTAGAGTGCAGACTTGGTTTTCCGCATAGAATCCATTTCGGCTTGCATAGCTATAAGCCATTTATCCGAATCCTTATCCCTGATTGCCTGGTCATAGGAGTGGGATCGTCTCCGACGTGCCCTTCCATCACAGCAACCT
Source organism: Craterostigma plantagineum (assembly GCA_027422505.1). NCBI lineage: Eukaryota > Viridiplantae > Streptophyta > Magnoliopsida > Lamiales > Linderniaceae > Craterostigma > Craterostigma plantagineum. The sequence continues at coordinate 94,884 of JAPQWV010000297.1, read as the reverse complement.
CGTGCTCGATGTGGACCATCCCGTATCTCTCAGGCTGGCGAGATACTCTACCCGACCTACGCAAGTCAGGTTGCATGTCGGACTGCTCTACGGTGTCACCCGACACTGGAGTTTGTGAAAGCGCTTCTGAATACTCTCCAAGAGTTACTTCGTGACCCGCTCCACCTTCTCGAACGAAATCTTCTTCGAGAAAGTGAGCCTCAAGGGCTACAACGATTCTCTGATCGTCGTGGAAGTAAAACTGGTATCCCATGGAATCCTCAGGATACCCGACAAAACGTCCTTTCACAGCCTTCAATTCCAGTTTATCTGTCTTGAGCTTTTTCACAAACGCGGGGCAACCCCAAATTCTAATGTGATTCAAGCTCGGTTTTCGTCCTGTCCATATCTGATCCGGAATATGATCGACAGACTTTGTAGGACATCTATTCAGAATGTGTGCCGCTGTCAACAGGGCATGACCCCACAACGATATGGGCAGGTCTGTATAGCTTAGCATAGATCGAACCTTATCCAACAGAGTTCGATTTCTGCGTTCGGACCGTTCAACTGCGGTGTTCCGGGCGGTGTCACCTGTGAAATTATCCCGTTCTCTTTCAAGAACTCGTCAAACTCGAGGCTCATGTACTCACCACCTCGATCTGATCGAACGACTTTAATTTTCCAGTCTGATTTTCCACCAAAGCCTTGTACTATTTGAACCATTCAAAAGTATCAGACTTATTCTTCATGAGGTACACCTTGCCAAAGCGAGAGTGATCATCAGTGAAGGTAATGAAATAATGGAAGTTACCGCGAGCCGCTACCCCGAACGGTCCGTAAACATCCGTGTGGATCAAACCGAGAAGTTATGCGGCTCTCTAAAAGTTGGATAGGGATCAGTCCCAGGCGGCTTTATAACGCCGGTTCTCTCCAACTCAAGATCTTCTGTTCTCCAGCGTGACCGAGTCGAAGATGCCACAGCAGTCTCGAGTTCGACTCCAATTTTCATTTGTTGGTGACTATATTCACAATTTTTATTTTATCTTAGATATTTAGGTAATACAACCCATTCAGTAAACTTGCACTTCCGACGCAATTATTTCCATAATAAATATTGCATATATTATTACTAAAATGGAACTCATAACCATTTCCGCTCGAAACGAGAATAGAAACAATATTCTTAAGCCCTTGGGCAAAACCAAACAATCGGAAAGCAGTAAACTATGTCTAGTAGATAAAACGAGAGTTCTTCATCCAATGTGGGTTGCCGGTACACTATGTCCGCTCCCTACGTTGATCATGATCTCTCGATCCGCCAGCTTCCTACTTCGTTCCAGACCCTGGTTTGAAACACAGATGTGGGCACTAGATCCATGAAGCGGAATATACCGTCATAGAACAATTTGTTTCCAAAACGTAAAGTTCTTTACCTGAGGCGGCTAGCTTCGGGCAATCGCGCTTCCAATGGCCAAGCTCATTGCAGTGAAGGCACTTGTCCGTCGGCTTGGGGCCTTTGAACACGTTCTTCTTGGCCTTGCCTTTCGAAATTCGTCCTTTGGGCTTAGTGGGCTTGTCCGACTTTTTCATTGTACTCGACCCTCGAGTCTTAGCATTCGTAACAAGAACAACTTCTTTTCCTTTCACCTTCTTCATCTGAGTTGCCGACAACTGGTTCATTAACCCAGTCAATGTCATCTCGGCCTTGTTCAGATTAAAGTTCACGATGAACGAATTGAAGGAAGGTGGGAGCGACTGAAGTATGAGATCGTTCTGGAGTTCGTTATCCATGATAAAGTCCAGTGCCTCGAGTCTTTCGATCCAATCGATCATCTTGAGCACGTGCGCTCCGACGTCACTACCCTCAGCCATTTTGCAATGAAATAGTTGCTCCGTCAGGGAATAACGAGCACTCCTGGAATGTTCGCCAAAAAGCTCCTTCGAATGAAGCAAAATGGCGCCCACTTCCATTTCCGAGTGAGTGCGCTGCAACTCATTGCTCATGGAAAGAAGTATATAGCCCTTGACCTTTGGCTCGTCTATCTACCATTTGGCATACGAAGCCCGGTCTTCGTCACTCGCATCAGTCCTTGGGACTTGCGGTACGGGGGAATCGAGGACATAAGTCAGCTACTCCATACCTAGGACTATACTCAGGTTACGGAGCCAGTCCACGTAGTTTGGTCCCACCAAACAGTTTCTCTCAAGCAGCATAGTAATTATGTTCGTCATCGCAGTAAATAGAAAGAAACGTAAAGCTGTAGAAAATAAAGATCTAGTTAGGTTTATCTTATCATTCATCAAGCGCAAACAAGCACTTTTCGTTTCGCTTGACTCCCACTATTTTTCTCGAAAAACTATCCTCCCGAGAAGAGTTTCGAAAACCTCGTTGAAAGTTTCATAGTGGAGTTGATGTCCCAGACTCGACTAGACTCGCCTCAGCCTTTAACGCAATATTTGGCTCTCTAATCTTATCGAAGTCACGTCGAACGCGAACTTATCCAATAAGAGTTTCAACTATCTTAGTCTCAGTCAGTGACCCTCGCGGCTAACTCTGCTTATAGGGTTTAACTGCCTAAGTGTGACCTATCAACCTATGCTCGAATCGTACAGAATGTATCGCCCCTTACTGCCATACGCTTCGTGGGGGCGGACTGGTATGACGAGCGGCATCCAAGACGCACCCAAGACGCTAACACTGGGGCAAATATACGACGCCAACTTACTCGGAACAAATCGCAGAACTCCCCAATGCTAGACATCTCAAGCATGATAGAAGACAGGAATCCACTTCCTTTACCCACTTAGTATTTGTCAAACGGGAAAATAAACCATCTCACATAAGAGCACATAAAACATGCATGTCATTTCAAAACCAACACCGCACGTAGGTAGTAAATTGACCCTAGGAAAATAAACTGCAAGACAACACAAGCGGGTTATTTCTAGCATATCCCTATTACATGCGTCTTCAAAAGACCTCGGGTCGTCGCACGGGTCTTGAAGTCGTCAAACGTCTTTCGTCACTCGAACGGACTCAAAGTCACTGAACGTCCACCACCTTGTCATCGCCGGGGGGGTGCCTTCCATCAAATGGGACCTCGTCTTTGTACTCAAGTCTAATCTAATAAAACGGTAAATTACAACACGGGGGGGAATCATGAGTCCCGAACAACCCGTATAAAACAAATACAACCCGGGGGATGTGACCCTTAACAAATGACTCGGAAACCAAATTCCTAAACCCGTAAGTGTGCCTTAAATGACATTCATAACGAGCATGTTGACAATTACATGATTTTAAAAAGAAACAAAAATTGGGCCTTAAACGGGCCAAGTCCATTAAAAGGCCCATTAAGGCTTTGAGCATGAAGCCCTAACATTGCTGCCACAAATCACATTGCTCAGCCGTCAAAACACGCCGGAGAGCCATGGCAGAGAAGGCCGTCGGCGTGGAGTCCCGGCTGGAGCCGGTGCCGCCACCGCCGGCGACGCCACGCCGCGCAACACGTGCATGCTCAGCTCGCGGCAGAATACTGCCGCGACTCCCTCATCGCCTCAGCCCCTTCGTGCCGAGTCACTGCCCCGCCGAGAGAGATCGCCGCCGCAGCATTCTGACCGAGCTGGAGTCGCTGTGGATGTCTTGCGCAGCGCGCATCGTGCATGCCATCGCAGTCCGCGGCCAAAGCCGCGGACGATCTCAGCCGGGCCGCCGCACCTTGCGGCGGTGCAGCCCGAGGATGGCGCCTAAGCCACCATGGTTGGCTTCAGACCCAAAGTTCGAGGCTGATCGGGCCTGCTCAAAGTAGCCCGATCCCGCGGCTGTACCACCGTTACGGCACACGCACCCGGGCGCAATGCGCGGCTGCCCGGGTCCCGCCGTCGTGCAGGTCCATGTCCGGTTCGTGGTTCATTGTCGGTCTGTACAGCACGAGTTGGTGGCCGTGGGTTGGCAAACGACGCATCGGCAGCCCAACGACGGTCGAACTGTGTCGGCTTTTCGATCGTCTCCTACGCGCCTCGTTTCAATTTAAACACGTTATGATTCTGATCACGAGCGCCCGCTCTGATACCACTGTTGGGTTCCCTTATTGCCCTCATTGCTCGAATCAGAATTGTAACACATAGACATGTAATAGGGCGGGTCAAACCCATAAAGAATTACCAGTTGAATCGAGTGGCAGCTCCTCGTCCTTTTCTTCAAGACTTCGTCGATGGTGGTGGATGGCACTAGATCGTCATGCCGACCTCGCAGTGTACCACGGAATCAGTTCTCTAAAGATGGCTAGAGAGAACTGAGCCGTCGCGTGATAGAAGAGTGTTTTTGTTCGGTGTGTGTTTTGTGCCTTTGTTATGGACGAAATTTTCACTTTCAATTATGAAATAGGGCTGTCCTATGTAGGACCCTGGTCCCCGCAAATTAGGTCGGCCAATAAATTACGTGTATGATTTACGTAATTCCACGATAATTGTGTATATGTGGAATGTTTATGTGACGTATGAATTTTATGCTTGTGAATTATATGTGAATAACGTACAATTTCATGCCGAGGAGTTTACATTCATGACGACCACAAAATCCATGAGGAGGAATTTTCGAAATAATAATAAAGAAAATGACTTAAGATAGCCAAATGAAAGTTGGCTAGAATTTTTACCTTGGGCTAGAGATTTAATGTTGGGCTATGACTCAATTTAGGCCCAAGCCATAAGAACACAAAATGGGAGACAAGCTTCCCCCTTTCAAGGAAAACTCACGCCACTCTTGTCTTCTCCAACATAACTATGAATAAAATATCTAAAACACACCCAAGAGAATCACGAAGCAAAAACGAAAAGAAGCAAAGGAAGAAGTCGAAGTAAGCTTCAAAGCAACACCCTCAAATCACTCGGGAATTCGAAGTTGGTAAGTAAAACACCTCTTTAAGCTCTTAAATTCTTTACTTTAGGTGTAGTTGAAGAGCATTAATGGCATTAAAAGCAAACGGTTGGAGAAAAACGCGAGAAACCCTAAAAAGCCGAGCTAGGGTCGTAATAAGGGTTTCGGTAGGAATAAATGTGAGGTTAAGTAGCTTAGTATGTGATTTAGAGCTCATGATTCTAGGAAGAACAAGTTATGAAGCGAATTCGAGGGAGAAGAACGACGGGAAATCGAAGAAGATGATGAAAATGTCGAAGCAAATGATGAATGTCGAATGCTTGAAATGTCGACATAACATGCATATCGACATCTCAATAAATGTCGAGACACCATGCGAATATCATGTCGACAATTTCTAATGAAAATGTCGAAACACAAAGTCGGATATTGTTAAGAAAATGTCGATATAAAATGCGTAAGACTCGACATCTTTATGTAGATAAATGTCGAAAGGATGATGAATGTCGATATTAAAGTCGGCCTTCAAAATGTCGAGATCTTAAATCATGTGAGATGTCGAAATCCCTACAAGCCTCATGTCGACATTTTTAATGAAAAATATCGAAACCCTACTAAAGAGAAAATGTCGGGCTAAGTATGAAATGTCGACATAACATACATATCGACGTTTTATAAATGTCGAGACCCGCGCGAGTTCATGTCGACGTTTCTAACCAATAAATGTCGAGCCATGTTGAGCTATATCGACGTTTACCCTAGAATGTCGAATTGAAATACTAGCTAAAAATGTCGAGCTTCACTAAATGTCGAGCTCATGTCGACTTTCCATCTCAAATGTCGGAAGGCAAAATGTCGAATGGTATATGGAATGTCGAGTCATTGCATTCGGACGAAATGTCGAAACCATGTTAGGATAAATGTCGCATGAAATGTCGATGTAACTTATATATCGACATTTTATAAATGTCGAGATCTTAAACCATTTAAATGTCGACATCTCACGTTCCGAAATAACAGAATAAAATGTCGAATGACCGAACATAAAAATGTCGAGACCTCAAATTGAAATAAATGTCGAATTCATACACAAAGATGTCGAGGCATCCTAGGAATAAAAATGTCGAGATGTTAAGTAAAAATGTCGAGAGTTTCCAACAATGTCGAGACCTAATTAACTATACAACCCGACATTTATCCTAAGTCCATGTCGAGATCTTTCAATACATCAATGTCAAATTTCTGTCGACATTTCTGTAAATGTCGAAGCACATGGCATCAAGGTATGTTTGTTTAAACACGAGATCTAACCTAACTTACAACTCGAGACCTTATAAGCAATGACTTATGCTTCACGAAAAACACTTCGCAATATTGGAACTTCACGAGGCATGTGAGAGCGTGCGAATCCGACTAGAATTACTGAAAAGATATTCCTAACTTAGAAATTTAGTATACTCAAACCATTAAATAAAATAGCGCACTGACACCAATATTTCGTGCCTAAGGTCGGGACTTAGGAACACTTACGGGTCCGGTGACTGCTAATCTACGGACTCCAGGTAAGTAGAAATTCAACTACGACACGTAACTTGCCTGCGTCTAATTATGTTAATTACGTGCTCGTGTATTATCTATGAAATGCGTACGAATGAAATGATTTATTTATATGCATGACGGCATGATTTGCATATGTATATGAGCATAAGCACGAGCACTTGCATGCAATGAGTAGTACGTAAGGAGCGAGGTATGAGCGTGCATGAGATCGCCTGTGTGCGATGTATGTTCGCCGATATTGGCGTTTGTGTCGACTCGAATGAAGAGTCACGGCTTTCCCCTATGCAGCCTTTAAGGCCTGAATAAGAGGCTGGGTAAATACCCCGTACGATAAGGCCTGAATAAGAGGCTGGGTAAATACCCCGTACGATAAGGCCTGAATAAGAGGCTGGGTAAATACCCCGTACGATAAGGCCTGAATAAGAGGCTGGGTAAATACCCCGTACGATAAGGCCTGAATAAGAGGCTGGGTAAATACCCCGTACGATAAGACAGAATAAGAGGCTGGGGAAACGAAGGCCGAGGGCCCGTAAGAAATAAGAGTATAAGAAATAAGAGTATAAGAAAAAGAGTAAGAGCGAAAGAAAAGAGTACGATTATGAGAAAAAGAGTACGAGCGTTAGAAAACGACGACGTGGATTGTCGTACGCTAGGACACGTGCATTCATGCATAATTTCTGCTTACTGAGCCTCGGTGGCTCATTATTTATGTTACGTGTTGTAGGTACTGACGATCACGGTACGTGATCTGACTTTTACGCGAGGCCGATCTTTTGACGCAGTCCGACCGCTTTTGAGGTGGGAGTGTGTGTATGGATGACGACCTGTGAAGGCCGGGCGCATAGGGAGCTTTTGGCTGCACACACACACGTACACTTGTATTTTGTAGACAAGGGCATGATGATGTCGAATGATGTATAACATTCTTTTGGCATGTATATAATATTTCTGCATGCATTTTTAAAATGAAAAATTTTATTCGCATTTTTACGCATTCGCACGATCACCAAAGCATTTACACTTAGAATTAGAACGGCATACGAGGTCGGGACGACGGGTCCTGACAGAGTGGTATCAGAGCTTCGGTCACAGGTCCTGCAGACTGTCCATACACACACACTCAAAAGCGCGGAAGCGGCCTTGCCTGTAAGTACGATGCGATGTGAATTTATTGTACGGTTTGATTTATTGGCCTTAGGAATTATCAGGATAGGTTGAGAAAATGGTAAGACTTAGAGGAGAAGGAAGCAGGGAATCTGATCAGGGTAGGGACACTAATAACCCCCCTGACAGTCGGGATGCTACCATACTGCAGCTGACTGAACTGGTCCGGCAACAATCGGCCCAGATTCAGCAGCTGATCCAGCAAAATGCTGGTGGGCAATCAGCCAATCTGCCTCCCCCACCTGAACGAATCGAGATGATCGGGGAGAGGTTCAGAAAGTTAAGTCCTCCACAGTTCGAGGATGCTCTAGACCCTACCTCCGCTGAGGACTGGCTAAGGACGCTAGAGAACATGTTCCAGCACAGCCGCACACCCGAAGCGGAAAAGGTCATGTGCGCTGCCTACCTACTAAGGGGGAGCGCCGGGCACTGGTGGGAAACCGTCTCAGCCGTCGAGAACCCTCTAACGATGAGCTGGGATCGGTTCAAGGAAATCTTCCGAGGGAAGTATTACACCGCCCCGGTCAGAGCCCAAAGGATGAATGAGTTCATCAACCTCCGCCAAGGAGCCATGACAGTGGCGGAGTACATCAGGAAGTTCGAGCAGCTTTCAAGGTTCGCTGCTCATATGGTCAGCACGGACGCGCTCAAGATCGAGCGGTTCATGGAAGGGCTAAAGCCCGAGTTATATCGGGATGTAAGTATGGCGGGTGTGCAAGGGGCCACGTATGCACAAGTGGCGGAGAGAGCGCTCGTGGCGGAGCAGGCCGAGTCTAGAATAGCTCGCGCCCAGGAAGCTAAACGCAAGTTTGCACAAGGGTCGCAGGGAAGCGGAAGTAATCCGAAACGGCAATTCGTGGCCCAGGAAGGGAAACAGGGGCCTCAATATCGACCTGGACCACCCCCACAGTTCAAACCCAACCAGGGTAGGCCCCAGCTGGATCTACCCGTATGCCCGAAATGCGCACGGAGACACTCGGGAGTCTGCAACTCCCAGAACGCCGTTTGCTACAAGTGTGGCAAGACGGGCCATTATTCAAGGGCATGTCCGGAAGATGGACCCGGAAGCCAAGCTAGGAACCCGATAGAACCTCCAAGGGTACCGGCCAGGGCCTACACCATAACTTCCGAAGAAGCAGAAAATAACCCGGACGTGGTGACAGGTACCCTTCTCGTTTACCAGACCCCCACATGCATACTAGTCGACTCAGGAGCGACCCATTCATTCGCGTCTACTAAGTATGTCGCGAGGGTAGGAGTCACGCCTCACCAAACTGAGTGCGAATTTAGGGTAACAGTTCCGAACGGGAATTCCACCCAAACCAATCAGGTTTTACGGGATTGTCCAATAGTAATCGGGGACAAGGAACTGCCCACAGACCTCATAATAATTCCCATGAATGATTATGAGGTAATCCTTGGAATGGATTGGCTGTCAAAGTACGGAGCTGTCATAGACTGCCACCGCAAGATAGTCACCCTCAACGTAGGCGGAGATGAACCCCTTAAGTTCGTAGGAACTAGTAAAGGGACCATGATCTCTAGAATATCAGCGTTGAAAGCTCAGCGACTGATCAAATCGGGGTGCGAAGCCTATCTGGTATTCGCTATAAAGTCGGAAGAGAACGCCTCCCCGAAACTCGAGGAAGTACCAATAGTTAAGGACTTCCCCGACGTATTTCCCGAAGAGTTACCGGGACTACCGCCCGAACGAGAAATAGAGTTCGTTATAGATCTGGTACCTGGAGCGGCACCAGCATCTAAGACGCCCTATCGGCTAGCACCGACGGAGATGAAGGAATTAAAGGATCAACTCGACGAACTCATGCAGAAGGAGTTCATACAGCCGAGTTTCTCTCCTTGGGGAGCGCCGGTGCTATTCGTGAAAAAGAAAGATGGAACCATGAGACTATGCATAGACTACAGGGAGTTGAACAAGTTGACGATCAAGAACAAGTACCCACTCCCTAGGATAGACGATCTATTCGATCAACTGCAAGGTGCAACGGTCTTCTCCAAGATCGACTTAAGATCGGGCTATCACCAACTAAGGATCCGGAAAGAAGACGTCCCGAAGACGGCCTTTAATACCCGTTATGGCCACTACGAATTTCTGGTGATGCCATTCGGGTTGACTAATGCGCCCGCAGCCTTTATGGATTTAATGAACCGGGTGTTCAAGCCATACTTAGATAGGTCTGTCATCGTCTTCATAGATGACATCCTAGTCTACTCGAAAACGAAGGAGGAGCACGAAGAACACCTGAGGGAAGTTCTAGGAATACTACGGGAGAAGCAACTATACGCCAAGTTCAAGAAGTGCGAATTTTGGCTCGACCAAGTCGCCTTCTTAGGGCACATAGTATCAGGAGAAGGAATCTCAGTGGACCGAAGAAGATAGAAGCTGTTAGCAATTGGTCCAGGCCGACGAACGTGACGGAAATACGAAGCTTCCTCGGTCTGGCAGGATACTATAGGAAATTCATAAAGGACTTCTCAAAGATAGCATCGACACTGACGAGGCTGACCAAGAAGAATACGCCTTTTCAGTGGACCGTAGAATGTGAACGGAGCTTCCAAGAGCTGAAGGAAAGGCTTACGACGGCCCCAGTTCTCACAATCCATCGGGAGCAGGAGGGTTTACCGTTTATAGCGATGCGTCGAAGAACGGGTTGGGGTGTGTGCTAATGCAGAATGGGAATGTGGTAGCATACGCCTCTCGTCAACTAAAGGAGTACGAGAAAAATTACCCGACGCACGACTTAGAATTGGCGGCAGTGGTCTTTGCCCTCAAAATTTGGAGGCATTACCTCTATGGAGAGCGGTGTGAGATATACACCGACCATAAGAGCCTCAAATACTTCTTTACGCAAAAGGAGTTAAATATGAGGCAGAGGAGGTGGTTAGAGTTAGTTAAAGATTATGACTGCGTAATCAACTACCACCCAGGCAAGGCGAACATAGTAGCCGATGCCTTAAGTCGAAAAGCAGTCAGTGCAGAACTACAACTGCTGGAAGTAGAAGTCGTAAGGTTAGGCGAAGTTGAGGCGCAACTAGCAGCCTTAACTTTGCAACCAACACTGCTGGAGCAGATCAAGACAGCGCAAGGAGCAGACGAGTTATATGTAAAGATTAAGGAGGCACAACCGGAGCAAGCCACTGGAAACCTTATGATACGGGGAGACGAACGACTATACTTCAAGAACCGGTTGTACGTGCCAGACGACGCCGAACTACGACGGCTAATAATGACAGAAGCACATACTACGGCGTACTCGGTACATCCAGGAGCAACGAAGATGTACGAGATCTCAAGGAAAACTACTGGTGGCCAGGCATGAAAAAGGACATCGCGACCTTCGTGAGTCAATGCCTGACATGCCAGCAGATTAAGGCCGAGCATCAAAGGCCGGCGGGAACCCTACAACCGTTACCCATTCCAGAATGGAAATGGGATAACATTACAATGGATTTCGTAGTAGGACTGCCGAGGAACACGAAGGGGCACGATGCGATTTGGGTGATTGTCGACAGACTCACTAAGTCCGCCCACTTCCTACCTATTAGCACGACATTTTCCATGGAACGGTACGCGGAGCTCTATATTCAAGAAATAGTGCGACTGCACGGCGTTCCATCCTCAATAGTCTCGGATCGCGACTCCAGATTTCTTTCGAATTTCTGGACAAGCTTACAAAAGGCGATGGGAACGAAACTATCTTTTAGTACCGCCTATCATCCACAGACGGACGGTCAGTCCGAGCGAACCATTCAGACCCTGGAGGACATGCTCCGAGCGTGTGTACTCGATTTCAAAGGAAATTGGAGTAGGTACCTTCCACTGATCGAGTTCTCCTACAATAATAGCTACCACGTCACCATCGGGATGGCACCGTATGAGGCGTTATACGGGCGTAGGTGCAGATCCCCAGTGCATTGGGACGAGGTTGGCGAACGGACAATGTTAGGCCCCGACATCGTACGAGAAATGACGGAAGCCATTTCTATGATACGAGAAAGAATGAGAACGGCACAAAGTCGACAGAAGAGCTACGCAGATCGAAGACGTCGACCGCTGGAATTTGAAGAAGGAGATATGGTGTTTGTAAAAGTATCGCCAATGAAGGGCGTGAAGAGGTTTGGAAAGAAAGGGAAGTTAAGCCCTAGGTACATAGGACCCTTTAGGATACTGAAAAGGGTAGGCGAGGTAGCGTACCAGTTGGAGCTGCCTGCGTCACTAGAGCAAGTGCACGACGTGTTCCACGTCTCGACACTGCGGAAATACCTAGCTGACCCAAACCACATGCTAGGAAACGAGTCCCTACATCAACAATTGAAGCCGGATCTAAGTTACGAAGAAATCCCGGTGGAGATATTGATGTACGAGACTAAGAAGCTTAGGAATAAGGATATTCCTTTAGTGAAAGTACTGTGGCGAAATCAGTCCACAGAAGAAGCCACATGGGAACGGGAGGACGAAATGAGAATTCGTTATCCCGAGTTGTTCCACACGGGCTGATTTCGGGGGCGAAATCCTCCTTAAGGGGGGGAGGATGTAGGACCCTGGTCCCCGCAAATTAGGTCGGCCAATAAATTACGTGTATGATTTACGTAATTCCACGATAATTGTGTATATGTGGAATGTTTATGTGACGTATGAATTTTATGCTTGTGAATTATATGTGAATAACGTACAATTTCATGCCGAGGAGTTTACATTCATGACGACCACAAAATCCATGAGGAGGAATTTTCGAAATAATAATAAAGAAAATGACTTAAGATAGCCAAATGAAAGTTGGCTAGAATTTTTACCTTGGGCTAGAGATTTAATGTTGGGCTATGACTCAATTTAGGCCCAAGCCCATAAGAACACAAAATGGGAGACAAGCTTCCCCTTTCAAGGAAAACTCACGCCACTCTTGTCTTCTCCAACATAACTATGAATAAAATATCTAAAACACACCCAAGAGAATCACGAAGCAAAAACGAAAAGAAGCAAAGGAAGAAGTCGAAGTAAGCTTCAAAGCAACACCCTCAAATCACTCGGGAATTCGAAGTTGGTAAGTAAAACACCTCTTTAAGCTCTTAAATTCTTTACTTTAGGTGTAGTTGAAGAGCATTACTGGCATTAAAAGCAAACGGTTGGAGAAAAACGCGAGAAACCCTAAAAAGCCGAGCTAGGGTCGTAATAAGGGTTTCGGTAGGAATAAATGTGAGGTTAAGTAGCTTAGTATGTGATTTAGAGCTCATGATTCTAGGAAGAACAAGTTATGAAGCGAATTCGAGGGAGAAGAACGACGGGAAATCGAAGAAGATGATGAAAATGTCGAAGCAAATGATGAATGTCGAATGCTTGAAATGTCGACATAACATGCATATCGACATCTCAATAATGTCGAGACACCATGCGAATATCATGTCGACAATTTCTAATGAAAATGTCGAAACACAAAGTCGGATATTGTTAAGAAAATGTCGATATAAAATGCGTAAGACTCGACATCTTTATGTAGATAAATGTCGAAAGGATGATGAATGTCGATATTAAAGTCGGCCTTCAAAATGTCGAGATCTTAAATCATGTGAGATGTCGAAATCCCTACAAGCCTCATGTCGACATTTTTAATGAAAAATATCGAAACCCTACTAAAGAGAAAATGTCGGGCTAAGTATGAAATGTCGACATAACATACATATCGACGTTTTTATAAATGTCGAGACCCGCGCGAGTTCATGTCGACGTTTCTAACCAATAAATGTCGAGCCATGTTGAGCTATATCGACGTTTACCCTAGAATGTCGAATTGAAATACTAGCTAAAAATGTCGAGCTTCACTAAATGTCGAGCTCATGTCGACTTTCCATCTCAAATGTCGGAAGGCAAATGTCGAATGGTATATGGAATGTCGAGTCATTGCATTCGGACGAAATGTCGAAACCATGTTAGGATAAATGTCGCATGAAATGTCGATGTAACTTATATATCGACATTTTATAAATGTCGAGATCTTAAACCATTTAAATGTCGACATCTCACGTTCCGAAATAACAGAATAAAATGTCGAATGACCGAACATAAAAATGTCGAGACCTCAAATTGAAATAAATGTCGAATTCATACACAAAGATGTCGAGGCATCCTAGGAATAAAAATGTCGAGATGTTAAGTAAAAATGTCGAGAGTTTCCAACAATGTCGAGACCTAATTAACTATACAACCCGACATTTATCCTAAGTCCATGTCGAGATCTTTCAATACATCAATGTCAAATTTCTGTCGACATTTCTGTAAATGTCGAAGCACATGGCATCAGGTATGTTTGTTTAAACACGAGATCTAACCTAACTTACAACTCGAGACCTTATAAGCAATGACTTATGCTTCACGAAAAACACTTCGCAATATTGGAACTTCACGAGGCATGTGAGAGCGTGCGAATCCGACTAGAATTACTGAAAAGATATTCCTAACTTAGAAATTTAGTATACTCAAACCATTAAATAAAATAGCGCACTGACACCAATATTTCGTGCCTAAGGTCGGGACTTAGGAACACTTACGGGTCCGGTGACTGCTAATCTACGGACTCCAGGTAAGTAGAAATTCAACTACGACACGTAACTTGCCTGCGTCTAATTATGTGAATTACGTGCTCGTGTATTATCTATGAAATGCGTACGAATGAAATGATTTATTTATATGCATGACGGCATGATTTGCATATGTATATGAGCATAAGCACGAGCACTTGCATGCAATGAGTAGTACGTAAGGAGCGAGGTATGAGCGTGCATGAGATCGCCTGTGTGCGATGTATGTTCGCCGATATTGGCGTTTGTGTCGACTCGAATGAAGAGTCACGGCTTTCCCCTATGCAGCCTTTAAGGCCTGAATAAGAGGCTGGGTAAATACCCCGTACGATAAGGCCTGAATAAGAGGCTGGGTAAATACCCCGTACGATAAGGCCTGAATAAGAGGCTGGGTAAATACCCCGTACGATAAGGCCTGAATAAGAGGCTGGGTAAATACCCCGTACGATAAGGCCTGAATAAGAGGCTGGGTAAATACCCCGTACGATAAGACAGAATAAGAGGCTGGGGAAACGAAGGCCGAGGGCCCGTAAGAAATAAGAGTATAAGAAATAAGAGTATAAGAAAAAGAGTAAGAGCGAAAGAAAAGAGTACGATTATGAGAAAAAGAGTACGAGCGTTAGAAAACGACGACGTGGATTGTCGTACGCTAGGACACGTGCATTCATGCATAATTTCTGCTTACTGAGCCTCGGTGGCTCATTATTTATGTTACGTGTTGTAGGTACTGACGATCACGGTACGTGATCTGACTTTTACGCGAGGCCGATCTTTTGACGCAGTCCGACCGCTTTTGAGGTGGGAGTGTGTGTATGGATGACGACCTGTGAAGGCCGGGCGCATAGGGAGCTTTTGGCTGCACACACACACGTACACTTGTATTTTGTAGACAAGGGCATGATGATGTCGAATGATGTATAACATTCTTTTGGCATGTATATAATATTTCTGCATGCATTTTTAAAATGAAAAATTTTATTCGCATTTTTACGCATTCGCACGATCACCAAAGCATTTACACTTAGAATTAGAACGGCATACGAGGTCGGGACGACGGGTCCTGACATCCTATTTATACTATGATATATTTGGAAATCTCTAGGATATCTCAATGATATGGTTTTGATTTTGCTCCTTAAGTGGAGAGATTTTGCCATATCTTTCTCTCTCTTATTTAATTCAAAATTCATGTAAGGATACTTACCATAATTAGACAACTAACTTAAATACTAGGTCAAACTAAGTGTATTTAAATATGGCATAAAATTCGAAACTTAATCCAAGATTAATTTCGAAAATTTCACCTTAAATTAAATAATATTCCAAATACATTATTTCCATATTTATATTTAATTTTCGAAATTAATTCCCAAGGCATAATTCGAAAATCAGCTTAGGGTCAAATTCCAATTTTACCCTCACGCCTTTTAAGCACTTGGCCAAGCCCAAGTCTCAAAGTTAGTTTCATAAGAAGTCTGACTTCGGTCCATTAAATGGCCCGAGGCCCACTAAGACGCGGCCCAACGGGCCAAGGCCCGTTAAGGCCCAAAACACTTTCTCTCCTTATCAGTACACGTTGATGATCCTTTTTAAGCCCGAATTTCTAGGTTCGACTCAGTCGGCAAGGGAGAAATCCAAGAGTCCGGCAGTTACCTAGCCAATCCCGCAGTACTGGACCGTAACCCGATTGGAGTGCGAATTTCAACTCAGTCTTTATTCGAGAACCTTACTATAGATTATAGTACTACGTATAACCCTTCACCTGTGTCCCAAGTGAGAGCCATGGTCTATGTCAAACTCACTATACTCGATTCTATGATAAAACGGGGACGAGGCAAATTACCAAAACTACCCTCCATGTCTAATATGAGTTAGTTCAATACCTTGGCCAATGATTTCATAATTTCCCGTCGCCATTCTCATAGGACACTTATCTCGATTACTTGCAATACTGTGAGTCCGTACTCGGCGGTCTAAGCCCGGCAATCACAAATCGTCATCAAGACCGCATCTGGCCTACTGACCCATGCAACATCAAATCGGGTCGAGGGGAACCAGTGACAGTCGAGACTTCGAAGTCAACTCCATCAAAGCTCCTTTCCGTCTAAGGTTCACGCAGACTACTATAGTGTTGTCGACGGTCATTGACACTCCTTGAGTAAGCCATGTTCGACCGTACGACTCGTATCACAAGTCATGATTCGACTCGTATCACAAGTCATGACCTCCGCTTCCAAGCGGGATATCGGCACTCGATAGGTCATCGACAAATAAGCCGTAATCGGTTATCCAGCATCCAACTGGAGCCTAAAGCTTACGGACTTTGAATGCTCGAGGTTAAGAGTCCACTGGTGCCTTCCTCTCTCGTACCAATCGAGAACAGTGACTCAACTCGACACATTTGGATTTGTTCATTTATTACTTTACCGGATGCTTAGTAAAGTACTCTTATATCCAATAAACGAACAACGCCTTTCAATAAACACATAAAAAATATCTTATTACATAAAAGGTCGAATGATAAATAAGCTAATGTCCAATACAATCTAATCCTCGTATAGCATTCGAGGGCATATTCCTAACACTACAAGGACCAACAACTGGTATCAGAGCCTAACGTGGATCAATATCTTCGATTTGAAGCCAGTTTTGCTCGATTCCGATGTGATTTGAGGATGATTTTGCTTGAAAACTCATTTTCGATTTTTTCTCTATTTTTGGGTGTTTTCAAATCGTTTTCACTTTTTTATTTCCCCTAAGACATTAGAAAACTGAGTATGAGTACTTTTCTGGTCTTTCACGTTGATTTCTATCATGTTTGAGTAGGATTTGAGCAAAAACGAGTCTGAAAATCTGGTTTTTCTGGGTCTGTTCATCACTTTCGGATAGACATATAGAACAGTACTAAGAAATTTGTAGGTTTCGACCGAAACAAACCCACTCTGAAGAGCTTCGACCGATTAAATACTCGGCAATTTTAAGTCAATTTAACTCTATCGCCCGATGCTCGATTCGCCCGAAAGGCTATAGTAACAAATTCTTGGTTTCGCCCGATCAATTTCTCGGCGATTTTCATTCCATTTAACTCTATCGCCCGACACTCAATCGCCCGATAGGCTACAATTTTAGTCAATCGAAACGCAATCTATTTGGACCAAAATTGCCCGAAACTAAGCTTCGATCATCTCTATAGCCCGATTCAAGACACTCCAAATTAGAATCGCCCGAAACCAAACTTCTTGAAACTCTGTCGCCCGACTAAAGCCTTTAGGATCTATATTGTTCGATTCATACTATCGCTCGATTCTAGCACTCTTAAATTGAATTTTTATCGCCTGATTTTGACATTTTAGAATCTGAATCGCCCGATTGTCACCACTTAGGACCAAAATCACCGAACTTGCTTCTATAGGATTAGATATCAATCGATCACCAAAAAAATTGGGTCGGCCAAATTTTGATTCGTAGAACTCTAATCGTCCGATCCTCAAGCCTTACACAAAAATCATCTGATTTTAACATACGACAGAGTACATTAAGTGAACTTGCGTATTTTGACTCAACACTCAAAATTCTCAAACTTGACTATTTCTCATTCGAAATTGAAACATTCATTACGCAGATCTATTTCGTGTTAACGATCATTACCAAACAAATCATGGATGGTCTTGCTATTGGATCTGACAACCGTGCACCACTGCTAAATGGGGAGAGTACGGCATATGGAAGCAACGGTTCATCAACTTCATAGAAATCAAGGATGTAGACCTCGCCAATGACATGCTTTCCTCCATTTTTGAGGGACCCGCTCAATTTTGGACCATCATTCCTGCTCAACCCAATGCGGTTCCTCCCATTCCAGAGAGGAGAACTCCTAAGTACCCCAGTCGATACAATGATGCCGAGAGAGCACGAGCCAGAGCGGACAAGCTTTCTCGACACTACGTACTCCAGGCTCTACCGAATGATGACTACAAGCAAGTTGACACAATGGTCACTGCAAAGGAAATTTGGAATGAAGTATGCAAAACGATGGTTGGGACAGAAGTTAGCAACCTGTCTAAGAAATCTAGCATTCTCACTGCTATGATTCTTTCAAAGCTAAGGAGGGGGGAGAACGTTATCTTCATTTTCTGACCATCATCAACGAGATGAGAAAGATCAACATCCAACGTCCCAACCTTGAACACAACATCAAGTTCCTCTCCACACTTCAACCTGAGTGGGGACGGATTGCAGTTCTAGTTGAGCAACATAACACATATCTAGATGCTATGGACATTCATTCCTTACATGATAACCTCTCTCAATACTTCCATTATGCAAAGAAATCAAGAATGAAGTAAAGCCAAATGTCAACATGGAACCATTGCATTCGTGACCTCTAAATCAAGCCACAGGAGCTCGAGAACTTCTAAAGGAAAGCAAGACGTACAATTTGACATATCAGACAACACTGAATTAGACCAAGAATCTGAGCACGAACTCGAATGAATCAGAAAGAAACTATCTATGATCTCAGAGACGGTCAATAAGATGAGCGCCAAGAAATCATCATCTTAACAACGAACCTCTGGCGGGAAACAAAAGTTCGTTGCTGCCAAAGAGGCTGAAACAAAGAAAGTTGATGAATCAAAGAAGTTCTTCAAATGTGGTAAACCGAGTCACTTCGCTTCAGAATGCTTCTGACCTAAGAAGAAAACACTGAGTAGTACAAGAAGAAGTTCCAGCTCTCACAACGCAAGGAGGCAGAAATTGTTCTTGTTGCTCAGGAAGAGGAATGGCTGGAGGACACATCAGACAAGGAGAAGGATGAAATGGCCTTCATGGTGAAAAGCAATGACTCTGATTCCGACGAGAAAGAACCAGGCATAGGCACAGACAGGACGGATGTCTCTTCATCCGACCAGGAGGTATACTCTCATTCCATAAATGATAGCATTAAACTAGAACATAGGATCAACGAACTCTCCATGCATCGTAGGGATCATACAGAACTCCAAACAAACTTTGTCAAAAAATATGCTTTACTAGGTAAACAACAGGAAGAACTAGCTATTCTTCAAGAAACCTTAACACTGTCTGAATCTAAATTGAAGACTTTAATAGAAAAGGTAGAGGATAAAGAAAAACAAATCAATGAGCTATGTAAGAACTTAAGTGACAGTGAAGACGAACGAGTAAATGTGTCTTCTCAATACGAACTAATCACTGAAGAGCGCATTCGACTATATAAAAACGTCAGAGTTAGAGGATCTTCTCACCAAAAGAGGTCAAACTGATCGAACCATATTTCTTAACAAACCCAAAGATGTGGAATTCTATGATCCCCGTGAAGGATTGGGGTTTCAAGTGACGAGAAACCCAAAGAAAGATAAAGTATTTCCTTTGTACAGTACTAAACGTTTTGGGTTGAGTCTTGAAAACCTAATGCCCTTCGTAGGATCGACATAGGTGACCGATCTGAAAACAGAAGTGGAGGAACAATTGGGCCCAAATTGCATGGGGTTATACAGAACTAAATAATAGCAGCAAAACTAAAAAGACAACGCTCTCTGACGATTGCATGTCTCCATTTGGCCGTGAAATTCAGGAAAGCACTGGCGAACAGGCTAAACCCATTTATTCATCTATATACATTCCAGAGATTATTCGCAAAATAGGCGACTTAACAGCCTCTCTAGAATCAGAAAAGAAACCCCACGAATAAGAGAAAACTATTTTGTTAAGCAAAATTTATACTCTTGAAAACTTCCTGACGCTTACAAACCTTCCACCTCCCGTCCTGTCCCCGAACCCTCTACATGTAAATGCAAGCAAACTACGAGGAAAACTCATTTATCTCACACTAACTTTGTATCACATGTACCCACGGATAAAGGCGTGAGTTCTGAGGAAACTAAGAAGGTTCGATCTGGGACAGCAAAGAAGACAACAATCCCTGATAAGAAAAAGAGGCCAGTCTCAAACCTTACTTCTCATGTTTTCAAATCTTTTGCATTTCCAAAAGTGACTTCTTGTAATGTCGCAAATCGTGTTTCATTATTCTATGCTCAGAAATATATTGTCATGTAAACAATGATGTATTTTCACATCCTCATGGCGATCTATTCAGCGAAAACGCTTCCACGTCACATAGCCCTCTTTCTAAGGGCATATCTCCCAAGCTCAACAATCATACTATCAAATCTAAGAGAAAGAAATAAACCACCTCCAAGATCAAGCAGAACAAGAAATTAGGTCAAAAACAAATCTGGATTCCAAAATCCCAACTGCATCCCATAGGCAATTGTCGTGTTTGAGTTCTTAAATCAGTTATCCAACAATCTGACAAAGAATTCATCTAACAACAAATACGTTGGATTCTACACCAGCTATCAAAGATGGGCCCATCTGTAGAAGGGTACCTAAGCTTACTTGATTCCTTTTTGCAGGTCCGTCTTGTGTGGTACTTAGATTCCGGTTGCTCCTGAGACATGAATGAAAGCAAAGAGCTGTTGAGCAACTTCTCTGAAGGATTTCTCGGGAAGGTCTACTTTGGAAACTGTCAAATGTGTCTCCTACGTCGAAGGACTGAGCTACAATTTATTCAGCATTGGTCGTTTCTGTGACAAAGGCTGCAAGGTGAATTTCGAGCCTAACAAATGTAGCGCCACCGATGACAATGGAAGAGAAGTACTCACTGGCCACAGAAAGACAAATCTCTACTCCATTGACCTCAAGACTGTCCGACCGACGTGCCTCACCTCCCGTGCCTCTCTACATCAGAACGACCTCTGGCATCAGCGACTCTCTCATCTCAATTTCA
The DNA here is from genome assembly GCA_027422505.1 of Craterostigma plantagineum. Lineage (NCBI taxonomy): Eukaryota > Viridiplantae > Streptophyta > Magnoliopsida > Lamiales > Linderniaceae > Craterostigma > Craterostigma plantagineum. The sequence goes on along the minus strand of JAPQWV010000297.1, from coordinate 73,897 downwards.
AAGACCTTAACAAACTGCGATCAGAAAATTTGGTCAAAGGACTTTCCTCGTTCAGATATCACAAAGAGCATCTCTGCTCGGCGTGTGAAATGGGAAAGATAAGAAAAGCATCCCACCGGACCAAACATATAACCTCAACCTCAAAACCATTTGAACTCATTCACATGGATCTGTGTGGACCTATGCGCACTCAGACCATCAATGGGTGAAGATATGTGCTGGTTATTGTGGATGATTTCTCGCGCTATACATGGACCAAATTTCTCCGAACCCTAGGACGAAACCCCAGGTCTAATAATTGTGTTATCAAAACCGCACAAAACTCTACCAACTAAGTGTCCAAATCATCAGAACTAACAATGGAACCGAATTCAAGAACAAAAAGCTCAGTGACTACTATGCGTCATGTAATACCCGCAAAATTTAAAGCGGGATTACGATAAGAAATTTCAAGACAATTAGGGGAGAAAATATTAGGAATAAAATTCCTAAGATATATTTTTGTCTATGTTCGAAACTAAGAGAATTAATTTTTCGGACAAAGCGGATTTTTTTCAGAATCGAGCCGAAGATATTAATTAGGCCCAAGAGTTAATTAAAATTAGCCCAAAAAAAAATTAGAAAGCCCAAGTAGGAAAAATAAGGGTTTAATATGTAGAGGCTAAGGGAAATTAACATGGCCCAAACGAAATAAACAAAAAGCCCAATCTAAGTAATATGGCCGAAAGGTATGTATGGCCTTAAATAGAATTTCCTTCATAATCAAGAAAACCACGTCAAGTTAATCCACATGCTTTGGGTTAAGAGCTTCGCCACCTTAAGCAACCAATCATAGGTGGGTGAGGATAAATAAAAAAAAAAAAAAAAAAAAAACGTTACATCACCTTAAGAGAACTTACTTGGTTATCCCCTTACTGTTTGAGCTGTAAAGAACGGTTAGAAGTGAAAAATAGAAACGTGAGAAGTGAGGAAGCAAGGAATTGGATTTTCGGCCAAGCTTGATCAGAATTACTATTTAGGAATTAATTCCAACCTAGAGTAAAGAGGTGAGAATTCTATTCATAAAATCTTCTCCAAAGTTCACGTATGTTAATACTTTACGTTGGATGGTGAATTAATTGGAGTTCTAAGGTATATCGTTTCTTTTTGGAATTAGTATAATCTTGGAAAATGATTTTAATAATAACTGTTCTTAGGGTTTTCGATATGTGGACAGTAAAGTAGAACAGAGACTTTCGACCATATATGATGCGATTTTAGGGTTTCCGGGAAGATCATGAATGTTAGAACAATCTCGATATTGCGTGTGTCTTCAAATATTTTAATATGTCGAGTTGTATGTAAATGTCGATACATGATGAGGATGGGAAGATGTCGAACTGCTTAGTGAATAAAAGTCGAGATATATGTGTGTAATAAGAAATCTCGAAATGTAATGACTCTCGACATTTGTAGGGGTCTCGACATTGTATAAGTCTTCGACATTTCCCTTTCAATTTAATCTCGACATTTATTAGATGTTAAGAGGTGATAGATATCGACATTCTACATATTTCGACATTTATCACAAAAGTCGAGACATATATGATAGTAATAGGAAAATGTCGAGACTAGCATAGAAAGTCGAGATGTATTAATAGAAGCCATTTAGTAAGTTGAGATGACTAGATGTGTATAAATGTCGATATATGATGGTGATAGTAAGATGTCGAACTGTATAGCCGATAGAAGTCGAAACATATATATGTAATAAGAAGACCTCGATATGTATAAGGTTTCGACATTTTTTAAGATATCGACATTTGCATAATTCGACATTTTTAATATGTCTCGACATTTTGGCATCAAAGATATCGAGATGTACCTTGTGAGACATTCGACATTTATAAACTCGATAGCTTCGACATTTCCCTTTAGCACTCGACATTTATTAGGTATTTATATATGATGGATCCCGAGATTTTTGTATAAATATATATGGAGGTTTCGACATCTATAGGATGTCGATATAGCTCAAAGATCTCGACATTTATTAAGATATAGATCTCGACATTTTCTATTATGCTAAAACTCGACATGTCATTTTTAGTCGAGGTCTCGACATTTATATTAAGGACCCCGATAATTGTATGAATATTTCGACATTGTGTTAATTAATAAATTTTCGGTATTTCAGAACTTGCTATTTCTAGGGTTTAATTATTTTTAGAAACTTCGTTATTTTTTTAGGTTGTCATAAATTTTAGGGTTTTCGAGAACTAGCACATATACTAATAATATTTATTTATTTAGAGGTTCGACCTTTACGGAATTCCGCCAGATTCCTTGATTGACAATAGCAGGAGGACAGGTAGGTGGATCATCCATCTACAATGCGTAAACACATATGTGACTTATATGATTTTATGTGATTCTGTGATTTATGTGAAATACGTGTTTTATGTGTGTTTACATATATTTCATACATATGTTATTACGCATATATGCATGGCATGACACGTGCATATCACGTGAGGGCGAGAGATGATTTCCACCGTATTGAGACGGTGATGATTCGAGGTATTGTAAGTGGGGTAGATTTGAGATTATTGTGACGACTTGTTAGGCTCACAGATTACCTGGCCGAGACAGACGTGATCGATCTGTCTACTCGGATGTGGTCGTTTCGAGGTGCAAAACGCCAGATGATTATATATATATGGATACGGGCTTTATCGCCCATGATTTATTGTGGAAGAGACGACCGGGTAGGTGGCCATTGACGTGATCGATCAGTGCACTACCGGCGTAGCTTACCGCTGATTACGGGTGGAATCACGTGACCACCCATGATATTTATTGCGCGCGTGAGCCTAACCATGGGCCCCAATATTGTAATATGAGATAGGATGTGAGAAAAGAAAGAGTGTGCATGGCATGTAAGATATTGGGATCGGGATTGAGCGCACACTTGCATACATGCATTTTATTCACCTACTGGGCAAAATTGCTCAGTGTTTACGTGTTGTAGGTACTGAGTCTGACGCTGCTATGCGTCAAGGTTGAGGCGGCTGGTGGCGGTGCTCCACGGACTTTTGAGGGCAGGGCGGTACATGGATGCGACCTGTGGAGCGATGTTAGGTTTTGGAACGTTTTGACATTTTGGGGGCTACGGCCCTTGTATAGTGATGACTATGTAGACAAATGTTATTGTAATATATTTTATTGTAGGAAAAATTTTTGTTAGACGGGTCTTCCGCGACTTACGTTGCGAAAATCCGCCACTAATCGTAATTAGAAAAGTAGGGTCGCCACACGTCACTTGGAATCACCCAACAGTTCGCAGCGGCAAAAATACCCCAACAAACGGCGTAGTTGAGCGCAAGAACAGGACCTTAATTGAAGCAACTCAAACACTCCTTATTCACTATAGATTACCTCACTTCTTGTGGGCTGAAGCAATGAACACAGCTGGTTCAACTCAAAATCTTGCCTCTCTTCACAAGGGTTCAATAGAACTCCCAACGAGTTGATCAATCGCAGAGTGCCAGACGTCTCTTTCCTGAGAGTTTTTGGATGCAAGTGCTACGTGGCCAACGATCGTGAAGATAGAGGCAAACTCGAACCAAAAGCATTTGAAGGGATACTGGTGGGATATTCGACAACCTCCAAAGCCTATCGAGTATACCTCAAGGAGAAAAGATCGGTTATGGAAAGCACTAACGTGACATTTGATGAAGTAGACCGAGTGGTTTCTGCACAAATCAGTCCAGAACCCGGACTGATTTGATGAAAGATCAACCAAGCACCTCTTCGGTGGGCGAACCTTCAAATTCCAAATTACTGAGGGATATGGAACTCGATCTTTTATTCGAGGATCTCTTCTCAAGACCTTCGCCACCCACTGCTCCAACAACTTATGTAGCACCAAGCAATAATGATTCTACAGAGCCTAGCAATGACAATTTCTCCTCCTACGTTGGAAAATCTCCACGTTGATGACGACAGTGAACTTCCAACTGATACTGAGATCATCTCCAGCTCAGCAGCAGAAACGCATAAGCCCACTAATTCGACAATAGAAATTTCTTCAGGAGAGTCAGTACCACCCAACCTGCAGAACCTACGGAACAACATTCGACAGTAGAAATTTCTCCAGGAGAGTCAGTACTACCTCAACCTGGAGAAGCTACGGAACATCAGGTTGTTCAAAGTGAAGAAGCAATGGCGGGTACCAATGTAGCTAAATCATCACAACCTCATACAAGAAAGTGGACCCGTGCACATCCAAACTCACAGATAATTGGCGACCCCTCCACTGGCGTAACAACTCGAGCGTCAACGATAAATAAAGGAGCCTGCAAAATAGCTGAAGCACTTGACGACACATATTGGATAATCGCATGCAGGAGGAAATCTACCAGTTTGAAAGGCTGGAAGTCTGGGACCTAGTGCCTAGATCGGCTGGGAAAACTATTATAGGTACTACTGTGAGGCCGTAAAGCTGGCCATCCAACACAGTAAATAGAGAACTATTAAAGGATACATAAAAGTGTGGGACACCATTTGTTTCCGGGACCATAAATGCAGGAAGAAAACGTTTCTTATCCATTGATTATTTAATCTATGCACTATGCGAAGATACAGTGGATGATGAAAGAAAATTGCATTGAATGCACAAACGAATGCCTGTTGGAATGCCGTATTCAAAGAAAACACTTGCAAAAGCATCGAATTCCGAAGCCATAAATGCAGAGACCTAACGTTTCTTCTACATTGATACATTAAATATAGAGACGTATAATGAACGTTATAGAGAATCACTACATTTTACGGTGGCATCGAACGACCCTTGGAATACTCTCAACAAAAAATAGTAAAATATCACTGAAGGATATGCAAGACTGAAGACTTTTGGGATGCCGTTCTGCTAAAAAGAAAGAAATAAAATCAACCACAGCATGGCACGTCAGCATTTCAGCATCGGGGAGCCCAACAGTCACATGCAGTGAACGTGGATACACGAAAATAATTCGAAAAATAAATAAAATACTTTCTCGCACTCTGGTAGGCTGGAGGCTTGCACTGATGACGTGGCTGCACCAGGAGAGACCCTATTCTACTTCATATATATATATATATATATAATTATAGAAATCAAGAGGAATTTATGGATGTGAGCACCTTATGTGGGCACCTGTTGATGTGGCATCGATTCGTGCCATTTCAACATCTCACATCAACATCTAAGATTATGCCGTCTTAATTAACACCTTATGGGATCCATTCATCGATATTTCGGACGCTGATGTGTCATATTGTACGCGATATACTTCGTTGACACGAAAAACGTCAATATGCCACATCAGCGTCCGAAATGTCGATTAATGGATCCCATAAGGTCTTAATTAAGACGACATAATCTTTGATGTTGATGTGGAATGTTGAAATGGCGCGAATCGATGCTACATCAACAGGTGTCCACATAAGGTGAGAACCATAAAATTCCTATAGAAATCAATATGATATTACTAATAACAAACAATTATATTCAATTTGCATCTCTGCTCTGGGAAAGAACACCAACTAAATAACGCGTAATTCTTTGTTGGGAAGCTTTCTCGTCCTTCAATTCAACTAGTGTTTGGTACGGCATTTCACCAATCACCTTTTACGTCTCTCCTACCAATTGCCAGCTATTCAGAAGAAATCATCAGATTTGAGCAGTTGATTGTCAGCGTTCAGTTCTTTGTGTCTGTATTAAATTTTTGGTGCCGATCCGTCTGAAGATTGGCGTAAAAGATGAGAAATTTTAGATTAGGTTTTGCTGTGCTTCTTTATTTCATAGTATGTGGGAGGATTGAAGCTTTCAGGTTCCATATTACTCCACACACCGAGAGGATCTCTGGTAAGAGCTTTTCTGCACTTTGTTTTCCTTGTTTTTTGTAAAACCTTACTTTGCTGACGTTTAGACGAGCGACTTGTAATGTTCGATGTTACCAGATTTGATTGATGTTTAAGTACGCTATTTCTTTAGAAAGGTTATTACGATTGAGAATTTATTACCGAAATTCAGCCGTCTTTGGCTAATTGTCTATGGCTGTACGGGAGATTCGGTATTATTCTTTTTCTTGTTGAGTTCGTTGTTGAGATGAAAAATTTTGATAATATTTGTCTGTTATCTGCTGAACTTACTGTCTTGTTTGGAATCATGCTTCTGTTTCTACATGAATTCTTATGTAATCTGTGCTTCCAGATTTTTTTTGTAATCTGCCAGTTATGGCCATTGCTATTCTTAGTAAAGATTTTGTGATGGATTCTGCTGATGGTTGCTTCGACAGCGTTGCCATTGAGGAACAGATCAGTATCGCGAATTTTTTAGAACCCATGGATATGACTCATTTTGACTAGGATGTTTCATCATTTTAGCTGATTTATGTAACTTCGGCTGCTTTGATTAATAACTATGATGCTACCTGTAGATATAATTTAAGATGATGTCATTAATCTGAGCATTTCATGCCTCTCTCCTCCCTCTCAGTCAGGGGAATGCAAGTATAACTTGTCAGTTAGTGAATTCAACTTATTAACCGGGAAAGTTCAGTGCTGGTTGCATTATGTGACCTTGGAAATTGTTTTGTACTATTCATCGTATACCTGTTGCTAAGAAGTTGAGTTTGACTCGCTTGGAAATTGGAGGAAGTTTGATAAATTCAAAAGTACGTGTACTAATGCATTTTTGTTTTCTTGATGTTTTTAAATCTTAGGTAGCGCTGGCGATGTCTTGGAAGATGATCCTGTGGGAAGGTTGAAAGTTTTCGTCTATGAGTTGCCCAGCAAATACAACAAGAAGATTTTGCAAAAGGATCCACGATGCCTCACCCATATGTTTGCTGCCGAAATTTTCATGCACCGCTTTCTTCTATCGAGCCCTATCCGGACTCTCAATCCAGAAGAAGCTGACTGGTTTTATACGCCTGTGTACACGACATGCGATTTGACACCCAATGGGCTTCCATTGCCTTTCAAATCACCTCGAATGATGAGAAGTGCCATTCAGCTCATATCTTCGAATTGGCCCTATTGGAATAGAACTGAAGGGGCTGATCATTTCTTCATTGTGCCGCATGATTTTGGTGCTTGCTTTCACTATCTAGTAAGGATTCCCATAATTTTTTTAAACATTCCAGTGTAGATGTTTTTGGAGTTCATTTTTTTGAACAAGAACAGAATTAGGTCTCAAAGGATGATGTGAAGAAATGCTTGGGTGCCAAGGAACAAAAAGTAGGAGTTAGTTGCATGATTATGTTTAGCTTAATTTAGGAAAACCATAGTTAGGAGTTTTGGAAAATATATTTAAGATTTGAATGCAGAATCTTTGCTTTTGCTAAACAGTGGTGAGCCTACTAAAAGGATCACTTGATTATGACGAGTTTATCTTCTGAAGTAGTTCGATCAGATTTATTTCATGTAATGCAATGCGTTGCCGACCCTTCCCGGGATGTTATCATGGAGTTGTTTGCAGATTGTGCGTATGTAGCACTCAGCAAACTACTTATGCAGTTATGATTGTGTCATAAAGTATCTACAACATTTCATTCCACATGTTTGAATTGTTGTCAAGTTTTGGGTTGCGTTCAGGTAAATGTGATATTTTCTGAATAACAATAGTGATTTATCGTATCTTCAACTAAGTGGTAAGTATAAAATTTTAGAAATCCAATCGCCAAATGTACTTATACTTTTCCAGGAAGGTAAAGCAATTGAGAGAGGAATACTCCCATTGCTCCAACGAGCTACGTTGGTTCAGACGTTTGGACAGCGAAACCATGTTTGCTTAAAAGAGGGCTCCATCATAATACCTCCATACGCTCCCCCACAGAAGATGCAGGTCCATCTGATCCCTCCCAGCACTCCGAGATCCATCTTCGTTTACTTCAGAGGTCTGTTTTATGATGTTGGAAATGATCCCGAAGGTGGTTATTATGCAAGGTATGTCTATGTCTAATCAATCGTACAACTTGATATAGATGCCAAATTATACATAATTCTCAGAGAAATAAAAAAGAACTTTTTTTCGTCGAACTACTTTGATCCCTGTTTTATTCTGCTCCTTTTGCTTATATGTGATCAGTATCAGCTGTTATAACAAATAGAGATGTTAGGGACACCTCTTATCCACCAAGAATTACATATCTTTGAAATCGAACTTCCCCACTTGCAACATTTGGAACTCGAATCTCTTATAAAGGCTTGTAGAATGATTCATAGGAGATCAACCAACGACTTCTCTGCTGTTCAAATCAGTATAAAACCACAATAATAAATTTGACTATCATTTTCCAATATACTGACAGAGGTGCAAGAGCATCAGTCTGGGAGAACTTCAAAGACAACCCACTATTCGATATCTCCACAGAACACCCCACGACCTACTATGAAGACATGCAAAGGGCCGTGTTCTGCCTGTGCCCCCTCGGGTGGGCCCCGTGGAGCCCCAGGCTTGTCGAGGCTGTGGTCTTTGGGTGCATCCCCGTCATCATAGCAGACGACATAGTCTTGCCATTCGCCGACGCCATTCCATGGGAGGAAATTGGTGTCTTTGTTGCAGAAAAGGACGTCCCTAAGCTCGACACTATACTTACTTCGATTCCCATCGAGGAAATACTGAGGAAGCAGAGGTTGTTGGCCAACCCATCGATGAAGCAAGCCATGCTTTTTCCACAGCCCGCGCAGCCCAGAGATGCCTTTCATCAGATATTGAATGGTTTGGCCCGTAAGCTCCCTCATGATAGGAGGGTGTTCTTGGGTTACGGTGAGAAGTTGCTCAACTGGACTGCTGGGCCCGTGGGTGATCTCAAACCGTGGTAGAAGGTAACTAACTAACTGTGGTTAGAAGAGCTTACTATACTGAGTTCATGGTATGTTTGTTCTTATGGGATTTTGGTTGTGGTGGTGGTTCTTGGCCAATGTGCTACTCTTTAAAAGATTTGCATATTATGTATATAAGCCTATTTTGTTGCATTGTTATGGGTATACCTATTTTGTTGCATTGTTATGCGTGAAGTACTTCGTTTTAGGATTTTTTAAGTAAATAGCCCTTGAGCTGGTCATCTTTTAAAAAATAGCACCCAAAATCGGACTTTACCTTTGTACCCTTACTAATTCTGCTCTAAAGACTATTTTACCCTTATTTAATGTCAATCAACAACCTCAACAACACTTAACGATAAAATTAATTAAAGGGTTTACGTGTTACACTGTAGCGAATATGAAACATCAGACCCGTTATAGAAGAGTGGGGTAAAAGTAAAAAAAGCAAACACTTTCACTTCCAGTAAAAAAAACAAGCGTGTCTCCCGCCCCTGCACTGCAAATCGTCTCCACTTTTACTTCCAGTAAAAGAACAAGCGTGTGCTCTCCCGCCCCTGCACTGCAAATCGTCGTCTTCTCTGCAAATCGACTCATTCGACAATAGCATTCAACGCGAACGTGGAGGTATGTGTTCTACTCTTCGTCTTCTTCAATTTAACGCAAGAGGGGACTTGGGAACGACCCATCGAACCCTAATTTGGTGCGGACCCGTGCTTGCAAGCATAGGACAGAGCTTGGTAGCATAGGACTCGCGCTTGCAAGCATAGGACATGTGCTTGCAAGCACGGGACCCGTGCTTGCAAGCATAGGACCCGTGCTTGCAAGCATAGGACCCGTGCTTTCAAGCATAGGACATGGGTCACGCGCGCGCAAGTTCGGGGGACCCGCGCCTTTTAGTAAGGGGACCCGCGCGCTATTCCCCGGGGACCCGCGCTTATACGCATGGTTCCCCTGCTTAAACGCTCAGGTCCTCTTACCTTAACGGGCGGGTCCTGTGCCACTGCGCGTGCGCAAGCGGGGGACCCGCGCGTTATAAGCAGGGGACCCGCGCGCTATGCCCAGGAGACCCGCGCTTATACGCAGGGGACCCGCGCTTATACGCACGGTTCCACTGCTTAAACGCTCGGGTCCTCTTACCTTAACGGGCGGGTCCTATGCCACTGCACGTGCGCAAGTTCGGGGGACCCGCGCGTTATAAGCAGGGGACTCGCGCGCTATGACCAGGGGACCCACGCTTATACGCAGGGGACCCTTGCTGGGACCGCGCCGATGCGCAGGGGTCTCATGCGCGTCCGTGCTTGAATTTCAGCATATGCGATGCGGTCCCCTGCGCATCTATGCATAAGGGTTTTCTGTTTTAATTATTTCATACCACGTAATTTAGCTAAAATGTGTTTTACGCATAAATTAGGTTGTGATGCAGAAACAGTTCGACACAGTGGACGAAGTTCCCCGTTTGAGTGTAAAAATGAGCTCGTTATACGCGGATGCCAGCGAGCTGATAAGACAATGTCTGAACCACCACGAGTGGGAGATTTTTAGGAACGAGAGTCCGTTCGGCCGCCTTGTTATGGCTGAGCCTGATTTTAACCTCTCGGGCCAGTTGCTGTGGTACCTCATCCAGAACCAGACGATGCTGCACAACCGGGAAGAGCTGTGGATGATTTTTGGCGGAAAACCACTCCGATTTTCGAAGTCGGATTATTGCCTAATCACCGGGCTGAAGTTCGCAGCCGAGCTACCGCCGGTAAACGGCGGCTCACAATTCACCGCAAGACATTTTGGCAACAGCTCAAAAGTCCGCATGTCGTACGTCAAGCGTGTGTTGGAGCGGTTGTCTGGCGACGAGGACGATGTGGACTTCGAGAAGCTGAAGTTGGCGGACGTGTACTTCGCCACCGCCGTGTTGATGCCTCGACCGTCGAAGAAGGACACCGTCGTTAGTACGACGGTCCTTAGTCTCGTCGAAGATCGATTTGCATTCTCCCAGTACCCTTGGGGCACCGTGGCTTTCCATGAGGTGATACGAAGTGTTAAGGTAAATCTACGGGAGAGGCCACGGGACTGGCTGATCAGTGGGTTCGTACAACCACTTCAGGTGAATAATAACTAAGCTTCTTGCATACCATGTTTTGAGGGACGTTTGTAAGATTTTTTGCGTTATTTGTATTCAGATACTAGCATACGAGTGCATGCCGGGGGTTGCATACCAGTTTGCGGTTCGCAAGGAAGAAGATTTCACGCCACGCATGCTCAGGTGGGCGACGAAGAATTGGGGTCGCAAAGCATGCCCGACTCTTAGGACGGTCGCAGATGCCGTCAACGGCAGTTTTGTACGAGGGTTGTTAGTGCCGTCAGCGGAAGAGTTGGAGGCGGCGTACTTTAGGGACAGCATTTTCGACGTTGGGGCGGCACACGACATATTCGACCGTGTGACGGGCCTACTCACGCGGGGAGTGGAGGTTAGTGTTCCCCTGTACACCGCGATCGTGGCGACGACGATCATTTACCGATCGTACCTGTTGAAGATTTTCCCACACCTGTGGAGGTGGTTGAGGCGGGAGACGTTGGTGCTTCGTCGAGTGCCCGAGGAGTTCGAAGAAGAGGCAAAACGCCTGTAGAATTTGTTGATCTAAGTGATGAGGATTCTGGCTCAGATGGAAATGAGAAGTGGAGCAAGAAGTACCTCGGGCGAGTGGACTCCGGGCGTGAGCTGATTCATGAACACGATCGCGTGCTCATTGACATGTACCTTCAAGCGGCAAGATTTAGGTAAATGTTTTCTTTCGAGAACAGCCTCAGTATAAGTACATAAACACGTAATAATTTTTCTTTTTTTTGCAGTGATAAGGTTTGGGAAGGTGACATGTGCGATGTGGATGCCCAAGGCTTCTACATGTTGCTCTTCCATGATATGTTCAAGTCCAATTGTCTTGACGCATATCTAGATTGCTTGAGGCGAATCTATGCGGACAATGACAATTATCCTCGCGTCTTCTTGTTTCCAAGTTACGTGCAAGACGAGCACTTCAGGAAGGCGCAGAAGTTGAATAGGAAGGCGCAAGTACGGGTGGATGATAGGAGAGCTTCGTGAATGGATTGTCGAGAAGCAGTCGGAGCTGGTTGGAGCGTCTCACGGAGGATGAATTGCTACGATGCAAGTACATCATCTCTCCTGTTTGCGCACGGGCCCACTGGACAGTGCTTATTTTTGACGCGTCAACGCAAACCTTCGTCCTTCACGATTCATTGGGCGCGCATGGTGTGCAATTCGCCGGGAGAGTATTCGTAAGTAGCTGAAATCCGTTTGTCTATCATTTTTATTTATTTAGTGACATGTTCGGTGTTTGCTATATTTTGCAGGCGGAGTTTCTTTCCGCATATTGGCGTTTCAAGTTCGACATCGTGACGAAGCCGAAGTTGAATAATAAAATGAATCGCCAGCAGAAGGCTGACAGCTTGGATTGCGGGGTTCATGCGGCGTTGACAGTGGAGACGGTTATGGTTGACACGCCCAAGTTTGATGAATATCAACAGCATATTGATATTTCAGCGTATCGAGCCACTATGGCTGCACGGATATTGCGTGACCCGCATAGCTGTATGAATTGATTTGTTTGGCTGAGTTTGGAAGTGTTAATTGTAAGTGGCTTTGTAGGTTTAATGGACTTGGTGTAGTTAGTTTGTAGGTTTATGGAACTAAAATTTTTTGATATTATTGAATGAATTGATTCTCTGTATGAAACGAAAGTACGTGATGGGTGATTTGACTTGTTACTGAGGAAATTATTTTGACCAAATACTCAGCAATATGCGCGGGTCCCCTGATTTTACGTGCGGGTCCCATGATTTTACGTGCAGGTCCCATGATTTCAAGTTATGGTCCCTTTAGCACGTATCCCACCATATGACTTGATAAAACTTTTTCCATTGTTGAATAATTGATTCTCTGTATGAAACGAAACGTGATGGGTGATTTGACTTGTTACTGAGGAAAATATTTTGACCAAATACTCAGTAATTGTTCAATTATTGGTACGACTAAAGAGAAACCCTAAATTGGACAGCGACCCGTTCATATACATACCTATACGGGACACGTCCCATCAGCGCCAACGCAATAAGCACGGGTCCCCTGAGAATGTTTTGGTCCCCTGATTTTACGTGCATTTCCCATGATTTCAAGTTATGGTCCCTTTAGCACGTTACCCACCATATGACTTGATAAACCTTTAAAATAATGCACGACCATTTTTTGGTACAGAAAGCATACATTCCACCATCGTACGATCACTTTTGGTGATAATCATGACGATCACCAGCATTGTTTTTCAAGTCGATGGTAAGTGGGCAATTCGCGAGGACAATACGTCGAACTGGGTTCCGGATCCAACTTGCCGTTGGCAATCAATCTTGGTCGACGAGGAGTCATGCACGTTAGTGGATCTCACTAATGAGATATTGAATGCATTGTCGTTACGCAATGACAATAAACTACGGATAAGCTACATGCCTTGCATAGACTACAATTATGTGCGCCCCATCTACCTCAAGAACGATTACGGCGTACGTGCGTACGTTGGAGGTGGTTGCCCACGATCAAGACCACCTCTTCACGTGGAACTTGAATTAGCCGTCATTGCGTCACCGCCACATCAACCTCATGATAATGATTTCTCTGGTTTCGACGTCGGCCTTATAGCGCATTGCGATACAAACGCCGAAATCCAACCATTTGAGGGTTTTCCCAGCACATCTTACAACCCTCCTTACCAAAGTAATGAAAGCAGTGGCTATGTAGGCGATTACTCCGGAATATGCGGCCAAGGATATGATAATGAGAACGAGCAAGTCGGACGGGACGACGAAAATGAGAACGAGGAAGGTGCCTTAATGCATGATGATGATGATGATGATGATGATGATGATGACGCACATGATGACGATTTTGACGTCGATAAGCACGACGACGCAACTGATGTGGCCGACGATGGTACCTATTCGTTTACGGATGGTTCGACCCTATATGTTGGACAAGATAGCAAGAAAGAATTGAAGGACGAAATCACTAAAATCGTTGTCGCTGCATGCTTCGAACTCCAAGTGGATAGGTCAAACAAAACCCTGTACGTAGTGAAATGTGCGAAGAAGAACTGCGAATGGCGCATACGAGGTGCACAGGATAAGGACTCCCCCTTTTTCTCAATCCGAAAGTACGTCAACACGCACACGTGCGGCGTGTCTCATCGACGCCGTAGACATCACCAGGGAAGTTCGTCGCTCGTATCGAGCACGTTGTTGGAAAATTTTAGGGCTCCTAAAGACATCCCCGCTCCCAGTTCCATACAGTCGATGATGCAGAGCAGGGGAGTAGAAGTTTCATACTACAAGGCTTGGAGAGGAAAACAAATTGCGACCGACGAACTAGTTGGTAACAGGGACGCTTGCTACGGTTTACTGCCGTCTTACTTAGATGCGGTGAGGCAAGCCAACGAGGGCAGTATCACTGATTGGGAGATGGACGAAGACAATCGGTTCAAGTACTCGTTCTTGGCATACGGAGCATGCGTCAGCGGCTTTACGTTCATGAGGAAAGTCGTTTCTATCGATGCCACTTTTTTGAAGGGAAAGTATAAGGGACTCATGATGATTGCCACTGCGCAAGACGGCGATTTCCATCAATATCCTTTAGCATGGGGTATTGCCGACGGGTCGGAGGGAACCGACCCATGGACGTGGTTTCTCTCGAGATTAAGACGTTTTGTTGCGGATGGCGACGATCTCGTAATAATTTCCGATCGGAACCCTGGAATCAAGAATGCAGTTCCGGCCGTTTTCCCAAACGCGTTTCATGGTTTCTGTGCGTGGCACCTTCAACAAAACGTGAAGACGAGAATGAAGAAGAAAGGTGCTTGTCCAATCTTTTGGCGTGCCGCTACTGCCTACACGAAGAGCGAGTCCGACCGTCATTTTAGGCAGCTTGACGGAAAATATGCGGACGTGCAGAGGTATCTTAACGAAGTCCCAAAGGAAACATGGACGCGAGAGGTCTGTTTTATGGACTGTTGGGACAGAGAGCTTCCAATTATTGGACTGTTGGGCTCGATTCAGCGACTAACATCATCATGGTTCAGTAAGCATCGGCGCTCTGCGGAAGCTTCAATCGCCTCGAACATGACTAGGTTTACGCCGAAGGTAGAGTCGATCATACGAGAGAATTTCACCGAGTCGCAAAAATTTCATGTGTCGGAAGTCGGGCATCTAACATATAACGTATACGGGCAGCATGTGAACGAGGTGGTCGATTTGGGGCTGCGCACATGCACGTGCATGATGTTTGACATCGATCGTATCCCATGTCCACATGCGGTTGCAACTTGTGGTTCTGCCCAAGTGCCGGTATATTCATTAGTGCACGATTATTATACCTTGGAGTTATGGAAACTGGCATACGAAGGTACTATACGCCCGGTAACGGACCGCATTGAAAGTAGTATGGACATGTTGCCGCCTCGTGTTGGTTCACAACGTGGACGACCCCAGAAAAATAGGTTTCCTTCGACGGGTGAATTTGGTAGGAGATAACGTTGTAATATGTAGTTTTCGTATTCAGAGTGGCTTATACGTCGCCATTTGTGTTGTGTTATGTAAGGTTGTGTTACGCGAGCTTTTGCGTGAATATGGAAGTAGAAAACCCTTATGCACAAATGCGCAGGGGACCGCATCGCATATGCAGAGAATCCCGCACGGACGCGCATGAGACCCCTGCGCATGAATGTGGTTCCCGCCGGGTCCCCTGTCTCCAACGTTTGGGTCCCGTGAAAAAATCGCGCTGGTCCCATGTTCCTTGCGCGCATGGAGGGGCGTTACTCCCATCGGACCCAAACGTTAAAGGGAGGGGACCTGCCGATTAGCACATGGTACCCCAAATCATTAGGGTTGGTCACGTTCGCTTACTAAGTGGGTCCAATAATTGTTCAATTATTGATGAAAAGTGACATGTCGCAGTGCTTCATTTTTTGGTGAAGTGACATGTCAGAGCAGTGTCATTATACAGTTCATCAGAGACAGATGACTTGACATTTGATTCCCGATTCCACTTTTTTGTCCCCGGCGAAAATCTAATATTATTAAATTCGTTAATAAGATAATATTGTCCACTGCGAAAATCTAATATTATTAAATTCGTTAATAAGATAGTCACTAATAAAAAATTAAAAAATTCGTTAGTATGGGTTATATTTTTTTTATATGAATTATATTTATTCATACTATAATATTAAAACATTATATCATTTATCTATAAGATTAAAATCGTATTTTTTATTCAAGAGGGGGTGTGAATAGTAACCCCTTTAGAAAATTACGGTACGAATATGGAAATAGAAAACCCTTATGCACAGATGCGCAGGGGTCCGCATCGCATATGCAGCGAAGCCCGCACGGATGCGCATGAGACCCCGGCGCATCTTTGCGGTTCCCGCCGGGTCCCCTTCCCATAACGTGAAGGTCCCATGATATTAAGGTTTGGGTCCCGTGACAGTAATGCGGGGTCCCATGAGTCTTGTGCGCAGGGAGGGCGCGTTACGAGCATGGGACTCAAACCTTAAAGGCAGGGGACCTTCCGATTACCACATGGTACCCGCACATTAGGGTTAGTGATGTTCGCTTATTGAGTGGGACCAATAATTGCTCAATTATAGGTCAAAACAGACATGTCAGAGCAGTGTCCCTATACAGTATGTACAGGACAGATGACTTGACATTTTATTCCCGATTTGCTTGTAATGTTGTGAAAATCTAATATATTATTAAATTCGTTAATAAGATAAAAATTAATAAAAAATTAAGTGTGCGTAAAAAAAATAAATTTAAATAACCACTCGATTAACAATATCTAACTCCAAGTTTAGAAAAAAAAAAATATATTTTACAACATGTATTTCGAGTCGTACGATCATTGACGTGAATCTAGTAAGAGAGCACACCGAGAAAACATACTCATGTTTGTGATTTATGTAGGCTGTAACAATCTTATAAAGTGAACGTAATTCTTTTGATTACCTCCAATTTTTTTGTTCTGTGCTATTTTATGATGACTTTATATTGTAGTCTACGATAAACAAAGTATAAATACGCTCAATTAATCGCTTACTTCCATGAATTAACATTGTAAAAATCGCACATGAACATAGGGGACCAACATTTTTTGAACAGCGGACCCACTCTCAAAACAGGGGACCCGCGATGATTGCATAGTCCCCACACTGAGATGTCCGGGTCAGTCGTGGTCCCGTCAAAATTGTCCGCATGTCATTGCCGGGTCCCGACTGGTCCCTTCGAAATGTCGCTTGATTTAAGCAGAAGACCCGCTCGTAAAGGTCACGGGACCTGTGCGTTATAAGCATGGGTCCAGCGCTTGTATTCAGGGGACCCGCTAAGGGAGCGTTCATAGATAACACGGAAAACTTAAAATGAAAAAAGTTAAGTTATGTCAAATCACTGCCATTCGCGTTATTTTTATGTCAACTCACACATCACTCTCACTGACAAAAAGTTCGAAAACACTGACAAAATCACCTCTCACAATTTCTAAATCCTAAATTGATATCAAACACACGTAAAGCAGATGACTTCTATCAAACAACTAAAATTAAAATTAAACAGAGATCACAAACAACACATAGAACATTTATTCAACAACAGAAGAAAACTAGAAAGATTTCAAATCACTTAAAATTCAGTTCTTTTTATTTTTACGTCAAATCACACATCAGTCTCACTGACAAAAAGTTGGAAAACACAGAGAAACTCAATCTTTCACAATTCTAAACCCTAAATTCATATCCACCAAACGATATGCACAAATCAACCAAGTAAAATTAAAATTCAAGGAAGAAATTCAACAACACATGAAATAGTTCGTGAACATCGCAAATTTTAATAAAAAAAAAGGGTATACTAAAAAGTGTCCCAATCATTATTGAAAATAGAAGATGCGAGGTATTTTCTAAACTCCTTCATATGAGTTTGATTGAGGCGGGAGACGTCGTCCTTCTTCATCATAAGCGACATTGCCGCCCGCAACATCGCCACGCCATCTTCTCCCCTGAAAATCATATCGAAAAAGACACGTATTATTAAACACGACGACAAAGTAATAAAACGCATCATTCATGAAAACTTACTGATTTTGTTTCCTGAAGTCGCGACACCACCTAGCCGACCAGCTCGTGCCCTTGTTAGGCATGCGTTTTATCAGTTTCAGTTCCTTGAAAATAGCCGGGATTACGATCCGAAGTTTGTTGATGTCGTCGGCGATAAAGCGCAGCTCGAGGCCAGAGGCGCATCGGAGTCGTAAATCGCATACTCCTTTTCCCGCACATCAACAACGAACAACACCCATCGGCTTGACGTACGCATGGGGATGGCAACTTTGGTCGCTAGATCCCACGACCTGCATTTCCAATCTTCGTCCTCCCCCCTCGCGAACGGGAGCAATTTCTTGAAGCCTTTCCCACACGACTTCCCGAGT
This sequence comes from Craterostigma plantagineum, assembly GCA_027422505.1. NCBI lineage: Eukaryota > Viridiplantae > Streptophyta > Magnoliopsida > Lamiales > Linderniaceae > Craterostigma > Craterostigma plantagineum. The sequence continues at coordinate 55,509 of JAPQWV010000297.1, read as the reverse complement.
AGGTTTAGCACCCCTCGCTCGTCGACGAGCGTCTTAAACGTATGGGGCATGTACGCGACTTTGCTCGCAACCGATTTGCTAAATTTCTGCATGCGTTCGATCCCAGCGAGGCATTCATCGACATGCTGCAATAAAAGCAAACCGGTTTTCAACACATTCAAGTAAGGTGACGAAAGGTATTTGGTAAATTTATATACGTACCATCTCATCGTTTAATACCCTCAGTCGCAAGGTTCAGGAGCCATGTAGGGTCGTGTTGTCCTAGGATCCCTTCGACTTTCATGCCGGTAATCTGCAAAGCCGTTTTTAGCTGACTTTCGACTTTTGGCCACAAGTTTTGGGCCTTGAACTGGATATGCCGCTCGAACGCCGAAAGCTTTGGAGGTTTGACTGTATTCGTCGAGGGGAAATCGGTGAACGGCGTCATGGTGTACCAATATGGCTTCTTCGTCCGCTCAGGGGTCTGTTCTGTGACGACGCTTTTTCCTTTGTCGGTCGCTTGGACAGAAACCGAAGCCTCGGCGTGCATCTCCAACTGAGGGACGTCCTGTAGCCGCTCGGCGTGCGTCTCGAACTGAGCGTGGTCCTCTGGATGCTCGTCCATGGCCTCGAACTGATCAGCGTGGTCCTCTTGAGCCTCTATGTCCGTCGCTGCCTCGTGAACCCCGAGACCATAAGCGCCCCTCCACGACGATGGGTCGACCACCTCTTCTCTTCTCTCTTCATCGGACCGAGCCGGTGCGACATATCCAGCGTAACGATTTTGCGCCCATTCAGACGGACTGTGACCGTCCCATGCCTCCTGGCTCGGAATATAGCCATCCGGTCCCATGTACGATGTGTTCCTCCATCTCTCATCGTAATCTATACAAGAAATTCGAAAATAACTATAAATTATTTTTCACGTCCTTAAGTATAAAAACTGACCAAGCTCGGGCGGTGTAGCTTGCAATCCACCACCAAACTCGGGCTGTGAAGCGTGCGATCCACTAGCAAACTCGTTTGGATCGACATCTACATCGTAAATAGTAACTGTTGAGTAATCTACGCAACTAATTAAAAAATTAAGTATAAAAACTGACCAAACTCGGGCGGTGTAGCGTGCAATCCTTCGCCAAACTCGTTTGCATCGACATCTACATCAGCAGACTCGTTTGCATCGACATCTACATCGTAAATAGTAACTGTTGAGTAATCTGCGCAACTAATTAAAAAATTAAGTATAAATAAATAACTTACTATAACGAGCTTCGGTAGGCGGAGTGCGAGACCCGTGATAAAATCTGCTCGCCAAACCCTGAACCGAGTTCCCCAACTCCCTGAGGCTGTCGGCCCACGATCGCATTTCCGTCCAATGTTCCTCGTACGCATCCCACATTCTCTCGTTCGTCGACCACCGTCGACCCTCTTCTTCTTGAAACTGATGCAATTGCGTGCCAAGTTGGTCGAATCGCCCAAACAAGTTGGTGAAGTTTTGGTCCATACGACTTTGCCATTCATCGAAGCGTGGACCCGAGGCGAAACCCTGACCACTTGATCGTGGGGTCTCCGGTGTTGCATGAAAGGCGTGCTCGTGCGGAGGTTCGGGGTTGCCGTGCGGATGTTCGGGGATTTGGCCGTGATGCAACATTATATCGGTGTCGCGTCGCTCATTGCTCTCGATTTGGCCGATGGTCTCAGGCACCAAATTCTGCCGGCTAGAACCCTCCGCGATGGCGGTGGCCGCGGGAGCACCTAACCTCCACTCCATGCAGGAGTAGAAAGGTCACACGATCGAATAGGTCGTGTGTCGGCCCAACGTCGAAGACGCTGTCCCTATAGTACGCCGCCTCCAGCTCGTCCGCTGACGGCACTAGTAACCCTGCTAGTACATGTAACTTGCCAGCGGCCTCTGTGATGCTCTTCAATTTCGGGCAATTCTTGCGACCCCAATCCTTCGTCCGCCACCTGCACATGCGTGGCGTGAAATCTTCTTCTTTGCGCAATGCATAGGTGTCTCCAATGCCCGAGATGCACTCATAAGCTAGTATCTGAATACAAATAACACAATAAATATTGGCAATTACTTATATGTAAAAACAAGGTATGCAAAGAAGCTTAATAATAAATCACCTGAAGTGGCTGAACGAACCCACTTATCAGCCACTCCCGTGGGTTCTCCCGTCGATTTTTCCTCACAGCGTGCATGACCTCCTTGAAAGCCTCGCTGCCCCAAGGATACTCTGAGAAAGCAAACCGGTCTTCAGCGAGGTGAAGGACCCAGGAAGACACGACGGTGTCCTTCTTGGAGCTTCGAGGCAGCAACACCGCGGTGGCGAAGTAGACATCCGCCAACTTGAGCTTCTCTTCGTCCACACGTTCCTCGTCGCCAGACATCGCCTCCAACGCCTGCTTGACGTTCGACAGGCGAATTGTTGAACTAGCGCCAAAATGCCTCCTCGTGAATGCTTCGATGCGGTCCACCGCCGGTATCGCGGCTGCGAACTTGAGGCCGGTGATTAGGCAATACTCCGATTTTGAAAATCGAAGTGGTTTTTTGGCAACAACCATCCACAGCTCTTCGCGGGTGTGCAGCGCCGTCTGCCTTTGGATAAGGTACCACAGCAACTGAATCGAGAGGTTAAAGTCCGGCTCGGCCATGACAAGGCGGCCGAACGGACTGTGGGCATAATATAGGGCCAACTCCTCATCGTTAAGGCACTGTCTTATCAGCTGGCTGGCCTCGCCGTATAGCGAGGTCACTGTAGGACGACAATCAGGAACTTCTGTGCCCAACTGCGTCTTCATCACAACCTAATTTATACGTAAAACACAGTTTAGCCAATTACTTGGTATATGAATATTGAAAATCGAAAACCCTTATGCACATATGGCCAGGGGACCGCATCGCATATGCTGACAGTCAAGCACAGATGCGACTGAGACCCCTGCGCATGAGCAGGGGACCTGTGCGTATCTTCACGGGATCTGTGTCTACTTTCACGGGACCTTTGCGTATATTCACGAGACCCGCCCATAAGATGATGGACTAGGCAAGGGTCCCCTGGCTATAAGCGCGGGTCCCTTGATTATACGTGCGGGTCCCCTGATCGTAGCGCGCGGGTCCCGTGTTGTTCTTCACAGGCGCAAGGTCACGAGACCCACGCGCTGCGACCAGGGAATCCGCTCGTTATAACCAGGGTACCACGCTTATACGCAGTGGACCCGTGCTGGGGCCATTATTTTATGGGCGGGTCCCTTGAAAACGGGCCTGTTCAGTTCAATTCTAAGCACGGTCCTATGCTTATCAGCACGGGTCCGCACCGAATTAGGGTTTGCTGCGTTAAATTGAAGAAGACGCAGAGTAGAGAAAATACCTTCTCGGTGTTCGCGTTGATTGCCATTGTCGATTTACGCTCTAGGACTGGGTTTTACTTGCAGAGAATAGTTGGACTTGTAGAGAAACGATTTGCAGGGCATTTTGTGTGCAGGAGAAAACGATTGAAGTGAATTGAAAGTTAAAGTGGTGGTTCTGAAATGCTTTTTAACTTTTACTGTTCCATCACGGGTCAGTTACTTGCAGTTAAATCTGAAAACCCTTTAATGTAATACCCCTTTATGTTGATTACATAACTAACCTAATTAAATTAAATTAAATCCCATAGCACTATCTATATTTTTTAACGGAACTAAATATTACATTATAAAATATAGTTAATTTAAAATACAGTACTAATTATATTGTCAAGGTCACGTACATCAATAATAATAGCATATCTTGATTGATAAAATTATTAAATAATTTATTCTACCCTTCTCGCCCTTCTCCACCAACCGGAGCTTGGTCGACATCCTTCTGCACAGCGTTGTTTCGGACAACCTCAATCCAACCTGGGCCTTGGATCACTTCGCTCTCAGCCTCGTCGTCGTCGTTTCGGACAGCCTCGGGTGCTTGTCCTTCGATAACTTCGCTCATAACATCGTCGTCGTCGACCTCGAGAGCATCGTCGTCGCCGTTTAGGAATCTGTCAATCTCGGCCACGATCCACGCCCTCCTTTGGGAGAGGTCGACACCGAGGTCGGCCTCCAGACGGCGGCGGACGGCGGCGGCCGTGGTAGTCCAGGGGTCCGAGTGACGGACGATTTCGTGGAGGCGGGCGACGATTTGGGCGTCCGTCAGCATTCTTCCTGTTTTGTTTCTGGGATTATTTTTTAAAAATGTTAGATGCTGTGTGTTTGATAAATCCAAGCCTTATATAGCTTGCAAAACGCCGTAAGAGCTTCCCAAAACCATAACATATAGCGCGGGACCAAGCTCTAGTATAAGGACCCAAGCTCTAGTGCGCGGGACCCAAGCTCTTGTGCACGGGACCCAAGCTCTACTGCATGAAGCATGCGCGGGTCCCCTGTGTTTACGCGCAGGTACCCTACATTTATGCGCGGGTCCCATGATCTAATGGGCCTGCACTAATGTGCGGGGACAATGCACTGATGCGCGGGGCCCGTGAATTTATGGCGGGTCCCGTGAATTTATGTGCGGGTCCCGTTTACTCGCCGCACTAATGTGCGGGACTCCTGCTTTAATGTGGGGTGCCACGTTGTAACGCGCAGAATGCGCGGGTGGCCTGCTCTGCTTTCAAGCAGGGTCCCCGGATCAACTGGAAGTAAAAACAATGAACATGTTCGGCCTTCCAAACCGGAATATCCGAAGCTTTGAGAACCCATTGGAAGGGTTTAGGACTGAGAGTTACAGATTTAGATGGTTATATTCAAAATACGACCCGGAAAAATACTTACACTGAAGCGTGAGGTTCGAATCTTTCGTTCGCCGAGGACTTTCCAGTTTCCTTCGACTGTGAAGAAGCGCGATATGATGTCGGGGAATTTCTCTTAAGGACGAGGACGAAGAAGAAGAATAATTCGGTGAGGTGGAATGAATGCTTTCTGCTGCAAAATGGACATGCAGCTTTTAATTCATTTCAGGCGTTGTATTTTATTTTTGTTTTTCTTTTTTTTTATTAATAATAAGGGATTACGAAAAGATGATTAAGTGTTAATTAAAAAGAGTGCTATTGACCAAAAAAAAAGTCAAGAGTGCTATTTTTTTAAACTTGACCACGTCAAAGGCCATTTTTTAAAAAGACCCCTTCGTTTTATAGGTGATCTTGAGAGATGAGCAGACAAAATCTTTCATCACAAGTACTTCAAACTCCTTGTAACTAAGACAACAGATTTACACTGGAAGCATTTCCACAACAATCATGTATGTCATCTTCAGATGCTTTCTATTGAAACTTCATCTGGTGCAGAAATGAAAGATTATGCCATCAAGGAAAATGAAAATAGAGAACATATTTGCAAGCATCGAGTTGTAGAAAACACTATTTCATCCTTTGAGAGCATGTATAACATCCCTTTAATAGTTTTTTCAAAACTCTGAATTGAAATAACTATAACTCGAGTCTATCGAGAGTAGGGTTGCTAAAAAACAACCCGGCTCGCCAATTCGACACGAAGTGCATCCGAAACCAATAGATTTGGATTAGTATTTTCGACATGTGTAAGTAAATGAGTAAATTCGTATCCAATCCAAATGTTAAGTGGGTAAGGTTTACGTTCGAATTTTCCAACACAAAGTCAACTCCAAAGCAACCCGTTATCAACCTATTTAACCCGAAAAATATAAATATCCTTATTATAAATAAAATTGAAGGATGGATTCTATGCTCGAATTATGCTTAGATGTCATGAAGATGGAGATGGAAGATCTAACGGAAGAGAGCATGATCGAAAGTTCGAGTAAATTATCATCGGCTTCGGTTCTTGCCTGATAGAATATGAAAGGAGTGCATTGTAGCAAGGAATCAGTATCGAATAGAAGAATTCGAATTTTAGAGAGAAAATTTGCTACCTTTCTTGCTCTCAAAGTAACTTCTCTCCCAAGGTATCTTCGTAAACAAATCTCAAGTCCTAACTTCGATTTTATTAGATTTGCTATTCCGTTCTTCGTAGATCCGATCTAGGTTGGATATCGTGGGTCCTAGCAGAGATCGACATGCTTGTACAGGAGGATAAGAAAGCCTTCTCGGTGGAAAGTCTTTCACTCGTTTGTTTTGGTCCCTTGTTTGCTTCCTTCTTCCTATTCTAGCTGGCTGCCTAGGACACAAACGACGGGTCGGTACGGGTAATAACAGGACGGAGCCACTAAGACAGTCCTTTGACACTTCAGAGTCAAAGTCCAAGACATGGCCTGTGGGGACAGGGCTAGGTGAATCGGGGCCACATAGTCATCCCGTTCACATCGTTCTTGAGAGTAGCTCGAGACTACGGCCTGAAATGGTTGTTGGTTTGATGTTGCAATGGCATGACTTCCTTCCAATCTTCGAATCACATCTACGACAGATGGGTTTATGGAAGTCTGATCTGGTTACAAAATCTAGAAGAGAAAAGGTGTATGTATCCTAAAAATAATATAAAATATTTAGGTAGTGTGGACACCTAGACTTGATGTGTTCATGATGTTTAGTGGTGTGGGGCTTAATACCACTAAGTTGAATATTTCCGCCAAGTGAAGCGGTGATAGATTATGTGGCTCCCCATGATTTTAATGAAACATCAGTCTACTGAGAGATCGATAAGTATGTAAGGCTTGGTCCTGCATGCGCCATTAGACCAAAAGAGGCGACTTCTACTCGAGAATTGATACAAAATCAGCTCCTGCACCTATATGGGATGATCCGAATGTTTTGTGAGGTGAGGATTTGTGTATCATCTGCTCTGCGGTTTTGTCAGGAATTGCCAAACAAGGGTGGCTTTTATCAGCTTTGAGATCGTCACTAACACTTGGATGCGTTCCTGGGCTAGGTTCATTTTGGTCTGACTGAACCATGGGAGCTTGAAATCCATGCATCCGGTACGAAGTGATGAGTGCTGCTTCATTTTGGTCAACAGGTCTGTTGAGGTCGTCGCCGTGGTAGTGTATGGATGTCACGTCTTTTCAAATTCTTGAACTCTTGATGTTTGAGTTTTAAGTTGAAGTATGTCTTGGAAGGTGGAAGTACTTGTTCGAGGCTGAACATGGGTCAGCGACGACATGCGATCTTGACAACGAAGTGCAAATGCTGGGCACTGACAATCGTGAGGGATTCACAACCTCGCAAGTAATCGAGGTATATGTCCTATGCATATTCAGGGACGAGGAATTACGGGATCTTTGCGAAGTATAAACCTAACCCACGTGGGACGTGGAGTGTAGTTTAGTAATTTCATCGTCACGAATTAGACATAGTGTCGGGTTAGTGAGTTTGACATTACCATGGCTCTCACTCGACCGAGACATAAGTGAAGGGTCTATACGTACGACGATAATCTATAGTCGGTTCGTAGATCGAAGATCATACTCAACACGGGATCTATTCGGCACCACGAGATTGGCTAGGTGCTTACCGAATTCTTGGATTCCTCCCTTGCCGGGTTGAGACGAACCAAGAGAGTCGCGCTTGAGAAGGATCACCGAGACAGTAACTACTAAAGTGAGACGTGTTATTATATAACAGTCTTGGAGACGTTAACAAAACGTTATATATAAGTTTTAGAAACCATATGTACATGGAGGAAGATTCCCGGAACGAAACGATGAAGAATGGACCGAAAATAGGGTTCACAACCATGAGCAAGCCTCATCACGACTGTGAAGCCCACGTGAAAGTAGCAGCAAATTCAAAAATTCATATCTCCCAATCTAGACCTCTGAGAATCACTTTGCTCAGAATAACATTTGGTGAGTCTGCTTTCTGTGGATAAAATTGCAGGTCCATCGGACATCGTTTACCCCTCGATAGGAGAGAAATACGAAACTGTTGCAATGCTGCCGAAAGCGTCACGGCCGAGAAAGGCACTGTCCTAAGCCGTGAAGTATAGCAGTGAGCTCATTTTGTGTCACGGCCGTGAAGGCCTTGGATCAGGCCGTGAAGGCCGGCAGAAATGTGCTAAGAACAAGTCACGGTCGTGAAGGGCTTTCACGAGGCCGTGAAACCGATAGTTTTTGGTCAAAACGTGTCCAAATCAAGTTGAAATTCGTCCATTATTTTTTTGTTAGATTTGTGGGACATTATCTAGTCATTGGATGATTTAAAAACAGGGGAATCAAACAAAATTGAGTCATGTAGGACATGATTAAATTTTATCAAACTTAAAGTCATTTTCATGGTTGAAAAATTGATTTTAAGTTGAGGACTTGCTAATTTCGTTCATGATAGAATTCTAGCTTATTTCTCACTCTAACTTTAAGTTTAGAGAGAGTTGAGAGGATATGAGTTTGTTCTTTGGGAAAAACTTAAGTATGTTTGAGTTTTTAGTCAATCAAATACGCAAACACAGACACATCTCTTATAAAACATGTCCTCCTCTCTAGCCATCCATGGGAGGACGTGAAATTTGGATACGTCCTGGGGTCGGCGTGACGATCTTGCCAAGGCATTGGAGCTCAGAGAGGTCACGACGTTGCTTGGAGCGGAATAAGACAATTGGGACGGAAAAGCGAGAGTTTTGATCTTCGCGACGAGGGTAAGCTTCAAAAACCATTATTACGTGTCATGCATATTTTCTTTACATAACCAAGCAATTTGGGGCTCCTTACGGGGATCTCGAGAAAAATTTTAACCTTCCGGTGCATCCGGGATTCGATCTCGTAACACCTGGAGTTCCCCAACACTAGTATCAGAGACATGCTTTGTTTCTAGAAACGACATAAACGAACTTGGTTTTACAAATAACCGAGTCACTCGAGCGTCATAGCATGAGTCGCTCTCGATTCGAGTTTGCAAACGAAAAGCTTGCATGGTCGGAACAATGCCTCATTGCGAGAGATCCAGCGTAGTGGAGAGAAATCGTAGAGGTTGTCTCCCCACAGATTATAACTTCACGCTTGGAGGTTTGTTATAGGGTGTACTTTGTGTAGGTGACCTAGATCTAGTGGTCTTTGGTTGATCCGCGTAAAAACACGTTAGACATGGTTTGAACGGAATTTCAGTGACACCTATAACGATAATAGAGTTGCTGAGAGCTCAAAACGAGCTGCTGCCCCTTGTCGTGCGCTACTACGTATTACTTTTGTCGGGACCTTGACGTTCAACGAATCCGAGTTTTAACTCCGGTGATGACGAAGTCCAACTCCGGTCGAGTAGCGATAAAGGTCGGTAGTTTTGTTTTTGGGCTCCGGGGATTTTAGAAACCTCGATGGGCCAATGAGGTTATGGTCCAATTCTTTCCATATTTGGATCTAAAAAGTTTGGCCCAAAATATAGTATGATGGGCTTGACTAGATTAGGCCAAGCTAAGTAACCCTAATGGGCCTGAGCCAATACAAGCCCAAATTTTGTGTTCGGTTTTTTGGAGCATTTGTTGTCGCATACGTTCTTATGTTGTGTATGTATGATACGCTAAAGGCGTCAGCGTGGACTTAGGCTCTCTTTTCGGGTGATATGTTAAGGGTGACAAGGTCCCCCCGGGTTGTATTTTATTTGATATTATACGGGTTTTCCGGGACAGCTGATCCTCCCGTTTTGTAGTTTGTTAATTTTTAGAAAAAATAGTTTAAGTATAATGGTCGTACGAGTAAGAGGCGAAAATACAAATGAAGTCGTCGAGGACTTGGAGATCGCTCGAAGACATGCCGTTACCCCAAAGATGAAGAGATATTATTTTTGTAAAATAAATGTAGTAGAGTAGAATTATTCTGCGCTGGTCGTCTTGTAGGCAAACTAGGTTTACCGCGATTCGTGCTTGTTTGTTTGACGTTACGTGCATTATTGAGTGCTTGCATGTGAGACGTATTCTCCCGTTGGACAAAATACTAAGTGAGTAAATGGACTTGGTTCCTGTCTTCTGTCAAGCTCGAAACTGTTGCGGCTTGAGTGTGTGTGCGGTTTGTTCCGAGTTATCAGCGCCAATCATTTCACTCTTGTCGTAGTCAGCTCGGGTGTGTTAAGACAATTAAGTCAAGCTCGTTATTGAAATGACTGGGGTGTTTGTGCGGTTTGTTCTCAGTTATCGGCGCCAAACATTTCCGAAACATATTCACGCCTTATAAAGTGTTATCCTACGGGCGGAAATTTCTAAATGTTAGGATTGAGCCAGACGTTGATAGGTCGCACATAGACCGGTTATTTCCCATTTATTCCTGTTAGGGTGAGGGTTCCTGATCGGAGACGAAGTTGTTGAAACACTGATGAGATGGGCTCGTGTGGGACATGAGGCCGTCTATGGGTTCGTGTGGGACACGGTGCTGACCGATTAATGGGCCAACCAACTGTTAGGTTGAGGTTTGTTTCTGCGGAGAGGGGAACTCAACCCCACTATGAAACCATCAACGAGGTTTCTGAAATCTCTATCGTAAACAGTGAGATTTTGACAAAAATCGTAGCAGTCAGGCCAAGTGAAAAAGCCCTTACCAGAGCCTGACGAATAATCGTTCAGCCCGAAAATTGTTATGCCTTCTGCATTATATTCCTTTTTGTTATGATTGACAAACCCATAATATTTGTATGCTGCTTTATTGTTCGGTGGGACTGAACAATATGAATTTGATCCAACCTAAGGATGGTCCTAATATGGATTTTTCGAAAAAAAACATATTCTTGTAAAGTGGATTGTTTAGTAATAAGTTGCAACTAGCCATTGTGGCATAAATTATTACTCTATAACATGGGCTATAGAAGGAACAATCTTGGATAGCTCAATATTTGATATTCATTAAGCCTATAGGTCTAATACACATAAAGAATAAAAGAACGTATTAGAAGGGTCCAACTGTGTTGGACAAGAATTTCCAAGGCGGAGCATTGGAAATAGAACTTACCTAAACTTGGGTTTAAGGGCCTTCTATTTAGAATAATATGTTTTTGAAACTAATTATTCTTAAACAATGCACTGGATTCTAAATAAGTTGAGAAGGTATCCAAATAATTACATTGGAGTAATATTTCTCTGTTTAAATTTGGGCACCGTTTCAGTTACATAGCCTTAAACTACCCAAGGGGTTATTAAATTGTAGCACCCGGGTCCTCGTAAGCCATCAAGGCCAATAAATTTGCATAAATGTTAGACGCAATTACGGGTATTCCGTGCATTGATTATGTGCTCGTGCGACTTATGTGAAGTTTGTGTGACGAAATGCATGCTTAATCGATTTGGTGAAATTGATGCGTTTAATGTGTGTCATGTGATTTCTAATTTATTTAGGAATTTTCGAAAATCAGGCTAAAGGCAAATGGGTTTGAGTTAGGATTGGTCAATAAATTATAAATGGGCTAGGATTAAATATTTGGCCCAAAACTTCCTTAGAAATAATGGTAGCAACAAATTCCCTTAATTTATGGGATATTTTCGTCAAAGGCAAGTCCCATCTGTAATGCCCGTAAAAATTTAATACGGGATTACGGCGTAGTTAGCGGAATAATTATGCAACTTAGAAATTTTGACAAATAAAATATAAGCTTTCAAGTATAAATAATTTTTATATAAGTTTAAAGATATTAGATGGAGGATTAATTCTAAGTTGTGACTATAGTTTTGTGGGAGTAGCGTTGAAACCCAAATTTTTCATGGACCAAACTGAAATTCTCGATAGCCCATCTTTCAACCAAAGTTTTCGTGGACCTCATATAGATATATGTCCAATTATATACATGAATATATATAATAATAACACTAAAACATGAAAAGACATAAGTAAGTACACGTGGTTGCTAGGTTCTTGCTAAGTATGACTAGATCCTCAAGGTAATGAGCAAATTTTCATACGTGTATTATATCTATATATGATTACATGTGTGGCAAGGAATTCATCTAGAAGACTAGAAATAATGATAGGGAAGAAGTTTCTTATTAGTTTCGAAGGGGATAATTACTAGTCACATTTCTTAACATGGAGGGAAATATTCGTCACCTCCTTGTCAAATCAGTTCCTTTAATATATATCTATTTCATTAGCTTTCATAAGCTAACAAAGAAAGAAGGCACCTAACGAAAGAGATTAGAACCTCATCAAGAGCTGAGAACTTGCAATATCGGGGAAATTTGAGCAAATCAGATTTCGAAATGAGGTAGATGAATTTTTACTTGCAACAATGAATATGTCTATGATTGTCTCTAAATTGAGTTCCAAGTGCTGTACGTAATCTTCATGTATTTGAATATGTTATAGGTGTGTCAGAAACTTCAATTTATGGATTTTGATATGTGCATGTATTATTTGTATATCTAATACGTGGTTATGCTTTGGAAATTGATGAGTGTTGTGCTTATGTTAATATTTTTGGTAAAGATCAGACCCCATCGATAACTCGAAATGATAAATATAGTACTTATATGAGGGCTAAACGTATGATTTCAACAATTGTATGATTAGATATATAGAGCAATTTCCGATGCTTAAGGTAATTACAACTCTAGGAAGTTTTCCGTGAATGAGGGTTTCGATATATTAGGGTTTTCTATCTCTTTAGAAATTATTTTCAGCACTTAGGATTTATTAGGATTTGTTGGCATGTTTAAAATGTTCGTAGTTGCCCCATGCATAAGATTTTCATAGTTATATATGTTCATATACTTTTAATTTGCATAATTAGGTAATGGGTTATAGGAAGTTTCGATCATGCTAGGGGTATAAGTTCCGAGTTCATTCAAGCTTAGTAAATGTTGGTATGCTTAATATAATTACGAAACATATATGGTTATAATGGACTGTCCAAGGATTAGCAGGTATGAGAAAACCCTAAGACTAGGAATCGACTTAGATTCATGAGAATTAACGTTATACGAGTCTTAATGATCTCGAAGTACGCGGTGTCTTTTAGAACTCATAATATTCAGTAAAAGTTGTTTTAGACCGTACCACATTCTGGGTTAGATATAACTTTTGAAGCTGATGTTAACAATATATGAATTTCGTTTTAGGGTTTTTGTAGAAGTCGGGCGATTCTATTTTCTATTAAGATCGGGCGATTTAAGTTGTGAGAGTTTCGGCCGAATTTTAGGTTAAAAAGTAAACTTAGAGTATAAACAAGTCGGGCGATGTGAAATTGTATAGGTTTCGACCGATTTGAGGATTAAGCAAATCGGGCGATTTGAGAGTAACTAAAAGCTCGGCGAAACTACTATAGGCATGTGATTAATCGGGCGATTTGAGAGAGAGCTTGATAATTCGGGCAAAATGGTGACGTAATTGAAGCTCGGCGATTTACCATGCAATCGGGCGATGCATGCACGAATCGGGCGAGGCTAGACTTTATGCATGCCCAAACCGGGCAATTTAAATTGTGTAAGGATCAATCGAAATGTAGGGTTAATTATACAAGGAATCGGGCGATTTGAAACATCTCAGCGAAACCAAGTTTCGGGTATGACAAAATCGGACGATTCTTTTTAAGATTACAAATAGTTTAATATAGTTTAATCCTTTGTCTCAATCGGGCGATTTAGGGTAACTAATATCGAATGACTTAGAGTTGACCGAAAGTCGGGCGATCTAGGTCATCTCAAGCTTAGACTATTTTAATGATTTATGATATAATTATTTGAGACTATACAGTTCAAGGGTTGATAAAAATACTAATATAGGGACTCCATCAGACCTTTTATTTGACGCTAGCAGGAGGACAGGTAGGTGGATCATCCATCTACAATACGTAAACACTATTATGTGTTTTCATGTGATTATGTGATTTACGTGACTTATGAGATTTACGTATTTTACGTGTTCTACGTACGTTTCATGTGAATCATGTTTTTATGTGTTATTGCGATTAAGTGCATGGCACGTGCATATCACGTCAGGCTAAAAGATGATTTCCACCGTATTGGGACGGTGATGATTTGAGATGTTGGTACATGGGGTAGATTGAGAATATTTGTGACCGGTTGGGCTCACAGGATTCCTGGCGGAGACAGACGTGATCGATCTGTCTACTCGGACGTGGTCGGTTCGAGGTGCACACCGCCAGAAGGGATACGAGTGTTATCACCCATGATGTATATATAATATATATATGGATACGGGCGTTATCGCCCATGACTTATGGATACGGGTTTAACCATCCATGACATTGGATTCGGGTGTGATCACGTGACCACCCACGATACTTATTGCGCGCGTGAGCCTAACCTAGGGCCCTGTGTTGTGTGAAATGGGAATGTGGGAAAAGAAAGAGTGTGCATTATATTATGTTGTGAGATATTGGGATTGGGGTTGAGTGCACACTTGCATACATGCATTTTATTCACCTACTGGGCAAATTGCTCAGTGTTTACGTGTTGTAGGTACTGAGTCCGACGCTGATACGCGTCGTGACTGAGGCGGCTGGTGGCGGTGCTCCACGGACTTTTGAGGGCGGTGCGGTACATGGATGAAGACCTGTGGAGCGTCTGTAGGATTTTGTTCTTTTGATATTTTTGGGGCTTCGGCCTGTGTACAAAGATAACGATGTAGACGTATTTTTTTTTTATTAGTGTATATTATTTTAGGAAAAAAAGTTTTAATACGGGCCTTCCGCGGCTTACGTTGCGAAAATCCGCCACTAATCTTAATTAGAGAAGTAGGGTCGCCACACCATCACCATACTTAAATAATTCGATACTTATCTAGAAGCCATTTCAAGTGCATAACATCCATTGATAAGGAAATAAAGCGAGCTCAAGCAAAGGAAGCAAAGGAAGTCGAACTTTACCCCCAAAAGATTGGAAGAGGTATAAATTTCTTACCATAATTTTATGTTTTACCTAAGAGTTAGTACACTTTAAAGATTAGAAGCATGAGGATAATATAAGATAGAACCCCGCACGATTTTAAATGCCGAAGGTGAAGGCTTGCTATGAGTTTTAATTCTAAAGTTCGATTTCAAGTTCGTAATTCAGGATATTAGTTCACATTTAGCATGTCTAGGTGTATAATATACAGGGACTGTGCCTAAATTGTAGTGACATTAAGTTCAAAGTTTAGGGTATTCCTCGAGTTCTTGAAGAAAGGTACCATTTGATCGAATTCTTTAGGAATCTAAGTGTTAGAGTTGTTTAGGGATCGTAAAGTGCAAATTCCGCGAAGTGAGGATGGTTCGCGAATTGGTTTCGCGAACAAGACTCCCTTGGCGAACCCTAAAACCCTTAGAAATGAATTTCGCGAAACCTAAAAAGGTGGATAAGGGTTTCGCAAATCGTACCCCTTTGACAATCTCGAATGATGTGACTTCACGAAGCATTAAGGGCGGCAAGATGGAGCTTCGCAAAATCAACAAAGTTGGCGAATTGAGGAGCCGCGAACTGAACGAACCGCAAAGTTGAAGATCGCGAAACCATGCACTTCGCGGACTAGACTTAGCGAACTACACTCGGCGAACTCAACGTATTTGGCGAATCGAGGGTGGAAAGCACTTCGGGGGTCGTGGTTGGCGAATCAACTTGGCGAATCGGTGGACTTCGCGAACTGAGGACGGCATGGCCACTTCGCGAGCCGAGCAACTTGGCGAACTCCTTAAGTCGTGAACTCATACACTTCGCGGGCCGTGCCCACGCGAACTCACACACACTTCACGGGTTGATCAAAGTTGGCGAATCACAACACTTCGCGAGTTCCATGAGGATGGCGAATCCATACCACTTCGCGGGTCGAGACCACTTCACGAAACGAGAGCCAAGATGCAATTCGCAAAATCTTAGAGGCTTAATTGGCGAACTTTTCCATTTCACGGGTCGATCAATTTGGCGAACCCGCATGCAATTCGCGAACCACACTTTGAAATTTTGAGCTTTCACGGGTCAATACTTCACGAGTCATGTGTAGATTGCGAACCCAACTAGAACTCTTAGAATGTGTTTGTAACTCAGGAAAAGTATTTTAGGGACCCTTCCAATTAAATAATCCTTAAAATAATAATCGATATAATGTTCCCAGACTTAAGAATTTCGAGCCCTTAAGTAATTAAATAAATTAATTAGTGTATTAACCATAATATTTTATGCTTAAGGTCAAGAATTAGGAAAATTCACGGGGCATGTAGCTAGATATCGACGGACGACAGGTAAGTGGAAATTCAACTACGACATGTAACTTATTTGCACGTGCCTACTTTATGCGATTACGTGCCTCTATGATATCATGATTACGTGAATTAAATTGTTACGTTTATGTGGCATTAAATTGCATTGTATACTCACGAGCATGCATGATTCTGTATGGGAGGTCGTGGGATTGAGTGTGCATGTTGTATGCCGCTTGTAAGCGACGGATACTTGCCGATATGGGCAAGAGTTGTCGACTCGCAGTTGAGTCAGGGCTATTCTTCTATGTCACCAGGGCGGCGTTGAGCGTCGTCGTATTATTATGTAGATAATATATATGTGGATATATTATGGATTTGATCGGGCATGACCCGTGGCGGTAAGGGGCGACCTGGAGGGTGCGACCTGAGGATATAAGCGACACAGGGTGGAGCCCTGGTGTAAGCAACCTCAGCGTAGGCTACCAGCGTGAGCGACCGCCGGACAGTCGGGGACGACCGGGTACATATGGCGACCTAGGGGAACGATGTGCATCCTAGGGAACGGTACGTGATCGTTTCTGAAAGCAAGCGACCACGGTACGTGATCGCTTCTGAAAGCAAGCCCAATCTTTTGGAGCTTCCCGCAGCTTTTGAGGTGGAGATGTGTGTATGGATGACGACCTGTGAGGCCGGGCGCATAGTAACACTTTTGCTGTGCCAAAATATACTCTCCGTGTAATTAGATCATGCATTTAATTAGGAACGGACAAATATTATTTTGACGTGTACCGAACAACGTTCCGTTACATAAATGGAAAAGAAAAATTTTATACGCATTTTGTATACTTTCCAAATACACAACTCGCTAGGCACATAGGAATACACTAGATTAGGATCGGGGCACCACATAAATACATTTTATTCATTAACGTATGCGATTTTATTTTCGAAATAAATTCGTTGGCAATTAAAACTATGTGGAAAAATAATATTTTATTGTTCAAATCTAAAGCTGTGAAATCAATTACCAACCAACGCAACTTTGAGTTGATAAAGAAGAATTTATTGGCTATTTGATATGGTCATGCCGAAGATGTATTGGATAAACACGAGATTGGTAAGTCTTGAGAATCTCGTAAGATCTGCAAAAGGTGACAAATCAACATTCACAGGGAACTAATAAAAAGAGTCATAAATTTCCTGGGTTTGACCCGCAATAACGTTTGTTGACAGAATATTGCATTTGCCGAAGGTAATTTCTATTAATTTGTAAACTTAAAAAACAATCACTTTTCTTAGAGATTAGTGTATTAGTTAAGTTACAAATTTTAGATCCTTGATAAGATCGAGGAAAATAATTTAAATTAAATTGCGGGATAATAGAAGCATTTTGATTTGATCAAAGTGGCTAATTGCTCTCGAGTTTGAAATGAGTTCTTTGGAGAGAACATCATTTTCTCACAGTTATAACTAAGCAAGCTGTTAATGTTGCCTTAGCAAAAGAGATGAGAAGTTAGACTTCATGCAGGCGGGCCATCATAGTAGATAGTCACGCATGCGTTTCAACAGTTGTTAGATATCAAACAATATTGGATAAAGTTTGATTTATGCTGAACTACATTGTTCCCATATGGTGTGGGTTTGCGTGTGAAACGCAAAGAACGTTCTATCCAGAATTCCTTTGAGGTCATTTAATTCTGTACCTTAAGAAATTTGGAATTAGAAAGAAACTGAGCTTAAATCATATAGTTATGTTGCCCATTTGAGTGAGAAAGCTTATGACAGATGTGTATATGAAAAACTAGAATATTAAGGTCGTTGTTGTCTTGGGACTCAACATTGACAACCTCTCTTTGGACTATTTTCTGAAAAATGTTGAAGCCTTAGAGGCTCACGGATTTTGAAAAATGGTTTAATCGAGAACGAATTGTGGGAGTGGTAACACCGGGAATGTTGACCGGAACACCTTCAAGATGTTTTAGTGCTAGACCGCACTTAAAGAGAAGTCCAAGTACACACGTAATTGCATAGGTCAGGTAGAGTGTCTCCCCATCCTGAGAGATACTGTATAATACATGTCAAGCACAGGCGTTGCTGCGAGCTATATAGTACACATCGAGCACGGGGTTGCTGCGAAGAAGGGATATGTTATTAACAATCCCATGACCCTTGACCTAGCAATAATGGTTATACTCGCTGAGACGGCTTATTCTGTGGGAGTACATGAACTCTATGCACAACGACCATGTCATGATTATATCAAACAGACTAGTTGAAACATACGAAGCAAGGCTTGTATGGGAAAGATTGAGTCTTAATGATGGGCTTTGACTCTGAGTTCAAACATAGACATTGTGCTTTAATATGTCTATGTGTTAAAGTAATCGTATGGAAAAACATTTAGGGCGATAGCTAAACAACGTTTAGGCTGTTCGTAGAAGATAGGAATCGAGTATAGGGCGAAAGTAAATACTCGATCCTCGCCGTTAGTAATTACTGAATATTAGATCCTCGCGAGCGTTTAGGGCGACAGCAAACTCGCGAGCGGGTAGGATAATTACTGCGATCTAGTCAAGATCACGTAGGAACGATTTTATTGTCTTAGTCGATAACACCTAGCGGGATTCGAATCCCGAGCACATCTTTATTATCTGAAGCTTCGTATCAGTTTTAAGCGTGTTATTTGAATTTGTAGTTGAGTTAGAAGTAATCTGTTAGGTTAAGTCATAAAACAATATGCGTATTTTGTTTAGACTAAATATCGAGTCGATAGGTCACTACTAGTACTTGATTTATTCCTTGTGTTCGATACTCGTTTACTCACTTTACTGCACTACAAACGATAGGTCCACTGCCTATCGCACGTCGGTGATAGTAATTAGGTATTCGTTTTAATTATTACTTGTCGCACTTTTCATTCACACACCACGTGTCGATCAGTACCCATAGTCGCGGAGCTGAGTCCTCATCCACTGCATTTACGAACAGCAACTGGCGGCCGCAACATATTCTGCTTCGGCCATTGATGTGGATACGCAATTCTGCTTCTTGGATGAACAGCAGAGCAACTGTTCGCCTAAAATTGAGCGCCATCGGATGTGCTTTTCCTATCCATTCGACAACCTGCATAATTAGCATCAGTGTGGGCAATTAATTTGAAATTAGTTCCTTTAGGATACAGAGGCCTAAAGTTTAGGTGACCTTCAGGTAGCGCATGATTAGTTTCACTGCGAGCATGTGGGATTCCTTGGGATCGCCTTGGAAACGGGCGCAGAGACAAGTGGAAAATATGATATCCGGTCGACTCAAAGTGAGGTAGAGTAGAGATCCAAAGATACTTCGGTAGAGTGTGACGTCGACTGCTTTTCCGGAAGGATCAACATCCAACTTGCTTCTTGCCATGAGAGTGCTGAGAGGCTTACTCTGATCCTGATGGAACTTCTTCAAGATATCCCTAATGTATTTTAACTGACTTATGAAGATTCCATCTTCGAGCTGTCTGACTTGAAGTACTAGGAAGAACTGCATCTCTCCCCCATGTGGCTCATTTCAAATTTGGTCTTCATGAGATCTCCGAATTTCTGGCATAGCCGGGGATTAGTAGAGCCAAAGATGATGTCGTTGACATATACTTGGACGATCATAAAGTCCTTGTCTTGCCATTTAATGAAGAGAATCGTATTGATTGTTCCTCGGATAAATCAAGACTACGAGGAATTCACTCAGGGCGTCATACCAAGCACGAGGGGTTTGTTTTGGTCAGTAGAGAGTTTTATCCAATTAATAGACATAATCAGGGTGATCTTGATCGACAAAGCCTTCTGGTAGAGCGACATAGACTTCTTCCCCACGCCGTTGAGAAAGGTGGTCTTAAAATCCATTTGGTTGACTTTGAAGTCCTTATGGGCTGCGTAAGCCAAGAATAGTCTGATGGCTTCGATTCGGGCAACTGGAGCGTCGCAGTCAATTCCTTCCTGTTGGTTGTACCCTTTAGCGACGAGTCGTGCTTTCTTCCTAATTACCTCTACATCTTTATTTTTCTTGTTCTTGAAACCCCATTTCATTCCAATGATATTTTCCCATGTGGTCTCAGTACTAATGCCACACTTGGAGACGTCTGAATTGGTTGAGCTTATCTTGCATAGCGATAACCCAGTTCGTGTCCTTAAGTGCGTCTGCTACCTTGGTAGGCTCGTTTTGGCTTAAGAAGTAGCTGAATAATCCGCTCTGCTTGTCCGTACTCCACTCGAAGGATCACCAATTATTTGATCGACTAGATGGGCTCGAGTCCACTTGTGCTCATGAGGCAAAGCTGAGCTTGAGGCATCAGCCATTTGTGGAGCGAGATCTCCAGTGATATGAGGTTGCTCATCTGGTTGAGGTAATTCCATTTTTACACTTGAGTTGAGCGACTCTGATGATGTTACCTCAAAATCCATGTTAGGAGTAGTAGAAGTCTGTGGTAGTTCTGAACCGGGAGAGGCGGGGACACTTGAAGAACCTGGTATATCGGCTTTGTCTTGTGGAGGTTCCACGGCAGGTGTCGTAAAAGTGTTGTTTGGCCGATATATTCTCAAAAGGCGAGTCCAGATCTTCGAGAGCAATCCACGTAGCTTCTTCTAATGAAGAGTCTTGAGTTGTTGCCATCGTCTATTGGTTTTGTGCCAACACACTAGTGAATACGGGTCTAAACTGTCGTATTCAGAAGCCATTTGGTTAGGCACGTGTCCTGAAATGATGTGTACAGAAGCCATTTCTTTCACTTCGTGGAAAGTGATGTTGTAGCTTTCCTTAATTGTACTGGTAGACTTGATGTATACTCGGTACGCCTTGGAGGTTGAAGAGTACCCCACGAAGGTGGCTTCGAATGCTTTAGGATCGAACTTCGCGCGTTGCTCTCTATCGTTCATCTCAAAGCACTTGCACTCGAAGAACTTGAAGAAAGAAATGTTGGGTACTCGCTCGTTAATGATCTCATACGAAGTCTTATCGAAACGTTTGTGAACAATCGTTCTATTTTGAGTGAAACAAGCGGTAATTACTACTTCATCCCAAAGAAAGTGTGGGAGGTTGGAATGAATCAGCATGGTACGTGCAGCTTCCACTAGAGTTCTGTTCGTCCTTTCAACTACCCCATTCTGTTGAGGCATTTGTGCGGCTCAGAATTACTGACTAATCCCAAGTTTCTGATAAAATTCACTAAGATACTTGTTCTTGAACTCAGTTCCATTGTCTGTTTGGATGATTTAAATAGTCTGCTCCAGTAAATTCTGGGTTGAGTTTACAAAATTAATAATCAAGTCTCCTGTCTCATCCTTTGTTAAGGAGGAACTTCGTCCATGTGTAGCGAGGAAAGTCATCGACAATGACTAGCACGTACTTACATCCGTTGACAGTCCGTGTCTGCATTGGTCCACAGAGGTCCATGTGAATTAATTCCAAAGGACGTGAAGTAAAGGCAACTAACTTAATTTGACGAGACGCTCGCTTCATTTTACCGAGTTGACATGCCGAACATTGATGCTCTTGTTCCGTCAAATTAGTCGGTAGACCGTGAACCAACTTCTTGGTGGAGAGGCATTGTAGAGCTTTGATGTTAAGGTGGGGCACTATTTGATGCCACAGGCTGTTCCACTATAGATTTGATTGTCAAAGGCTGTACGGATGTCAGGTTGATCTTGTATAGATTTGATTTCCGAATTCCTTGCAGGAGTTGTTTGTCCTGACCATCCAATATTCTGCACCGATCAGCAAGAAAGACCACCTGAAATCCCTTATCGTAGAATTGGCTTATGCTGAACAAGTTATGGCGGAGGCCTTTGACAAATGAGACATCTTTGATTGTCAGAATCTCCAGACTGGTGTCTATGAATCCCAAGATCGGAGCCGAAACATTGTTGCCGAATCTGACTTTCCCATGGAAACGGTCTTGATACTTGCTCGGCAGCTCTTTATCCAGTCATGTGTGTGGCGCAACCCGCGTTAAGATACCACACATAATGGATCTGCAAAAACAATTAGGGAGCTTAATGTACCCACTTATAAATGGGTCCTCTCAGATTAGCAGATTTAGTCTTTTGCTCGAATCTCATTTCTAAATTAATGCTATTTGGAGCTTTGGCAACCCAAGTTACTTTAGATGAAGTAGCTTTGGATTTGTCCTTTGTAGAATACTTGACATTTTTGGCTTTTGTCTTCCTAGGCGGAGGTTTAGGAATCCATTTAGGTTGAACCTGACAGGTAAGTTGAATTTCAGCGCGGGCAAATACGCTGGTAGGCTTGATCGAGGAAAAGATCTTCTCATTTGATAATCTCCTAAGGTGTTTTTGGGATTGGATCTTTATGGAATACCTTAGGTGAGAACATGCATGAATGGCACTATAAGCCTTTTTAATGGCGGGATCTTGTTTCATACAAGTCTTCCTATCGGCATTTGTCTTAGAATGATTCATTGTTATATTCGAGGAAGAGCGGATTTCGTAGTTAGTACTTCTAAATGCGATGGGCGTTAGGGAGCAAGTAGAAGAAATTATTTTGAGATTAAAAACGACTATTTCATTTCAATTGTTGGGTTATCCGGTGTCTCCCGGAGACGCCACGTCACCGAGAATGGTGCAGAACCAAAATTTTCCGGGTTCCCCCATCGCCCTCATAGCTCGGGTCAGAATAGTAACACATAGACATGCAATAGGGCGGGTCAAACTTGTAGAGAATTACAAGTTGACGCGAGTGGCGGCTCCTCGTCCTTTTCTTCAAGACTTCGTCGATGGTGGTGGATGGCACTAGATCATCACACCGACCTCGCAGTGTACCACGGAATCAGTTATTCGAAGATGGCAAGAGAGAACTGAGCCGTCGCGTGGGAGAAACGTGTGTGCGTTCGGAGTGTGTTTTGTGCCTTTGGTTGATTTCGAAAATCACCTCTTTCTTTCTCTACCTATGGAGCACGAAATTCTTAGCCTATTTAATGGCTTGGATTTCGATAGTCCTTAAAGTGTGAGAGATTTTTGCCAAATCTGACTCTCTTTTGAATTCCATTTCCAAACTTAAGGAAACTTACTATCATTAGAAAATTAACTTAAATACCAATTCAAACTAAGTATATTTAAATATGGTATGGAATTCAAAATTTAATCCCAAATTAATTTCGAAATACAAATAAATAATATTATAAATATTTTATTCCATATTTATTTATATCAAATATGCCGATTCCGAAAATACACTCAAAGGCATATTTCGAAATTAGCTTAAGGTGAAATCCAATTTTATCCTCAAGCCCATTAAGCACTTGGCCAAGCCCAAGTCTTAAAGTTAGTTTCATAAGAAGTCCAACTTTGATCCAATAAATGGCCCGAGGCCCATTAGGGCGTGGCCCAACGGCCCAAGGCCCGTTAAGGCCCAAAACACTTTCTCTCCTTATCAGTACACGTTGATGATCCTTTTTAAGCCCGACTCTCTAGGATCGAATCAATCAGCAGGGGAGGAATCTTAGAGTCCGGTAGTTACCTAGCCAATCCCACAGTATCGGACCGTAACTCGATTCGAGTGCGAATTTCGACCTAGTCTTTATCCCAGAACCTCACTATAGATAACATGCCACGAATAAATCCTTTAGCTGTGTCCCAATCAAGTGAGAGCCATGCTCAATGTCAAACTCACTAAACTCGGCGTCGCCGTCCTCATAGGACACTTATCTAGATTACCTGCGAGACTGTGAATCCGTACTCGGCGGTCTAAGCCGACAATCACAAATCGTCATCAAGATCGCATCTGGCCCGCTGACCCATGCAACAACAAATCGGGTCGAGGGGAACCAGCGACAGTCGAGACTTCAAAGTCAGCTCCGTCAAAGCCCCTTTCGGTCTAAGGTTCACGTAGACTACTATAGTGTTGTCCTCGTCATTGACACTCCTTGGGTAATAAGCCATGTTCGACCTTACGACCCGTGAGTCAGTGTCCATGAAACGAGTCAATCCTTTGATTTGATCCGTATCACAAGTCATGACCCCGCTTCCAAGCAAGATATCGACATACTATAGGTCATCGACAAATAAGCCATGATCGGTTATCCATCACCCAACTGGAGCCTCAGGCTTACGGACTTTTAATGTTCGAGGTTAAGAGTCCACTGGTGCCTTCCTCTCTCGTACCCATCGAGAACAGTGACTCAACTCGACACATTTGGATTTGTTCTTTTATTGCTTTACCGGATTCTAAG
The DNA here is from genome assembly GCA_027422505.1 of Craterostigma plantagineum. NCBI lineage: Eukaryota > Viridiplantae > Streptophyta > Magnoliopsida > Lamiales > Linderniaceae > Craterostigma > Craterostigma plantagineum. Next base: position 31,275 of record JAPQWV010000297.1, on the reverse strand, counting down.
TAAAGAACTCTTATATCCAATAAACGAACAATGCCGAAAATATCTTATTACACAAAAGGTCGAATGATAAATAATCTAATGCCCTATACAATCTAATCCTCGTATAGCATTCGAGGGCATATTCCTAACATCTACGAGTGTTCTTTATTTTGATAAAAGAAGGAGATATATTTGAAACTTTGACATCTAAAGGCTCTTTCTTATTTTCTAAGCTAGACATTCTCACTTTCGATTTCTCTAGCTCAGGTACTATGCACCCTGTAGACGTAGTAAAAACAAAGGTTGGAGTTAATATTTTTCACAATTTTATTTATAGATTTATGATCTTTAGAAGGCGATTTCTTCACGCTTTTCAGAATGATGGTTATCTTTGAGGGAGATGCGTGAGAAACAGTTTGAGCTTTGGAGGACGCTTTGAAATTTTCCATTCCTTTAGGAACTTTTTCTTTTCAGCTTCGAAATTCTTCTTTTCGATGTCAAAGGTTGAACGCATCCTCAATTTTCTTATTAATAAGAGGATATAAGTTTGGAAGAATTCTCATAATTTATGGTAGTAGCTTCCTTGGACTGACTCGTATGTTGTAGAGAAAATATTGAATCACTGTTACACTCCTGGGGTATCTCCCTAGTTTTGTAACTTCAATTCAACTCTTTGTAGTCAATGGGGATCTCAGCCCTAGTTTTGACTTTACGTTGTTCTTCTTCTAACGCACTTGTCTCAGATACGCTAGTAAAACTCATTAGGGAGGTTAAACGAAACCCATGTATCTTATATCATAAAGTTTACTGCAATCAACTTCTCTTAAGTTGCTTGAGTTTGAAAACCTAAACCTTCCTTAGCTTTATAAATGTTAGTTTCTAAGGGCTGGTTCAGATGAATTGTTTGTTCGGTTTGTCCCCTAGAAGTCAGTCTGTTGTCGAAAAGTTTAATCCTAGAATAAAGTCTTTTTCTTTCCTCAGAGAGTGCTATATAATCATTTCTAGATGTGGCCAACTCTCTGTTGCTTTCGCTCAGAGCTTTATCTAGGTCGCTATTTTTAATCTCTAAGGAGGCTATTCTTGATGCTAGACTATCTATTTTTTTATTTGCATTTGACAAACGAATTTCTATATGAAACTTTCGTCAAATAACAACTTATAGTTATGCTCACTTATAGCTAGTATCTCTTCTAATTCCTTTATGCTTTTCTGCTCACATTTCATGTTAGCGTAGTCTATTTCGTACGATTCTAACATGGTCAATAATGTGGAATCAAAGGAATTTACATCCTGAGATGACGCGGATGCTTGGTCATCATCCGTCCGGTTAGAGTGTTCAACGTCAGAATCTTTGCCTACGGGGGCATGAGGGCTACGTTCTCCTCTTCTGAACTCGATGTATCCTCGAGCCAATGGTCTTGCAACGCCATGAGAGCTACTCCAGCTTCCTTCTGCTTTGTGAGTTGAAGCCTCTTGGAGTAGTAATTAGTATATATTTTCTAGGTGCCTTCAACTACGTGACTCATTATTCGTCCCCAAAACTGTTGGAGATAGACCATCGGCACCGAGGACGTCACTGTAAGTGCATGCCAGAGGATATGGCCTTGAAGGATGGACAGAACTATCTCGTCCGGGCACCGTAAGGTGGTCAGATCGAGCTGGAAGGTGGTGTCCTGTACACTGAGGTACAAATTGTGGTCATAGATGTGGTTGTATTGAGGATAACGATCCATCTGAAAAATAATAATTCATTAGTTCAATTTAAATTGGAGTTGAAAATATATCATATCAGACAAATGTTTGAACACATTATTTCATTTTAGACATATAAAAGATCATCTTGCACATAGGACAGGCGAAGGTGAACTAATGAGCATTTATTAATAAAATTTTCGAAAGCTGTAAATGAAGCATATACAGTTCAGTTCAAAAAATATTGTAAGTGTTGAATCGTAGAATGCAAGCACTGTTCTCCATTCTATTTATCGCTCGAGAATTGAAATCCTCAATTTAATTGCCTAAGTGCCAAGTTTACACAGTAATAAGCTATGTCTGGTTTTTCGATCGAGAAATTCTATTCGTCAGATTTCGCTAAAGTGATAAGGACTTGGAGAAATTTTTCTAAGTGTTTGAACTTAAGACGTGATACTGTATCCGAGAAATTTTACGATCGAGAAAAATTTTCGTGTAAATTTACGATCGAGAAAATTGATTTCCGTGTAGTTACAATCGACAAATTTTTCGTGCTTGAATAACGACGTGATAGGTTTTCGATTTTAAAAAATGATTTTCGCTGCGAAGTTTGACGATCGAGAAAATAGTCAACGAGAAACTATGTTAATCGCCGAGAAAGTTAGCGTCGAAAAATTAATTTTTTCGCCGCTAAAATTTACGACCGAAATATGATGAAGTCGAAAGTACTGTTTTCGATGGTAAGTTTTGCGCCCGAAATTTAATTGCTATTGTATCAATTACACTCGTTAATTTTTCGCTCGCATAAAATCGTAAATAGATTTCTCGATGGTAAGTACTTTTTCGACCTACGTCGTCTATCTTAACCACTAAGTCACAATTCGTCGACCGAAAATCTTTTACGATGCAACCAGTAAGTTAATCAAATTAAAATTCAATTGATACTGTTTACGATGGAGAAAGTTCTTCGACGATTTTAAACCTTAAAAAAAGCCAGTTTAGTCGAAGAATCGATTTGGACTCTCAAACGCAGATTATAAAAAATTTATACTATCAGAACGGTTAAAAACACCAAAACTATCTTAAGACACTGATTTTATCCCAAATAAACACAGAAACAGGTCTAAATCTCTGCCAAATAGCATGCGGGTTTTCACGATTTTAAACTATCGAAAATCTAACACATAATCAAGCGAAAAACCATAAACTGTAGATACAAATGAAATGCACGCAAATAGAACATAAGCGTTATTTCTACCTTAAAAAGACAATTCTAGGCTAAAGATTAAAGGATTCGAGTAAGTTATGAATCGTCTTTTTAAAGTTCTTTGCTAGAGAAAATTTTTCGACTGTAGTATTTTGGGATTAAGGGTTTTGCGTGTATTTGGGAGTTTTCGACTGCAAAAGTAACTTTTCTAATTGGGCTGATGAGACATTCGAATCTAAGTTGGGTTGGCCCAATACTATTTACGCCCGAGAAACTTATGATCGAAAATCACATTTCCTATCCAATTTCTCGAATGTAACCCCTATTTAAATCAATAACCACATTTTCTCCCCCTATGTATTAAAATAAATGCGATTAACTCCCTGTAATTTCAATCGGTGACATCTGGCTCCACAGCTAATTTCGAGAAATATGAAATACTTTGAGCAAGAAGTCCAAAATGTTAGTTAATCAACAAGTAATTTCAATAAGGCTCCCCCTGAAAGCGCCGTTGGCTCCATATGATGAAAAATAGCGAAGTCCTTCTTTTGAAGTGCGTCATAACAAGGGATCAGAACCGAAAATATTTCTGTAACACTTAGAGAAAAGCATCACAATATTTGGAGCTCAAGGTATAGTATTAATGCTCCCCCCTCAAATAATGCACCAAAATTGATTTCACATGAAAACACGTAGAATCAATTTCAAGTACCAAACATGTAACACGCAATTCAAACAATTTATCCTAGACACATGGTCCCCTAATCATGTATTCAAGATGTTGCGAGAGGGTATGAGCACACAATCAATGATTCGCATTTATTCAATTTAGTTCAAATGCAAAGTAAAACTGCATGAAAAATATGCGTTTCGTTTCCAGTTTTTTTTTTCGGATTTGTTTCCTTCGATTATTGTCACGCCTATAACTTCACAAGACATTTGAAAGATAATATGCCGTCAAGTCATGTCGACAAACTAAAGTCCTAAAGTCATAGAATAATTCAATTCGACAGCTCTCACCAGGTTCGCTCTAGCACTCGATTTTTTTTAACTTGGGATTTTATATTTTTATCACTCAAGTCAACACAAGTAATTTTATGTCAATTTACACGTGATCGAGGCACTTTTAATCATTTCACGTAAGCGAAAGACCGTTGTTATGGAATCTAAGGGACTTTGAAGGATTTTAATTTGGCTCTGACAGAAGGGAAGGCGAGTTTAATTTCTTCGTCTTCCATTACATTGTCTTTCTTCTCCATCGACATTTTTCTTATTTTTCATCCTATTTTATTTTTTTCTTCTATCCCCTTTTACGCTCAAGCTGGAGCTCCGCTTCTCCACAAGGCTGTAGGAGCACCGTGCTCCTATTCTCTTATTCCCTAGGGAGGTTTCAGAGATTTTCGATTTGGAGAAGTTCACAGTTATGAAATTCGAACCCGAGGCTACGCTCCTCTTCTTGTTACCTGATATAAGACTGGATTATTGTTGGAGAAGTTCACTTCGAGGAGCTCCTCTTTCCAGCCCTTCTGACGAGCATATAAGATTATCGACGAGAAGTTCACGGCAGGATCCATGCCCCCTTCTAATGATGTAGATAGTCGGGAGACAGGTTCCTTTGGTCAGCTATTTGTGCGTTGAGCAATGCCTTCTTTTGCCATCTTCTCTCCTTTGTTTTTAATTTTCCTCCCCCTCTCTTTCTCGTTTGAGCAACCCTCCGAAGAATATAGAAGTCGGCTGAAGGCTTAAGTGGGTTCCGAAGAAACGGGAATCGGAGAAGGATGAAAGTGGATGACTAAAGGATAATGTAAAGGATTAAAAGTTTATATGTGGCCGAGTGAGGAAGATCCTAAGTGCCTTATCATTTTCGTAACGACTTAGCACAAGGCAAGTATGAGGCCAAGAATCACTAGTTAAGACTGTTAGGAATATGCCCTCGAATGCTATACGAGGATTAAATTGTATAGGGCATTAGACTATTTATCATTCGACCTTTTGTGTAATAAGATATTTTCGTGTGCTCAATAAAAGGCATTGTTTGTTTATTGGATATAAGAGTTCTTTACTTAGCATCCGGTAAAGAAATAAATTAACAAATCCAAATGTATCGAGTTGAGTCACTGTTCTCGATGGGTACGAGAGAGGAAGGCACCAGTGGACTCTTAACCTCGAACATTAAAAATCCGTATGCCTGAGGCTCCGGTTGGGTGCTGGATAACCGATCACGGCTTATTTGTCCATGACCTACTGCGCCACAGGCATTCCTCCTTGCATGAGATTCATAAATTCTAGAATCTGTCGTTCTTGTTCATGAGCAGTTAAATATTTACCGTGGAACAATTCTCTAAATCGTTCCCACGGCATGAGTGTTGGGTCTTCCACAACTTTCACAGTGTCCCACCAGAACCAAGCACTTCCTCTGAGCATGGAAATGGCGCAAAGGACCTTCTCTTTTTGGGTACACGGCTATAGATAAACATATCTTCAATGGTTCGTAACCAATCTTCAGCCATTGCGGGATCAGTGGCGTCTGCGAACGTTGGAGGATCCATTTTTCGAAAACGCTCCCCTATGATTTCTACACGAATGGGCTGAGGGGAGGGGCGATGTTCAGACGAGCTATGATGATGAAGTAACTCGTCGATTTGATCTGACTGACGGTTGATGTGGTCAGACTGACGCTGAAGTAATTCAGTCAGTCGTAGGATAGTGGAGTCCCTTTCAATGGGAGGGGAATCTGGTTCAGCCCTACGGCTGGACTCACCACATGCTCACTACGTGTCGTCGGCATTTTCAACTATTGTCTACAATAACATAAAGCACATATCAAATAATCACGTATTCACGGAGTCAAATATTTAACTTATAGACCAGGCTGGTTCTCCAGGCTTCTGAGCGGCAATACCAGTCTTCAAAATCTAAAGCCTACGCTCTGATACCACCTGTAACGACCCTCGTTTTCTAATTAAGGTTAGTCGCGGATTTTCGCAACATAAGTCGCGGAAGACCCGTCTAATAAAAAGTTTTTCCTAAAAGACAATTTAATATAACAAAATATTATTTTACATAGTAGTATCTGTGCAATGGGCGTAGCGTCAAAATATCAAAAGAACAAAAAGCTTATTGTCGCTCCACAGGTCTTCATCCATGTACCGCCTCGCCCTCAAAAGTCCGTCGGCGTCAGACTCAGTACCTACAACATGTAAACACTAGGTGATTTTTCCCAGTAGGTGAATAAAAATGCATGTATGCACGCGAACGCTCATTTCCGATCCCAATATCTCGCATGCATTGTTCACGCTTTCTTTTCCACTTTCCTATCTCAAATCACACAACACAGGGCCCTAGGTCAGACTCGACACCTCGCGCGCCCATAATATAACAATAATATACGGAAGCTTACACTAGCAGTGTTTTGACGATCACGCAACTGCCCCACTAGGCCGCTCTTCCGTAAGCGATTGCCGACATTGACAGTGTTTTGACGATCACACAACTGCCCTGTCAATGTCCCTCTGCTAAAATAAATAAAATCACGACGGTTTTGCACCTCAGGATGTTCACGCCCGAGTAGACAAATCGATCATGCCTGTCTGCCGTCAGGCGTTATATGAGTACCAACCTCGACTCCTCAACGAGTCAACAATCAAAAATCACAATCATCCCGGTCTACCCCGCTCGTCGATATCTCAAATCATCACCGTCTCAATACGGTGTAAATATCTCACTCATGTGATATGATATGCATATGCTATGCATATAAATGTGATGATACATGAAAACATGCTCCCACATGAGACGTAAGTAAAACACTAAATCATTTAATCACATAGAAGCACATAAGATCAGATATGTGTTCACGCATTGTAGATGAATAATTCACCTACCTGTTCTCCTGATATAGTTGATTACGGTGTCTGGTAGGTTTCCTAAATCTCGGACCTCTTACTTCGATTTTCAGTTTTCCAAACCTCTAGCTCTTCCAAATTGTGAAACTCTTGGATTTGTTTTACTCTTCTCTGCTCCACCTTTCTACGGTAACAATGATGGTTTTCTTATAATGATATTCTATGTATGCTATGCTTCCCTTAATGTTTAACTTATAAGATATAGATGAACGTTTCGAAATTTGTGATGATTAGACATGAATGGGTGGTACATTAACTTGCCTCAACTTTAATGTTAGTACTTATCATTATTGATTTGGGCTTAATTTCTAGAATAAGTCAACTATAGCCCAAATTAGATTTGTCTTAACTTTGATTTCATTTAACTATTGGGTTAAGATCGAAATTAATTCGAAATTATCGGAGCTTATATTTTATTATTATTAATATTATTTTACAACTTGGGTGTCTTTATAAATTTTTCCTAACTCGCAAATTTACATCAGGATTACATCAAAATCCCGCATTAAATTTTACGGGTATTCAGTAGGGTATTGAATATGATGCCGTGTATGCAAGAACGAGTTTTTAAAATGTTGTCAACCCATAAAATGATGTTTTATGGCCTAGGTAATGTCTATCATTGGATTTTTTTGCCTTTTGATTTACTTTCTATCTCATATGCAAATTTTAGTTTTCTAAATTAACTGTTATAATTATTGTTTTGTTGAATTATATAATATGTGATGTGATTATTAAACAATAAACCTACAAAATAATATGCTAATAGAAGACAACATGGGCATTTATGGCCGCGCCCTGTGCGCGGCTCCAATTTACTAGTATATATATAGTATAATATATATATATATATATATATATATATTTCCATTGAATGCACAGTCATCAATGTTATCAATTACAAGTATGATCCTTAGGCCGAAATGGGTCGAGATATTTATGAATTTTTCTTGCCTTTTTCTATTTTTGTTAAATGCGGTGATTATCTTTAATTTCTTATCGGTGATTATTTATAGATAGACAACGATTCAACTTATTAATATCAGAAGACTACTCACTACTGCATCTTTTCTCGTGAAAGCTCACAAGCCAATAAAGCAGAGCTTATTATTACAACCTTTCACCCCTAGACTTCTGTCACATTCCATGCACTTCATCAGCTAATCTTGGACATATTTTTTTCTCTTAACTGCAATCCACCGAATTCTGGTACCGATCTTCATTTACTTCTCGCCTTTACTGCTTTCAGTTTTGAATATTTCTGATACGGACCAAAATAGATGGGCCATTAAATAAATAAGAAAAGGCCCGTTAGACCAGGTAGAAATATGTTTAATACTTAATAAATAATGATAATAAGAAAGCTTCTCCAATACGATTCCATTGAAAAGACCCTAAAGGGGTAGGAAAGCAGAGTACTAGGACACGTGTCGACAATGGATGGGGCAGTAGCCATTTGCAAGCTGTCATTCAATCAACAGGCGTCACTGTTCATTGTACCATACCAGTCACGTCCCTTGAAATCCTGGGATACTACTTGAAAGGGCTGCTGGGAGCTGCTATAAAAGGAGAAGACTTGGCCATTTTCTTCACATTCACTCCCTGAAGACGAAAACACTTACCAGTTTCTCTCCTTTTAGTGTGTTAAGTAGTTTCTTTCATGTTCATCAGCATCTATGAGCGAAAGTGAGTTATGAGGGTGTAAATCTGCAAAGATCCGAACCACATAACCCTTGTGTTATTTCATTTATGTTCAAAAAAGTCCCCTACGTTCGTTCAAACAGGTCCCCCGAGTCCCAAACACATCTCAGCATGTCCCAGACAGGTCCCCAATATCCCCCAAAAGTCCCAAACATGTCCCCTTCAGTCTCTGTTTCAATAAGCACCTTACGCACGTAACTTTATCGATTCTCCGGCTATATAAATTTCCCTTTCCCACACTTATAAATTTCATTGATTGGGTTAGCCCCATATCAAATGGCGCCGTCTGTGGGAAACTCGAGTTGAAGGCGTGAGTAATTTATACTGTCACTGTGCGAAGTTGTGCTGAGAATTTACTGTTTTTTCCTTCTTTCGTTCTGTTGGAGGAAAACGAAACGCACGAGACGTCAATGGAGGAAGATATGTCCATATCGAAGAACCTAGACCCACAATCTGCGGAGGAGGACCTCCAAGAACTATCAAACGTGTTGAGGAACAACCATCACTTGAAAGGCAGGCCCGAGATGAGGAAGAGGAGCAAGATGGTCAAAACGAGGTACTAGAACACCCACGGGGATCTCCACCAGCTCCGCTAGTGAACCGCCCGATAACATGAAGGTATCTGGAAGCTCCAGAAGAAGGAAAAAAGGTTGCCACGCTTGGAGAAGAGGGAAGCCAATACCACGGCCTCACCACAGGGAACCCTGGGGATCTCTGCCAAGAGTCCCACGGAGATTCACACCTCTAGGCAGATCCAGAAGACATCCTGACATCAGCTTGGGGACCTCCCATGATAACAAGGCCCTCATCCGAAACTCAAGGACCCTCTAAATTTCATTCTCGCTTATATACCATGATAGCATGACCACTAACAATTGTTGTCTCTTGAAGGATAAATTGAATGACTCATTCCAGCGGCAAACCTAAGGGAGGTCACTTATCATGGCTTCGAACAAGATCCGAAGGTGGCTGAGGAGGAGTCTGTAGGAACGGTGCCAACTAAAGGCAGGCGACGTCCACCTCCTCTAGATGGGGGCCAGTTCCAGTCAGGACTCATGTCCCTGTCATAGTACGAGCGCGAGGCACTAGGGACTCCAATGGCCAACAGAGCCCGAATCATGCGCCTGAGCATTTGAAGGACTTAGGGGCCCAGCTCCACAATGGTGTACAAAGGCCAAAGGGACCTCAAATCCCAGCTCCGCGCGGGCGAGAAGACCCGAAGCTCCCCCTTCGGGACCTAAAAGCCCAGCTCCGATGCGCGAGAAGACCCGAAGCTCCCCCTTCGGGACATAAAAGCCAGCTCCGCGCTGGCGAGAAGACTCGAAGTTCCCCCTTCGGGACCTAAAAGCCCAGCTCCGCGCTGACAAGAAGACCCGAAGTTCCCCTTCGGGACCCAAAAGCTCAGCTCCGCGCTGGCAAGAAGACCCGAAGCTCCCTCTTCGGGACATAAAAGCCCAGCTCCGCGCTGGCACGAAGACCCAAGGCTGCGCAATCAAGACCTACCCAGTGCACGAAGGTCTGAAGCGCCGCATTCGGGATCTCCTCAGTTCCCCGCTGGCAAGAAGATCCGGAGCTCCACCTTTGGGACCTAAAAACCTAGCTCTGCGCTGGCAGAGGACCCAAGAGTCTAGCTCTGTGCCAGCAGGAGGTTTAAAAAGCCCAGCTCCATGAAAATCCGAACTCCTATATTTGGGATCTAAGAGCGAAACTCCCCAGCTCCCCGCTGGTGAGAATATCCGTAGCTCCGCGCTCAGGACCTCCCAGCTCCGCAATGGCAAAAAGACCCGGAGCTCCGCCCTCGGGACCCCCCAGCGCCTCGTTGGCAAGAAGACCCGAAGCTCTGCCTTCGGAACCTCACAGCTCCGTGCTGGCACGAAGACCCGAAGCTCCGCAGTCGGGACCTATAAAGTCCAGCTCCGCGCTGAGGACTCAGCTAGCTCCCCACTGGCAGAAGGCTTAAAAAACCCAGCCCGCGAAGGCCCGAGTTCCGATATTCGGGATCATAGGGACTAGCTCCGCGCCGTATGTGAAGACTTGATTCATATGCGAGATCTCCAAGCCCAGTTCTACTCTCAAATGATGACAACGCCAAGCTCCTCACTAGCATGCGAAGATCCGTAGGACCTAGAAGGCAGCTCCACGCTGGCGTCCAAAGACCCACGGACGTACAAGCCAAGCTATGGAACCTAGAAGCCAGCTCCACGCCAGGGCCTGAAGATTCGCAAGAGATAAACGCCCTATTCCACGCGGGCACATGAGGATCAATGGGAGACATCCCGACTGATAAGGCCCTTAGCCAGGACCTCAGGGCCCTCCAGGTCTCATTCTGTATTATATATTATTTTATCGTGATAAATATATGCACCGCGCTAACAGTTGCTATTATTTGAAGGATATGATCGAGTCGTTTATCCCAGGATACCTGAAAAAGGTGCTAGCCGCATCAGCAAACATGATTTGAATGTGATTGATAAGGAGTCTTAGGGATCTAGGCCACATAAAGGACTTAAAGGCCAGCTCCGTGCTGATATATGAAGATCTGCGGGACCTCAGATCCAGCTCCCCACTCGTATACGAAGTTCCTCGGGAGATCCAGTCCAACCCCTCACTATCATGTGAAGGTCCCCAGAACCGAAAGTCCAGCTCCGCGCTGGCACGAAGACCCGAAGCTCCACCTTCGGGACCTAAAAGATCAGTTCTACGCTGGCAAAATCCAAAGCACCCCCATTCGGGAACCCTTAGGTCCGCGCTGGCATGAAGACCCGAAGCTCTGCATTCGGGACATCCTAGCCCTTCACCAACGTCCTCAGGCAATATAAGCCTAGCTCCTCGCTGACACAAAGATCCTGGGGACCCTGAGGCCAGATCCGTGCTGGCGTACGAAGATCCGCAAAGGTCAAAGTCAGCTCCATACTGACGTACGAAGGCTCGATCTCTCTGTCGGAAATCTATAAGCCCAGCTCCTCGCTGGCATGAAAAGACTCAATCATCCAATAGGGATCTTCAGAGACAAGCTTCGCACCAGAAACGAAGGAAATGCGAGATGAACAACTTGACTCCATGATGAAGTACGAAAGTTCCACCTGATAGATCGGGACGTATGACCCTATCTCTCCACTGCGTAAGGAAAGCCACCAAGGGGATTTGCGAAGACCAGCTCCAAACAAAGACACGAGTTATAAGTATGGGATCTCCAAGTCCCGCGCCTTGGTTGCATGCGAAGATTCGCTCTTGGGGACCTCTGAAACCAAGATGCTCCTAGATCCTCTGAACCAAGATCCTATGTATAGATCCTCTGTGAAGATCCACTATATCACCTTCTACGTGAAGGTCCTCTAAACCAAGATGCTCCACTAGTAAAAACACCTATCCATCTGTTAGGGATCTACTAAATCAGCTCCATGAAGGATCCGAGATGCTCCTATGTGAAAAGCCTTTTCGTCCACAAGGAGGACGAGGACCTCCACCCATACATCAGCAGGTCTAATATTGCACCCCTGGAAGCACCCATCGCCGCTTTCTCTATCAAAGAAGTACTCTGAACAATGGTCTCCACAATCGGGATTTCGTCATGGAGCTCATTTGGACCTCCATGAAGCTATTATGCCGGGAGGATAGCTACCGTAACTCGATCGAAAGTAAGATAGCCAATAAAGAGAAGCTGGCCACCGTAGCTGACATGAAGGAACGAGCAAGAAACACGAGCACCCCCAACCGCCTCGACTTCACAATAGGGAGCCGTCAGGATCTTTCCACAGGGTCCTACGGAACTCTAATCAGTACGCAAACAAGATGGAGGAAGTCCTGATTATCAAGGAGACATTCCGTGACAAAAAGGCTCTTAGCCGGAGCTCCAAGGCCATCTAAATCTCATTTTTATTTACATTCTCGATATCATATTAAAAACATATATCATACTAATAATTACTATCATATGAAGGATGAAATCCATCCTAATTGAGCGTCGGAGGAAGTTCGTAAGCCGTGGCCTCGACCAAGTTGTGAAGGAGCTCCGGGCAAGGTGGATCCCAACCTCCAACAGAGCCCAAAATTGTACACCTGAGCAGGCCAAGATCTCAAGCTCCGCAGATCGTGGGAGATTGTTAGCCGTGGTGGCAAACATGACTCCAAGATCACCGAGAAAAGAAGTAGGGGGATCTGTGCCCACTTCCTCCAAATAAGTCACGTCCATCCAGAGCCTCTATCCTCATTGTTGTGGGAAGACCAAACAAAGAAGGTCTGACGAGAGCCCAAGGATTTAAACTCATACGATAAGAGATCAGGCGATTTGTGAGATGTACGATGATGCGTTGGCCGAAGTTCGATTTGCGCCAGGAGATGGAACACAATGGCCAGACCACATAACGATGCATGGGTTATCGCCAAAAACATGGGAAGTCTGACCTCCGGAGATACAACCAATGGAAGAAATCACGTCGAGAAAGAGCCCATTCGATGGCGGAGGGATCAACGAAGATCCTAACGAGGCGACACAAATGATGTTATGGCAGCAACAAAAGGAAGCCACATTACGAGGAAATGGGAGATCAGAGGATGAAGATAGAAGGAAAGGGCCTATAGCTTACAACAAGAACCAGACAAGGAGCTGATGGGATGTCTACAAAAATGCGGACCTATTCGCATATGAGTGGAGTTTGCCCGGATATCGCCACATATCATCTTACCAAGAAGTCGACCCATCAAATAGAAGCTCTGACGTACGGAGCTGAAGAGCCCAGATCCTAAAAGAAGAAGTAGACAAGCTTTTCCAAGCAGGCAATGTCCAAGAAATCCAGCTCCCTACATAGCTGGCTAAAAAAGAAATGGAAAGTGGAAGGGGATGCAATGACCTCAGGGACCTGAGCAAAGCGCGTCTCAGGGATCATTCTCCATTACCACGAGTGAATCAGTTGATGGACTCCACTATGGGTGTAAGGTCCAGCCGAGAAGGTCCAGAGGCCAGTAGGGAGGATTAGTGGCTCTCACCCGAGAAGAGTCTCCATTCTCAAAATGTTACGAAAGAGCAAGGAGCGCGAAGAGGCGAGTTGGCGCTGTATTTCTCCATGGAGGTGTTAGCTCCATCTTACTAAAGAAAGAAGGGACCTCCCAAAAGCCGACCTACTTTGTGAAGCAAGGTGCTGTTGAAAGATGAAACCAGGCGATATGTCGGCCAGAGCTACGCGGGAGAATAGTGAAATGCACCATATCAGGCTAGGGGAGTGCGACGTGGAATTCAGACAATGAACGCGCAGACCCTCTTCGACGTTATGCTTGAAACCACCAAAGGACCACAGAAGCAGCGATGGGAGGTGCAAACATACGGATCTAAGACTTCCCATAGATCCAGAGCAGAGGTCCTTATCATTAGCCTGACAGGAGAGGAGCTCCGTTATGCCACTACCTTCAAATTCCCGGCCCAAGAATGATTCTGAATGCGAAGCCTTAATTTTCGAGGGATTGCAAAGGAAACAGGAGCATGAGACGTCGTTTGATTTCTAGATTCACAATCGGCAGTACGAGCGAGTGGAACTATGAAAGGAAGGGCGAGAAGATGATGGAATATGCAAAAAGCACGATAAAGGAACTAACAACCAAGTTTGATTGTTGTGAAATCATGCAGGTCCCAAGAAAGGAAAGCCACAAAGTTGATTACTTAGCCAAAGTGCCGAGCTTGGGTTCGACCATCAGAGAGGATGGCATCACCAATCTCGCAGTAGAAAAATAGGAGGCAGGGAAATTTGTGGAAGCGTCGAAGAAGAGCACCATGGGAGGACCTCTGTCCCGAAGGTCCTGAAAGGCACGAGATTGAAAGGCAAAAAGGGATACGCAGGTGATCGTAAGTCCCTGACGAAAATAATGATAAGAACGAGCTATTGTTGGCCTACCGTAATCGCGGACCTTGAATTCAAGTCCCAAGTGAGGTTATAGGGGAAAAATCAATGGGGAACCACGAAGGAAATCAAAGAGGTCACAGCTCCACCTGGTGGCAGAAGCTCCGCCAACATCCGAGACATGATCCCCTATAAAGGGGATCTATGAGCATCTTCGCACAAGAAGTATGGATTCATCTGTGCCAAACCAATAAGCTCCGCGTTGGTATTCAAAAGACTACATATTTAGGACCTCTAAGTCCCGCCTCGTGTTGCATAAGGTCCCTTTTCCCCCAGAGTCTTCAAGCCTTGCTTCGTGCTGGCATGAATGACCTTTGGCATCAACGACCTTCGGGTCCGCAACGTGTAATGATACCGAGGGCCGACGGGCCCAAGGCATATCCGACATCAAAGACTGATAGTCTACGACATGAAATGATGCCAAAGACCGACGGGTCAGCGGTATACCCGACATCAAAGACTGATAGTCTGCGCCGAAGGGTCGGCGGTGTACCCGACATCAAAGGCCACAGGTCTGCGACGTGAAAGATGCCCATGAGGGCGTACAAGATACCACCGCCGACGGGCTGTGGCGTACAGGACATCAAAGGTCCCCAGTAAGGCCTGCGACGTGAATAGGTACCTCAACGTAGCTGGCGCTATAACCAAGGTAAAATAGTGGGAGAGACCCCCACTTCATACTTAGGACCTTCAGGCCTACATTACTGAACTCGCTAAGGACAAAGAGAGCCTAGCGCAAAGCGACACCCAAGGGCAATGATGACGGTCATTGCAACCAAGGGCGTGAATTCGTACTTGGGTTACGAATTGAATAAGCGAGCTGGTGATATAACCATGTCAAGATAATGATGTTCCCGGAAACATCCATCAGGTCCCGCAAAAGAAAACATAATACAAGGAGGAAGGGAACTCCGATGAAACTTGCGTACATGGGGAGTTAAGCTCCCCAAGTCCTTACCATCGTATCTCGAAAAAAAATGACATAATATTTCTTACAGGCCATCACCACCCTGAAAAAGGAAAAAGGGAACTCGGAGATACGTACAGCATGACCTAGGGATCTCCATACAAGTGCAAAGGCTCAAAGAGGAGCTCCACCATCAGGTCCTCGCCAGGGGAGTTAAGCTCCCCTAAAACATCGCATGTCCTAGGATGCCCCACGGAGATAGAAGCAATGTGCAGCAGGACCTGAGGATCTCCTCCAAGGCTCGTAGAGGAACTCCACCATCAGGTCCCCGTCAGGTCCCTCCAATCCCCAAGGACGACGGACGACTATAAAACACAAGGAAAAAGGGTCCACAACGGAGACAATAAGCACAGGGGAGTTGCGCTCCCTAAAACATTGCAGGAGCAGGGCTCTCCAAGAAGATGAAGGCGATGCATGGGAGTTCAGAGACATCGACGCTATAGGGAGCTAGAGTTGAGGGTTCACGGGGACCTGCGGATCCCCGAGAAGCATTTGAGAGAAAGAAGGCCCCAACGAGTGGACATGGCTCCGACATTGTGTCATCCCCTAAATAATGTCTCGTTACAGGTACAAATTCCCCAGAAAAGGGGAATCCCTTAGGTACGCTTGGTGCCGGTCCTCAGCTAGGTCCTCTAGAAACTCCTTTCCAACCACCATGGACGGGAGATGTTGCTGAGAGAAGCAGCGAAGGAGCTCTGCAGCTCCTCTCGCACTATTCCACGAGTAGGGTGTGCTCCGGTCTTTCTTTGTTCCTGGGAGCTCCACAGTTCCCTCTCGCGCTGGTCCACTAACTCGGCACGTCCCACCTCCACCTTTTTGCAACCCGGATTCAATTGCCAGGCTACTTCCGTTTGCTGCCAACAGCTCGACCGCTAAGGGCGGTAATGGGAACTTCTTTAGCTCCCATAACAGGAGAAGGAACTAAAGGAACATCTACCGTTACTATCGAATGAGGAATCTCCCTGCGAACGTCCTTAGCCACTAGGATGCAAAGGAGCAAGGGAGCTGCAGAGGGTGCGCTGAGGAACTTGGGAACTGATTCCTTTCTCCACATCAGCCAACAGAATGTGTCTATTCAAGAGGTAATTGCGGTAGGGAGGTAAGGCCCATCTCACTATTTTACTCTAATTCACTTTTTGTCCCAAAAAACAAATTAGAGTAGGGGAGTGGTTGATACGGACCAAAATAGATGGGCCATTAAATAAATAAGAAAAGGCCCGTTAGGCTCGGTAGAAGTATGTTTAATACTTAATAAATAATGATAATAAGAAAGCTTCTCCAATACGATTCCATTGAAAAGACCCTAAAGGGGTAGGAAAGCAGAGTACTAGGACACGTGTCGACCATGGATGGGGCAGTATCACTGTGGGAAAGCTGCAGCCATTTGCAGGTTGTGATTCAATCAACAGGCGTCACTGTTCATTGTACCATACCAGTCACATCCCCTGAAATCCTGGGATACTACTTGAAAGGGCTGCTGGGAGCTGCTATAAAAGGAGAAGACTTGGCCATTTTCTTCACATTCACTCCCTGAAGACGAAAACACTTACCAGTTTCTCTCCTTTTAGTGTGTTAAGTAGTTTCTTTCATGTTCTTCAGCATCTATGAGCGAAAGTGAGTTATGAGCGTGTAAATCTGTTAAGTATAGTGAAAACCCGTTTTAGAGCGCCCGTGGACGTAGGATCTGCAAAGATCCGAACCACGTAACCCTTGTGTTATTTCGTTTATGTTCAAACAGGTCCCCTACGTTCCTTCAAACAGGTCCCCCGTCCCAAACACATCTCAGCATGTCCCAGACAGGACCCCAATGTCCCCCAAAAGTCCCAAACACGTCCCCTTCAGTCTCTCTTTCAATAAGCACCTTACGCACATAACTTTATCGATTCTCCGGCTATATAAATTTCCCTTTTCCACACTTATAAATTTCATTGATTGGGTTAGCCCCATATCAATTTCCGTAATATTCTTGATACTTTCGTTCTAGTTCTAGGAAACATATTAGCTTTAAGTCTCTGTTTTCCCCCCATTGAGATCCTTATAGCTTGAGGTTATGATTCTCGGGCTGTGGTTTTAGAATTAAAGAATCCTTTTATTATGTGATCTTCACTTTACTTGGAAACTTAGGATTACACAACTCTACTGAAAAATATGATGCGATTGAACCCAACTCAACGATTCATTATACGCTTTCATATATTTTAATTTAGCATCTAACCACCGGAATCTGCTGATTTCGTGAAACGGGGCGGGTCGGGTAAAAAAAGTTGTAAATGGCGATGGATGCTTTCAGTGCAACCTTGGCAATAAGTTCTTGCAAAAAGTGTGGTTTCGGCGATGATGTAGAGAAAAATAACTTCTTGGGAGGGAAAATTATTAGGGGAAGAAAAAGATTCAGTTTCGAGAAGTTGAGGAATAATAAGAAAGGGAGAAGCAGAGCAAAACCTGGGATTGCTTACTCTGTCCTCACCAGAGAAAACAGCAGCAAAGAAACTCTTGTATATAATTAATTGCTTATCCTCCCAAAACATTCCTTGCAAGAGATTCCATTGTTTTCGTTTTTTTTTGTTTAAAATTTTTACCTTTTTTTCAGACAGTGCAATCTCCGCCGATCGATTTACGTAGAGCCGATCCAAAGAATGTGGCTGCCATTATACTCAGAGGCGGCGCTGGGGCGCAACTTTTTCCTCTTACAAGCCGAGCTGCAACGCTAGCTGTAAGAAACAAAACTATATATGACATATTTCGGCATAGATCAAAGAAAATCAAGAAAATGTTGGAGTTTGAACTTAAAGTCCCTAATGGATCTTAATTTCTTAGATAACGTCGGCAATTGTTTCACTTTGTGTGGTTTTAGTCCAAACCCATATAATAGTGTGGGGTTTCGCTCTAAAACCAATTGACAATAGAGAAAGTAGTCCCTGCATGCTTATATACGAGTTACAATTTCTTCGACTTTATCCGATTTGTGATTGAGTTTGATACCACAACAATTTGTTGTGGGTTGGCTTATGATTGAGATATATGGATTGATTACTGTTGGTTATCAAACTCAATCTCACATAGGACAATCGAAATAAGTATAACTTGTATATAAGCTTTTCAGGGCTTAGCTAAAGTTGATAAAAAATTCCATACAATTAATTTTTTTCATTTGATTGTCATTTAGTTAATAACTTCTTTTTTAAATCATGGTTCCAGTGGGGGATGCTACAGGCTTATCGACATACCGATGAGCAACTGCCTTAACAGCGGAATCAACAAAATCTTCGTACTGACGCAATTCAATTCGGCGTCTCTCAACAGACAAAGTCTTCATACTGACACACTTACACTGGGAACGGTCTAAGCTTCGGAGATTGATTCGCTGAGGTTTGGAGGACAAATATGGATAGACAGAATGCGTCCCGAAAACGTTATATTATCTGTTAATTACTTAACACACATGTAACGGGAAAGGCGACGATGAAAGTATATGCAATTGTTATTTGGTCGACTTTTAACTTGTCTTAGGTTTTGGCTGCTACGCAAACTGCGACTGGGAAACAATGGTTCCAAGGAACAACTGATGCCGTTAGGCAGTTCTTATGGCTTTTCGAGGTAAGGGTTTCTTTTTTTTCCAATGAGAATCAATGTAGATCGTTTTGCATATATAGGGGCGATGCGTTCTTTTAACCCTCGATTGATTTAGTGATGTTTCGAAAATATCTGAGAATTTTCGGTGGGTGCATTGCAGGACGTATATGTGTGTGTGTGAAGAATTTTTTTTTTCTGATTCTCAGAGTAATTATAAGGATGTCTTGAACTAAAACCGTTTGTTCTTTTTTATGTTTGAACAGAACCGCGACAGAAATGCTGATCTAACTCTCTCATGTGCCCCACAGGTTTTTCTCTTTTTTATTTTTTCTGCTTTTCTTTTTACATCTTTTGTTTGGATTGGTCGATTTCGTTTTTCTTACAACTTGAACTACTTTATAACAATCAGCCGAGCATCGGAGATTGGTCTGGTGAAGATCGACAGCAGAGGAAGGATCACTCTATTCGCCGAAAAACATAAAGGAGATGATAAGAGAGCAATGGTATATATAGAACTAAGCAAATCGACTTATAATTCGTTTTTTGTAGAACTAAGAAAAATGTTTGTAAATCTCTTACACAGGAAGTAGATACATCGATCATAGGACTGTCCCGTGAAGAAGCTTTGAATTCTCCTTACATTGCGTCTATGGGAGTCTACGCATTTAGGACCGATACGCTTTTGAAGCTCTTAAATTGGCGTTACCCTACTTCGAATGATTTTGGGTCTGAAATTATACCTGCTGCAGTGAATGAACAAAATGTGCAGGTAATAATTAAAAAAATTACGAAAACTTCGAATAATTATTATATATAGCGACGATGACAAATTTTTATTGCAGGCATATATATTCAGAGATTATTGGGAAGATATCGGGACAATAAATTCATTCTACGATGCCAATTTGGCTCTTACGGACGAGGTTTAACTTCAATTCTCTTCAAATACCTTCAATCTCTTGTTTTTTTTCTTACACTTATCCTTCAATCTCCCTTTTGTTTTTCCCCCAACAGTTTCCGAAGTTTGAATTCTACGACCCGAAACGCCATTTTACACGTCTCCTCGATTCTTGCCACCGCCTGAAACCGACAACTGCAAAGTAAGTACGTTTTAAATTTTACGAGTGCCAAATAACGTTCTTATTCGAAATTATTTATCATCTCGCCTAATGACATAATTATTCGTCTTTGCATTTTTCAGATTAAAGTCGCGATAATCTCACACGGTTGCTTCCTCAGAGAATGCGTAGTCGAACACTCGATAGTGGGGGAACGCTCTCGTTTAGACTCTGGCGTCGAGCTTAAGGTAACACAAGTCATTACATTTTTCGACAAGATAAAGCTTAGATAATATATAATATATATATATATTTGTCGCTTTAATTAAGGGGAAATTTTGTGTCAGGCCCCATAAAATTTTAAAATTAGGGATCAGGCCCTGTCAGACATTTTTTTAGTTTTAAGGACCTATTTTTTGAAAAATTAAGTGAAAAGAACCCAAAACTGTGATTTGACGAAATTACCCTTAATAATAGTGAGTTTTGAATTGTATTTGATGTCAGTTTTATGTTACACAGTTATACTGATTTGTTACCGTAACAACCGAAGTGTTACTTTAACGTCATAAGACGTTACTTATCGACAGTAAAATGTTATTTAACAGACATATTTATTAAATCGAACTATCGAATCCCATTTTTCACACTGATCGAGCACAGTCGATTGTTAACACCTTATTTTGTTTTCCATCACGCGGTATTACACCATAAATTCTAAACCGTAAACCCTAAACTCGACGCGACGACCATTAGCGTTCTCCTATAAGAGATCGAATCATTAGCGTTTCGATCTTATTATACGTTTCGAGATTAAAAATTGGTAACCCATTATAGGAGCATTGCTCCCTATAATGATGAATTTTCTGTCTAGGGAAACAGGGGGGATGGTCGGGTGGAGGGTTCAAAAACAATTATAACTGTTACACAATTATACTGATTTGTTACCGTAAAAATTGTAAGTGTTATTTTAACGTCATAAGACGTTACTTATCGACAGTAAAATGTTATTAACAGACATATTACATCGGAATATCGAACCCTATTTTTCCCACGGATCGAGCATTGCTCCCTATAATGATGATTTTTTTGTCTAGGAAAATAGGGGGGATGGTCGGGTGGAGGGTTCAAGAACAATTATAATAGTTTTGTGCTAAAAAAACACTTTCTCTCATTTGGATAACAACAGTCTTGTATTGAGTACCATCTGATATCTATTTAGTAACAAAAGAAGTCGCATAAGTACCACATCATTCAGAAATAATACTGATTCCTGCAGTAACACATTAACAAATGATGTTGCAGGAGTGGTATTATTTTTGAATGTTGTGTTACTTCTGTGACGTCATTTGTTACTAAATAGACGACATATGATACTCAATACGAGACTGTTGTTATCCAAGTGAAAGAAAGTGTTCTTTTTCAGCGCCGAACTGTTATAATTGGCTGGAACGGATTATTTAGGTATACAACGTAATTTTGGCATATGTCAGGGTTAAACATGTCTTTTTGCGTCATTTTAGGGCCTGACAGCTTACTTTTTTCGAAAAGTTGGTCCTCTATCCTAAATGAAATTAGAATGTGGCCTGAACCAAAAGTTAAAAATGTTACTAGGGCCTGAAATGTAATTAACCCTTTAATTAAATAAACAGGATACTTTAATGATGGCAGCCGACTATGACCAAACAGAATCTGAGATCGCCTCACTCCTCGCTCAAGGAAAATTCCAATGGGGATCGGAGAAAACACGAAAATTCGATTGGTCGACTTATTATAGTTTTCGTTAAATTATTTTTCACATAATCTGAGATTGTAATCTATAGAACACCACTCTTCATATACTTTTTGAGCTTATTGTCCTCTTTTATTTATTTATTTAGGAAATGCATTATCGACAAGAACGCGAGGAGTGGAAAAGACGTCGTCATCACGAACAAAGACGTAATGCTCAAATAATTCATCATCTAGCTACTTTATATATAAGAAAATATTAGATTTTTCACTCTATATATTTATTAGTTTATGTTGGCATATACTTAAATATGGGATCACACACTACTAGAAAATACAGTATTAGACACGGAAAATTCAGTGTCTAAAACTAAAATTCCGTTTCAACTGAGTCATTAGACACGGAATTATCCATGTCTGAATGGGTTGGTATTGCTCTCGTGGCAAATTAGATACGGATAAAATTCCATTTCTAAAATAAATTTGTCACAGAGAACTCCATCTCAAGTCCGTGACAAATAATGGAATTAAATCAAAATCAGACACGGATATTTCTGTTTCTAAAATCGAATTTATATGCCTAATGAATTATCCAAAAATGAATTCCACACACTCACTTAAGTTGCAACGCTTCACACGGATGTAAGACATTATACCATTCAAAACTAGAATTCACCAAAAATATTGTTATGTCATAAAAAATCACAAATCTAGCCTAAAATATCTATTAAATCTATCATCCCTCTCTTTCGATAGTTCGTCAATCCTACTTTCTTGAGAATCCGTGAATGACCATGAGTCCGAAGAATGACAATGTCATACCCCATAAAGGAGCCCTTTAGACGGACCTCCAGTGATACTACACCATGATGATATATCAATTGAATGCTCAAAATTCCTGTCGGGTGGATTTGCTCATGAGTGGCCTGCGTTACACTTTTCTACCTCCATTTCTACCATCTCGACAACTTATCTCCATATATACCTTAATAAATGCAGAGAAAAAAAAATTGGTTGAAATATTAATGAGGAAATCCAATGTCCCAAAAGGAGCCTTACCATTTGCATAGGAAAACCACAAATTCTTGTCAAAGTACAATCATTATGTGTCATTTTGAAGAAATCACTAACCTGCTCAAAGGGTCCAATGTACTCAATGTTGCTAGTTTCTTCATGGGATATTGAGAGATTCTTCACAGGCGAACAAATCTTGATGCAGATGTGAACATGTAAAGGCCAGGGTATCCTCCACCGAGGCTCAACGGTACACAACCCACCTCAAGATCTTGGGGTATCTGCAAATATTATTGTTATGAACTAAGTCCAACCAAAACATTAGAATATTTTTTGGGTAGAGTAAACATAGAAACACATACCATAGGGTTGGCTAAAACCTTCACCTTTCAAAGGTGAGCGACGACCTTTTGTACTATACTAGATGGGATGGAGCCCACAACACGACCATCTAAAAGGACCAGGAGAACCTCAGGTGGGAATATAAATGTGAATCAGTTAAAATTGTCATTATCACAACATACACCTTATGACATGTTTTTAAGTTTAGCTAAAATCCACCACACAATGACATGACAAAACAAGGCCAAACACATCTTTGAGAATGAAAAACACTTCTCAGACAAAAAACACAATTTAAAACCATGTTAATTTTGGGTTGAGGATTATCTAACTCCCACACACATGTCAATAGATGCTCTTAATATCAATCTTCAGAAGGAAACTGGTATTGCGACTATTTGCAAAAGTTTGTACGAGTTTCCAAGAAAAAAGAAGTTAGCAAGTACTTCCAATTTTAAAATCCACATACACGAGAATCATATCAGCAAATAATCATGACTTAACATCCCAGCACACATATGACTTATCGTTCACTTGATGCTCTTGCATCGTCATCGTAGGTAACACTACAACCAGATACCGAATGACGATGAGTAATCTCAAGATCCCATAAATTAAGCATATCCCACACCCAAGTAGATAACAAATGTATAATAACCACAAGACAGATTCAGAACATTTCTTACCGCGATGATTTGCACAATCCTAAGGGTCTTGTTCTGCCTCATAACAAGTCTAACTTTTCCAGTCTCTTTGTGCTTAAGCAGCTTCACCGTCCCAACTCCCCTCTCCTTCCACTGGCTACCTTCTTTGTCGAATCGGTATAACTTGCACTTCCTTAAAAACAGAAATTCAACAAGTTGATAAATGAAAAATCAGAAGGTTGCGAACTATGCCCAGACGCAATCGAAAGGGTTGCGAAACATGCCAGATGATTTTTCATCGTCAAAGTGAACGAACTCAGATACTACTACTGCGACAACTCGCGACTTCAAAACGCCTCAAATCACATCCGGAAAATATAACAACTTTAATTCCTATCAAATCTCTGAAATACGATGGATACAATTTATAGATCCAATCAATCCGTAAACAACTAATTCACTTGCAAATCGAGCAGAGCATCCTCGTTTTCCTCGCCCGTAGTAGTCGCAACTTCCTGAAGCTGAACAATCGGAGCAACCTGCGCACCGGTGTCCTCATCATCGGCCGCCGGGGTCCAATCGTCTTCTTCTTCCCTATTCACAACAGTAGGCTCCGTACTTCCGCTCGCCATAGCTGTACCATACGAAAAGCAGCACCACGGATAGACTCATCGGAAAAGTTGATTAGTCGCTTGGACAAATGAAATTAGGGTTTACGGAAAAAGTTGATGAGTCGCCAGCAAATAATCATGACTTGGCCTCTACCTCCCATGGCAGTTTCTATCTAATATAGCTAGTGAGAAAAAGGTGAGAATAATCGATTAGTGATGTAGGTGTTATTTTAAAATGGGCTGACTATTAAGTTCACAATAATGGGCTGAACATTTGATTTTAACTTAATTTCTCAAATATGGGCTATCAAGTTCTCAAGTTGTTTAATGAATATGGGCACGTCAAAATGCACATTTTAAGCCCAGAGATCAATATATTAATTATTTTGACACGGATTCAGAAACAGAAATTTTCGTTTTTATTTTCGTCTCTAATCCGTGTCTAAATTAATTTTATTTTGAAATAAAAATAGAAGCCGTCTCGAAAGTGGTTACTAATTCTCATAATTTTGACACGGATTCAGAAACAGAATATTTCCGTTTTTATTTCCGTATCTAATCCGTGTCTACATAAAAATATTAATTTTGTGTTGAAATAAAATTAAAAACTGTGTCGATGTAATTCTTATAATTTTGACACGGATTCGGAAACAGAACATTTCCGTTTTTATTTCCGTATCTAATCCGTGTCTAAATAAAAATATTGATTTATTTGAAATAAAATTGGAAACCGTGTCAGAATCCGTTTCTAATACTCATAATTTAGACACGGTCTGTATCTATATTTCGTGTCTGATGCTATGTTTTCTTGTAGTGACAGGGTGTTGAAGAGGGTGATAGACCAGAAGAAGGGTTTTATATACGTAACAGAGAAGGCAACAATTAAAGATGTTACGGTCATCTGAGAAGCCAAAAAACATCTCGTACTCAGTTTGTGCTTTGCTATCGTGGAGCTTTTCTTTGAAGCAATAAGACAAGATTATGAATGTGATGATATAACGTTGCCTGATGATGTAAGAAAATAGATCGTTGGAATACTAAGTTACTATGCGCACCTTTACTTACGTAGAAAATAAATAAATGAAGGCTTGTATTACTCTTTGATGCGGGTATGACCTCGATCAACAAGATTTGGTCCGGAAAATAAAGGTTGATGGATGAAACAGCCTAGGCTCGATATCTTGGTGTGTGTTAGGATCTGTATTTTACTGTTGTAAAAGGAAAAGAGCGAAAGAGACACGGATTTTACGTGATTCGGACAGGTGTCTTATGTCCACGGGCCGCCGGAAACAGTATTCACTATTCGCAGGTAAGAGATACACACTCGATCTCACTTCACTCGTTACAGTGCATTCATGGCGAAGAAGAAGACTAAAGAGAATGTCTAAGTGTTGAAGTGTATTGTGTTGATTCTGCCTTGAATCGGATCTCTCTCCCCATATATTCCTTGGCCTATATTCTCCAGCTGGCATCCTGTTGGGACCACTTGACTGCAGTTACAGGTACATCCTAGGAGAGACAACACTCGCAGATGTACTACTGTCAGACTGGCGCGCCCCCTTTCTGTTTACAATGCCAGTCACTCGTTGCCTTACACGTGTCCCCTGGTCGGCTTTACCCAATGTTTCCCGCCTAAATCACCTTGTTGTCAGGGTCTTTCTTATTCGTTCCATACAGGACCTCAGATCTCTATCACTCCCTCCTTCCTGCCTCAATACCATAAAAGTTACTATTATCGGGTGGTTAGGTTAGGAGGAATGCTGGGTCAAAAGTCACCCCTATCATCCAGTCCCCCTACTCTGAGTTGTAAAGATAAGTATTGCAGCTCGGAGTATTATTAAGAAAGCATTCCTCCTTTCTTCTATAATCTCTCATCCTACCCAGCTGTTTTGCACCGCCTCTGGTTTGATGGGACTGCTTCTGTGCCTTTCGCAGTGACGGGACATATTCCCAAAAAGACACGTGTCCCCCTTTTCTCGTTTCCTCTCTCCAACTTGCTTTCTTTTTTGAAATTTTCAAGGCGTCTCTTCATTCATTTCCCCCATTTTCCAAATATCTTTCCATACTTAACACCCCCTCATCGTCCTTAGGGTTTCTCTCGCCATTTTCGTCCCAAATCGCACCGTGCCCAAGCTTCGACTCTCAATCCGCCACTCCGTCAGGAAATACCTTGTCCTTTTTCCTCCTTTTCTCGTGCGGTCATCGACTTCCCATCAGTTTTCCCCTCTGTTCTCCGTTTCCGCGTCGAAGATATGTCGAACAGTGCTGATACTGAAAATTCACGCCCGTCATCACCGGGCCTTTCCACTTCATCTGCCGCTTCGGGTGTTGCTACTCAGAGAGGGTCCACGCGGAAAGCCTCGTCACTTGATGCGACACCGTCTGAGCCGCTGGTACCTTCGTCCTCTACTGCACCGCCGTCGTCACAGTCAGTTTTCGGCTCTTCCCCGTCCCATCGGACTCACTCAAAGGGGTCCGTTTGCTCTAGTCCCGAGATAGACGATTGGAATACATTTGGTCCTTCTAGGTCAACCTACCACCGATTAGAGAAGTTGGCTCCAGAGGGCTTCCATAGCCTTAATTTTCACGTTTCGCTCCCAAGTGAAAGCTGGGTTGCGTTTCCCAGTCCACCCCTTTTTGGCTTCCATGTCACGGGCTTATCAGATAACCCTAAATCGATTCAGCCTCTCATCCATTCGTCAATTGGTAGCTTTCTTCATTTTGGTGATTGCCGCGGGCGGAAAGCCCTCAGCACAACTTGTGCTTTCCCAGTTTCAGCTCAAACCTGCCTCACCCTTCTTTTACCTATGCACTAATCCACGCGGGTTTGTCCATTTATTTGATAAGAGTGAACTTTGTTCCAAAAGAGAGAGTGAACTTTGTTCGTGCCATCACTCCGATTGAGCAGCAGAGGCCGCTCCATCGCAGGTCAGATTCTGAGATTGCCGAGCTCGCCGCTTACTACCGAGCTCAAGTAACTTCTATTTTCGGTGCCCTCACACTTTATTACTGAGCAAAAGTGACTTTTTTGTTTCTGGTAATGCTAGATGTTTTTATGCTACCTTCTCTTCTGTCTGCGATCTCCGATCGGAATCGGGGGCCCCATGGTTCTACGCCCATTGACCCTTATGTGTATGAAACTGTGAAAAAGCGGAATTTGGAGAACGAGGGGTTGAAGAAAGAACTTGAACATGAGAAGAATGAGCGAGAGGCTCGTATCAAGGACCTAGCCTCGCAGAAGTTGTGACAATTGGAAGAAGAGAATGCAACTGCTCTTGCTACTAGGAAAGCTGAGCTCGTTGAAGAGCAACAGGCCCTGATCGAGCGTAAGGTTGAAGATCTGCTCGCAGAGAAGGAAAAGGTTATGAAGGCTGCTCTAGAGCAGTCCTTCGATGCTAAGGTGGCAAGAGAGGTGCAGAAGCAGCTTGAGTCGATGCGCCGCGAAGAACGTTCTGCAGGCCAGTTGGAAGGGGTCCAGCTTTGCCAGAGGTATCTCATCGCCTCTCCTCTTGGTCAGAAGTTCCGACCCAGCTAAGCTAGAGTTGGCATGAAGGCTACCTGCGTGACACCCTCTCTCGGACTTCGTGCCATATATGCAGCATTATTTCCTAGGGGGCTTCACTTCTGGACGCGAACCGACTTCCACCCTAGATTCAGCTAGCGTCTATGAGCATTCCCCCAACCTTTCAGGAAGATCAGGAGGCAGCTCCTAATCCCAACTTCTGGTTTGATGAAGTGCCTCGATGCTCGGCGGCTTTGCTGGAGACCTCCCCTGAGGTCCTCATGGGTCAGCTTTCAGAGTTAGAGCAGCGAGAGCTGCTCTCTACTTCGGAGGTCCCCAATTCTGTGGCTGGTTCCAGCGCTTCGCCTTCCTGAACTACTTAACTGTTTTTCATTCTGGACTTGTTACTTATTTTTCTCTTCTCTCCGGACCTCTTTTGTTATTGTCCTCGTCTTTTCTTTTCGAACCTTTTGTGTTGTTTTTCTCTCTCGCACTTTTCCTGCTTGTCATTTCTGTTGAACCGTTCGTGCTGTTTTATCATGTATGTTCCTATAATGTGTCTCTCCTTATCTTACTCGCACCTCAACTTCGCATTGTCGGGATCTTTTAGTGTTTGGAACTCGCTAAGTCGTTAAACCCTAAACTTATACCACCAACACTCTCTACTCCCCCCAATTTGGATTGTGCTAATGTCTATTAGTGCATTCAAAGTATATGAGGAGCATTCGCCTCCTACACGTTCTCTTTCCAACATCTTACCGAATCTTCCCCTTGTGTAGGGCCAGCATTGACTGGTTTTGTCTTTCATTTTGGAGTTGAGTCGGAGCTTAGGAGATCTCCTTCGCGTCTGTAACGGTCCAGAGCTGGAGCTTATCCCTACGGGTCCGTCAGGCGTTCATTCAGGGTCATCTGGAGCCTGGGCACATCTGTGCGAGCGCAATCTGCGAGGGGCGCGCTTTGCGTAGCCCTCCCGGATATAACCCAATCTAGGTTCATTAGGCATTAATTTAGGGTAACCTGGAGCCTGGGCACATCTGTGCAGACGCAATCTACACGGGACGCGCTTTGCACAACCCTCCGGGATATAACCCAATCTAGGTTCATTACGCGTTGAACCAGGGTAACCTGGAGCCTGGGCACATCTGCGCGGGCACAATCTGCACGGGGCGCACTTTGTGCAGCCCTCCTAGATATAACCGAATCTAGATTCATCTGGCGTTGATCCAGGGTAACCTGGAGCCTGGGCACATCTGTGCGGGCGCAATCTGCGGGGGGCGTACTTTGCGCAACCCTACTGGATATAACCCAATCTAGGTTCATCAGGCACTGATCCAGAGTAACCTGGGGCCTGGGTTTGTAATTGCCAATTCTGGAGGAGTGTTGGACGTGGATTTTTTCTGAAGAAAACTTCTTTTTCGTTCAAAGGTGTTGGCGTAGTTGTTAGGGCAGCTTTATAAAATGGTCCGCGGATATTCTCCAGAATCGTGTTTGGAAATTCACTTTCCAAAGACAATATTTGGACCTTTTATCGAGTTGCACCAAATTCGTCTTGGGATAAGACTGGAGATTACTATCTCGCGTTTTGATAATTCGAAGTCCCCTTTGCTGAAATTGTTTTGCATGTATTTATAACCCATGTCGAGTTGTGTCTTTTCGTATATAGATACAACTCCTTAAAGAAGGTGTTTATTTATTAATAGATATTACCCTACCCTTAGGGGTGAACCCATACATACCCTTTCAGGCGAAAAGGGTGTTTTACCCTTTCTAACATTCCTGTAACTCTCACAGTGACCAATACAGTTATACAAGCCTTGCTGACTTGTTGTTGTATAGCCTCGCAGTCCTCTGTCTAGCAGTCATGCAGTCTACTGAGTCAGGGCCGTGAAGCCTAGGGCGTCAGGCCGTGAACGCGGGCAGAAGCCCTGCCAACCCAGCCCGCAATCGTCACGGCCGTGAAGGCCGTGTTGCAGGCCATGACACATGGTGTCACGGTCGTGACCGTCATACAGTCGTACACCCTTGCAGGCATACAGTCATAAGCTCACACATCATTACAGTTTACTAACACTATGGGCGTAGCCCCTTTGACCCCCATATGGAATTTTGGGTTCCGGAATAAACGCTTTCCGAGCGGCACTCCGCATCTCCTAACTCGTATACGATTTATTCCCATTCACTAAAATATCCAACAATCCTCCTCCATTTTAGTGTAATTAAAACAGTCAACATAATCACAAAACCTATGCATAACAAAAATATAATAGAGATTGAATTTTCATCTTAGTACACTATACATTTCAATACTCGAGAAGATAGGTGTTCTAAGTGTTGAACCCTACGACCCATTTGAATACATGAAGATAATGCACACACAAGTTTTCCGAAAAGATCAAAACTAATCCTGACACTATTTAAGAGCCATGTGTCCATATCCATTAATGAATGTATGCAAACTTAAGTCCAATGTTTCTTGAAGCGGCAAAACTTCACATTCACATAGGTAGGTTCTTTCGTAATGCATCTGCACATGCACTTTTTCAAAGATGCTATTAAGAATATATTCCAACCTACGGTCATGCAGATCCGAGCACATTTTTGTGGGATGATATGAAAATACTATGTGCTCCAACTTCCAAGTATAAGCTTTCCTCATTGAATTATATATATCCGAAGTTAATTAGAAAGGAACTGGGTGTCTTACCATTGGAAATCATACGAACTTTAACCCCATCCCTATTGCAGATTTATTAACCAAATATAACGCCATACGTGATTATTTCACGAATCATGCTATGTCCAACACCCATGTGTCTTGAATTTCCATTGTACATATGACCATAAGCTTTTGCCAAAGTGGCAGAGCTATCACAATGGATCGAGATAGGTGATATTTGTTTCGGCCACAATGGAATCTCACATACTAATTCTTCAGCCATTCCGCTTCTTTACCAGCAGCTGCTAGGGCAACAAATTTAGATTCCATTGTTGAATTTGAGATACATGTTTGTTTCTTAGAAGCCCACGAAAGGGCACCTCCTCCAAGCAAGAATACCCATCCGCTTGTCGAGGAAAGTCTTTCGGATTCGAGATCCAACCGGCGTCACAATATCCTTCTAGAATCGAAGATGAGCCAACGTAATATAAACTATATTTATAGTCTTCTTTAGGTGACCCCTTATCGAGTTGCACCGAATTCGTCTTGGGATAAGACTGGAGATTACTATCTTGCGTTTTGATCATTCGAAGTCCAATTTGCTGAATTTTTTTGCACGTATTTATAACCCATGTCTAGTTGTGTCTTTTTGTATATAGATACAACTCCTTAAAGAAGGTGTTTGTTTATTAACAGATATTACCCTACACCACTCCCTTAGGGGTGAAACCATACATACCCTTTCAGGCGAAAAGGGTGCTTTACTTGGGGGTGTCGGCCACAGTTTAACATTCCTAACTGTCAC